>CM051693.1:18298836-18898836 GCA_028022725.1 Lycodopsis pacificus
TTATTGCCTCCGTGTGGATGCGAGTGATTTTTCCTCCTCGTATTGTTTCATTTGAAGGGTTTTTGTGGTCCTAAAGAATTAACTGTCTTTTATTTCACAAGAAAAGCAAAACTAAAACTCTTCACCAACTGTCTTTACAGAAAACACCGTGAAGACGTCATGAAATCATTCTCAGATCTATGTGAAGGGCCCAATAAAGACCGACATCTCAGATAGGCCTCCCCTTAGACCTCATAGTGAAGAACATTCACAGCAAGCCTCGAATAAACTCATCTCCTAAAGTAAGACATCAAAAAAAGTTAAAAAGAATGAAATTGGATTGGATTAGTGTCCTCTAACACGTTTGTCCAAATACTCAAAAGAAGAGAAGAAAACAAGAAACACATTCGACAGGAGACAAAAATACAAGATAAAACTAAACAAACTGTAAATAAAATGAGCCGCACAGTTGGTGTTTGCATAAAAAGTGTAATGTATTTTATTTACATCCATGGCCTGCACTGTCTATGCTACATTACAGATAGAATAACTTTAAGTGTTACTCATCACAGAAATAAAACACTCAAATGTTAAATGCATTCACACAAAAATAGTTCAAAATAGTTCAAATTCAATGCAAAGTTTGATTGAATGTCCCACACACAGAAATGAACCTCCATCATGTTATGAACCTGTTTATCTGTAGAAAGTGATTCTGTTGTGTTTTTGTCTTTTTAGCTGATCGACCAATCTGTAGGAGGAGGCGGGGCTGCGCGTGCAGACTGCTGCAGACTTTGAATGGCTGCACGCAGCGTGAGTGAGCCACCAGGCCTCCGGGTCAGCGGGTCTCAGAAGCTCGAGGTCGCGAGGGCGTTTTAACTCTCACGATTCTGTAGGCGCGCGCTCTCAGAACAGTGGCTGTAACCCAACCTCAGGTAAGACGCATTTAAGCCCGTGACAGGTTATCGGAAAACCATTTGACGTCACCAGGAAGTCGAGTTCATATTGCTGATACACGCTGAATGTGTAGATGATTCTGATCTGTACACAAATCATCCACACGCGTGCTTCAGTGTTTGTATTAACAGCCAAAGACAGGGTACATGTTGGCTGTGGCAGCTTTAGTTTTTCCTCATATGAAGAAATATTATTTTTATAAATTGAATTCAAAATAGTCAGGGATTAAGGTTACATGATATATTTCATATTTATATTGTGTGATACCACAGACTACGTGTTTATAATGCTAAAACTGAGTAGTATTGAAGTATTCAGAGAGCCATTTCAGTGTCAGGTGAGTAAAGGCCTCGCTGGAGAGCTTGTGTGTCACTCTGAGGTGAAGGTGAGGACAGAGAGTGTGTGCTTCAGTCTAATGAGGAGTCGAGTGAACTGGAATGATGGGAAGTGAAATGAAACCAAAATGGGACATAATTATATATCACAGTGGTACAGCCAACTGGGAAGGAGGCCAATCCAACACGCACTCTCACACCATGCGCGCAGAGCATCCTCCGCCCACAAACACAAAGAACAGTCAGTCCTCCTGATGAATACCAGAGTCTGTTCCATCCCAGTTTCACACTGTCTCTGCATGGATATTGTTTCTGGACGTGCATATCTCTGAACATGGTCTTCATCAGGATCCAGGAGACGCAGGCTTGTGGTTAAGTAAGGAAAATGTTTGTTTTATTGTATTCACAGCGTCTTTGAAATGCTGCTGTCGAAGAAACACTGTTCATAGCTACGGTTGTTTATGTAACTGAATGTGGATTTAATATCATGAAAAACATTTCTTGTTATGGTCATATTGAGAATTGACATGATGGTTATATTACGTATTGCATCGCAGTCTTCATATTTTCATTGATTGTTCTCATGATGTGGTAATCGAATGAGACTGTATTAATGATCATACAAACACAGGTAATATAATGTACACTATAGATCATGTTCATTGTCATCTCGGTACAAAATAATGTTCTAATATGTGCTTCTTTAAAAACACAGATTCCAGCTGAAAGCTGTATCAAGGGTTCCTCAAATTAGACAAACATGACTTTATGTATCAGTTTAGAGGTTCATGCCCTTTTTGTTATGAAGGGATTAACTGAATTATAATCATTCAGTGTGCCGTACAAGTTGAGTTAAACTAAAACCTATTTCTGTCCCAGGTTGGTAAATCGAATCATCAATTTTTATGCTCAGTTTCAACTACGACTAACGCAGTTCATCAGTACTGATATTCTAGATTTTAACGTTGACGAACCATCTTCGATGGTTGTAAAAAAACACGTAAAATTGCAAGAAGATGTGACTGACGGTGTATGTAATGCTTCCACGCTCTCCTCCGAGCACAGACGAGGCAGCAGGTGTGGGAGAGAGCTGACGAGTTGTGAGTGGGCCGGTGAGCGTGACACAGAGTCGGAGATGAGGACTATTGTTCCCGTGTACGGAGGCGGTGATGGAGGGGAGTCCTGCGGCCTCCGCAGCAGGATGAAGAAGCTGCTGTGGCTCAAGCCGAGTCACTGCGTGGACGTCCACATGGACACGGAGCCCGGCGTGTGGCTGACCCGCTTCCAGTTGTTGGACACCGATGGGCAGTACGAGGTGAGTCAGAACCACACCAGGTTTCTGTGATTGTCAATAAGGGGTTTGTTCCTTAGCGGCAGTTTACTGTGACAGCGGCTCTCGTCTTCATTTACAACTGTTACCTGACATCTGTTTCGTTGTAATAATACACGCTCCTCCCCTGTGAACTTCAGCTTTATTGTCCACGCTCTTGGTCGAACACACACACAACAAACGTAGGAGGCTCTCTCAAACGTAGGAGGATCATATTTCATCTCGTTTCAGCTCTGAAGCTTATATTTAGCTTCTTTTTCTTAATAATCGAACCTTGAACCTTTTAGCTGTGGTTGTTTTAAATGATTGATATTTATTGACTCCTTGGATTAGATGACCTGTTTATCATTAACTGTATTTAGTGTCCTCTGGTGTGACTCTGCTGATTATTGGGTGGAGTTGGTCTGCTGCTGACTCACACACATGTGATGTGATGGCTTTCATACATTCAGTCATTGTTTACGTCGGGTTTCTACCTGAGAACACTTGCTGTTGTTCTCCTTCAGATCTAAATTGTTCCACTCAGGACATCGCCCACGCCAGCAGACATTTACTGACACTGAGAATGCAGAACACACCACACACTCTGCAGGAGGTGTGCTGTGTCTCTGTGGGTGGCTGAGAGTTTTCAACCAGCATGTTTTCGGCATCATCTTGCATGCATGCTTCCACTTGTTGCTTGCCTGTCACCTCATCACCCATTCATGTGTCTAATGAGAACTAATTGAGCTACCTCCTGGCACTTTCTCTGCTCTTTTGTTCAGCCTTTGTGGAGAGGCTGGGTGGTACGGGCAAACATGGAAGAATGGTGGTAGATTTTGAGTTCAGAGAGACTCATTAGAGAAACAAAAAGCTCATTATGTTCGAGCTGAAAGAGCAGCGGACAGCCGGATTTAAAGACGTCCCATCTGCTCAGCTTATCTGGTACCACGATGTGTTGCTGCGTGTCAATTTGTCAGTGGATGTAATGAAATGCCACGTTTTCAGTACTGAAAGCTCTTAATTTGTACAATTTCCTAATTTTGTATTCCTGGATGTCATAATGTTGAAGCTAGTGGTTAGATGCAGAGCAGAGCTGTCTGATGTGGTATGTCGTCTCCACGCCCCTGATACCACGGGCAGCAACAGAAGCTCCGGGCTGCAGACACAAACTGTCCCGACTGGATTCTTTACGGGTAGTGAGTGACACCAGCATGTTGATGCCGGCCGGAAAATATTTCCTGCTGCATCTTCCTGTCAATTGATCACTGGAGTTTTTATAATGAGCCTCTTGATCCAGACAGTTCGTCTTTTTACACCAGATATCACAGTGTTGTCTTTGCCACATGTTTCTGTAAGGAAAAAGTTTAAGACATTATATTTAAAATGCTAAAATGAGTCTTTAGTTGGACATAAAACTGGAATAAAGCCACACTACTATTACACATGGATGTCAAAGCACCACAAGAAGGATGTACGACCTCATTAGGCTTTGTATGTTTCATACCGGAGGTGTTGCAGTCAGGCATAACGTCTCATAATCTCTTTCCCCATTTTGCCTGAAAGATTTGAAGGTCTTACAAACATCATGGTGGTTGTTGTAAGTGCGGTTGGGACAGTAAAAGTGAGTGTATTCATCTCCAGCAAAGCAACTGTTGGTCTGTCAGACACGCAGGATACAAACCAGACCGTTTGTTGAGCCCAGAGCTTTGATCCTGTGCCTGAGTGGGAATCCTGGTAGAACCCACAGACACCTCGGGGTTGAATACCGTGTTCAAGTTTAGTCTGACTCACATAATGTACACTCTGGGTAACATTTATTTGTTGAACTATATTGACTTATTTCAATATTTGACATGCATTTTTTTATATGTTTTGCCGCATTTATTTATTTCAGGATTTATTGTAAAGGCTAATTTATTTATTAAATATTAAATACAGTGGCATTCCATATTATTCCCCTGATCCTCATTGGTCAGTATAGGTAGCCCCGCCCACGTCTGTCTCGTTAGCCCCGCCCCCTGGCAGTGAGGGCTCCCTCCTCGTCCTCCTCACGCGCAGGCTGGTCCTCGCGCTGTCACTCTGTCGATGTGACACCGCAGGATCATGCTTTGTTTCATTAATTCTCAAAAATGAAAGCTATAACTCAGACGGAAGTGAAGAGCCGGAGGACGGCGCTGATTCCTTAATTCCCACCTGTGCTGCGGTTTATTTAATCACCTGCAGCAAAACAAACGGAGTTTAATTAAAGACGCACAAGGAGACTTTGGGATTCATTCTCTCGGGGAGCAACACAAACATGGGCAAATGGCACTTATCGATGGTACGTCAAATGAAATGCGTTCATGAACGAGTTGGAATAGATTGACGCAAGAGGTTGTCTTTACAATGCTTGTTTAACTGACTTCTTTGTTGTCTCTACTGGTGTTGCGGATGGAATGCTTTGGTTCGTGGAGATCCACCTGTAACGTTGTCTCATTGTGTCTGCAGCTGGCGCGCTGCTTTTGTCTGAGTTTCTGTGTGTGACAGAAGTTGTTCTTAAGCATCTGCTTACAAACCCTCATATCTCAGTCTGGCCTCTTGTGTATAAATCCTGTAATTGAATAAACGGATTACTTTGATCAATCAGATCAAATAGTTGGCTGTCCAGTGAGAGACGTCATGATGTATCGTAGATGGGTTTTTCTAGCTGTGACATGTTAAACATGTGGAGTGACAATAAAAATCACTCTGCTAGTGCTGGACCGTTTATTATCACTCCAAATATGATGAAGTTATCACCTGGAGGCGTTTGTTATCTTAGTGTAAAAGTCAAATGTATCAATGTCTGTCACAACATGTTTAGTAACACATTTTTACTTCTGTAAAATACAGCGTAAAACAATATATAACGCTCTACAGCTAACCCTGCGACAATTATTGTGAAATGATTGTTTTCATATGAGTCACATTTATTACACAAACCCGGAGAGTTTCTATTGTTTCTCTACAGTAACAGCATGAAGTGTGTGTGGGGAGACGTACGACTGTTGCTGCTCTAAACGGGTGCAAAGTCAGAATGAGACGAAGGGAAAGCGGTGAGACGGGTCGATGCGTTTGAATGTGTCGTCCAGTGATCGGTCCGGTCACCAGGTGTGTGTCTGCGTCAGAGTCCAAGGCTGCGTCACACGCAGCATCTCAAGAATGAAGTTAATTGAGGTTGAGTTTGACAAAATGACTCGGTCTGGAGGTGTATTTAATTAGTTTATTGAATTATTTGATGTGTTTCTGTCACGTTGTATTTGACAGGAGTTCAAGCACATGGAAGTCTGCGGTGTCTGCCGTGTCATGAGCAAAGGAACAGAAGGCTGAATCACGTATTTGAGTTGTTATTCGCCAGATCTTGATGGCCTTGCTTCCTGTCCTGCAGGATCCGGTGCAGGAGTGGGGGGAGGAGGAGGAGGACGGGGCTGTGTTTGGTGTCACGCTGCGCAGGGAGCCCGTCCCGCCGAGCTCGGACACGCCGGAGCTCCCGACGGCCTTCAGCTTCGTCCAGTACCACACGGTGAAGGTGCGCAGGCTGAAGGCCGGCACTCTGGAGCGCCTGGTCACCCACCTGCTGGACCCCGAGCACCAGGAGCCCGACTTCATCCGGGTCTTCCTCTGCACCTACAGGGCCTTCACCTCCACCAGCACCCTCATCGCGCTGCTGTTTCAGAGGTGAGAAACCGTCCACACCAAAGCTCTGAGACATATGTTTAAAAAAAACACCACATGAGGGTTGAATCCCCCACATTAGAGGTCCTACAGAGATCTTCACGGTTCAGCACTTAAGATTCATCCCGATAAATAGAGTTGGGTGAGGAGAAGAAGGGTGTTTCGCCACCATGTGCTACTTACTGTATGTAAGTGGAGCGTGACCAGCTTTTACAAGATGCCAGATGCACAAACATTTCCCAGAGAAGGCAGCTATTGAACACCTTCTTCATGTCGCCTCAGCTATTCAAGAGGCAAAGCTCTGGTGACACGTTGCAGGTTTGTGTGACGGGTGTTATTGCCAGGAACCAAACAAAGCAGTTTGTGACTCACCCTCCACGCCCAGCGGAGCTGCTAACCCGACACACTGAGATTTAACTTGAATGACCGTAAGGAATGCATTTAATACGTCTCAGGGCTAGACACAGAACGCCTCATTGGGTTTAAACTCGTAGAAGATTTCCATAAGAAATGTTTAATATTGACGTATTATTTCTTCAGATGAAACCGGCTCAGGTCCAGTTCACAGAGTTGCTCTTTGGTGTCTCTCAGGTCCTTTCAGCTCACCTTTGCTGAATGCACTGAACGAAGCTGTGGCCATTAGTGCTGCTCAGCTGATGTATTATTCGTCAAACAGTCGCCCTCATATCTGTGGTGCTGGTGGCAACAGGTTTCCTGTGAGCTTCATGTGAGGTCAGGACAACCTGTCAACACTTTTCCCTCTTTTGCCTCCAAAGATTGTAGAGAAGATGTAACAACCTGCTCTTAAACCTGATAGGCGCTGCGTAAATTACAATTTACTTATCTTATGTTTTTGATCATTTGTGTCACGCTTTGATGCAGGAAAGAGAATTACCAGGTGATACAACTTTAACACAGCGATATGCTTCAGTTATACTGCACATGTATTTTTATTACGTCATCATTTATCCTCAAGGGAAACGTGTCTATTTATAGTTCACACTAAAATACTTCAGCCATGATTTTCCGCTCGCCAACAGTTTTTGGAGCGAATGTCAAAAGCTGCAGATCAAAAGCAAATCTGCGTCGGCTCAGCGCTCGAGCGTTCCGTGTGAACTGATCAGAGACGGTGACCTGTCGGGGCGTCGCCCGGGGAGCGACGGCCAATGAGAGCGTGAGACGAGGGTTGAGGGCAGACCTGGCACAGGGGTCACCTGTAACAATAGGAACTTCACTGCGTGTGTTGGATCAGCAACACGTACCAAACGGTTTGATGTTTGCATGATGTACGTGACACAGAGGCTGTGTTCGAAATCAGAATGCACTGCATACGACCTACGAAATAAACGGTTTTACCAGCAGACTGTTCAGGCTGAAGTGACGGCCGGTCTTGAGGCCAGCGGCGCCGTCATATCTCTGAAAACGTTGCAAGAAATAGCAGGTATTATTACCTACTGGAAGTCGGTTACTCTGTTACTCTGGCCACAGTGTCTCTGCAGGGATCAGAGTGTTGCAGGACATTTCCACAGGATGAACCACCTGTTAGAGGACGACCCTGGGACCTTTACAGGATGTCTTCTATCACCACTAGGTCAACATGTTGTCCTTTCAAGTAATGAGTATCACTGACTGTAGCTCTCAGCTGATTGTGTTGACCTTCATTCCACAGAGATGACTCAGTGGCCAACCCGGATCACACCGTCTGCCCACGCAGGTGAGAGCGGTCACTCCTCAATGAAGATGAAGACGAAGAGGACTGGCGCACTATGACTAACTCTATTTAATGTCCCTGATCATTCCATCAGCACCTTACCCCCGGTGATCCGGCTGTGGCTGGAGGAATATGGTGAAGACTTCCATGAGCCCCCTCAGTATCAGGCCCTCCGGCTGTTGTGCGTCCACTTGCGGCGTCGCCTCCGTTTCAGACGCTTGGCTCAGACTGCAGAGCGCCTCCTCAAGAGGCTCCAGGCACCAGGTACGGGGGAGCAGCAGACGGGATGATGATGGATTGTGGATCATATAAAATGCAGTTTCGTTGTCATTTATGAATTTGTTTGTTTGACAGATTGCAGCCAGTCTTCGTCACAGCACAGCGGTGAACCGCTGCAGCGGGAGGACAGAGATCAGGAGGACAGAGATCAGGAGGACAGAGATCAGGAGGACAGAGATCAGGAGGACAGAGATCAGGAGGACAGGGATCAGGAGGACAGGGATCAGGAGGACAGGGATCAGGAGCACAGAGATCAGGAGGACAGAGATCAGGAGCACAGGGATCAGGAGGACAGCGGAGAGACGGACGCCAAGGAGGAAGACAAATGCAACTTTATGGACTTCGCTGTGAGGGAAGTGGCGGAGCAGCTGACCCGGTTGGACGCTGTAGGTTTCATTGACGAGCGTCTCGAAGCTCACGTTTGTGCCGGTGTGGGTCACTCGTTCATATTGTGTCTCCTTGTCTCCGTCTGTCCCTCAGGAGCTGTTCGTCAGAGTGGAGCCCTTCCACTGTTTGGGCTGCGTCTGGTCACAACGCGACAAGAAGGAAAACAGAAACCTGGCGCCCACCGTCCGCGCCACCATCTCCCAGTTCAACGCCGTCACCAACCGTGTCATCACCTCGCTCCTCTGCCCGCCCTCCCCCAGCCCTTCCACCTCCTCTCCCATCTCCTCACCCAGCTCCTCCTCAACCTTCCTGTACTCCTCCACTGCTCCCAGCTCACCTCGCTGCTCTCACACCAGCCCCGGACACAGGGCGCGCATCATCGAGGGCTGGATCGCGATTGCTCAGGTCAGGGTCGGAACAAGTTGAGCATTTAGTTGATCATCGAATGCACAAATGAACATAACCTTTGTCAAAACAACGCAGCGTAACTGTGTTTTCTCTCTGCAGGAGTGCAGGCAGCTGAAGAATTTCTCCTCTTTGAGGGCCATCCTTTCAGCCCTGCAGTCCAACTCTGTGTATCGCCTCAAGAAGACCTGGGCCGCCGTAAGCAGGTCAGCAAACTAGCGCAAGTGCTCTGAAATACAAAACGAAAATCGGTTCCATAGTAGGTTTCTCTGAATCATTTATCTGTTTTTGAGCATGCAGCCTTGTCTTAACAGATGCTATTTGTTTGGTTTCAGGGAAAGCATGAACACCTTTGACCACCTGAGTGAGACGTTCCCCGATGAGAACTGTGTGCTGACCAGCAGAGAGATCCTGCTGGAGGTAACCGCACGTGTGTTTGATGCACTAAAGGAGTCGCTGAACACACTAGTGAATGCAGAAAGAAAACTGTTTGTCCCTGACCCGTTCTGTGTCCTTTGTTCGCTGTGAAAGCTAATTGATAAGAATGTGTATTTAGCGCTGTTCTCTTTAGCGCTGCCAAGTTTCTATAGAGTAATGAAAAGCCCATTGTTGGCAGCCGACACAATAAAACTACAAATAAAAGTTTGTTTGGCATAGACGTTACTGAGAGACACGCAGCAGCACCCTGTTAGCAGGCGCTCCGCCCTGAAGAGGACTGTATGAAGTATGTGCTTTGTTGTCGTCTCATGCTATTTACAGTTATTGTGTTTCATCGAAGTTGACGTGGCACGTTGTCTGTTTCCTGCAGGACGGGACTCATCCAGATGGCAGTGCCCCCCCGGGCTCAGTCACCAGGCCTGTAAGGAAGCAGTCATCATTTTCTTTGGAATAAATAACCTCGTGTGGTTTTTCGATTTCGGGTCTGATCACCAAAGTGAAATGAATGTCTCGGCTATAACGCTTAAAAATGAAAGGCAGAAGTCTCTGTTTTTTTCTGGATCATCAATTCTACTTCCCTAAAAGTCACATGATTTCAAGCTGATTTCATTTTCTAAAATAGTCACCAGATGTCCAGTTCCCCCTCCTTCAGTCTGTTGACACAGATATAACTGACGTGTGTGTGCAGTTGTTTCTCACAGTTTGGCAGCGTACGTAGTCCGTGTGGGGCTGTTTGCAAAATGTTTTATACCCCCTATTCACTCCGTGTTTAAATAGCGATGGTCTTATGTCTCCAGTTTTCTGTGTACATTTCTACTCCAGTGACAGTAGACTCTTACTTCCATCGACGTGACGCATCGTGAGCTCAATGTTATGCTCAAGTTTCTTACTCTTTCTTACTTCATGATAGTTTTCCATGAGAGCCAATTTAAAGAGTACTAATGAAACATTTCCACCTTCTTTTGCAGATATGTTAAATTAAATATGAGTAAGAAGTTGATTCTCACTTGTGCAGCCGTTGTGGTTCCCAAAATGTAAACCGGGTCTTGATTTTGTGTCCTCAGAGCTTCAGCAGTGGTGTTGTGCCGTACCTGGGCACCTACCTGACTGTGCTCACCATGCTGGACACGGCTCTGACTGACACTGTGGAGGTAAGGACACACCTCACCTCCACACCCTCCTGTGGTTTCTCTGATGCCATATTTGTAACGCTGTTCCTTTTTTGCACAGGGCGGACTCATCAACTTTGAGAAGCGCAGACGGGTAGGTGTCTCCTCCTAGTGGTGTTTTGCATGAACGACTACAGTCGTTATCACTTGTACTGACTTGAACTCAATATTTGTATGTTCTAATAATAATAATAATAATAATGCATTTTATTTGTAACGCACTTTTCATTTAAAAAAATCTCAGAGTGCCACAGAGCCAGTACATAGTAAAAAGCATAGTTAAAACATAGTTAAAAAAATAAATAAATAAACTATAATAAAAAAAAAAAATAAATAAAAATGTTCACCATTTGTTAGATACTTAGTTATCCGATTCCGGAGTTACTACACAACAGTACAGTTCTTTTGTTCTGCCATGTTCTTTTTGTGTTCTATGGTTTAACCGGTGCGTTGTTTTATTTCTTTCTCTGGTAGGAGTTTGAGATTCTCTCTCAGATTCGGCAGCTTCAGGCTTCTTGCTCCCGCTACAGCCTCCCAGTGAATCCTCACATCGCCGCCTGGCTGCAGGCTCACACGCTGCTCACAGACCAGGAGAGGTGAGACCATAGAAAGAGGGAAGGAAGTAAACAGACATTCACACTAAGATCAACGTAACAGGACGGTCAGCTTGATGTGAACCATTGGCAGCACGTCGCAGACTCACTGGGGTTTACCAGTAACAACCTAATGAGCAGCACGGAGCACGGAGGACTTGTTCATTGTTCATCTCTCATTTCCTAAAATTGCCTTTCTCCGTCTCCTGAAGCTACGAGCTGTCTCGTGACCTGGAGCCTCCAGTCGACCCCTGTCCCAGCTCCCCCAACTCGTGGAGCAGTCGTCTGCTGGCGAAGAAACTTGCCTCGTAAGTCTGCAAATAGAGTTTATGAGTCCTTTCAAATGGTTCCCACGTCTTTATCTTGCAGAAGGTTATCCAGGGAAAAGGTACACCTCTAAACTGTCTGTGTGTGTGTGTGTGTGTGTGTGTGTGTGTGTGTAGGTTGCGAACAGGCAGCTACAACTCCCTGAGGAAGACCCACGCTGACCAGATCAGTGTGTCATCTTCTGGCTCCAGCAGTTCAGAGTTGGAGGACCTCTCTGTGCCCCAGCCCTCCCCCTCCCCCCTCAGACTCAAACTCAAGGTGCTCCATCGTTGCAGTGTGTGGAGGTCGTCAGGCTCAGAGTTCACAAACTTAAAACAACCAACATTTCACAAGGAGTTTCTACTCAGTTGGTTTAAAAAAACCTGGGGCATAGTTTTAAAACTGGAACATAAGACGGTGGAGTAGTGCGCTTACAGTGATCACTACGGTCATTTTACTGCCCCGCTCACATATACCCCTCCAGCTGGCCTTCAGTAGACTATATTTTATATACAGTACTGTCATAAAAGTGATCAATTTGACCCCGACAGATGTGATCACCGTCAGAGGTATTCATATTCTCTCTCTCTCTCTTTCTCTCTCTCTCTTTCTCTTTCTCCCTCCCTCAGGCTCTCTCAGGCTCTCCCCATGACGTTGCAGAGGATTTGTCCTCCAGCTCCTCGTGCTCCTCCTCTCCCAGTCTCTCCAGCTCCTCCTGCAGCTCCTCCCATCCAGACCTCAGCTCTTCGTCTCTGGTGCTGAGCCCGGAGTCCTCTTCGTCCAGCTGCTGCTCTCAGGCCGCGCTGCCCGTCTACAACAAACAGGTCGCTGACTCGTGTATCATCCGGGTCAGCGTGGAGTCCGTCAGCAACGGGAACGTCTACAAGAGCATTCTGGTGAGAGCCATGTTGTGTTTCTGAGGTCGGACGGCTGGTTTCTGGTTGACTCGAGTCCAAACGCTTTCTGAGATATGAAAGTAGAAGAATGAAACACAATGGAAAGACAGAAGAAGAGGAAGGAGTTCATGTTGGCCTCATTTCAGAGTATTTAAAAATAACACCAAAGAAAAAATGATCAGAAAAAAGCCTTTTGCAGATATAGCTGCTCTGCTGTTCTCAGCCTTATATTTATGAATGAACCCTTAAAGACAGCATTATTAATCTTCTATCTCAATAAAACCACTGGCTTTAAACTGAAGGTGGTTGTCACATCTGTCGATAGTCTGAATGACATCATCGGTTGTATTTTGACATCTGGCCGTGTGCTTCATCTCCAGCTGACCAGTCAGGACCACACGCGTCAGGTGATCGAGAGGGCTCTTGAGAAGCACAGCATGGAGGACTTCAGCTGCCATAACTTCAACCTCTGCCAGATGCTCAGCAATGGAAAAGGTGAATATTTCCTCCAGCCGTCGAATGTTTGCATGTAAAACGTGCTTGTCACAGAACTCTGACGCCTACTTTTCTCTTTTTGTCAGTAACTTGTGATTAACTACGAGACCACCGATGACGTGTAGAACTTAAAGCTGCCAGTCGAGCAGCATCAGACCGAACACTTATGCTGCTCACACACCGGGCGCGTTTTTTGATTGCCGCGCGTCGAGATTACATACAAAGTCTATGCACTGGCGCGCCGCGATTTTTAATCTCATCGCGTCTGTGCATAGACTTTGTATGTAATCTCGACGCGCGTCAATCAAAAAACGCGCCCGGTGTGTGAGCAGCATTACAGTTTAAGAGACACGAGTCGTTCTTCTGTTTCCTTTTACAAAAATCAACCTTTTTTTAAAATGCCGGCATTTCTGAAAACAACCCTTCGTATCATTCTGAGAAACATCTGTAATCACTCAGTGAAATAGAAGCCGATGATTGCAGGCTGATGGGAAACAAGTTGCACCACTTCATTCCTCTTTCTGCCTCAGATCTTCAGATCCCCGACAAAGCCAACGTGTTTTATGCCATGTGCACCTCCGCCAACTATGACTTTGTGCTGCGTTGGCGCTGGAGGAGCCAGGGGAGACGTCTGGGCTCCTCCTCCAGCCCTGGAGCTCAACAGCGTTCCGCCAAGTGACGAGCATCTGACCCGGCTGAATGTTAGGAGTTCACCGAGAGGACGAAGGGGCTGCTCGTCTGCAAACAACCCCCCCCCCCCCGTCTGAAATGGAGACTCGCAAACGACCGATGCTGACAGATAATCCTGAGGAGTTCTCATCAAGGGAGCAACACTGAAATGTGGCATAGCAAGAATTACTCTGGACTGTTTAAAGAGTAATGCAGGAAGAGCGGAATGCCCAAGTACACAGAGGTGAGACACCAAGAAAGACAAAGGGATTCTCATCTTAAACAACATCTTTGGATAAATGCACCAGCCGTCACTCAGGACGAGCAGGATGAGGATGAAAACATTCACGCGTGTTCATTGTGGCTGCAGGACTCGTGCAGCAGATGTGGGACTTTTGCTTCAGCCTGTGTGGCCGAATGACTAACTCTGAACAAAGCACAGTGACTCAGTCGGCATCATGCCTGCTGTTAGTCGATGACTCAACATTTCAATGAAGAGCAACAAGACGCCCTTAGATCAAATGGTGTTTGGACTCCTGACAGCGAGTCCCATTCGTCTGTAATAAGTATTCAGTTGTCTTCTACTCGTGGATTTAAATGTTTTATTTTAACTGACGGTACTTTTATCAACTTAAATTATTAAATGCATTTCAGTATTCAGCTTTTAGAGCACAAGGGGCATGAGGGACATGCGTGTTTTGATTCTCTCTCCAGTCTTCAATGCTAAAATGTTAAGTACTTAAATGGCTTTTTTGTCTCATAAGCTCAACTCAACAAGTTTGCATTATTTTGAATGAAGAAAGACGACTTTTGACTGTCTGCTGTAAAGGAGACTGTGTTTCACTCACTGGTGGTGAAGGCTGCTGGTCACTGCAGTCTGTAATCATGAGGCAATTCAATAACAACAGACTCTACTAGGAGTGGTATGAAGCTCACGTCCCTGTGAGGCTGCGAGTGATCTGAAGAATGGTTCATGTATGTGGAAATGAAGTGTCTGCATGTGTGAACGTCATATCCTCTCAGTGATGTGAAATCCTCCCCGACACTGAAGGCAGTTTTCTGCAAGTATTAAAAGAGACGACTGGTGTGAAGGTACATTCTAGAGTGGTTTTAAAATGAACAAAGAGACGCTGGTGAAGTTTCTCCCTCAGTTCGGGGCAGGATTTTACATCTCTGTGCAGCTTCGATGCTGCTGTGGTTCGTTGTAAGTCCGGTGAAAGGTTGGTAACAAAGATCTGGCAGCTGCAATCAATATACAGAAGGAAGGACGAGTCGACAGAGATCTTCTGTGTCTGTCTGTCTGTGTGTCTTATTGTAGGTTTTCATGTCTATTCTCCAGTGTGTCTGAGATGTTAGTGAAGTTACTGTGTGCAAGTTGTAACTGAAGCCTAAATGTCTTTGCTCTAATATTTTCTTTCAACAGATTCTTTATTTTTAAAGTTAGCACTTAAAGAGTATTACAAGTATTAATGTACACTAATAAAGCCAATTCACTGTTTATCATCGTGGTTTCTTTCATCCGGAGGATGGGTCTCCGTTCACGGCTGCCGCGGAGATGTAATGTCTTGAGTTCGTCAGTCGGACCCATTCTCGTATGTGTGATGACTCGAGGAGGATATTTGGAGGATATTTCTTCACATTCGGCAAAAACATCTACTCGGACGCAACGATGGACTGATTCGATTTTGGTGATCAAAGATCCCTGGGACCTCACAAAACCCCCTTTTAGCCATCACTCTAGAATGGATAAAATGATGGAAGTCATGATATTTTATATGCACGAGGTCAACTGTGCATGTGTACTTAGCAGTGCTGTCTAATCTTCACCTTTATCAGCTTTGGTGTCCCTAGCTAGTATTTATATTTCTGTGTAAGTACATCGAGAGAGATTAAAAAAAAAAAAAAAAAAAACCCGATTCAAATTCCTTGTCGGTGCTCATATTTGGCCCATAATGATTAAGGAATTTCTGGAGTCCAGAAAAAAAAGCAAAGGCTGATATTTGGGCTGTTTGTTCACTGCTATGGCCGGTGATTGACCATAACTGAAACTACAACTTCATTCTGTATAAACACTGTTTATAGCTGACCACCAGGTGGAGCCAAACACCGGTTTACCGTTCAAAGACAAACAAACTGGTTTCTCCTCCAGTCAAACATCCAGTCTGTTCAGGTGACTGATCAGTGTAAAGCGAGCTCAGACAACCTCTGTGGGGAAACAACGACTGAAGGTCTGCAGAAACGCTGCTAAACGTGAGTGAGGAGAGGAGGCCCGGGTCTCCTGCCTCTGCACCCTGATGAAACAGTAAACAGCGTGAGGTCACAGGTCAAAGTGGCAGATGTCACTGTGTGTGTGTGTGTGTGAGTGAGAAGCAGTGGAAGGTTGTAACCTGTCTGACCAGTTCTGCATGTTATTGGAGCTCTAATTTCCATATTCCGGACACTCGCACTCATTAACACCGTGTGTGTGTGTGTGAGAGAGAGAGAGAGAGATATGCTGGTTTAGAGGCTAAAACTATACCTGCTCTATTATTGAAAAGGCAGATCCATTGTTGATGTGTGTGATGACTGTAGTTGTGACACCTGTGCAGGTGTTTCAGTGACTCTCGACTCTCTCTTCGCCCTCACCTGATCGCTTGTCTTACATCAAGGCATCCGCTTGTTTTTGGAAGAGCGGAGTCTCTTCTTCCTCACTTGTGGTTTCTTGTTGTCCTCCTCTGCGCTGGGGCCTCTGGGCTAATTGAGTCTTAATGACTTCCTGTTTGCACGGAGCCAGATCGCTGTCATGAGGTTACAGTCTGTTGAATCTATCGATCGGCTGACCGACCATTCAGTCAACTGGTATCATGTGAGAGACGAGTATAAATGAGTCTAAGTTCAGCTCGGGTAGACTCACGGAAGATTCACTTATCAGCTGAAATTAGTTTTACATGATTTGTGTTTCGTGGAGCATTTGATCCTTTTAATGGTAGAAATTAGACCTGCAGCAAAAAACGAATCATTAGTTTGATTTGTTAGTTGGTCCGATTGTTTGTTTGATTTCAAAATTTTACAGACGTTCCAGATAAACAGAAACCTTTCGGGGCAACCTGGTCAGTTCTTCATGAAAGTAAGCATGATGATGGTCTGTGTAATAGGGCCCTGCTGATACCGGATTTCTGGGGCCGGTACCGATATTGGGCAGTGTCGATATATTGTTGTCTCTTTGTGGCTGTTTTGCATCTCTTGGTAATCATTTGATTTACTTTCCAGCAATGAATGTTATAAGTTTGTTTCTTGGATTTCTTTTAATTAATTAAACTTATTCTAAACTTATATTCTAAACTTTTATTTATATATATATATATATATATATATATATATATTAGAATAAGTTTAATTAATTTTAAAAAAATCGGAGTAAACATACTGATAACATTAGTTGTTGGAAACTCAATTACACAATCACAAAGAATCGACTATAAGGAGACACAAAATAAATGCAAAAATACATTTAAAACCTTTATAGCCCTAGCCCTATTTTTAGGCCTCTACTCGAAAATAGCATACCCATACCTTTTAGACAGTAGATCTGAAACTACAAGGTCTATTTTAATAATTTTTATGGTATAATACAGGTAAAACATGTGAGAGACTTGTTCAGTTGTGTAAATATTGTGTATATGTTACTGGTTAATAGTGAATGAAGATGGCACACAGCTCAAATTGAAAAGTTGCAGGTTCGTCTGAAAAAAAAGCACTTTTATTGAACTTTGTTTTTTAAATAATGCCTAATGAACCCTAAAAAATACTCCAGTCATAGCACAACAGGTTTGTGGTCTGTCCAAGCTAATTTTACTTCGCAGGCCAGCATAAATGAGGTCTGAGTACAGAATTTCAAGCAAAATTCAGATTTTCGGAAACAGATTTTGCGCTGCTCTATTCTAATTTTATATACTATATAACTACATATTAACTATATATTCACTTGCTTCATCACTAAGAGTGTCCAATACATCGTAATAAAGCAGTTTGCAATCATTTTCAGATATGTTCAGCTATTTTCAGATGTCATATGTCTCATCCATGAAGAAAATCTGCTCTGACTCAGTGTGTATGTGGGATTTGTCAGGCCTGTGATTGGTGGATTTAGTCGTATGACACGTTGTTAGGTCCGGAATAGTCCATTGAAAGCCGTCATGGGGTTTTATTTGGAACGTTGAGGGCGATTAGTCAGTAAAAATCTTGATAAGGTGGGCTCGACCCCAATGCGAAATATAGGTTGGTCCAGGCGAAAAGTCCGCCCCATTTTCGCATGGACGGTCACAGCACATTGATTTCAATGCAGGCAGGGAGACCAGGAAATGCACTACAGCGCTGCAGCAACTTTCAATGGATTAACTGTTTTTTCCGGACGAAAATCGCCAAAAGGTATGTACATTTTCAATTTTATTTCAGGAGAGCAGTGTGTGGGTTCTCGGGGTTTGTCCTGTAAGTTTTGAATGCTTTGTCGGAGGTCAGTTTGGACACGCTGGTTCGACGCCGTATCGAGCCCTCATGCGAAATAATGTATCCTTCCGCCATTTTCGCTGCCGGCTTTGTGATGAAAGATGATTTTCGCGTGCATAGTTGGCTGATTTTCTGGAGAAAAATCCTGATATTGTGATAAAACTTCTAGTCTATTGAATCATTTTGTGTATAACTGTGTATAATTGTGTAAAATGGCTTGCATGATTATTTTGCCCGGACTATTTTTTTCGATATTTTACATGTCTGGACCATTTTTCATATTTCTTGATGAAAAGTCCATTCGGAAACCTCTGTACCGGTACTCGAACCCCAAATGGGGCTCGCTCGGGCTAATGAGGTTGTTAGTATGGAGGGAGATGCAAAACCTGCAACCTGAGTGCACGTCTCCTGTTCACTCAACTGAGAATAATAACGACTAATCACAGATTAGTGCACGTGTGCGTGTTTTCTTGCTTGTGAGCAGTAGCATACAGTAAAATGTGAGCATGTGAGCGAATGTTCAGTGTGTGTGTGTGTGTGTGTGTGTTGTGCATTGTGCAGTCACACACAGATATACAGTGCAGTAGGTCAGTGGGAGGATATTTGCTCACATGTTCATGTAAACATATTTATAATGCCTCTTTTGTTGTTTTCGTGTGTGTGTGTGTGTGGGCTGTACTGTAGCAGATCTGTGGTGTGACAGTAGACAGATGGGAGAAATGGCTGAGACTAATCCAAAGGGGTTAATCCACTTAATGACCACCACGAAGGACTGCAGGTTACCTAACTCACCACCGCTTCAACATGTTCGTCTGTCAGGCTGCTGCTGGAGCTCCAATGCTGTTGGCTTACATGCAAAATGCAGACTGGGCATGAATCCTGATGGAACAGCATAGTACCAGCTGTGTGTACTGTATCTGAAGCATCAACGTAATATAAATATGTGGGTTAAAGGATAGTCTGTCACTTGTCCGCTCCCTGAAGAGATTCACATCCTAATTTCATATTATCCTGAATGAGGACTGTGGATTTTGTCCCCAGTCTTTTACATTAGAGTTGGCTATCAAGTTGCAGGTTTTATTAATTTAAACTGAAATACATAAAACCCTTTAACTGCAAACGTGATGCGCTGCAGAGTGCAAAACCGCCAGCTGCGTTGCTGCTACAGCAGGCGAGGCGTCCTGAAAGACACCACAGCATCGCCACGCGTTTGTGGCTCACATTGCTGTAGTTTTGGAAAGGACGGGGTGAGCAGAGGGGTGCTCAGTCGGTTGCAATCTGCAACCTCATCAATAGATGCCACTAAATGCGACACACTGCACCTTTAAATATGTGCACACAGCCTGCAGCTGCAAGGACGTTTTAGTTTATACATTTCAGAGGCTTATTGCTGATCAGTAAATAAATGTTAATAATGAAAAGGTGTAAATTACAAACAACATAATAACCCTTATTGCCTTCCTCTAAGTGTTACCAGTTTCCTTTTAAGGCCGGTAGCTTACCTCCTTGTCGTGTTTAATTATCTTTACTGATCTCCAGTGATGGTTCAGTTCAAATATTTATGGTACAACGTGGCAGCTTGGATTTGAAACGGTGTGCTTGAGTTAATGTGTTCCTGTTAGTGTTCCTCTGATGCCAGTAAAACATTTGTACACGTTCAGCTCACAAATATGAATCATTCAAGTGGAATTAGGGGAGAAACTCGAGGGGAACTCGGCACTGAATCACTGTTCATGATTTATCAGACAGCGGGTGTTCTTTGGTGTAATGTGAGACGTGTGTTGTAACGCTCAGCTTCACGGTAAACGGATAAAAGACACTCGAGGTACAAAAACGTAGCGCACACACTGTTGTATTGAGGCTTGATGAGATGATTCCCCTGCTGATCGCCGTTAATAATTTCACGAATTGCATAAGATTTAGATTTAAAAAAAAGATTAGACAGTTAGATAGCTTTTTAAAAAATAGTTACACATTTGGGAAATTACAATTAGACTATCTGCTGTTTTTGATGGGGTTTAGATGAGAATATAGATGACCCTCTTATGTGCTCTAAATATGTGGCTATAGCCAGTTAGCTTAGCTTAGCATAAGGTCTGTAAACAGGGGGTAACATATGCCAGCCAGCACCTCTGACGGCCACTATAGTTAAAACTGTGTATCTTGATTGTTAGTGCGTTCAAAAATCAAAGTGTACAAAAGACACACTCTGGTTAGGAAACTCCAGCAACAGAGTGAGTCTTTGTGCTAAGCTAAGCTAAGCGGCTGCTGGCTGGAGGTTCACATGTAGCACAGGACAGAGAGGTAGGCTATCAATCTTCTCATCTCGTCTAACTTTCAGCAAGAAAACAAATAATCTTATTTCCCAAAACTACTTCTACTTCTTATTTTGGATCGTGTAAATTGTGCTGACCGCGATATATTAAACATGCTCTTGTTAGTATTTAGACATATTTCAACAAACAAAGTGCCTTTGCCTTAATGTTGAACTAACTTTTGTACCACTCCTTTCACAGTGACTTAGGTGGGAAAGTACAGAATTGAGCTCGAAAAATAAAATGACTACTCGTAAAGAATGAGGTCACTTATTATTAAAAACTTTAATGAAACTAAACTAACATTTTAGTTCATTTTAATTTGTTAAAATGTAACTTTTCATTTGTGTAAATAAATACACAAATCTTCACTCTCTTTACCCTCCATCCGGACAAACACAAGCGTGGCAACAGGGTGCTTCCTGTAGCACGAGGGCACGAGATATGTAATGAGACCCAAGGGTGGGTCAGCATTGCGTAACAGCTGATTCACCCCTCTCTCTCTCAGACGCACGCGCACACACAGCAGTTATTCCTACTTTCAGCTCCACAGTGCACAACTTCCCTGTGGCCTATTTTTAACTGCTTTACGTTGTGATGTAAACCCGTAAGTATAATGTGTGTGTGTGTGTGTGTGTGTGTGTCATATTGAAGTTACTGCAGTCCGCATATCATTGTTCTGTGGCAGTGCACACGCGCTCACACGCGGGCGTTCACTGACCTACTTGCAGCGCTGTGGAGCACCGAGGCCGCGGGGATGGAATGGGTCACGGCCGGCAACATAACTCTCGTGACCCGCAGCCAACCAAGCATGTTCAGCAGAGGAGCCGCTCTCCTCCTCCAGGCTTCCTGCAGGCGTGGACCAAACAAACTCGAGCCCCATTCATGGTGGTCAAAATAAAATGCATGTTTAGATTATGAACTTGTCATTTGGCCAAGTGTTACTTATTAACTCTTGGAAATATGTGCACTGAAACTAAACACGTACTGGGAAACACCTTTAAGTGTAAAACGACACAAATGTAAAAGAACTTGCTGCCTTGAAATCACAAAGACACAGAAGTGAATCCACAACAACACATATTTATTCTAATTACAACAATAATCACCACCGGAGATGAAGGATGAAACTTCAGAAAAGCATCTCCGGTTTAGTAGTTCTACTAAAGCGCACAGAGACTCGATTAGCACCATGTCCAGTCATGCTGCAAAGCCTTTAATGAGTGACTAACTGCATTCCACAGTTACTTGTTCTTTAACTGGAGAACTCCAGTGACTGTTATTCATGCGTCTGAAACCTGTGTATAGTGTTAGGATACATGTAACACTGTTAACATGATTTAGAATGTCTTATCTTAAACACAACAGCTCTTTGATCCTAATCTTTGAGTTGACTTTCATTACATGTTGGTGCTAATATGCTTTTTGTCGATGATGAAATATTTTCCTTTCACGTTTATTACCATTAGAAGACGCAAAACCCTGTTCTTTAAACTTTACGAGGATTGGATTTTGAAAAGCAATCATCTGATCTGTGCGCTCTTAAGTTAATGTTTAAAGCTGGTCAGTTTAGCTTCATTGGACGATGACTTTCTACGGCGTCAAGCTTCTGATGAATTCTCTCTCAGCCTGTGAATTTGAGTCTCCTTCAGCTGAGATGTCTGCAGTGAGCTGTGGTGTTGGACGTCTGCTCGGCATGATATAACCTGTACTGTGTGTGTGTGTGTGTGTGTGTGTGTGTGTGTGTGTGTGTGTGGGTGTGGGTGTGGACAACCTGCTAAAATGACTCAAACCTGAAGAAGTGTGAGCACACACTGATACAACACACAGTCTAGCACGCTCTCCAGCTTCATCCTTCTTACCCCGTCCCTGCCTCTCCCTGCTGACCTACATACTGCAGCATCAGTTACATAACCAGCCAGGGCTGTTGATCACCGCAGGCAGCGCGGGGCCAACACCCCCCTCTCTCTCACACACACACACACACACACACACACACACACACACACACACACACACACACACACACACACACACACACACACACACACACACACACACTCCTTGTTATGACTTCCCAGCTTTCATTGACTTCCTCTGAGCACTGAGCAACAATCTAAATTAGGTCAAACTAAAATGTCCAAAGTTTTTTGCATCCAAAGGACAATTGTCAGCGGTCACGTCTTGAGTCGCTGCCGTATGAGAGACATTTATTAAAGTGGATGTTTACAAAGCTACAACATTCCCAGACCCACATTCCAGTGAAACAAGAATAGATAAAACAACAATCACAGGGAGATGTCATGAAGACTTACGATAGATCATCCGATCAGCTTTGAGCCAATAATCGGTCTGTGTGTCATTTATTTTTAATGTCAGTTTGATGCAAACGGATACATCGATGTAACCTGTGTGTGTGTGTGTGTGTGTGTGTGTGTGTGTATGTGTGTGTGTGTGGAGCAACAAGAGAGAGCTCCTTTATCAGTTTGTTCAAGTTTAGATGGTCGAGGCATGTGACGTAACTCTCTCTCTCTCTCTCTCTCTCTCTCTCTCTCTCTCTCTCTCTCTCTCTCTCTCTCTCTCTCTCTCTCTCTCTCTCTCTCTCTCTCTCTCTCTCTCTCTCTCTCTCTCTCTTTCTTCCCCCCCCCCCCCCCCCCCCCCTCCATCCTTCCTCACTGACCTACTTTTACGCTCCTGGCCCGTTTTCACAAGCACCGCACAATACAAAGCAGCTTTTACAGCTCAAAGATGGGATGGAAAAAGAAGGGGACGAGTGAGAGAGAGAGAGAACAAGAGACACTGAGAGGATGGAGGAGGGAGGAGGGAGGGAAGGGGAAGGTGTAGGAGAGAGAATGAGGAAAGGAGAGCGCACTACGAAGCACTGCGGTTTCCTCAGGAATGTCACCTTGTTGCAGCCGGCTGGCGTTTGGCATTCAGGGCAGAAGTGAACGCAGATTAGAGTCGACTGAGATCAGCAGGTCTGTCTGTGGTCAGCTGCTCCACACACGTCTCATTGTCCTTCTGTCTGTCTGAAGCTGAGACGCAGGAGCAGGAGCCAGCTCATGGACAAAAGGAGTCGTGAGGATGCATCTCATTTGCGTCACGACATCTAATAGTGAATAAATAAAGTGAGTTTCTGCTGATTTTGCTGACTCTGTCCAAAGATTCCCAAGGCATTTGGGCGTTTCCTTGTCATTGCAACACGTCTGTATGTGATGGGCTCTTGTTCCTGGAACGGCTCTTGCGTAACCCTCGTCGGTGCCACGCTCGGCCCGTTCCCATCAGCCATTGCTCCATTAACAGCAGGGTCAGATGGCGGCTGCCATACAGTCTGACGCAGTTTCCTCCCGAGACTATTGCGTAACTCGTGTGTGCTCGTTTCCCTCTGTTACGTTCTGTGATTCTTCTTCTTCTTCTGTCCAACTGAAGCACATCTGGTGAAGTATTAGCTCATTTCTGCACTACATCAGAGACAGAAAGCTGTTTGTAACTTTGCTTGTGTGGACGTACTTGATGTAATACCGCTTAGCGTGGTTTTAAAGGCATAAGCTGTTCTCAGTGTAATAGGAGCCAGTTTGCTTTTATCAGTCTGGTTTATTCAACTTCCTGATTAATCTAAATACACCTTTAAATCCTCATGTACTGCTAACTTCTTTCACATGACACGTCATAGTAATCCACTCTTAGTATTAAGATTAGTGCAGCTTAAGTCTTCCCTATACGACTATTCTCTATAATATGTTACATTTATGTTAAATGTCTATTTCTGCACTTTGCCTATAAAGGTTCGTAATGTTTATGTATCTTATGTGAAGCTCTTTAAATGTACCCCTGTACTTTAAAGTAAGTTTCAACCAGTTACAGCATATTATATTTTGAGCTAACTGCTCAACCTTGGGAGTATTCATGAAAATTATTTAATATTTTATCCTCGTGAGCAGACGGCCTGTTTGTAATTCTGTTTTTATTGCACTCGTGTGTATTTTGTGACAGTCAGCATAAATACATGACATGAATATTCAGGCTGAGGTTAAGTTCAGCCAACAGATTCCTCCTGCGCTGCTGTAGCACACCGTCTGAGTGTTCTTTCATTTGACCGACTCTCTGCCTGCCGGCCGGCGGGCAGAGTGACGCGATGACTCGGTGAACCGGTGAAGGCTTTCTGTCTGCGTTGGCTCACACTGAGCTGCTGTCTGTGAGCTGTGTCACCTGCACCGCGCATTTCATAAAGTTCAAACGAGATGGAAATATATTCAACAACCTTTTATTTTTTTTCTCCATTTTGAATCTTTTACAATCAAAAATCAGTGTTTTTGTCACCATTTTGCATATCCACATGAAGTATGACAATACATAATCACTTCCGGACAAGCCGTATTCATTTTTTTTTTTTCAATTTCGGGAAGCCTTTCGGCAAACAACAAAGGTTATACGGTAACACAGAGTACAAATGGTAACTGGGGCAGAGGGCTTGATGGGTAAATACACAGCACAACCAGGAACAGCACAGAGCAGAACGTCACAACAGGATGACAGAAAAACGCACACAACAGCCCAAATAATAACCGAATATAATAGAAAATAGCCATATTAATAAAATAATAATAAAATAATGACAGCAGTATACAAGAGATAAAGAGACAACTTTACATTTATACATCGTGGCCGGAGGCCGGCACCAGGACGTGAGACAGTTAAACTTGTACACACTGTGTGATCTACTGCAGCTACAACAACTCAGTGCAGAGGTGAGTGGGGCAACAAGGGACAACACGATAAAGAGGCACCTTACGAAGAGAGAGCAGCTTTGCTGGTTTGCGACTGGAGAGCCATTGTATGTATGAGACAGACAATATTGGTCTGGAAATGAAGATGAATGGGTTTTTGTGTCGGCCGGCCTTGTGCTTGTCAGGTTTTGCAAACAGCAATGTGTGACTGCGTCGCCTTGACTGATATGCGAATAACCGGCCTTTTGACAGCTTTGAGTGTCAAAGAACTCGGATCACCAGAACGAGGCCACTCATCTGACTGATGCGTCAAGTTGTGGATCATACTTTTTGTTCAAAATAGTTGAGGCATTTTCTAGACAAAGAGCATCTAAACAAGAACAAACCGATCACTTTGAAGTCTATGACTTCCGCATTCCACTGCTTTACTTTTTTTTGTTATTTTTGCCACATTTTTCTTCTTAAAATATATATTCCGTATGTGCAAATTTATATGTCACAGTAATATACAATCTAAGTGCTTCAGACGTGAAGAGGACTTGTGTGTGCAGATGGTAGGAAAGAGGATGGAGGATGAAATGGTACAGGTGTGTTCAGAGGGAGGAAGAATGTAACTCCAACGCCAAAAAAGGAGACACGACGGGAAGGATGTGTGTTCTTTGGTCAAAGGAATGTTCTCATAATGCCACGATGAACGCTGGCCAGCCACCAAGGCAGTTTACAATAATGATGCGTTGAATGATGTTTTAATTTTTCCTCGAGGGAAATGTATCCCAGACTCCAGCTCTGCAGAGTTTCATTCTGGCCCCTCCCTCATTAAGTGATCCGTCATGTTCATTGGAGGGACAGGTGGGAGGTGGGAGGAGAGAAGAGGAAGAGGAACAGGTGACACAGTGAAACTTGGTGAAATCACATCCTAACTGCACAGGTTCACCGTCTGTCTTGTAAGGTGGCGATGTGAGTCATAGTTGTATTGTATGTGACAGGAAAACGCTCCCATTTGTCCTTAATCTCGCCTCTTGTTGCGCCCCCCCCTGCTGCTGCTGGATCCCTTCTTCCCTCCCTCCTTTCTAGCCTCCGCCCTCTCATTCAGAGCGTCGCTCTCTTCCGCGTACTCGGTCTCATGCTGCACCTCTTTGCTCTCCCCGCTGGTCTGGATGCTGTGAGGGTTGCTGGGCAGAGCTAAGTAAGGGTGCTGAGGCAAAGTGGGAGAGGGGGACATGGAGGTGTTGACTGTTGCCTCCATCTGAAGTCCTGCTGCCCCGTTGGACAGAGCTCTGTACTTGAGGCGGAGCTTGTGGGGCAGGGCAGTGCCTTTGACCTCGGCTTGGAACTCGCCGTGCGAACCGGCGGCTCCCGCCGCCTTCTGATGGTAGCTGCTGATGTCTGAGGAGGATGAGGACGGGGACTCGTCGTCTGTGGAGGCCTCCTTGTCAGAGCTACGAGGGTCCCCATCACTGGAAGAGGTGTCTTTAGTGGAGATCTCCTGGAAGAAACCGCCGGCTCGCGGGCCTCCCTCGTAGGTGAGCACGGGGGGGTCTTCATGCAGCGGGTTGAGGTAGCCGTTGTGCTGCGGGAAGGAGGACTTGTCCTCCTCAGTGTTGTTGATCAGATCTGGGGCGAAGGGGTTTTGGTGGCTTTCTGCCTGCTGAAGACTTCTCTCCTGACTCTGGTAGCCGTAGTGCCCATGATGGCTCTCGCGCTGTTCTTGGCCGTTGGGATCGTACCTTTGCTGCAGCTCCTCTGTGGCCTCTGCGTGACCATTAGTGTATCCGTACTCCGGTGAGTCCATTGTCTTTGTCCTCTCTAGCTTCTCAGCGACGTCTGTGATGGTCGCCGAGCAGTCGGAGAACTTGGAGGAGTGCTGGCCATGCTGCAGTGGTCTGCTCTGCTGGTCCTCAGGCCTCTGGGTCTCCATGGGGTAACAGCCGCTGCTGGAGCGGTACAAGATGACGCTCCTCTGTGCAGAGGTGGCCTGAGGAGCGGGACTTGAGGCCTCCATGTGGTGGTGCTGGTAGTCCATGACACTTTCAGCCAATGGCACGTTCTGCTGGTGAGGAGAAACCAGTGCGGTGTGGCTGCCATGGTAAGCTTCACTCTGCAGACCACTGGACACCCCGTCGCCTTCCCGTCTGGCCATCTCCGTACTTGAGGGCTCTGTCTTGATGTTGAAGCCCATGGGCTCTGGGCTGTCTCTGGAGGAGGCGTCGGACAGGTCGGAGACGGAGCCCCGGGGTGAGTACTGGTGGAGCATGCTGTGGCACTCGCCGCGGCTCGACTGTTCCGTTTCAGACGAGTCAGAATTCAGCATCACCTGGGATGCACTGGAGTAGCCGCTGCTGGAGAGGTAGGCGTTTGGGGTGCCGTTGCTGCTCCCGCTACTAACGGCAGCGCTGTTGGAGAGCTGCTGACTTTTCTCCATGTAGGAGGCTGTGCTGATGAGGCCAAAGCGCAACTTGAGCTGGAGGAGCTCCGTCTTTATACGAACATTCTCCTCATTCAGCGCCATGACCCGGTTCTCTAGCACCATGTCATTGAGGCGACGCTTTTCCCTTGAGCGCTTGGCTGCTTCGTTGTTCTTCCTCCGTTTTTCCCAATAGGAAGCATCTTTCTTCTCGTCGGAAATAAACTCTCGCTTGCGACGGCAGCTCGCGCTGGACTTGGAGCCTTTAGACTGGCGGCTGATCCGTGCTTCGCCTTCAGGAGTCGGGGACGGGAGGCTGCCACTGTAGGAGGAGAAGTTGTCGACCTCCATGGCATTTTTGTTGCTGGTGGATGGGATGTGTATACTCAGACTTTCCATTTTTTCCCAGCTGGTGGCAAGAGTGTAACTCTAGCAAAGGGTAAAGGGGGGAAGGGAAGAAATGTAAAACTCTATCAGCCTTCTGCTTTGTTATTAAGTAGTTTAACCGAAGTTGTAGGATCGGCGAACACTTGTGGATGAGGTATTGGTGCTCCTTGAAGGGGATCGCCTCATTGATTGTTCTGACTTATTTTCTAGATCAAAACGTTCAAGTGTCCATATTAGCCAAGAATATCAAAAAGAGGTGGAACTCCACAGAAACCTCAGACATTGAACTCGTGTTCTGAACGAGGAACTTAAAAAAAGAAACAAGTTTGTATTTTCAGCAAAGAGTCTTCCAGCTGCGCTGGCGATCGCATCAGAGCAGTCTCCGTAGTCTGGTTGTAATTTTGAGTTTATCGGCGTCTTCCTCAATCTTCAGCAGAGCTGCGACGCCGGTCAAGCTGCTGCACTGTGTCTCCGTGTGTCTTGCAGGTCCGTCCGTGTAGTTTGCTGACCACTAACTGGGTTATGGAGACAGAGAGATAAAGAGAGGGGGAGAGAGCGTTAGATGAGCTGTAAAAAACACTGCAGTTCTTTGAAACATATAACATGAAACATATATTTCAGTCAGGTAAGATTAGACGTATGAACGGTTAATGTGGGTCCTTTGAGCAGAACTTCAAAGGCTTGAGATCAATACACAATCTGTTCATCACAATTCAACCTGCTCCAAACGTCTATGACATAATCCCCCAAATGAGGTAATGTTTGTCCTTCTTGTCTTTGTTTCATTGACTTCACAGGAGGAAGGGGCGTCTGAGTAGCAGCAGAGTGTCTGTGGCTGGGATTAAACAGACTGTATGTGCTGCTGCTGCAGAGCTCTTGTGTAAGACGGGGCTGTCGCTGTCACAGTCACGTAACAGGACCGAGCCGGGCTGACCTGGTGCCAGCTCTGCAGAGACTGACAGATAAAGGGAGGAGGGAGGCGGGGAACGTGTTTTTGCGTGAATCACCGTGTTGAACGCAGCGCGGACGGATGTTGACGGCGTTCCAACGTTACGGAATAATAGATCTGCACTTGTTGTGGGCCGGAGTCCTCTGAGTCTCTCACTGCGCAGAATTGCACAGTTGATATGAAGTAATTAAAAACACATCACTACACTGAGCCACGGACACACACACACACACACACACACACAAACACAAACACACAGATGTAATAATCTAGGTCACGGTGCCTTTGGGTAGCAAGGATTCCACAGGTGTCAATTCTTATACCCAACACATAAACACAGATATGACCGTACGTCATCGCCTGGTTGCTTGTATTAGCCTCGTCTTTCCAGTTTCCACTATTTGTTTCAGATCACCAAGTATTGGAAACTGGAATCAGCTCAATCACAGTTTGATGGACACTAACTTATCTGAAGGAATTGACCAGTCTCACCACAGTCCAGTTAGTCTCTGTCCTTTTTATAATTGCGAAGCACCTTTTATGCAGACTTTAATTTGTTATTTTAAAATCAAACAAGAAGCATAGGTATGCAAAGAACATATTGGTGCAGGAGTAATATGTATTTGAATTATGTTATCGAAACATAATGGCTGTCTGCAGAAAATGTGCAGCACCTTTATCACCCAGTACCTCAAAAACCACAGGGAAAAATGTAAATATAGTTTAAGTGTCCGACTGAAAGGATTTTCTATTAATGCTCCCATAGTTGTCATTTGTTCTGCTTGGTGGTGTATGAGACCACACATGGCGCGAGCAGAGAGAGCATTCCCGAACAAAGATACTCATTTAATCTGAGGGCAACAAAACGCACTCAAATCCCAACGCGAGTGGAACAGAAGTGCTCCGGTTGAACACAACGGACTCACATCGACCTTCGTTAACTGTTTATTGTGTATTATAAGTTTATTGTTCCCAAATCCCAAACCACTTACTTCTCATCTCCGAGTCGATGCCGTAACTATTTAATCTAATGTTCATCTTCTCCAGACTGGTTACAGCATTTATCTGCTTCCCCCGGAGTCAGCGACCCAGTTACATCATCTCACATTCAGAAACCCCACATTGAGACCTTGAAACAGCTCGAACGCTGCTCTGAATAGTTAACCATTTATTCATGTTGTAACTCAGGGACTAGGCCTAGAAGTGCTGCAGGCTGTTCTTCATACTGAATTCTACCTTCAGTGCCAAAACAAGGATGTTGTTTGCCTCCGTCTCTCAAAGAACTGGAGCAATGCAACGCCGAGCAGGAAGGGATTTGGACAAAACCACCAACAGATGTGGAGAAATGTAAGGTCAGCCCCTCCCTCGCTGCCCAACCCTGAATATTTTTCATCAAGACGTGCGGAGGAGGGAGGGAGGGAGGGGGGGGGGGGGGGGGGTGAGACAAAGGCGCGCGGGAAGGAAGCATGCATACGTCTGCGCTGTCCCACTGACCTAGAAACGACGCTAAGCAGTAAACACTCCGGTCTTTGACGGTGTGCCATAAAATAGGTCAGTGGGGCTGCAAAGGAGGGAGGCCAGGATAGCAAAAGAGAGTATTAGAGAGCACTCTATAAATAGAGGTGAGGGAGGGAGGAAGCCAATCGGGGATGAGGTGACGGGGGGGGAATTTGGTTGGTGGAAATGAGAGGAGTTTTACAGAATCTGCAGCAGGAGGAATAAAGAAACACAAACTTCTCTTCGTCATCTGCCTAAAAAAATGGGATTATGAAAGCCCCGGTGATTTTCATTAATCCCTGTTCGCTGTGGAAAACCTTACGACGTCTTATGCATCAGCAGCAGATGAGAAAAACAATAGTGAGAGACGGCATTGACGTCAGAGCACACACCCATCGCTGCAGCCAAATCCACACATAACAGGCTCTCTCTCTCGGGCCTGCGTGGGGAGGGGCTGCTGTTGTTGCTCGTAACGTACGTGCTCTGAATTGCTCTTGTTGCGGAGCAAAGCTTGTGTAACACATGCATATTACATGGCAGCACAAGCTACAGGTCGCTGGCTGTGTGCGAGTGCCCCTTTCACTGTCCTCTCTGCATGTTGGGCTCTGAATAAAAGACTTCAACTGGAAAATAAAGAGAAGCTGCACATAGTACACTGAGTAATTGGCTCTTTGTGCGGAGGCTAATTTCCCATTTCATCCCGAATGATTCACTGCAGTGACTCGAAGCGGTTTGTTTGGCCGTGGAAAACACAGGTCTGAAGTAGTTACCAGGCACTTGCCACTCGGGAGGAATGCATCACCTCTGACCTCCTCTAAGGCAAGTGAGTAAAGCTCACGGCATCCTCTTCCCCTCCTCCATCTTTTAAGTGATCCAACACCACACACGTGGAGGGGCCCCAGCTAGGAGCCTCCATTTTGCCCCACAGCTTTGTGTTGAGAAACAAAACTAGGAGACAAGAATCCAGACCTTCCAGGTCGGCAAGTGAGACCTCTTGCTGAGCGCCGTTTAACATTAACACTTCCTCAGGTAACGCGTGACTAACAGCACCTCTACCTGCACTCATGACTAGTGTCAGAGTTCTACATTTTACAGATGAATGCATATTTTTGAGAGAAATAACACATTTGGTAAAGAGTGGATCTAATATGTGTTTCCAAATAAATAAGCATGGCCTCATTATTGAATGTAAATATTTGCATAATGTTCTGTTTAGTGTTTTGAACCTTATTTGATCAATTTATGTGACCTATATCTTTTTAACTTAAATCTTTTTTTATTTTGTATTTAACCATATTGGCTAATAAACACTATAACTGGAGTGGAGTAGCTGCAGGTACGCCGCTCTCTGAGGCCACAGCTCGCCCCGTGTGCCTCGTGTCTCCTCAGATACAGGTCTGACTCTGACCTATATTCAGACGGCTCTGAAACCAGACCAGCTGACACCAGGCGGACTAACGGCGCACCAGAACTCGCCAGACAGGGGTTTCCATGCATTGCATCACATCCTGGATGTTCACTTGTTATTCTAATTTCACAACAGAGTCACGCAAGACTCCTCGCTAAGATCTTGGGACGCGAGTCTTCTGTACCAAACAAAAGAGATTATCTGGTTTAGAGCTTTACTTCTGGTTTTCAGGTTCCTTCTTTTGTTCATGGAGGGGAAAGTTAAAAATAACTCACAGACCCTGAGCAGCTGTGTCACGTCAATGATGAAAGCATTTCTAGAATATCTATCTGTTTTGGTCATAAGGATTTGGTGTTATAGGTATGAACGATGGGAAGACAGAGCGGGGTGTGAACGGGAATCAATTACAGGCCTCGTGTCCCGAGAGAGAGCGAGCTGCTGGTTATTGCTTCTCCCTGCTGTGTGCCGGTTATGTCATAACCTCCAACTCCCTCACAGCAAAGCTCCGTGCTTTACTTAACCCACCTCATGAGTACAAAGAAGAAGAATCACAGTGACTCACTTTCAATGAAAATCAGACATTTTGTTTCTCCTTTGAACTTGAACATCTATAAATCTGTTAGTAATGTAACAGAGGTAAATGATCTGAATATGTGGAGAAAATTGAGTTTTATAAAAACATAAGCATGAAAAAAAACATTTTAAAAAATGTACATATATATATATTACTGCTGCATAACAGGGTTTCCCCTGTAGTATCTCTGTAGTTATCTTATAATATGTATATAATATTAACACTATCTATCCTAAACACATAATAATGTTAGACATAATGTTCAATATGTCATAACCTCCTCTCTGACACCAGTTTTAATTGCATGTATTGAAATGGTGGCATTCACAGTAGCCTTTATATGAATTAGTGTCCTAAAAGAAGCCGTGCTTCAGCTAATCCCCACTAATGTTTGCATGAAGCAGACACCCAGAAAGAGGAATTAATAAAAGCAGCCATGGTGATCTAGTGACCTACATATGAGCGACATACACATACAAACAGCAGCACGCCACGTGCAGGAGCTAATATAAGCTAGTGCCCTGTGTCTGCGTGAACCAGACAACACAGACCGAGATCCGCCGCGACCCCCATTCCCTGGAAAACACCGCCATGCGGGAAAGAACCTCGCCTTGACATTGAGCACACAGCGTGGGACGTGGCCAACCACGTTTTCCGGCCCTTTCCTTTGTTAAATGTCAAAAAGAAATCGTTAAAAACGCAACAAAGTGGCACATTAGACTCCAGAGTGCGTTTAAAATGTGACAAAAGCAGCCGCCTCAAAGTCACGGGCGCGCGGACCTGCCGGCAGAGCCGCGAGTCGCCATGTGAACAATAACCGGCCATAAGCATCATGTCCTCATCTCAACGCACCGATGAAAGGCTGTTATAAAACACACACACACCGAATAAAGAGCAAACACGGGGATACAAAGAGACAAAGACACAAAGACACGAGCCCTCCGCAGTCATAACATACCGTTCCGTGTCCTGGAGCAGGGAAAGGATTCAGGCTTCCCCGACACAAAAGCCGTCTCGCTCCCGTTTCCTCCTTTCCTTGCGCCTTTGGAAAAAAGAAAAAGTTTTCGCCTCCTTCTGCTGTCGGTGCTCGGGTCCGTGCTGGAGTCAGTCGGCTGGGTGCTGTTTCTGCTGTTTCTGTCTCTTGGCTCGGGCTGTGTGTTGTGTGCTGCCGGACACTTTGCTCCAGTTTCTCCGGCTCCTTTCACAGATATGTGTTAGTAGGTCAGCGGTTGCATAACAGCTCTTAGGCTGCCTCGTCACGTTTTTGTCCTCTGTCTCTCCGCGCGAGAGTCTGTCTGTCTCTCTCTGTCTCTCTCTCTCACTCTCTCTCTGTCTCTCTCTCTCCGTCTCTCTCTCTCCCCCTCTCTCTCTCGCCCTCTCTCTCTCTCTCCCCTCTCCCTTTTCCATCTCCACGATGTAATACCATGAAAGCGTTTTACGCGGACATCATGTTGCTGAGAGGTCCAGTAATGTAGCATGTCCTTCAAGTGTTAAAAACAACAAAAATCTTTAAAAAGACAAGTTCTCCCACCAGTGTTTTGCCAGTACCAATTTGTAAATGAGTTATCAGGCTCTGCTTTTTATTCTTCCCTCATAAGTGGAAATGTAAGAATATGTGTCAGCCCACCGTCATCACAGTCTGCAGGACAGGATCTGAAGACCAAATGGAGAATGAGCTATCAGTTAAATAAATGTCCTCACCAACCCACTCATCACTGTGACAGATTGAAAATCAGAAACTATATTCTTGTCACTCTCCTTTTTAGTTTATTCTGTTTTGAGTCTCTCGCCCGCATATAGATGAGAAACGCATCCTGATGTCCTCGGGAGTGTCTGTCTGTCTGCATCACAACCTGCTAACCTGCTGTGTCTGCAGTTTGTCTCTTTGTTTACACATTAAGGTCTTTATCGTGTTATTGTTCTGAAAACATTGGCACTGATATCCTACTCTTTGGTGTTAATAACAGACATTTTAATACGATTTTAGCATGATTAATGGCAGAAATAATAAATACTAGATTCTATCGCTCATCTTGCTGGTGTTACTACATTTTTTATTTTTTATAAAAACAAATGTTATATGTAAAATTGACTCTGAAATCACTTTCAGGCTGATGACAGGATAACAGGAAAACAACATTCCCTCTCTACTCTAATATGCATCACTTGACCATTATTTTTTGTTGCTTTCACCCTTCCATCTTTTGGGCATGTTGTTTATCTTTAATGGAAATGGACGTGTGTTATCTGCTTATGAGCTTTTCTATTATCCATGAAGCCCGTTGTCCTCATCCACACTATATTTCCTGAGCAGTTACGTCAGCGCTGTTTGGTATCAGACACGCATTCACTCACGTCCCTTCCCCCTGCTTTGTCTCAAACGTGAACCCCCCCCCCCCATTCACCACACACACACACACACACACACACACACACACACACACACACACACACACACACACACACACACACACACCACCATTATAGCATGTTGGGGGAAACGGTGGCCTTGAACCTGTCTAGCTCCTCCCCCACCGTCCTCTGGTAGAACCACCGACCCCCAACATATCCCTCGTCTGCCTCCGCATGCAGGCATTCCCTTGGCAACTGTGGTGTGTTGGTGCCTGCCTAGCAACCAGAAGGCTCTCACTCCTTCCTATATGGCTCGTGGCATGGGGGGGGGGGGGGGGGGGGGTTTGCAGCCTGGGCTTGATGAAGATTGATTGCAGACCAAAGACCTCATGTGTATCTTGTGTTGTTGTTGTCGTCCTGTACAGGAGGGTCTCTGAAGCTGTGTTGCCTGTATAACGTCACATGTCAGCGTTACATTTAATCCATTTAAATCACGTGAATGTCACTTTCAAGCTTTCAGTGAAGACGGGTCACGTGCTGTCCTTTCAACACTTAATGACATCCTTGCTTGTTGTGCACAATGTGGTACTACGGCCAGCACCACGGAGGAGCCGACCTCCAGTAGCACTGCTGTGAATGAATGAATGAATGAATGAGTCGGTGATCCGTGCTGATCAAGACACTTGGCGCCACCTGGCGTTGATACAAAATGACTGATACTGAAATGTTCAAGAATGTGATACTTTAATAAAGAATAATGGCGTTCAGTCTGTTCAGCCCATAATTAGTAATGCAGCTTCTGCATTGCTGCGTTCTGCCCCGAGCTGCTATCAGGTTGCGTTTCACAGCAGCTCTTCTGATGTCTATCTGCAGGTTTGAACTCTTTCCAGGTGTTAATGTATTCCCTTCACTTCCATGTGGGCCAATCAGTCTCCACCGCAGCTGCTTCATCGCTATAAATAGCTTTCATACTGCTGACGTGATAGATGACTCATGCAGAGTCTCACTCCTCTCCCTGCATCCTAGCACCGCTCCCTGCCTCGGTTCAGTGAGGGGGGGGGGGGGGGGGGCAGACACCAGGGGGGGCTTCTTTCTGTTTTAAAGCATTCGTCAGAGGAGGTGAAGGCCGTACATGAAGTTCAAAAGACAAGGGCTGGAAACAAATACATTTGTGACATATTCACACTTTTGCGCAGTGCACCTCTCCACTCAGTGCCACACCTACCATCGCTCTCTCTGCCCCAGCTGGAGTCGTTGTTGTTTTATTACCCAGGTCTCTCCTGGTCTGTGATATCATGCAAAATGCAGTTGCTGCTTTTTTCTTATTTTAAATAAGCTTAAAACTCTCTTGCATAATGTATGATTATGGCTGTGTCTCTTAAAATATGTCTTTAGAACAAATACAAAACATTGATTCTGAAGAAGGATTGTATTACTGTCACTCATTTCATCGGATGGTTCTGCATCATTACAGAGACTTTACAGTCAAATAACCTGCAGCAGCGTCTACTGCCTGCTTTGCTTTGACAGTAAAACTAAATGCAGATGGTTTGTCGTGTAAAATTTACTGAAAGAATTCTGTCATAAGAGATTCACCAGTCGTTGGTACAAAATATTATTTTATTTCCAAGTGCAGTTCATTTATTATATATTATAATTCTGAACAACAATGAAATACACAGTTATGACAGTTTAGACAATTTAAAGATCACAAAAACAATAACACAATTATGCAAAAGAAGTGTCAAAAGTAATTTTTCTTCTAAGGGACAGCACATTATATTATATTATATGTACTCAGTGTTTGTGTTGAAAAGCCAACAAACTACATGTTGTTCCAAAGAAGACAAAAATGTCATTTCCACATCAGAGTCAAGTGAACACGGTGAGATTGACGTGTGACAAATTGCAAGCGTGTGCTTCGTGTTGTCTCCAGGAAATCAACAGCATCATATGAGTCGACACAGAAATCACTTTGACTTTCGCATCGATTACTTAAGTAATATATTAAAAGTAAAAAATGCTGGTGGTTTCTGCTAGCGGTGTGCTGACCATCACAGAACAAACAGGCTGCAACACGAAGCGGTCCCAGTGAAACAGGTGACAGTCAGGTCAGAGGTCGCTGTGAACTCAGAGGCTGCGCTGTCGTGTGTGAGATCAGTGGCTTGTGAAGATGTAGTGAGATGTCTATTCAGTGTGCTCAGGCTTTAAGCGGTTTGGAAGCAGCTGTTGAGAGAAGAGCCTCTTGAGATGGGCCACTTCCTGGGACAAACAGCTGATCTGAGACCTGAGACTGACGTCCTCTGTTGAATTCTTGGTGTCCCTGGAGTTCTGCGGAGAGGAGGACTTATAATGTGCAGCTGACGGACCCTGATACTGCTGCCCCGCTCCACCACAGGCCTCTTCCCTGGGCCAAGGAGCCCGACTCTCTGTCCGATTGTCCCGTCCCGCCTGCTGGTAGTTCCTCAGCTGGATGTTTGGCCACACTGTGGCTACAGGTGGTCCACTGTGTCTGGTGTCAGATGACGGAGACATCTCCCCTCCATCGCTGCAACCAGCAGGCCCTTTGAAGCGGAGCTTATGCGGGAGGCTCCTCAAACCCTCAGGTGAGGCTTGTCTGCTGACGTACTGACTCCCATTGGCCTCCATGGGACAGATGTGAGAGTCGTAGCCCTGCTCCTCCGTCAGCTCCCTCGGAGAAGGCCCACTACGCTCACTTAGTGCGTCGTCAAAGAACACAGGGCTGCTCACATTTGAGCCACATGAGATGGAGCCACCGGACTCCTCGGATACGCTATGAGTGGAAAGAGGCCTGCCTCCCCTCGGCTCATGGATGGCCCCTTGCTGTGCAGGGTGAGGGTGGATGTGGTGGGTGCTGGGCGGTGTGTTGGGGTATGGGGGTCCATCAGTGTGAGGTTGGTAGACATGTGTTGGTCTTGGTGTTGAGTGAGCACAGAGGGGTGCAGGCAGTGGCAGGATGGAGACGTCAGATGAGTCTTTGACCAGGCCGAAGCGAAACTTCAGCGCCAACAGCTCGGCCCTCAGGCGGCCGTTCTCCTCCAGCAGGCCCATGACTCGCCTCTCCAGCACCATGTCATTGGCTCGCCTCTTCTCTCTGGACCGCTTGGCTGCCTCGTTGTTTTTTTTCCTCTTGTCCCAATAGCCGTCATCTTTCTTCTCCACAGAGATGAACTCTCGTTTGCGGCGTGCATTGTTGCCGTTGTCTTCATCGCAGCTGCTACCAGCGATGGCAAGGCTCTCTTTGAGTTTGAGGGCAAAGGTGTGATTCAGGAGGGTTTGGGCCAGCTGGCTTGTGGAAGTCAGGATGGAAACAGCCTCATCGGTGAAGGACACAGCCCTTCCCTGAGGCCTGGACTCCGGTCCCTCCACGGCCAGCAGTGACCGGTCCTGGATGATGCCTCCCACAGGCCGACCTGTCATGTTCAAACACTGATTCGACACTTGGGGGAGCTGTGAGTGTGTGAGGAACTTGCTGAGAGTTGGTGGTTCAGGGTGAAGTGTGCTGCGATGGCACCACCTAGTGGTGAAAGATGCAAAGGTGATGAAGGGACCATTTGTTTACAAGGTAAACAGTAAAGCAACATTCTACTGGTGCCGGTTGAAAGTTGTAATGTTTTCAACATCAGGAAAAGATATCATCGTTTTTAAAAAAAGCAAATATTGTATCAAATGCATACTTACAGGCATTACAGTGAGATACAACTATACTCATATAGATTCATAACAATAGTCTTATTTTGGTAATTTTATCAACATTTCAACAGGGAACGTTTATTATAATATGTTAGCAATTAAATGACCATTTAAAAAGTTCATAAAGAGAGAAAAAAGAACAAATGTGAAAGATACTAAATGTTTGTTTAACACGTTATTTACCATTAGTGTTGTCGCTCCCAACATGTTTTCATTAAGTAGATGACTGATGAGCCTGCTGTATTATTATTAGATAGAGATAGTCTTTATGCTATTGCATCTGATATTAGATGACAACAAGTAGTAAACAAATAAGTCAGAAACTTTCCTACAATCTATTTAACTACATTGCCTCACATGAAAAAACAAAAAAACCTATTAACTGAGTGATACATCTCGGGAAACATAAAGTAAATCTTACTTACCAAAAAAACAGCTGCTGAACGTGTGATGAGAATCTCCTCATTCAGAGAGAGGAGGAGACATGTGGAGCTCCACAAGCCGCCGGAATGTTTCTGCTCCTCCACAGCTTTCTGTCCTTTCTTTCCCTGCTCATCGGTTCAGCCGGGGTCGGATCCTCACCCCGGATAACCCTCCTCCTCCTCCTCCTCCTCCTCCTCCTCCTCCTCCTTTTCCTCCTCCTCCGAACGGGAAGCCAGCGGAGTCAAACCAGCGGTGACGTGCAGCAGAATAAACAACAACAAATCCATACAGCAACCAATCCTGAGAGGTTGTTTGAAAAGTATTGTATGACTTTAATACAAACACAGTATTCAGTCAGTCGAAGGATGTGGAAACGAAAACGAGGTTGAGATAAAAAAAAGAACAGTTTGCCAAACTGTAAGGCAAATCAACAACAAGTAGCTTTAGCTTTGGATACTCAAAATGCAACAAGCAAAACAAAGTGAGTGAGATAAAGTACGCTGGTCTGCTGCCGCTGCAGCTCTTTATCTGCATTAAACGTGCCATGTGTCAGATAATCTGCCAATCGACCCGAAGTGGCCTCTGGAATTTAAACTCAGCTACACACTTGGGTTCACGCCAGCTGGGCGACAACACATTTCATTGTAACGTGCCTGATAAAGAGATAGTGTTGCGCTAACTCTTGCTTTATCTGTGTATATCAAATAATGCCACAAGTAGGCCATTGAAAGCCGGCGAGTCGGTTTGAGGTCAGTTTCCATGTAATTAGTCAAAAAACAAACAAATTATTAGAACAAAAATAAATGTACCTGCCGATGGGTGTCAAAGTTAAAGTGATTATATGAAGTCTGTAACATGTTTGACTTCGTATAACTGAACACTGAATCAGACAAGATTGTTCATGAATAAGGAACCAGGTGTTTCTCCACCACCCACTGGCTGTGGGAGTTTGTTTGTCATTAACATTTTGATTTGTAGAGTCAGTTTTCTACTCTTATGAGCATAAAAACATGTATTTTTTTGCGATTTTATACTGTAAAGATGATTTCTTACCCATTCAACACCTCGTGTACTAACAGGCCTCTGTTCCTGTGTTAAATTAGATCATCCAGTTTAAACGTCCTGCGTTTATCAGTCGTGGTGGCTTGAGTTGTCCTCAGGTCAGCACCCATCATGACGAGGAGTTCAAGGTAACTCAGCTGCACCGAAAAATGTGTCGTGCGCTGTTTGTTCCTCTACAAACACTTACGGAACACACAACTATTTCTTTATTTCCATCACAACAACAGAACAGAGGATGTTTCACGTCACTCACTCAGAGACGGATGGCCTCACTGTGAAAGAACAACAGAAGCTCATCGCTGTCACCTGAGAGTTAATCTTCACATTTTACAACCATGTGTTGTAGATGAAGACCGTAAAGAGCCGCAGTGAGAGAGCGAGTCATTTGAATACCAGTTGATAGTGTGAATGGAAAACTGTGCTGTTATGCAACACGCAGAGCGAGCGGGAGCATGTGAGGACTGTGCTGCTGGGAGTTCAGTTGGGGTGAGGTTGCTCAGAAAAAAAGGAACATTGTTCCGTGAGCGATGTGCTCGACAGTGATCAGTGATACTTCCTCCTGCACATGGAAACGCTTCACACACGACTCTCTGTCTCTGTCAATCGCACCAATTCCTCCAAAACAAGGCAAAAGTCAACTTCTCCCTCATTAAGTTATGCAGATCCTCTCTGGATCTGCATAACTTAATGCCACTGTTGATCTTGGCCGGACGGTTTCAACATGTTGCTTCACGGCTCTGACATGCAGGAGTTTGCACAGACTCAGAAGAGCTTTTTGGGGAAATTCTGTGGAAAAAACCCTCTCCTGCTGTGCTGAGGTTCAGCTGAATGACCTGCCAACAAATTAGATCAAATGAAACATTTTCATTTTAGTTCCTGCCGCCTGTTTTCAAGGTTACCTTTTTTTCGGGAAAGTATTTTCCCAGAAAGCTGCCTGGACCATGAGGTCACACTGCATATATAGATCCATCTTAAAAAGTCATGTTTGACACTAAACAAAAATATCACTTCATGGATTCATCAAAGATTATTTCATCTGTTTCAATTTGAATCAACTTACATTTTGAACCTCTTCTTGATAAATGATCTGATGCTACATAGACAGAAAGAAACGGGAGTTGTGGGAGGAGAGAAGGGAACAAGAAACGGTGAATCTGACACATGTGATTGGTTGACGCCTCACAGCGTCATTGAAGCTGAAAACAGGTGAGGCCAGGTGAGGCCGGGTCAGCTTTGATTAGTAACATGTCCTGCAGCAACAAGTGTCGGGGGTCAGTTTGTAGCTTCATGTCACCGACTTCCATTGAAGATGGATTGAGGTCTGTTGCCGAGTCATTGGTAGTGTGAGCGTAGCGTAAGAGTCTGCAGCCTTGAGCTAAACGCTGCAGCTACACCAGACCAGTACGATGACATGGCAAAACAGGCAAGCATTCGATTGGATGCTAGCTGAAAAAGGTGGGGAATGTCAAATGTTTGGGAAACATTGTTGTACATTCATTCCCAATAACACTGCACCTGATGGAATATTTGCTGTTGCAATGGGGAAAATTCGGGGTTTGAGACAGGAAGTTAAGGACAACGCTGGCAAGGGGGGGTGGTCATGGGATTGGTTAGACCAAATTTTGGGGAAATGGGGGTCTCTGTTGGTAAAAGCAGGCATTGGCGCATTAATAGTTTTAATTGTGGCTTTTCTATTGGCATGTTGCATCGTACCCATCCTGAGGAGACAGTGCCAGAGGAGCATGGACAAACAGATGGGTGTCATGATAAATCTCCAACTGGCTCAGATGATGAGCATGATGACGATTGAGCGAGGGACAAAGGCCCAGTTCGCTCAAATGGTGGTTGGACGACCGGACCTGTTTCCGGACATGTTTCCCATTCTGGACTATCTGGAGGACTCGGATGAGATGGAGGAAACAGGACTAGGAGGCATCTCAGCATAAAGACAAGAGCCTGAACTTTGTTGGAAGTACACACACGTCCAAAATACACCACGTCACATGTTTTATCATCTGTCCAAACTGTTTCACTATAAATTGAATGTATTATAATCAGATATTTCTACATTCACATATATTCATAGTCATGATGCTTATAATCAGTGCACAAGTATTATAGCGTATAGTTTTATCAGAGACGTTGCATCTAATGAATACTGATATATTGTTCAATATTTTGCAGAAATTAAATGTGTGATGTATCAGTTAATACATGTTTGCAAGCAAGAACAGATTCACTTCATACCAAAAAGGTGGTCGCTCGGCGGGGAAGGACCATAAGGGACTTTTTCCTGTAATGCAACCTGCGGGTTTTTTCGCCCTTATATGAAAGTGAATCTTAGCATTGAGTGATGTTATTTGAATTATCTTACTTACTCAAATGTTCTGTATTGGTATATAATCAAGCACATATAATTTACATAGATCACTTGTGTTGCAATGCTGTGAGGGATCAAAACTTTAGGTTACAGTTCCACCGAATTGACAAAAGTTATATGAAGTTACATGCCCTGAATAAGAGACCAGATGTGCGATGTTTTTCGGTTCAACGGACTGGTTTGATTGGTGGAATGTAGCTCAAGGGGCGTGAATTTTGACTCTAAAAGTCATCTGTGAACAGTAATATATTGGAATCTGTTTCGATGTGCCAAACTTGTTGGTGTTGACGAATATGCATTAAAACGATTCCCGCTGGTTGCAACTCCAGTTCGCCGTCTCTTCTCGTCATTTTGCCACAACAACGTCAGCATTCCAACAAGCTCACAACAAGCTGGCATAATGTTTCCCATGTTCCCTGTTTAACGCACCACAATGCTTATGTTTTCATATTCGCATGAAACTCTGTCTATGAAGAAATATGAAGATAGAAATATGAAGAATAAAGGCCAGGTAAGAAGATAGGAGTGGTCTGAGCAAGGTTGCCAGGAATAAGGGGTGGGAAGCACTAATATACAATACAAATGTAGATGGATACGTGCTGTGGATCGATACCTCAGCTGGAAGGCTGGTATCAGTGCCGTCCTGGAGTAGCAGGGTTTAATAATGCAGAGAAAACCCATTTCCAGATGTGCACTAGAGAGGCAGAGCGTCTGAACTATTATGTCTACAATACAGTGTGACCGGTGTCTAGAGGGGCTTCTCTGTGTGCAGACCTGAAGTTGCTCTGCTGTGTCAAAGATGTCCCGGCTTCTTCTCAGTAACACTGTTGTTCTGCTGACGTTGCACAGCGTTGCCAAACACTCAATGTTACAGTGCGTCTGTGCCTGTCGGAAGAGGAAACAATACAATGTTTGAAGGAAATTGAATAGCAATGTTTGTATAGATTTGACAATAATGTTTATAGCTGACAGCGGGGTTTCTTTGCCTTTAAAATCTTTCATTACTGTTTAAATTCAGAGGCTTACAATACTACAGACATGTTTGAAGAGATGGATGTATTTTCTCTGCAGTGTGCACAGATTATCTCCACACATAAAGATCCATTCTTCTGCATTTCTGCACAGAGGAAAACAATCTGACTGCACATCTGTCCCCAATAAACCTTCCTTTATCTAATTCAGCTATCATGTTGATGAATCATGTTTCTCCCCACTGAATATGATGCTTCTATTGTATGAAACAATCAAATTAACTGCTTTTTTTGATATTTTGTCAGAAAAACATAGCTAAGAAGAAGAAACCCAGCGCATGAAAACACATCACATTGTTGGAATTGTTCGTAGCACATGGTATTCAGAGGTTAAGCCCTGGCCCGATCGCAAAGATTACAATAATGACACGTTCCACCTTTGACCTGTTTAGTTGCTCGAGCATAAAGAAAAACTCAAAAACTTAACAGAGCTTAATAATTCATGACTTTAGTGCATGTTTTGCAAACGGTTTACGCTCGAGTATTGCCATGATGCATAGTGATGCATAATAGCCTCTGGAGAAGTATAGCATGATGTAAACAGGGAAGGAGGAACTAGAAAGTGGAAGTAAAGAGTTTGTTTGTTGTTTTCGGAGCACTACAGGTCAGAACTCTGCCTCTGTCCTCGTGTCAACTCTGAATCACTTACTGTTGAACGCTGCACTGAAATAAAGTCACACTGCAGTGAAGTGCTGAGGATTTATCTGCTGATGTGTAATATCTTCAGCACGGTCTCAGTGGAGAACAGATTATTAATGGCCAATGAGTATCTCTGCAGCACTAGAATCATCAGGATCACTTCATCTGTGTATATCTGGCACTAGTGTGTTGGAGATGTGCATGCGCTGTGTGGGCTCACCCCCCCCACTCGTCTGCTGTCAGGCCATCTTGGATGAGCAGGTTGAAGCAGCCAATCACAGCCTTGAGAGTGCACCAAAGAGGGAACTTAGACCGGAGCTCATTGCTGCTCCACATGGAGATGAATCACTACACCTCCTGTGTGTCCCTGTCTTCGTTTGGGCCAAGTGGGAATAAATAAATTAAACCATATAACCTGCTACGACCATTTCAAATCGATTGCAGTAAAACCTGATTCTTAAAGGGACACTCCAGCAATATGGTCACTGGTCAGAACGTTGAGGAACATGTAAGACCTTTACAACAGACTGCAGACAACACACTTTGGAAAGTTCCCTCCAGAGTTCTACAGGCTGAGCAACACTCTATGATGAGTCAACTGTACTTAATGTGTAACATCAGAGCCCCTTTAACGCCGATATACTCAAAACTACAAACAAACTGCCCTCTTCCTTGTTTACATTGCAGTAATGGTAATGATGTAAATAAAATACTAACAGGATGAATACAACAGGATGTAATTCATCTTTGGGTTTAAAGCGAGTGTGTGCTCTCCAAAGTGTCTTATACACAAAAGGTAACTCTGACCACAATAAGCACAATACGTTTCCTTTTGTATGATCTATATTATGTGATTGACACATTTCACTTGACAGGTTTTGTGCCACTGAAATGACTGTTGGTGGAGATGCTGCACCTTGGGTCCAGCTGGATGTAAACAAAACTCAAAGAAAGTGACCTGTGTTTGTTCTAACTATGTGCACATGCAAACTCATCCCGTGTTAATGTTGGTCCATGAGTGGGTAGCTGTGTTTGCTTCTCTGTGTTTGTCGTTCCAGAGGGTGCACATGTCTGTGCGCGAGAGAGAGGGAGACGACCTCCTTCAACTGACATAATCAGGATGAATCAGTGAGTGCTGAGTTACATAAGCAAATTCTCATCCTGACCTCACCCAGATGAGACACTGCAGACCAACTGCCAACATGCTGCTGAAGCAGCCTGCAGGATTTAAGGCCGGTACGGCAACAGAGGACTGCCCCCTAGAGGCCGCAGGCTGACATCACTTGTGGGAATGACTCGGATGAAAGGGTCAAAACTCTAATCACGTTCCAGATGTGTTCTGTGGATTCATATTTCATCCTGCGTCATGCAGGACAGATACATGTTTTTGTAAAGCCCTCGAAATGTTGAGTGAATGAAATCAGGGTAAATCATGTCACACTCCGAGCATTACAGCATTAGGTCTTTATTCGAATGATGGCAATGCAAACGATAATTAAATGACATTAGAGCACTCCTTTGATTAAAAACAATAATCACTGTACAATAATATAGTAGCCTATCTTCTGTTGATATAAAATATTACTGATAATAAATACGTTGCTTGCATGTTTAGATGATACAAACAACTGATAAAGATGCTGATTATTTACAGTTTTAAATTCTACCGGATGCGAGACAATAAAGCAGATAATATGTTTTTCTTTCTAAAAAAAACCCAAACAGACAAACAAAGTTAGGTGAGAAAAATGCATAATGTCGTATTTACTGTAAGATCACATGGTTTAACATATACTTTATGGTCTGTTTGTTTGTGTTACAATCAATATCACAATCAATAAAAGTTCTCAGGGAAATCAGAAAAAGAAATCAGATCATCTCAGCATTCTGCAGCTGTTGTTACTGAGTCTCTGTTCAGCGTGAGATGCTCCAGGATACACGGCTGTGTTATAACCCGTGTTACACACCAGCAGTCTGTTGTTAGTGTTAGTGTTTGCCGTCTACGTGCCCACAGTGTGCACAGTGTGTACAGTGTGTTTCTCTGGTTCTGCTCCATCGACTTTGATACTTTTTCTTAAGTTGCACAATGTTATCGGAGTGCATCGCTATCTGCTGACGACTCTTTTAAAAGTCAGTGGTCAGAGAAATACTTCACCCACAGAATGACCGTTCGTATGTCAATCACTCACCCCGTCTCACCTTCAACGGTTGAAGAGAACTTCATTTGTCTTGCACGCTTCCATGGTCAACAAAAATTGAAAAAATGGAGAAAGTTCGTGATGAATTGATGTATTTAACGAGTGAAGAGTAATCCAAGTCGTATGCTCACGACTTCCCGAACACTTGCAACTATTTAAATATTTAATAAACAGTCTTGCACTTTTGGTTTTAGCCTGTATGCATGTATTTGGGTTGTACTGAGCATATATACGACTCATACTACATCACGCTGCACACGTTGTGTGAGGCATGCAAGAGAAACTATTCTTCAAGAATTCAAGGTAACACAGGGTGAAGAAGTGACACACAAATCAAGCTGTGGGTGTATTTCTTTAAGCCGTCATTACCTGATGGTTGGTCACTCTTGAATCAATAATTGTATAAAAAGAAGAAATAATTGAATATGTGGAAGGCTTCTGAATTAGATTTGTCTCATTTGTCGTCTGAAGTAAACTGAAATCAACCGAATCAAACGACTCCATTAGGCCGCATGCACACGGTGGTTTGTGATGCCGTCCTATTGCTGCTGGTGTTGTCAGTCCTCATGGTGCAAGTCTACATGTGGGCCTCTATTCTTAACGAGACGGATCATCTAGTGCAGATATCAAGGTAATACTGGGAACATGTTCAGTGAACATCTTTAGGTCACTTCATCCCAAACTCAACTGTTCAGTGTACTGATGCGAGTCGTAAACTCAAACTTCAAAGAATATCCAAACCATCATTCTACCTTTTGATTTCTTGGTTTAAATGGCAGAGGGTGTGTGTGTGTGTGTGTGTGTGTGTGTGTGTGTGTGTGCCTGCGTGCGCCTGCATCAGGCGTGTCTCTTCATGTGCAGAGCCAGGTGGTCGGAGCGGGAGAAGGCCCTCTGGCACAGCCGGCACTCGTAGGGTTTTTGGCCCGTGTGCTTGCGGTAGTGACGCGTCAGCTCGTCTGAGCGGGCAAATTTCCAGTTGCATCCCTCCCATGAACATTGGTACGGCTTCTCCCCTGAAGAGTACACAATAACATAGGTGATACTTAACAAACAAATACGTCAAATCATATATCGGGACTTATTCTGACAGACGTTTGAGTGTTTTTTTGTGGCAGAGTGGATGTGGCCTACCTGTGTGGGTGCGGAGGTGAGCCTTGAGGTGTGAGCTCTTGGTGTAGGTCTTGCTGCAGCCGGGGTATGCACAGCTGTGGATGGCGGCCCTCTTTTTCCCCGTCGCCCTTCGACCACGCTTCCCCTCCACCCCACCAGGGGGCAGCTGTGGCACAAGCAGCATGGACTGCTGGTGAAGATGCCTGGTGGTCTGGCTGTGGGGGTATTCACAGAAACGGTTGGCGTTGTGGTTAAAGTGTGGCATGTAGCTGTAGTGTCTCGGGTCAGGGGTCACGGCTTGAGGCGGTATGAACCTGCTGTCGGGGAAGGCCACCATGGAGGGATGTTGGTGGGGATAGTAAGGGTTAAAGTCCCACGATGAGCCTTTGGTGAGGTTTCCTCTGCTCTGCCTCTCGTAACTGCCTCCTTGGGGGAAGACAAACTGATCTGCATTGGGTAGATTGGGAAATGAAGTCCGACCTGCTTGGTCGTCTTTATAACTATGGAGGTACAGCTCTGGCTGGGCTGGCGTTGTGGTTTCAACTGGGGACAGGAACTCTGCCATGAGGCAACCAGTGTTCATCGGCACATGCTCTTGTCCGGGTTGCTCCTTAAACAGGTCCGCCTCTTGGTATGCTGTGTTTGGGTCTAACTGTGGGAGCCGTTGATCGTTGTTGTCCAGAGATGGGTTGAGGTCGGGCGATGGGCTGCTCCAATCAGACAGCAGGAACTCAATGTCCCAGGATGCCCGGCTGTCATCATCCAGGAGCTCCTCTGTCATCTGCTGAGAGACCTGCAGCTGCTCAGAGCTGCTTGGTGATGGTTTGTAGTCCAGGAGGAGAGAGTCAGCCTCAGACTTCCACACCTAGACGGTGTTGAGAAGTGATGATCACCAAGTTGTGAGAAGGAGATTGCTCCACTTTGCTGTTAAAGTTAAAGGAGGGATGCACCCATCTGACTTATTCTGTCCCCACCGATTCTTATCTGTCTGCCTCACTGTGTGGAGGGAACAGAGATCATTGCTTTATGTGTAAGGCACAAACATTGTTCTCCTAACTTTGTAAGACAACATGTAAGAAATATATACATTGATATAAACACATTGAAAGAGTTACTGGTTACTGTAGTTGTTATTTCTGTCTATACTGGTTGTTAAGAGATCAGCTAAAGCTAATATGTGGCTCGAGCAGTCTGTCTTAATCTTCCAAATTTAGTTTTTAGTTGAAAATGACGACTTTGCGTTATAATCCCTCCACTGTGGCTCAGCAGGGAAACACTGTACGTGGAAACACATTGTGGGAATATTGTACTAGCGTCAAACGATAAAGGGGAAATATATGCGGCCAGAGTGCACAGCACAGTCAGCAGTAACTCTTTTACCTACATGGGCATGTCAGATATGCAGAGCTTCGGATTATTCACTACATTGCATTTCTTTACATTAGCAGATGTTTTTGATCTAAAGCGACTTACAATAAGTGCATTCAACATATTTGTCTCCAGTTATTTGAGAGACATCAAAAGCTCAGCATTATAGTGCAACACTGACACATTTGTCAAGTAAATATGAAGTGAAATCATTGATAATCTATCTGCGGGATGTACAAATGATCAGCACAATGATGTACAATAGGAGGCGTTGACTTCACTGTGTAGGAATCAAACAACTGGTGTCGACCCGATACTCACTTTCATATCGTCAGTGGATGGAGCGAGGTTGGAGAAGGAGCTGAAGGACGGGAGCGCAGCCTGTGTAACGGCCATCAAGCGCTGTGATGGGACGCCGATGGTCAGTGGCAGCAACTGAAGTGTAATTTCTCCCTTTTTTCTTTCTTTGTAGTCTTCACATGACCGTCTGAAGCTCAGCTATAACAGAAAGTCAAAGCCCGGCTCAGCAGGCTACTCATCCCAGTTACGAGGCCGCAGAAACAGGTTCTCACAGCTGCCCCTCGTCTCCAGTCCTCCCCTGCTATCTCTCCCTCCTCTCCCTTGTCTATCTCTGTCAGCTGCAAGTCTAACTGCAGATCTGTCCTTTTCATGTAGGTTTTGACCGTTAAGAGGTGGAGCGTAAGCATGACTTTCTCTGCTGGCTCCCCTTTATTTTTAGTCCATTAAGGTTGTTAAAATATCAATCGCTAAGAAAGTGACTGTACTACCTCACCTGAACTCACCTGAACTCACCGTCTTCCTGTTCTGTGGGATTCAAAGCAAAAAGTAAACTGATGAGCGCCGAGCTGTCATCATTCTTGAATCCAGACCAATAGATATTATGTCACAATAGAAAATTACATAATAATGAGAATTAATGAGGAATAATTGTGTTTTATTCTAAATAAATAGCAAATAATGATTGCTGTGATTTTAATGTCCTCACTATTCAGTTACTGTATATCTACCGTCCAGAAGAGAACACAAAACGATCATCCTGTGTTGTCATCAGAAGAAATGTAACTTTCGGTGAGACAAGTTTGTTTGTATTACACCTTTCACACATGGAGGCAATTTAAAGTGTTTAATATATGGAAGGAAAAAAAAGAAAAAACACATTTATAACAGAATAAAATGAGATAAATTGAATAGAGCAAAATAAAAAAAATGCAATGCATAGAGAACAATCATTGAGCAGATTACAGGTGTAGTTCGGTTCCCTCACATTCATAGATGTCTGACACGAACGAGCCAATGAGGACTCTTCTGAGACAAAACATTGTTTATAAAATAGACCAAAAAGTGTGAAGAACATTTGACTTGTTATTCCTCGATGATTAAACGAGAAATGAAAAACAATAATCAATCGAATATTTCTGAAGATCGGAAAAAAACGAAATATATCAGGATATGCCAAAGATTTATTACAAGTCATACAAATACACATATAATATGAATAAAATAATAGTATAAATGCCTCTACAAAATGTACGAGAAGTTTTCTAAAATGCTGCAAAACTTCGCCCCTCAAACTGCAGTGAAGCTCTGATGCTATCAGATGTCTGGTCGCTATCTGGTGAAGCATGCACAGTGCAGGGCGGACTGTGCTGCTGCATGCACAGTGAAGTGTGAGCGCATTTCATGTTAACATCGAGTATAAACCCATTATTATAACATTATTATAACATGTTTGGATTTATGTTCCACCACATACAGGTCTCAGTAGAATTGTCGATGTTATTTTATTACAGTTTTTTACAGACGTTCAACCTCAAAACATCATACAATCAAATATGAGTGAATAATAGTAAACAGATTAGCAGGTAGCTCGTAAACAAACATACCAACTAATACAGCTCATGACTCAGTTTAAGTTTGTAATTCAATTAAAACCTCATCCCACTTGCTGAGCAGTGCTTCTACTAGTTTTAACTCACTCCACACACACACACACACACACACACACACAAGTCGCTCTGTGAGGACATCTGGCTCTGACTTCTGAGAAGACCTGTGTGTGAAAGATGATTATGTTCTTGCTGCTGTTTATCTGCTGACACGGGGCAGAGGCAGGCTGCTGTCTCCTCACAGATAATGGTCTCCTGACTGCTGCTGGTGCCTGATGACGAGCCCGCCACTGATAAAGACTCTCTCCCTCAGAGCGAAGACTACACAAGACGTCCACTACAGGCTGGAGAGTCTGCTGACAGCCTCACTGTGGCCTGAAACTCATCACACAACTTCATCCATAGTTTGATTGATTGGAGGAGAGGTCACTTCCAAAGCCTTAGATTAACGTGTTACATGTTGTCTTACAGAAAGACACTAAAGAGATAATGTGTGCTTTATGTAGACTGACATACTCTATGTCATTTAGTATTATTTCTTTCAATACCAAACAAATATATACCCTAAATGCTTGTAAAATAACTTGGACTACATGAAATAAAACATGAAATAAGTGAGATCTTTCTGTAAACAGAGCCTCCCACATTAACACGAGGGACTTGGATCACGTTTCTGTACGTTGAACGTCTGTTTTATTCTATTTTAATGTGACCGCCTTCTTTCCATTCACAAACTATTTTAATCTTTCTCTTGATGCTCCTTTTGGGTCTAGTGATGTGATTTCTGACATTTGTAAAGTAAAGAGAAACATTGCAGTAGTATTAATAGTGCATTTTGTTTTTCAGTTAACAATATGTTTCATATCTTAACATCATGTCATAGAAAAGTCAATAAATCAATAATAAGAATTGTAGAAAAAAATCAATCAAATAAAGAATAAGAGGCAGAGAAAGATAATCTTTTGTTATATATATTTTTAATGAGGAGATCAGGGTTCAGCAAAAATAATAAAAACTATTACTTTTATTTACATGGCATTTTTTTAACAAGGTTACAAAGTCTGTTTCAGAAAAAAAGGCAGTGAAATCAAAAACAACAATTAATCAACAGCAGAATAAAATGCAAACAACAATCTGATCTGTGAGTCTGTCACGTGGAAGTGTTGGGAAGACGTTTGGTTTCTCCAGAAACCTTCGTGTGTTTGAGTTGAGTGGACGTGATGTGATAAAGTACCTCAGGGATTTGGTCCTCAGGTGGGGCAATACATTTTGCTTACGTAGTGAATTTTGAGGTTTAATCCCCGCTGAAAAGATCAAATACATAAAGAGAATATGTCTACGTGCGCGTGGCTGGATTTGAACCCTCACTTTTGAGAGGACACCAGTGTTCAGACCTTAAACTATTAATCTCACCAACCTGCCTCATCAGTGCTCAGTCAGAGGACTGCCGCAGCAGCGACGAGAACCGGAAGTAGTTTATCTGGTTAATATTGTAAACGAAGAACAAAACTATCGCCGCGTGCATATGAAATCGCCATTTCAAAGATCACGCATTACAAGTTTTGCCCATGTTTTGTTTTTTTACAGTGCACGTGGGTGTACGTCACTCCACGTGGTGGCGCTATACGAAGAGTCCCCGGAAGTGCTTGTTGCTATAGCAACAGAAGTGTTTACTCAGGACGTGCGAGAAGAGAAGAAGAGTGTGAGCGAGTTATCTCTCGTCCTTGTTCAGTTAAGTTGAGTCCTTTCTTTTCACATGTAACTTTAGACCCTTCGGACCATTTGCACACAATTTAGGGCATTTAGGTATAAGCTGCATTGTGCCATTTCAATTTGATTTACTTATTTATTGAATCTTTGACGAATCGACAGTTATAAACAATATGCTCAGACCAACACGTTGGTTATATCAATGTCTCAGAGCTTGTTGGATAGCAACGGATGAGGCCCGCCGTCCCAAGAACGATGCAATCACGTCTGAGAGGTTAAAAAAGTGTGTTTATGGCCTAGCAGATGCTTCTCTGTATTGTATTTTCTGAATCTTTTAGCATAAAACACTTATTTACTGTGTTTCACTTTCTCCCCAGACGGAGCAGTCGAAGATTGGCCAAATATTGTGGGTCGCAAGGCAGAGTAGACCCGACATAATGTGTGACATATCCATCCTAGCATCAAGTGTAAAGCATGCTACTGTTCAGACTCTGCACTCTGCAAACAAACTTGCCAGGAAACTGAGATCAGAAGAGGTGATCTTGAGGTTTCAGTACTTGGGAAGAGACAGCTCGCTGAAACTAGTGGTGTTCAGTGATTCCTCGATGGGAAACCTTCCAGACGGAGGCACTCAAGGCGGACACCTGGTCATGCTTATGGGAGAGAATGGAAGATTTTCACCCATATGCTGGCAGTCAAAGAGGATCAGGAGAGTTGTCACCGAAGCACCTTAGCAGGAGAGACTTTGGCACTTGCAGATGGCATTGACAGTGCAGTCTTTTTGGCTACACTCTACTCAGAACTTACCACAGGTGATTGCACACGGAACAATTTGCCCATTGTGTAACGGACAATCAATCTCTTCTTGATGCTGTCAAGTCCACCAAAACAGTCACTGAAAAGAGACTCCGCCTCGAAATCAGCAGCGTCAAGGAGCTCGTCCACTCTGGGACCATCCAGCAGATTATGTGGTCAGCCTCCAAGGAACAGCTCGCTGACTGCTTGACTAAGAAGGGGACATCTGCACTTGTTCTGCTGAGGGCTCTCAGCGAAGGTGTATGGCAACTAAAAGGCTAAACGAGCTAATCAACAAAAGCCTTACAACCAGTGGCAGCTGGTCAAGAGAGGGCCATGGGGCATTGCCCCACCATGAGCCACACGAAAAAAAAAAAAAAATTATAATAATCATAAATTATACAAATTGTCAATATTTGTGTTTTTTAACTATGGAATGTACCCAGTAATGTGTGTACAATATGATATCTGCGCAAAATATATGCTTTTCCTGCTCGTCCTCTCCCCCTGTGTGCTCGTCTGCTCGTGCTCTCTGCCTGTGTGCACGACACTCTGAGAGCGCGCAGCGAGGGGGGCTTGATCGTTTTGGCCCAGAAGAGACGGGTCTATGAAGCCGTTTAGCCAATTGCTGATTCAAGATATAAATGAGTGACATACAATTTAGCCAATCAGCGCCCTCAAATAGATTCAGCTGTGGGCAAGAACGATCAAGCCCCGGAGCTGCGCGTTCTCGTCAGGAGAAGTCTCGACAGGAGCCCGCGCCAGCGCGAGCACTCCTCCTCCAAGACCCGGTTGAGAGGAGAACTTTGAGGAGATTCTGCAGCCAAAGAGCTGATGTCAGATCAGCCTGACCTCACAATCAGACAGCAGACTACATGCGAAGCTTCACTACTTCGTACAAGTCAGTCAATCAACTTCCTTTCTTCCTAAAAGTACGCTGATTACTTGGACATACCATACGTATCCACAGGTTATCCACAACTTAATCCACGTAGATCGTTCCATTTAACACGTTTCATAACACATTTCCTAACACGGTCGGAAAACTGTGCGGCTCCATACTGCCTCAGATATCACTCACCACTGTCAGTAACTGTCAGTGTCCTTAAAGTGACAGTTGTCTGTCACTTACATGTATTTCTTACTATAACAAATTATAACGACATCCTTGTAACATTCAAAGTAGAAACAGAAGTGATTACAGTTAAACATGTAAATACAAGTGAATATTTAACAGCACATTGAATTTGACTCCTACAGATGTTAAATTAACAGTGAAAACTCATCATAGCTTAATTTAACATCAGTATTCATAATTACACTTCATGTTTACTTCTCCTGATCTTTACCTCCTATAACAAGGTCCATAGCGGCATCTCAATAAATAAACATGTTATATTATATTGTATTATATTATATAAGTGTTATTTAATGCTTTTTTTCATGTTGGAATAAATGTTAAATATTTAACTGCCAAGTAATAATGCGTGTTTGATGCAAAAATTTTTTTGCATGAAATCATACTGGGATGTTTGCTGAAATTGATAGGATGGCCCTACCTAGAAAATTTTCCACCAGCCGCCACTGCTTACAACCCTCAAACTCTAGTCATTGAAGTTGCAAGTTTAAACCTGTGTTTATATGTTTAAGGTTCTAAAAAAACAAATGTTTGTTTTTGTGACTATGTTTTTCTTTAAAGAGAAAGGAGAGTTCGTTCAGTACTGAGTTATCTAGTGCGCATGCGTGTGACGCAGTTAGTTCTAGAGGAACGGAAGACGTGTAACTATTGTTCGTGGATACGTATTAAAGAGTCTGAAACATGTACAGTTGTCGCTGGACTTATTGAATTAACAACACACTTAACAAGACACTTTTAAGGCAAAACATGGAAACATACAGAAAGGCTTCGTAAAATATAAATTAGTGATTTGCATATTCAGGTTAAAACCGTTATAAGCTGGTGCTTCGCTACAGTTGTTAAAATACTGTTTCTCTGCCTTTTCTAATGTTCATTATTGTGACCTTTCTTATTGATAAACCTTCGGACATCTGCTCTGCCTCATATTTTCTAAATCAATCAGATTTTGAGTCTCCCCCTTTGTTCATCCACGTCTTTCATGATATGCATTTACAAAAAAAAAGACGTCGTCGCAAAACTATCACAGCAGAACGTTAACAAGGAAACCAAAGAGGGTCACAACAGAGCAGCTAGAGCAGCTCAGGTGTTCATTGTCCATCGAGCATTTTAGATTTAAAGCAGAGCTTATCTTAAATCGTTTTTAAACTTTGACTCGTACCACCGGCTCAAACCCGCTCACGTATCCAGCTGCTGGACTTCGGAAGCAGAAGACACAGTTATAACACGGGAACAGATTAAACACTGATTACAAACTCATATCGGGGATCCACTCGCATCCAACCGACCTCATTTAAAGTGAACCGTCGAGTCGCACCTTTGCTGAACCTGGACACCGGCCTACAGGACACACACGCTCTGCAACGCAAGGACGGTGAAGCAACGTACAACAGTTCACCCCAATGAAAGGCCAGAGAGCTCACGAGCACGTCCGCTCCTCAAGCAGCGCCACGCGTTGAATCGACTCTTGAACGACACTAAAGGCAGCTGAGAGGTCACTGAAGAGACTTTCTGGAGAAGCATCACGCGAGATGTGAGCAGGGAGTGGATGCTGGGTTAGTCAGAGTCATTAATGGTTAAAGATGACCTCATCTCATCTCGTCTTGGGGCTCGTGTCCACAGAGCGGCCGCAGGGCGCTGAGGAGCGGTTCAATGAAAACGTTATTGTCTGTTTGGTCTGCTGTGTATTTGTTTTAGATAGTTTTGCCCCATGAGCATCAAACTGAGCATGTCTACTTTATACTTCGTATTGATGAGCGTGTCTCCATGTAACGTTAGAGCAAGGCGACACGAGGCGTACGGTAATAAAAGCACAACACTTTGCCAATCTGCTCCTAAACGGGCTTTTGGGTCTTTGTTATGATAGTGAGAGTCTGAAATATAAAGCTGAGGACAGACGGACAACAAGCTTCCCCTCCATTCACACAGTAACATCATGAGGGCTTTTCTACTTGAAGCTCTCGGAGCAGTCGCACAGACAAAAGAGACGTCTTTCCTGTCGGTGGCCGCATCACATCCTGTCGGTGCTCCCTCCTCATTCAGAACAATTGAGAAAAGAAAAAAAAAGCCGCTGAGAAAAAGGCATGATGTGGACACCGTGCTACAACCGTCTGGTCTCCTCTCGGGGGAGGGTGGTTCTTGCTATGGGGTCTTCTCTCGGGGGAGGGTGGTTCTTGCTATGGAGTCTTCTCCTTGCGGGGGCTGTGGCTCTTGCCTGGTTCTCCTTTATGGCTCAGACGCTTGAGCACCTTGATGGGTTTGAACTTTTTCCCTTTTTTCTTCTGCTGGTCGACGTCCGGATCCTTATGGAAGTCTGACGAGGATGAAAATACGACAGAAAATTACGAAGATTCACATAGTTTCTAAAAATCAGAAGAATGAAACATTTAGTTCTTATGTTTCACTACAAATGGAGCTCACTCTAAATCCTACCTTTCTTCTTCAGCATGGCTTCCATAAGTTTATCCTCCTCTTCGTCCCTGTGACAGAAGGACAGTTAGATTAACATCACTGATGAAGACCCCTGTGAGTCCCTGCAGAGGAACAGTTCATTGTTACCTCTGCCTGTCCTGGTCCATGTTGTTAACTATTTGGTTGCGCTGTTCAATGATGGTAACCAGCTCAGCCATCAGCTCCTGATCCCGACTCTTGTCCTCCTCTGTCCAGTCTTTCTCTGGGGAAGGAAGAGATCACAGCGACAGGTTTAGTTCAACACACGTACAAATGTCATTGTTTTCTTCTTAACCTGTATATCCACACATATCATACTTAATATGATGGGTGGCAGTCATTTGCTTTGTAACATGAGTCGAGCATTACACACAAACATACAGGGCAGACATTGGACCGGACTACAGGTCATGATGAGGCAAAACACACCTGGTTTGTTGAGGAGACACCTCAGCTCATACTCCACGTCAGCTTGTCTCTCTTCCAGGTTCTGCTGCTTCGCTCTGCAGGGAGCAACATGTACACAGTGCTTCACACACTCGTAACCTTCAATCTAACACGGACTTATACACTTGTTATTGTAACGTCGACGATGAGGGATACTAGTACAGCACAGTAACTTGCACGAGTAGCTTAACCGAATAGGTCTGCTGCAGTTGCAAAAAGCTGGGAGTAGTATCCCTGAACGCCTTCTCTGACCAACTAGTACCCAGCTCACAGAGACGTGAAGCAGCACATTAAAGGAACAGGGTGTGACGTTGAGTGGCATCTAGTGGAGAGATCGCAACCAACTAGATAACGGTGAGGAATCTTCACTTCACCTGGAGGAGTAGAGGAGAAGCTGCAGCGTGATAATAAATCACACAAAGAGTGCAGATAAAAAGCACCAGTTTAGTCGGAGCTCATCAATACTCCGGTCGTATATTATTTAGCAGCGGGCCCGTTTAATACGGGGGTTTGGAATCCATCCCCAACTTCAGTAAACACAAAAGGCTGTCGCTAGAGCCCAGTGTTCAGCTTCACCGCGCTGGCCTGCATAGAAACATGGCGGTGCCAGACGTCGGACTCCACGGAAGAGGACCCGCCCCCAACTACACACACATCGGGACACGCCGCGACACACCGGGACACACCGGGACACACCGGGACACACCGGGACACACCGGGACACACCGTGCTTTTAAGTAAAGTAAAAACAACGAACGGGCATTGAAGGCTTATGATTCCTCGCTGCCGTCTCATACATACGTGTAGACGAGCTCGGCTTCTCGGCGCACTAGAAGATGTTTCTCATGGATGAGAGTGAACCAGTCCACCAACAGGTGCTCCTCATCCTCATCTGGAAACAAAGAGGAGCAGAGCTAGACGAGTCATGTTTCTATCATCATGTAGAGTTCTTCCAAGTCAAATCTAGGGATATGGCCTTAACCCTCTTTATGTCTCGGTGATCCTTTGTTTTTTACAATCCTTTATAATAATTCTGTGAGCAATTTAAGTCAATAGGGTTAGGGTCAATATAGTAAAGTTTTCAATTTAGAATATAGTGAACCTAATTTAACATGCAACTGGCCTTCAACTGATTTAACTTGTTCTGAAGGAACTCCAGTAGAAATAGTGCGCCGTGTTACCGTTGGGGTTGTCTCTCAGCTTCTTCTCCAGCTCCACTCCCCTCTGCTCCATCTCATCCAGCTGCTTCTCCAGCTGCCCCATCTCCCCATGGATGTCCTCCACTGGGATGTACTGGTCTGACTGCACCTGGACGGATCATTGGAGAACTTCTTCATGTATTTTCTATACATTTTGTCTCTCATGCCAAAGCATACAGTATATGTCGTCTTTAGTTTTCTACCTTGCGTTTGATAAGAGGGAAGCCATGGCCGGGGGCCGGGGGTCTGGCAGGACGGGGGCCTTTTGGTGGCTTGGTTTTAGATTTAGCAGGAGAGGGAGAAGCTTTCCTGTTGAACGGGTTCTCTTTACAGATCCGCTACAATGAGAAGAGATAATGCTGGAGTATAATGCAGAAAGTGTATTGCTGTGTTTGGAGGTGGAACTATTACCTTGTGTGATTGGGGGGCTCCTGAGGCCAATGGACTGGGGGTCGTTGGGGGTCCTGGTGGAGGGTCTGCGGCCCCTTTGGTCCCAAAGCTGCGACTGGGCTGCGGGGTAGCTGGAGCTGAGCTGGCGTTTGACGGCATGGGAGAAGGGTCGGGGCTCAGGGAAGGATGAGGCAGACGCTCTGTCGAGGAAGGAGACGGCGTCGAGTCGCACGGTGAACAGATGGAAGGCTCCGACACACTTTTGGTGAAGGCGTGTTCCTGGTCGCTGCTGACGCCGCCACCGCCACCCAAACGGGGATGGGAGGAGCTGCGGTCGGAGCCAGAGGACAGACTCTCTGTGCTGAGAGCTGGAGAGGGAGAGCAAGAGGAGGGCTGAGAGCGAGACAGAACTGAAGAGGAAGGACGGTTTAGTACAAACCAGAGAACAGAAATCAAGCGGGAATGGAAGTTGAGACAGAGATACAGAGGGAATGGAGAAAAGAACAAGAAACAATGAACATCTGTATACAAGTGCCAAGTTACTATTTAAATGTGTGTTTGAATACATATTGAATAAGCTGATCAGGATTTAGAGCTCCTAACATTTCTAAACTGAACATGAAGTTAAAAGGTGTGTTTTGTCTCGTGGTTACTAAATGTACGTTTAGGTTAAAAGCTCTCTGTGACATTAAGCGTCTGTTTTAACTCGAGGACATGTCAGTGAGGAAGACAAAGTGGCACCGACGGTAAACTACGGTGAGGATGAAGATCTGATAGAGAAAATATAATGAGATACAAAACAAGAGTTTGGTCATGAAGCGAGAGCACAATGAGGAACTCTGAAGCTCGGGGAAAGTCCAGCACAAGAGATGAAGAACAATAAACCGTCATAAACCTGAAGAGCTCTGAAAACTACGTCTGCAAAAGAAATATCTCGTTGGCTCAAACGCATCACGATGGACTGCATTCATTGCAGCAGGACAATAATCCTGAACTACAAATTAAATAAAACGTTATTCATGTTCATCTTAACTTTTGATTTGATCAATAAATGGAAGGATTCTTGCATGATGCTTAAAATGAGTCGTTTTCCAATAAATGTCCAAATACTGCTCTTCATCATTATGCAGTGGAGGGAACATGAACAAACACGTTCTCCTCCACAAACGTACACATTATTACTGTACCACCTAAAGGGGCGTTGTTCATGTAATGTCTCCACAAAGTACAGACTAGCTGGTGAGGCGAGATGACGATAAACGAACAGAACGTATAGCGGCGTCTTTGCATTCTCTCCTCTGTACAAAATGACAAACGGCTCGGTGGATAACACACAACGGGAGCAGAGGTCAGACTGACCGTGGTGACCTGCAGGAGGCCGTGGTGGTGCCAGACGTTTCTTGCTCTTGGCGCTGCCGGGGCTCGCTGAGCGGGACGAGCTCCCTCCACTCGGGGGAGTGTCTGCACCTGTTGCGTCAGCCGCCTGAGTGATGCTGTACCACGGGTGACCAGCCACCACTGTGGGTGGAATTGCACTTCCTCCGCTGCCCTCTTCTTCCGCTGCCTCGTCATTTTCATCTTCGTCGTCATCCTCGTCGTCCTCGAATGGGTTGGCGGGGGTGCTGGGTCTGGAGCCCTCCCCTTTGAGAGAGGACAGAGAGCCTATATTGGGAGGGGTTGCCAGTCCTGCAGGGGGAGGGGGAGGGGCTTTCTTCTTCCTGGGCTCTGATTGGACCAGGGCGAGCCAAGGTGGGTCTTTGGGTTTATGGGTGCCACTGGACAGGCTGGACAGTGAGGTACACAGATAGGGATGGAGGGGTCACAGACGGGAAGACAACAAAATAAGGCCAAATGGAGGCATGGAGGGTCAAGCAAGTACATTGTGCAACAAGGTGAAACTCAAAACTGAGACGGACAATGAAGATATAATTTAGGTCAATGAAATGGTGGCAATGGAGGGACAAACAGGCATTTAAGGAAAGTTCAGCTACCTTCCAGGAGACCGTGATCTTTCTCGAGGTTTGGGAGGAATCGGAGGCTTCTGGCATTCACCTGTGATTTCAAGAAAAACGTGAGGATGAATATCAGCAGATCCTTTACTCTTTATCTAACTCATATTCTGCAGTGAGCACGCACCGGCTGTCAGGCGGTCTCCCGTACGGGGTAACCGAACCCGAGGGGCAGGGCGAGGAGGAGGGGCGGGTTCAGAGACCCGGCGAGGGGCCGGTACTGGCCGACTGGCACCTTCATTTTGACTGATCGGCGTAGAAGGGAGGTCCCCATTGATCGTTGACTTGGCTGGTGTTCTAGTATCTTCCTCCACCTCTTCATCGCTCTCATCAAAAGGGTTGGGAGGAGAAGAAGAACGAGGTATCCCCTCCGTCTCTCCACTGCCATCCATCACATTCGCTTTCTCCAAAGAATCTGCTCCATTTGTTGTAACAGCAGAGTCATCAGCAGGCAAGTCCGCTTCCTCAGTCTGGCTCACTGGAGCAGCAGTCTGTTCCCGGTCACCCTCAGAGAGCGAGGTGTGAGGAATTGTGCTGCGACCGATCCTGGCCGACTGACCTACCACTGCTCTCTTACTAACATCTGGCTGGCCGTTCTGATTGGCTAAAGCATGCCTGGCAAGGTGATGTGTACAGACCAAGGCCCCGGAGTTGCTTCCTAATTTGTAGGATCCAGGAAGCAAAGTGCTGTGACACTCTGTGCACCTGAGACAACGGTGACACAGGAACAGTAAGATCAACATTAAAGAGTGTTGAGACATAAAGTCACAGGTACACAGGTATAGTCGCCGTAGCTGCAGTGCTCACCTGAAGCAGTTGCGATGATAGAGTTTCCCGTCCACCAGAAATCTCTGCACCAGGTGAACATGTTTCTGGCAGGCGGCACAGGTGCTGCTGAGCGTGCCGCGCCTGACTGCTGCAACCGCTTCTTCGCCCGTCTGCACGGGCTGGCTCGGCTAATGCAAGCGACCGGGACGTTGTTCACAGGGAGAGGGGAGACGTCGGGGGGGGGGGGGGGGGGGGGGGGGAAGATGGAGAGTAATGGTGGACGGGGGAGATCAAACACGGAGTCAGGATTTGAGGATGTGGATCGTTCATTTGGTTTCGCTAGAGCTGCTCGACTACGGTGACTTCTACTCATTGACTCATGTAGTTCAACTGCATACTTCTTTTGAAAACATAATTGGTTTCGTGGTTCTGAGTCACGTTGTGAGGATATGATTGATGTTTAGGACAGATTTACTGTTTTTAAGTCTTTTATTTTTGTCTTTATTTATTTGTGTTAAACAAAAAGGGTTTAGCAGCAGCTCATTGCAAAACGTGGCACACAGTGGTAGGATAGTGCTACTGGTAGTATTTTTTTTTAAAAGACTTAACCGACCTAACTGTTCTGTTTTTACCTCCTAAACCACCCCCACCCTACTGCCTAGGCTCAGGACCACAGAGTGGAGGGGGGATCAGATGGGATGAGGAAGAAGAGCAGGAAGAGGAGGGAGTGGAATGGATTTCCATCTGAAGGGGGGGGGGGGGGGTTGCCAGAACATGGACGTATGGCGATGGAGGAAAGAAGTTGAAGGCATGCGAAAGAAAAGAGAGACAGGATACAGAGGCTGTCTTTGTACTTACTCTACCTCTGCTGCTTAGCTTTTCCCCTGCTGTGCAACACAAAGCCCGCACAAGGATGAAGTACTTATGAAGTACTTATTGTTGTACTGCAATGGCAGGATGGGATTTGTATTGTACAGATCCTGACTTCATAGCCCCAAATAGCCCATGCAGAATTACACTTCGATAATCCAAAGAGAAAGAACAGGGATGCGGTTTAAGTGTGGTTATCCGGGCCTTCAAAGGACACCATAAACAATATTAATCAAATCATAGAGCTTGTTGACATGTAGCTCCAGTAGAGTATCATGCAGACATAACGTAGTTCAGTGATGCAGGTATTAAAAGGTATTGTGTGTGGCCTAGAGTAAAAGGAATATCAATACATGCAAAGCGGAGTCCCCATCTCTGCTAGTGCCACATCTTGTTCTTACCTCAGACTCAACCACTTTGTCTTCCAAAGGGGTCGCTGGCCTTTTCTGGGTCGGCTCATTATGACCGACAGAACTCAGCCTTTTCACGCACGGGGGGTTTGCTGCAGAAAAGGAAGTCATTGGTTAATGATATAAATGAATTGTATAAAGGTTGTTAGACCCAAGAGTTGTACAAGTTGCTTCATCTCAAGGTGTGCAGAGGGTGGACAGTTTGTAGCTCTGAAATTAGGACGGGAAAAGTCATCAAATGAATATTATCTGTGAAATATATGCTCAAAATCGTAAGAACCACATTAACCTCAAAACATGAGATGTCTTTAATGTGCACAGCGCTTGAAGAGAAATCCAAACAGATTCCCTGAACCCACCTTGAGACTTGTTGTTGAAGAAGTTGTAGTACTGGGAGACGTACGTGATGATGCTGAGACGGTCAGGCACTTTCATGGACACCATGTCTTCTGGGTCCAGCAGGGCCGGGATGCCCAGCTGTGTCTCTGCCACTTCAAAGGCCTACGATGAAGCAAAGACAGAGGAGGGAGGACGATCAGGAAGATGCTGAGAAACAGTGAGCGGTGCGTTCGTTTAGAGGAAACTAATCTGACTCAGCACAACTCAACAGAGGTCTGAAATATACTTATTAATAGTTCAACTCATTGTGGCATTTTGGTCTGTTTTCCGTAGTGTATTGGGACTATTTCTACGGCATAAAGGAGCTGCTATGGAAACTGTTGACAGCGAGGGACGTAGGTGGATCAGCCTCAGTAACTGGGACAGTATTAATGGCAAGACACTTTGCTGTCGGGTTTCAAAGTTCCATTTACCTTCATTCTACTGGAGTGGCAGGAGCAATCTTAAGAGGCCGATATCTAAAAACCTCCCCAAACAAAACCAAAACTATTTGCATTGCTTGATACCAGTATGTGTGAGTGAGAACGTTGTTCAGGAAGTCGAGTTACTGCATGCCATGAAAATGTTGAATAATGTCTTTGTTGCATGTGTGTCAAAAAAGAAACCCACCAACCGGCACATACTGGATGACCTGAACAATCTGACTGCTGCCAAAACACCAGCCACTTGCTGATGATGTAACGGGTTGTTCTTTGAGGATAACCATCGGTCTAATGAAAAATTCCACTGAGGAAATGAGATTTGGGGGGAGAGGAGGGAGTTACATAACTAAAGGGATACATTCGTTGGCCGTCACACAACACTGAAGTAATCCAGTGAACAAATGCGTCACACAGGTAAAGAGGAACTAAACCAAAATGGATACAAAGTATGCAAACAGCAGCAAAAAGCTGCCGAAGCTCAGCTCGGACTGGAAGTGAGGAAACCCCCTCAATGTCCTGCTGACAGACGATGTGGGAAAACTCAACGAGGGACATGTAATATAAAAAGAGTTCTTCATTGGGTTCTAACCACCAGATTTATAAGCGGCAAATTCAGCACTTTTGCACCTAAAATCCTCTTTACGTCGTCTCTACGGAGGCTCGTGTGAGGATATTTTATGCCACTGAATGCTCTGGCTTCCTCCCTCTTTTCTCTGGTCAGGCTCCATCCGGATTGAGTAACGCTGCTCTTCACACAGACAGTCAAACACTCTGAAGTCACACCCAACGTGACTGCATGCAGTCGTCACTAAGGATTAGGAATCTGATGTCTGAATGAAGCAGGCGTGGTATCGATGATTTCACCACCTTCAGGAGCAAATGGTCTCACTAACTGAAAACATCATGCAACACAAGATCACGGGAGTGTTGATATTTCAAAAACATACAGCGGGTAAAGTTGACTCACCAGTCGGTTGTTCTCGTACACATTCTCTTTAGACAGCGAGCCAAAGTCACTGAAATGACAAGAAAGATTACGTGTGCAGGTAGTCAGTGTACAGTTATGGAAACAACAACTGCACATCGTGGTGCCTCCTTTACGTCAGCACTATAGTACAGCAGGAGACCAGACAGCAGTAAATAGCCACCCTGTCTGGTTGGTGCTGTATTGAGTTTGGTGACCTGAGTCCACTTATGTTATGAACCATCAACAAGCTATTATTGGCTTGACAGCATGACGGTGAGCAGTTGAGCTTCCAGACTACCAAAGTTGACAACTGGTCCCAAAACCCCCACACATGAACGAGGCCTGATGTACAAGAGGAAAAACACTGCAGCACTTAACAGGAGCGATGGGCTGATAATTACAAGGCTCTGCTTTGAAGTGCCAGCGGCGATGGAACCAGAGCCAGACTCCCGCCAGCAAACATCCTGCAGTAAAACTGGAAAATGTCTGAGGTGCTCTGGGATGAAAGTGCCGTCGTGTGCATAAGTAAGTGTGTATTAGTAGGACAACAGTGTGGCAGGGGGGAGAAAACACCGTGACCCCGGTGAGAGCTTGTGGAGACCATGTGGAACTCTCAAGAAGGAAAAAGCCCGTGAATGAGCTCCGTGTTGGAGCCACACAAAGTGACCTCTGTTCTCTCTAATCTAGTTTCCATGGTCCCAAACACACCGAGCAGCAGCTCTAACATCAAGACCATGTCCTCACAAGTCCTCCATGTCAGAGCTTCAGCTACTTTAAAAACGTTTTCACACATTCTTTGACACTCGCAGGACAGATGGTGCCAGCCGACACCGACGTGAACGAAGTGCAGTATGTGATCTGAATTGCAAACCTAATCCACTGTGACTCAAGAGTCTCGCTCCACGGTTTACTTTGGGAAAGACGACTGCTGAGGAGCTGTGTGTGTGCATGTGTGTCATCATGTGTTTACAATACACATGATGATCAAAACCAGTGAACCAGTATTTCTGCTAAATCTGGTTCAGTCAGACGGGAACGCTTGTGCTGGAGCATACGGGATTGGGATTTGGTGATGTCAAGGATGGACAATCAAAAATGAGGCTTATACATGATGTAATAATCAGTAGTTCTAGAAGGAGTAGTAGTACAAAGAACATCTAAAAAGTAAAACTAAGTGGATGGCGTGAGTGTTTGCGCTGCTGCATAGTGCATGAATAAATAGATTTCATTTAAATGCTGACCTCCCTGTTACACGCACTGTGGTTATATAGGACACGGGTGATTACTCGCAGCCATGTCTACTCAATCTCCAGTGGGTGGAGTGACAATGAAATTGAGATGAGGCCATTTGCTGCACTGAGTATTCTCCCTCGTCTGCATCAGTCTTTTGTAGTTTGATGGGAATACATTGGCTGCAGGGTCACCATACAATGGCCGGGCCCAGTATTAAGAGCTTAATGCAGTTTGACAGGCGGAGGTCTCAGCTGAAGATTAGCCTGACGAACTGTCTGTCTGGATCACAGCGAGCTCCGTTGGGCTGAACGGGGAGACGTGCTGGGTCACAAATTGAAGAGGCAGAGCTTGAAAGCTGGGTGTTTAGGATTTGTCTGCTCTCTTGCTTTCGGCTTTACTGCAGATAGACTAGATCCAACCTCAGCGACTGGTCCACTGAACGTTTGCTCTAATACCATCCCAGCACAGTCCAATGTGTTCACAAAAGCCTGGACCACCTGAGAGGTTGGCAGCATGAGCAAGATACTTATTGTCTAAAATCATTCCATCACACCACATGTTCCCCCACAAGGACAAAAGAGGGAGATGACATGTCATTTACTGGCTGCTTTTACACAATCTTCTGACAACAGGATGGGCTGTTGACTTCTTTCAGAAGGAGTTAAACCACCAACGTAACGCTGTCAATAGAGAGCACTTCCCACTGAGGCACAATATGCTACACAGGACTCGTGCTTCTCCACAGAGACGCATGTCCAACGTCTTATGAAGGAGTTTCTGTTTAGATTTACTGTCACACTGCAAATAACGGAAACATTTCAAATCAAATTATTTGCATCAGCATTATTTCTGCTTTTGGTCTGGATTTCCTCATGCCGATAACCCTTTTTAGTCACACTGATGTGCGGTTGTGTTTTGCGGTGGCTCCTGTGATGTGTGTGTAGGTGTAGAATGCAGAGAGGAGGGGGATGTTGTTACAGACAGGGCATGGCCCGTCAGCTTCAGTTAATCACAGCACACTGGCCTTTCAGTGTACAATGTTCCTAACACATGTACTTTGAGTGTTTTTGACAACACAAACATCATTATAACATACAATGGTGATAAAAATGTAACAGAATTTTTTTTTGCATATGTAAAGCAGAAGTTATCTAACCACTAATACTATCATATGCAGTTGATGTGACCTTGTTTATCAGGAGCCTTTCATAATCCAAGTCCTTAAAGCCCCTTTCTCTGATTTATCTAGAGCAGTCTAACGTTACTGAGTTTGTTCTGCATTTGTATCCTAAATGGATTAACATACCAAACACTACAGCACTGAAAAACAGTTTCTAAAACAGTATGAAGCCAAAACAACGTATCCACGTTTCACTGGAGCCAGCGGCTATGTGCTGTTACGTTAATATAGTCGATACTTACATCAGTTCTGGTCTGTAACGATGGATTATGGCACAAAACGCCAAACCGTCCCGAAAGGACGTGGACATGTCCTTTACTTCCACGTCGTTGTAGTGTTCACACTGTATGCGACACCACTCCTGGAGAGCCTTCAGAGACCCCATCACAGTATCACAGGAATCCAAGTCACCGGGATTCCTGTCAATTAAAATCGTCTCGTTTCTTGGGTTTCTTTGTCCTTTTGGTCACTAACGAGTCATCAGCAGCTTCTCAGCGAAGGTGCGACAGACAACACCCGATGCTGCGGTACTAACGCTGTACATTGACAGCAAGTGAGTCACGTTAAGAAAACTAGCATGGCTAGCTAGATGTCACCTAACTTTATCAAGTACAACGTGCATTATGGCCCGAGTTTATATCCCGTACTGAGTTATTCCGACAGCGATGACAACATCTAACGTGGAAACGTACTTTGACCAGAACCACTCACTAGTAAAAACACTGATATCCAGAGTTGATAATAACAGTAGCTTGCCAACAAAGTTCTTGACGTAGCGGACTCGGCTAACTAGCTAGCCGTGGTCCGTTAGCGCCTCTGCTCGTCATGTCTAACTGTACAGTGTGCAGGTCTGCATCTCTTTAGTGGGCGCTGGCTGGCTCTGAGGGTCGTCTCTGACCCGGTTTGGGGCGGGCGATGATGCGGATTCAGTCGAAGCAGAGGTGACGGTGTCCTCCTTGAGGTGGACCACAATAAGGTTTTTGTTTGTTGCTGCAGTGACTGCAAAATTGCTGTATACAAAAAGAGAGTCGCGCGCTAATGGCGACGCCCTCTTTGCGTCAACAAAATTAAAACACACTGCAAAAAATACATTCCGGACAATTCATGTTGATTAAAGCAGACAAGCGCCGCCATCCCCGTTGCATTGGTCGGACCGTCGTCTACACGTTGTTTCGCCTTGCGGCCACGCGGGGAGCTCCAGGGCCGTCTTTCCAACCGCTCCCTACGCGAGATGTTACAAAGTCTCGCGATAGTGGCCACTTGTTTAGAATTCCCGAAAGATGGCGGCGGCGCCTCCGGATGAGGCGACCCTCCAGTCTCGCATCAGTAAGTCGTTATACTGTACAATCAGATGAAGTTCTGGACGGACAGCGATAGCCAGTCCGCTTAAGGGACTCGGAGACATGTTGTCAGTCTAAATGTGTTACTGTCGGCCATAGCACTTTCTGGAGGGAAGATATTTATTTGAGAATCTAGAGAGCGAATGTCATCAAATTAAAAAGTGCAGTTGTCGTTAAGGAACAAACTCAGTAAGATATTGTAACTGTTAACACATCTGCTGTGAGGCGATCGTATTCTGAGCTCATATTATGTGTACTGTTGACATGTCGAGGTTAGTGATGCCACACGAACGTGATGATTAACGCTCAATTAATTCAAATGTCCATTTGATTGCTAACGTCAGCTAGTTAGCTGCTGACGGTTTCCTCAAGGACCAAAACAAGCCAGTTGAACGAACCCAAAACCAGGAACCATGACGCTACTATGCGTCTAATTTAACCGGTTAACGTGACAGGATTCAGCCACACGACTACCAACTCTCTTCACCTGCTCCAAACCACAGAACTCATACATTTAGCAAACAGCCAGAGGCTACAGCTGCTGGGAGGCGTTCAGTCAGACTCCACTCTCAAATGTGCGGCTGTAAAATGCCGGTGTGAATTGTCACGAGACGTTTGACAGACTTCACACTGAACGATCCGACACAACGCAGCAGTGTTAGAGTTGTGAAACCTAGCAGATACAGAATTTATAAAAATGCATTTTCATTTTGCACAGACAAGGCCACCAACCCGTTGAACAAGGAGACCGACTGGGACAATGTCAAGAGCTTTTGTGATCAGCTCAACGATGACCCAGAAGGGTGAGACGATGATAAACACATTGCACCATATCAGAGTACATATTTGTTAAGCACCGTGTTCAAAATGCAGAATCAAATCGGCACTGTGCCAGTGGTGGCTGATCTACTAACAACTTGGTTTAATCCAGTTTCACAGCTCTGTAGAAAATGTCATACAGGCTACATCATATTTCATCACAACATGAAACACGTCAGACCAGTCACATAATTATGCCACGGGTGTTTTGCTTCACACTCGCCAAATAATGTGTCCGTGTTTGTTATGGCGTGTTTTAAATTGCTGTGTTGCATTAACGGTTGCATGTTGTTCTCTATCAGTCCTCAGCTTGCAACCAGACTTCTGGCCCACAAAATCCAGTCTCCTCAGGAGTGGGAGGCTATGCAAGCGCTTATGGTAAGCTAACCAGTGTACCGGTCTGCAGAACGCCACATTGGAAGCCACTTCTCATTGTTTTATTACAGTGAAGGTTGTTTATTGTGGAGGCTTTGTCTGTACAAATGTAAAAACAAACAATTACACAATTCCCAGGTTCTGGAGACGTGCATGAAGAAGTGTGGAAAGCGATTTCACAGTGAGGTGGGAAAGTTTCGCTTTCTCAATGAGCTCATCAAAGTGGTGTCACCGAAGGTAATGATCCCAGTCTTTCATGCCGACATACCCGTTTGGCTGCAAATGTAATTATTTTGTGAACCAGTGGAAGCAGTTTAGGAAAACCTTACGGGAATCAGATTATCTATCCAGTTGTTGTTCAAGCATAAACACATTTTACATTAACAATTAAAACATGAATTTGCTCTTTTCTGCAGTATTTGGGTGCCCGGGCTCCAGAGCCAGTGAAGAAGAAGGTGTTAGAGATCATGTACAGCTGGACAGTGAGGATGCCCGATGAGACCAAGATAGCAGACGCCTATCAGATGCTGAAGAAACAGGGTGAGCGCTTCAGGACAAGAAGAGAACACGACGAGTGGTTCGCACTGTTCAATCCCCACTCGGGGCCTTTCTGTGTGAAGTTTGCATGTTGCACGTTTCCTCCCACCACCAGAACATTGCTGGGTTTATGAATGTGTTTTTTGGTTCCTGATATTTTCTTTGTATTAACAAACAGTGTTTTGTACAAAACACTGTCGCTTCTCCTTTTTTTGGTGAGGAGCCACAAACATGAGACTAATGTCCTGAGTCATGCTTAGTTGACTGTAGTGCGATCTACAAGTTGTGTAAGAACCATATCTGTAGTGTGTCGGTTTGTGATGCATTTTGACAGAATGCATCTGACTCTTTATCTAAAAGAAGTGTCAAGAACAATGTCATAGCACCAGCAGTATCACACATGTGTCCCGGAGGGGACTCTGAGCCGGCGGTGACCCGGATGACCCGGACGTGGCCGAGCTGTTTACATGTGAGGTTAATAGGTGTGCTGGCTCTCTTCCAGGCATTGTCAAGCTGGATCCTGAGCTTCCTGATGACAAGCCCCTCCCACCTCCTCCACCCAGAGACAAAAATGTCCTCTTTGAGGATGAGGAGAAATCCAAGGTATGAGTGACGACCAGGTGCCCATCAATTTGAACAGGGTTTCAAAAGAATTTCTAAAATAAATGTTCTGAAGTTTAACTCCTGGGAAAATCCTCAAGGAACCAACAGTTTACAGAGTTCCCTTCCTCTCCCGTCCTATCCTGTTGTTGTAGATGCTGTCTCGCTTATTGAACAGCAGCCACCAAGAAGACCTGAGAGCAGCAAACAAGCTCATTAAGGAAATGGTCCAGGAGGTGAGTCACTGGTGTTGTTTATGTGCTGTACAGTATCTGGTCTGACATGTTTTTCCACCGTTTGCACAAAAGAAACACCACATTGTGTTGCATGATAACATTAATGCACCCGGATATTAATTTCAAGGCCTTGTCAACAATTAGTTGGGGGATTATCGTAGTGTTTAGTGCTTTATGAGTTAAGACCGCACTCTACTTCAACATTGACAGCAGATGTGAAAAGCTGAATATCCAATTAATAATCCAAGTTTTGATCTAGATATGATGAAACACAAGTAAGAATGTATTAAAGTGAAACTCGTTTCTCTGATGTTGAACACATTTGGTTGAATATTATAATAGTATAGGTATATTCCTAAACTGTAATATAGCTTTTTATTACCATTATGATATATTGACTCGTGACTCATTGTGAGAGCCTATCTCCCCTTATTTTTTCCCCAGGACCAAAAGCGTGTCGAGAAGGTATCGAAGAGATTGAACGCCATCCAGGAGGTGAAGGAGAGCGTCAGCCTGCTGAGCCAGTTGCTGGAGGGCTACAGCAAGGAGAGCTGCTCCCAGAGCAACCAGGAGCTCGTTAAGGTGAGCACGGCTCGGCACGGCTCGGCACGGCAGCTGCAGCTACACTCTCCTCATTCTGCTTGTGCTGCCCGCTGCAGGTGTGGTTTCAGTGTTTTCTAACATGTGTCCGTTCGCAGGATCTTTACCAGCGCTGTGAGAAGATGAGGCCGACACTATTCCGGTTAGCGAGTGATACAGAGGATAGTGATGATGCGTTGGGTAAGGTCGCTGACCTCATGCCTTTGACAGTGTGTCGTATTAGAAAAGGCAGAATCAGCAGTTCAGGCCCATTTTCAAAGCGTGAAACCGGGTCGGTGTTGCTAATGAGCCTTTTCTCTGCTTCTAGCCGATATCCTGCAGGCCAATGACAACCTGACTCAGGTCATCAACCTGTACAGGCAGCTGGTAAAAGGAGAGGATGTGTCAAAGGACGGCTTAACCTCGCCCTCACAACCAGGTAGGTGCCTGCGTGTGATTTGGCTTCTATCCGTGTTTGCTAAGCTCGATCAACAGATTCTCCAAACGCGTCCGTCGACTATAAGATCACAGATGTGCTTCCTCTGCCCAAAACAGGCAGCAGTAGCTCAGCACTCGTAGACTTGATGGGACTTAACGCATCAGCCAACACGGGGCCCTCCAGCCTCCAGAGCCTGACTCAGAGCATGGGCATCAGCCTCTTGGATGATGAGCTCATGTCACTCGGTAAGCACAAAATGAACTCATCTGGCTCGTAAACGCAAAGGTAGATTACTACGCTTAACTTTGTAACGAGCCAAAAACTGTCGCGTCAGCAGAGTGAGCTCAGTGTGTGGCCCTCCTGTTGGCTGATCCTCCTCAGAGGCAGGCCACATCTGCCTCGACCAGCAAAAAGAGCTCCACAGCTCCACTAGAAACATCCACTACTCTTGTCTTGCTTCTAACGTGATATTGTATTCGGGGTTTGTTTGAGTTCACCTTTGTTGTCTCTTATTTCCTAGGACTGAATGTAACGGAAACCCTCGACTCTCGGAACAGTTTTCAGGTGCAGTTTGAAAGATAATACCGTCCTGCTCACATTGAAGCCATTATATGTCAAATTCAAGGAAAATGTCTGACTAAAAATAACTCAACAGAAACGTATGGCCTTAGCTACTTCTACTGGTTTCATTTTCAATCATCTCCATCTTCTCATGAACTCTTTGAAAGGCAACTTCAAACCCTCCGTTTGTTCTCTCAGTCCTCTGATGGCACAGAATCATCTGTCCCTGCTGCAGTGTTGCAACCAGCTGTGGTCCAAACACCACCAGCTGCACCTGCAGGGGGGGGCACTGCTCCTCCTAAACCCATGGAAGAGCTGGAGATGTTGGGGAAGACCTTGTTACAGCAGTCCTTACCCCCACAGAGCCAGCAGGTCAAATGGTAAATAAACTGGAGTAGATGGAATGAATAACCTTTTTAAAGTTGTTCATTGTATGTCTGTGTCTGATGCACCAACCCTTCACAGCCCTGAATAACCTGTTCCTCAACATCTAGGGATAAGCTCCAACCTCGATCCAGAGTCTCCTTACGAGATCTGCAGAGCCAGTGCAGCGCCAGCTCTAGACCGGCTCCTAATGGAACCACCATCCTCTCCGCTGGTCCCGCTCCTCCTCCGGGGCCCACATTGGCTGTCCATTCAGAGCAGCCGGACGCTCTCCTCCTCTCCAATCTCAGCCTGTCTGAGAAAGGCTCATCAGCTGCTACTGACCCCTATGACAACATCTCTCTGTCTGACGTCACGGTGCCTCTGGAAGCAATCAAACCTAGTAAGCATGAGCAGTAAGCCCGGGCCCAACAGGGACGCTGGGTCTGGTCATATGTGCAGTTTTCTCTTTTATTTCTCTGCATCATGTTCTGTTTTTGTCTGCACGTATATTTCAGGCAGTTTATTACCAGTGACCGTATTCGACAAACACAGCCTCCGTGTTTTGTTCACCTTTGCCCGTGACTGTCCTCCGTCACGGTCTGACGTGCTGGTGGTGATCATCTCCATGCTGTCCTCGGCCCCCATTCCTGTCGCCAACATCCGCTTTCAGGCAGCTGTACCAAAGGTCGGTTGAGGGCAATCTGGTGGAAACGACGTCTTCTCGACTGAAGTATTATTCGTGCGTGTCGTGATTTTTAAAATTTTTTTTTTTTTGTGTGGATGTGCCTGTAGGTGATGAAAGTAAAGCTGCAGCCTCCCTCCAGCACCGAGCTCCCAGCCTTCAATCCCATCCTGCCTCCAGCTGCCATCACACAGATCCTGCTGCTGGCTAACCCCCACAAGGTGCCCCCCCCCCATTGCATTTTGGTGATAAACACTGAATGTAAACTGAGACGTTTTTTCTTTGTTTCCAAGAAAACTGATGTTTTTTTCCTCTTGTGTTTCAGGAAAAAGTGCGTTTGCGGTACAAGCTGACATTTAACCTGGGCGACAAATGTCACGATGAATCTGGCGATGTGGACCAGTTCCCGCCTCCAAACACCTGGGGGAACCTGTAGGGAGAAGAACCGGCCTCCTGTCATCTGATCTGCTGCTTCCTTTTAGATTTAGGTGGAAGTTGTCCCTCTTCACTGGCTCGAGATGAGACTGCCTCTTTACACGTCGGTGGTTTCAGACTGTTTGGTAATACAAACTGACACGAGACCAGTTGTGGGAACCAGCTTCTACCTTGTGCCTTCCTTCGCGCCTTCCTGTCCTTTTTCAATCATCTCCGTGTTCCTGTGTTTCGTACTGTAGAATTTTCTTTCTTCTTCCAACAATCATTCCAATGCAAAACATTGATTCAATGCAGTGACTTTTGGGAATTACAAATGTCTCATTATTTCTCAACTAAAGCAAGTGTTTAATGCATTCCTTACTTTGGACAGCATGAGCAACGATGTCCCACATTCAGAGTGTCATCACAGTTTGTGTGTCCGGTGGTCAGAGTAGGGTTGAAAGAAGTCATTATTTTCTTTCAGTGCATCGATAATACCTTTCAGTTAAACTTAAAGTCGGTTACATGCTTAAAGTGATGTTTACAGTCTGACCAACAGCCAAAACACTCGATGTATTCAACCTATCATCTGGAATAGATTGTATTTTTACCTGATAAATAACTTTATTACTGCTCGAGTTGCATCTGGAAAAGATGAAACTAAATTGAATGATCACTTTGAAGTTGTTGAAGTGCTTTTCCCTTCTATTCAGTGGAGACAGTATCTCCTGGTAGCATACATGAGGAAGTGGTACAGTTTTTAAGTATTGTTTTGGTTTTAATATTTATGTCGTCTACGCTGTGACAAGCAGCAGACTTGTCACAGCAGCACAGATGTTTAGTAAGTTGTCAAAATGTCTTCTGTGAAGGACTACGAAGGAAGGGTACGAAACAACTGCCCATTAAAATACTGAAGTTTAGCTTTTCATTCCTGCACTTTTCTTTTTGAACGATTGGAACACTTTTTATGTTGTTTCACTCAGAATTTTAGTTTTGTTGTTTTACACAATAATCATATCATGCACTTATTTTGTTTTATTTTGCACATGAACCCATTCCATATCACAATGCATTGTCTTTCCTCATTTGCTGCCTTTCTACTGTTGATCGACCCAAAGAGGGACGCGTGAAGTCCTGAGTTGACGTTGCTACACACGGTTTGATTCTACCACACGTGCCTGAGATGAAACGGTTGATTTTCATTTGCTCTTGTACATACATGTATCCAGATGACTAGTTTGATCTTTGTTTCTGTTTTCATACGTCCACGTCCGTGGCGCATCAAACGATGTTACAGAACCGTCCTTGTAACCACGGCCATTGAGTTGATTGGAGCACTAAGTGTCATAAAGATTCAAATAAAACGAGATTGGAGGCAGACTGGTTCCACCTGAGGAGAACGATTGTGAAACTCAAAATGCGTAACTACAACAGAGCTGAAGGTCCAGTTCATGATACGAGGGATCGGTTTCAGAAGTACCAGCTGAGTGATATTGATTCGGTTCATTTCTTATGGTGGATCATCTCACAGTGCCATTAATCATAGTGATGGGCTGTTTCACAACACTGTGAAGGAGACATTTCATTTACTTACAGCTCCACTGCTGACCTGTCCAGGACTTAAAGGAGACACACAGTAGCCTCAGTCAGCACCTTTCAGTCCTCCGTTGCTCAAGCCGATTGCAAATTATGAACATTGCACGACTTATTGTGAACTATGCATTGAGGGGACTGGAACAGGTTTATCTTGTTCACACATGCACATATTTGCCTATATAAGTTTATTGCATTTTCCTCTTTCGGATGAACAGCGGCCCATTATCTGACTGCAGTAGCACAAATGAGTAGATCAATTCTAATTGTTGCAGTCTGTGGAGACGATGGCTCTTCCTATCGCACTGTTCCCACGACCTAGAAGAATTGCCTGAGACGTGAGACGGGGCACTCGTGTCTCGTAGTCATTTCATGCCTCGGTGTATTCATTGAGGTGCATTTAGGGGTACGCTACAAAGTAACGAGTTATTGCAGAGCTCCTCCTTTACAAAACATATTACAGATACAAATCCCCGTCCTCCTTTACTGAGGTACTTAATAACCGCGATGCTTCAGTTTGCAGTACACTGCAACAAGTCATGAAGAAGCACTGTGCATGCAAACCTGTTCTTTCAAGTGCATCATCAGACTGGACCTCCGACATTCATTTTGACTGGCAAGAAGAAAAACAACTTAAGGAACTAGACATCACATAAAACACAACGCGAGTCCATCAACTAAATTGGATCCAAATGTTTAAGATTGTTACACAACTAAAAGTCTAACAACTAATTGTAACAAGGCCTCTACTTACAGTATGTGTGTATTTGTCTTTTCCATTTGTGCTCCTAATGTAAATAAAAGCTTCATGCCATGGTGTATAGTTACATACATGTACATACTGCTGGATACAAATTGAGAATGTACTACAAATGTGTATTTAAGGCAAATAAAGTTGTTTGTATGGCAAATCTACCGGATGTATAAATAATTTGACCATTAACTTCCAAAGTAGAAAATACTGTTTTGATTATTTTTTATTTATGAAGAAAACAATAGATGAGTCAAAGACAAAACTAAGCAACAAACTGTAATCCAGTCCACAATCCATCAGAAAACAGGTCTGCATCAGCTGATCTGCTTATTAAATCAACAGTTACAAGTACATAGAAACACTCGTCTCGCTTAAGGAACAAGGAAATAGAGAAAATACAACAAAAAATAATTGTGGTTGCACGTTATCAAAACTATGGAATAGGATTCACAACTTGGATGCACTGCTTCAGTGTTGAGAATAACAACCCAAAACCAATGCAACAGTTAGAATATAATGACGGTCAAATGCTTAAACAAAAAGGGTAAAAAATGTCCAGCTTTAATAAAAGCAGAGAGCGAGACATGACGCCGGACTGAGACGGGAGATACTAGAAATCAAACATTCCCATAAGCAGCACTTTCCACCAGGCACCACTGAGGCTAGTTCTCATTGTGATCTAGTCCCGACGCAGCCGACGGACGACGCAGCTTCAACTGGAGAGGGACAAAAAACAAGAAACGCGTTCCATGGTACACGGTTGAGTTAAGGTTGGAAAGAAAGAAAGGTAAAAGTTTTAGGTTTACTTGTATCAAAAAAGTATTACACAATTGAGAGATATCAGCCCTTAACTCCTGGAGAAGGAAAGAGTTGGAGAGTAAAAGCTAAAATTACGCTTCGAACACACTAAGCAGCGCAAATCAACTCGGTGCTTCCTGCTCGTAATTCTACTTCCTGGGAGGTGGAGGGCCCGGAGGAGGAGGGGGTGGAGAACCAAAAGGGTACGCCGGTTGCCCCATGAAGCCCATGACCGTTTGCTGTTGTTGGGCAAACGGCTGAGTCATCAGAGGCGGGAACCCCCCTGATAATGAAGGAGGATGAGGAGGAGGAGGCTGGCCAAACTGACCCTGCGGCTGGCTGGACTTCTCCTGACCTCCGCTGACCTGGCCTCCGTTGCGGGAGTTGTAACCCCCGCTGCCACTGTAACTCTGGTACTGATCTGAGCCAGAGTTGTGGCTATTCCCCTGATCCCGGCCTCTGCCCCTGTAAGAGGAAGTGGAGCGGTCTCCATCACGGTCGTTGCGGCCGTAGCTACTGCGGCTGTCTTTGCCACCGCCGCCACCACCGGCCTGCATGCGGCGATCACACCCCCCCTGCTGGTACATGTTGTTAGAGTAGCTGGAGCTGCTGCCACGGTAGCGCATTCTGCCACCTGTAACAAACAACAAACGTAAAGTCAGAATTATTACGTTCCATTCGACAGCATGGCGGACTGGGATGTACCAAGTTGTTCTTACCGCCTCCTCCTCCTCCACCACGCCCCGACTCCACGAACTGAAGCAGTTTCGGGTTGATGGCCTGCCGGGCCTCCGCCAGCACCCGGACCAGGTCTCGGGCCTGCCGCAAGTTCCCCGGGGTGAAGAAGGTGTAGGCCGTCCCCTTGTTGGAACTGCGGGCCGTACGTCCAATACGGTGGACGTAGTCCTCAGAGGAGTTGGGATAGTCGTAGTTGATGACGAACTTGATATCTTCCACATCTTTTAGACAAAGAGCAATTGGTTTGACAGCATGGAGGAAAGGGAAGAGATGTGATAATGTCACGGGGGGGGGGAAGCTTCTGGAGAAAACATTTATCATTCTACCAATAAAAGAGCTGATGGTTTGTATGTAAAATGTATTTATTGTTGACAAAAATCTAAACAAAGAGTGTAACTTACCTGCTTTATCACCGAGAAAAAAATCCACAAATCCAAATATTCATTTCAGTTTTTGACTATTAAATCCTACATACAGTTACATCTGAAGTTGACTTCAGGTTTTTGACACCAAGCTGTACAGAAGTGATGTTAAGGCTTCATAATCTTCACATCGATATGAGTACTGGTCAACATGTGTGACAATTGGAGGCTGTTTGGTGTTACATAAGACGTGGGGCTTTGACAGCACCTTTTCCCCTCCATCATGACAGCGGGAGGTCATTTCACCAAGCGAGACCTACTGGATAACAGAATGACGTGTGCCCGATTAAAGCTGTGCTCTTCTTTTGACTACAGTGTGAGCACGATGGAAGTACCTGAATGTATGGTGAGCTCATGGAGGAGTTAAGAGAAAGGGGCGGTGAGGTACTTACCCCCGTCATGTCGTTTTTACAAAGGTAGTGAATTCCCCCTGATCAGTCCTGGTTTATAGTGAGGGGCTGAGGGGGAGGGAGACAGGATTCATCCCTCACCAGCAAGGTCAGACGGGAGCAGAACCGTTAAACACACGCAACTGCATGGCAGGACCCTCCTCAGACCCTGGCCAGGACTGGATCCAGACGAGCCCATCTAACTCTCTCTCCCCTGTCTGTCTGCTTTTCGGGACGGACCGTTGGGCAGACATACAGGAACCTCAGGCTTCTCCCAAGGCAGGCTCGTTGGATTTAAAACTCTGACAATACTGGGCAGGGGGATCTTAGTTACCCAAGAGGAATAAGAGGGCTTTAACCCCTCTAAAACTAGCCGAGCTTCTACTTTAGCGTGACTGACGGGGAAGGGACAGCAGCGCAGACTGTTACAGCTGCCGTGTGCTGCCAAACCCTGGGAGGAGAAGAGGGGAAAAAAGAACAAGGATACGGTCATAGGGATCTTAGCAAGTCAAAGTCACTTTACTCATCCCCCCTTCTCACATTTATCCTGCCGACAAATTAGAGCGCTGACGCTGTCCTACTCAAATGAATCATATCAGTGAAGAAAAGATTCACTATACAATACAATTTATGATTGAATATGTGGAAGAACGGGTCATATGAGCAGCATCTTCTTTAAAATTTGTACTGCCACTATAAAGGAGAAGAAAAGGTGTGCAGCAGCAGCAGCATCTGGCTCACACGGTGCCAAAGAGGAAGCTTTGTAAGGAACAAGACACAGACTATAAACCCAGCAGGCCTGCAGCCTCCGCACCAGGCTTATGTTAAACTGTGGGGTTGTAATAGTGAGGGAGACACCACAGAGTGTGACACCCATCAGAATATCAACCAGACAATAGTCAAAGGCAGATAATCACATTTAATCTGAATGAGAAATGCATTTTGTTTTTACCCTGTTTCATTGGCAGACTTTGCCAGATATAGCCTGTCTCATCTGTAGCATACTTACCCATCGGTCAAATAGTCAGATTAACTCTGGTGAGTGTTACTCCATAAGTGTGAAATACACTTACTATTATTTATAGGGAAAAAAATATATATAATTCACAGAAAAAAATGCTGAAAGAATGAGCAAACAATCATGTGAGAGATTGTGCAGCTTTAACTGTGCGTGTGAGCAGACATACCCAGACCACGAGACGCCACGTCGGTAGCGATCAGTATCGGAGCTTTACCACTCCGGAACTCTGGAGGACGAAACACAATGTTAGGAGGAACTAGACCAGCAAGTCGTCTCCACTCACTCAACGCAGGCGACAGGAAACGACCAACATGAAAACTAGTGCCTTCACCGATTGATGAGCAGTCGTTGTGAGATGACGTTAAACAAAAGGAGGGCAGCAGTATTACTGCGTTACAGTTATTCTTACCAACAAGCACCCAGTCTCTCTCTGGCTGGCTCTTGTCTCCATGGATACACATGGCTGGCCATCTGGACAAAGAAACACACACAATGAAGATTAGCTTCTGTCTGTCAAATATTGATGATAATTCATCCTCGTACTAAAGTCATCACAGTCATTTCTCACCCTTCCCTCCTCATCCTCCTGGTGAGCTCATCACAACGCTTCTTCGTCTCCACAAAGATGATGGTTTTGTTCTCTTTCTCGGCCATTATCTCCTCCATCAGCTGAAACAGTCTGCAGACGGGGACAAACAATCGTAGCGTGTGAGAGGATAAGCTTGTGTTCTGTAACACTATTACAGCAGCTGATGAGATACTCATGACATAACGTCATTTAATGTCACGTGTCTCGTCACTTACTTCTGGTCCTTTTCAGAGTCCATGCAGACGTCAACTATCTGCAGGATGTTGTGGTTGGCACTGAGCTCCAGAGCGCCAATGTTAATCTGGACATGGTCCTTCAGGAAGTCCTCGGCAAGCTGCCGAACATCCTTCGGCCAGGTTGCGCTCCACATCAGAGTCTGTCTATCAGGCTGAGAGACGGAGAGAGAGAGACAGAGCGACAGAGAGAGAGACAGAGACGGAGACAGAGAGCATGCAAATGATTTAACTTAAAATACTTTTATTTTAATAAGTCACGGTGATCATTTTAAATCAGCAGTCTGAACTGAGCTCACCCTGATTTGTTCGACTATCTTGCGTATCTGCGGCTCGAAGCCCATGTCCAGCATGCGGTCGGCCTCGTCCAGCACCAGGTAGGTGCAGCGCCGCAGGTTTGTTTTCCCACTCTCCAGGAAGTCAATGAGGCGACCAGGTGTGGCGATGACTATCTCAACACCTAGTCATACAAGATCAACATAGTTTAAAACAACACATATTATTATGATTAGATGCTCAAGCGTGCGTGCGTGTGTGTGTTCAGGATACAGCTCTGTGTTTTTTCATTAATTAAATATGTTGTTCAACTTTATCAAGCTTGGAAAGTACTCGTAAATACACAAGTACATATATGTTGAAGATGATTTTTTAACTATTTTGAATTGTCTACAGCACGTTCCCGTCTGCAACCACACCCACCTCTCTCGAGGTCTCGAATCTGTGGTCCTTTGGGTGCTCCGCCATAGACGCAGGTGCTTTTGATACGGGACGCCCTGCCGTACTCGTATGCGACGTGTTGAACCTGTTGAGCCAGCTCTCTGGTTGGGGCCAACACCAGACACTATGAAGAGCGGTCAAAGAGGATTGAGGAAGGATTCGTAGGCTGATTGTACGCCCACACTGTATGCTTTAGACAAAACACAAGCTAACGTAACACAAATGTAATTTGCACTCACAATTGGGCCATCTCCCCTCTCCAGGTACGGCTGGTGGTTGATGTGCACAATAGAAGGAAGAAGATACTGCAGGGAAATAAAAATAAAGACAAACGACAAGTAAATACTTGGATACAAGGAAATCATGCAAACCAATTCATCCTTTCTCCAAGGAATACTTTCTAACAACACGTTGTTTTTAGACCGAATTAAACATTGGGCCTCATGCAACAACCACTCGTGCAACCAGGAATACCAGAACTACACGAATAAGCTTTTTATAACTAGACGTCGTCATCATGCAGGATGATGGCCAGGCAGTCTTACAGCCAGTGTCTTTCCGGAGCCCGTCTGTGCGATCCCCACCATGTCCCTCCCACTCAGGGCCACAGGGAAGCCCTGAGACTGGATTGCTGTTGGCTCCTTGAAGTTCAGATGCATCAGCACATCCATCACATGTTCTGCCAGAAGAAAGACAGTTACACTCTGGACTCTTCCAGACTTTCCATCCACAGCACAATCCCGAACACCATCAGTCGATATGTTCTTCTTGTAAACATACCACGAGTCTTTGTTAACACTGCAACAGGTCATTTAGACCGTACAGACATTATGGTTTGAGTATTGTACGGTTTACTAACGAGGGAACTGCGCCTGGTGAAAAGCAGGGATCGCCTTTGGACAGCCAGTCCCTCTGACGGTGATCTCCTTCTTTCTGCGAAATTCTTCCGTGTCATGCTACATGTAACAGAGAAAGAGGAAACAGATATTCGGACATGGTGAGAAACTACTCTGATTCAGCAAAGAAATATGATTATGAGGAGACATTATATTTGGTTTAAATGTGTTATCGTTTGTAAATATTGTCTGCAATTACAACACATATGATGATATATGATCGAACTCATTTTAAATGACGGGCATTGAAATATGCGTAACTCTGTCACTTTCCATGTATGTTTCATGATTCATTGTTTGTGCGTACGAGAGTAAAAATACAACAATTTACCTGACTCATGTGTAGGACCTCCGGGTGTTCAGAATAGAAGTTCTTCTCAAATTTCGGAAGCTCGTCCAGGTTCCATTTCTTCTTGCGGAGACGCTCACCTGGATTCCCAAACTTCATAGGTGGCGGTCCATTGCGACCCCCCCCACTGCTCATGCCCCCAAACCGTGGCCTGAGAGAAAGAGAGAGGGGCAAAGAGATAAGAGCACTGGGTAATGAGCAAGGCATTGCCTCCAGAAATGTGCTCTGTAGTTGACATGTTTGCTTACATCATGCCAATAACTAACTGTCAGCAGGTTTTTTTGTCAACACTGCATTTACTAGTCACCAAAGAGATCATGTAGTGATGCTTTCTTTCTGTATATTAAGTATATATTAAGTGTATATATATATATATATATATATATATATATATATATATATATATATATATATATATATATATATATATATATATATATATACACACACACATACATACATATATATACACACACACACACACACACACACATATATATATATATATATACACACATATACATACATACATATATATATACATACATACACACACACACACACACACGTTAAGGTTATGTACTGCACATATCAATTAGACCTACTAATTTGCATTTGTAAATGATAATGTCCAGTTTATGAGTTCAAATGTCCGGATTAGGTAAGGTTACATAAACGTCACCATAACCATATAATTGATAATTATGCTTAATGTGCAACATAAGAAACGTTTGTGCTCCAGCCAACAGACTCTGGTGTCAACACGACCTTTACCCGGTGCCGTGTTTAGTGGAAGCGACTAACGTTACAACCTGGAGAGAGGCCTTCAGCAGGTTTGCGCCTCACTACTTCAGCGTTGCGTTGTTTGAGAGAATACTGCCATGGCTCTGGGTCAAACTGCCTGTGCCGTCTCGACATTGTGCAACGAATGCTGTGGTATATATACAGACATATATATACATACATATATGTGTGCGTGTGTGTTTTATTTCCATATATGAACAACAAACTTAACGTTACCTGTCACGTCCGCGGTCGCCATAGGAGGAACCCCCTCTCATGTTGACGAAAACAAGTAAATCCTCTCCGCGATATTTGTAACGTAGCGGTTAAGTTTTAACGTTTTCCACCGGTTTGTTTGCGTTGTGCGCTGTTAGAAAATGTTACTTACGCTCGCAAAACGTGTCTATTAGCCGAGAACTACACCGAAATACGGAATGTGGTAAACACTATTTGTATGCGTCACACGTAACGTTGGCTAAACTAACCCCTCCTCCCGTCTCTCCCCTCTTTGGCGACGTACATTCAACTAGTAATTCTACGTAGCTTCGTTTCGGTTGTACGGACACTGCGCACAAATGTTCCCTAAGTAATATACGTGAATATGATTCTTGTACGCATGCGTGCTTTTCAACAGAACTGGTGGCGCTGTGTCAGAAACTGCGAGTCTGGAACCGTAGAAGAAGAAAGCCTTCAGGAAGTTCCCTGCCATTATTTGGTTTTTCAGTTACTGCGTTATGTGTAGTTTTAATATGAGATATTAAGCCATCAAATATGAAGTTACGGTCTTTATAATTGCATGATTAGCAGCTGATATTAAAGTGGACCTTAAGAAAATGCCTTTGCTAATTCAAAATAGAGGACTTGACCGCATAAGATCGACAGCGGAGCTGTTCGACAAATATCCAAATTTACAGGTTTGTTTCCTGAAAGTGTGGCTGAATGTAGCTTACTGAGATACTGTTAGCAGTAAGTATCGGTTCATCGTGTAATGACAGAGTGGCTGTTAACGATAAAGCGAAATAGTTATTCGATTTATGAACGGGATTTGGGTGTGACATGTGGTGGCAGACAATAATCAGTCGGGGATATTACAACAAACTCATGTGATTGTTGCATCTAAAGAAGTGTAACGTTAGCGAATTGTAAATTCCGTGTGTGTCTTAACATTACATTAAAAACTACTAAATAAGACATAAAATAGTAATACAACACACCTGATGACTGACTTAATTGACAATATTTTAAACTTCTGTCTGGTCTTAATTGTTTTGACGTTAACTTAAAGGACAAGGGGCGTTTATTGTTTTTACACTTCTAACATTTCAGTGAGTCGTTTCTTACATCTGTTGAAAGATAGGGCTACATTTTCCTTTTCTATGACGAATATCTAACTAAATTCTGTTGTCAAATAATACTACGAGCAATAAAATCCCAAAGATGAAGGTTTACAGTCTGTATTATTAACTCTGAAGTAACACTAAAGCCTCATGGTGTTGTTTTTTTATAAGTAATACATTTCATTTTTTACTTTTGTGTCACAGGAAAATGCAAGAACATTTAGCTCCAAGCCACTTGTTGATGTCGACCCAAAGTGCCTCTTGTATGTCCAACAAAGAGAGTTTGCTGCAACAACACCAGCAGACGGTAAGTAGAGCCTCACGATGGGAACATCTCATCTGAATATCAGCCCTTTGTGTTGCTCTGCTCACACACACACAGAGGTTATTGTCACAGTCCCTTAATATTCAGGAGAGTAGTCTTTAATGCAGTAAGTTCAGCCACAATACATGTTTTGACTCTCTTGATTGGACCGTTTGGTATGAAATCTAGAACCACAACATTTGTTGGTGTCTAACTCCTCGATCGTACTCTAGGTGAACCGTTCAGCATCATAATGACGACACCTGCCTTTTGTTGTACCTCTCAGACAGCGTTTCAGTCCTTGGATCTGGTGATGCCACCACCTGCCATCTGGTTGTGCTGCGACACACCGGTAACATTCCTTTCATTGGATTCATATTGTGTGCCTTATTCTAGCCTATGTGTGTAGTTAGGTGAGAGCATGTTTTATTGTTTCTTAGGCAGTGGAGCCGTTTGCCTCGCTCACTGTGACGGCTCCAGCACCTGGTCTGAGGTCCCGCTCCTTGTGAAGGCGGTGACGTCACTGAGTAACTTCAGTAAGGAGGGCAGGTAGGAATCACACAAACAAACAAACACGCGTAATAAAAGTGCACATCCTGTTCAGGGATCTTTATTTCCTTTTACTTTGCTTCTCATCATGCAGACTTGAGCTCCATCTTGCCGGGGGATTTAACGATGAGTCAGAAACATCCCATAAACTCAGCCTCAACACACTGGGTATAGTCTTTCAAATTGCCTTGTGTCTTCTTCTAATGTTATGCTGGCAGCAGTTAAGCTTGGTAACATGTGAAAATACTCTTTTTGCTTTACAGCAGCGTTCCAGAAACTAAAAGAGGATATTCATCTGGAAACGTGTTGCATCACAGGTAACTTTGATACTTGTTTACGATTGTTTAGAAGTATTCTACCAGTTACGCCTTCGTCCGGTTTACCCTTCTGTTCTCTGTGTTTGTAGAAATGAATGACGTTGTTGTTGATGGAACTCACCGGCCTGTAGTGTATGGAATAGGTAAGTGATGAATGTGCTACAGAGTGAGAGCAATGCCTTCATGGCATGTGTCCTCTAGTATATTGTATATGTATATATATATGTCTGTTTCTGCACAGGTGTGAATGTTAAAACGGGGGAAGTGTTCCCTTCGTCATTCAATCATAAAGGACCTGCAGAGGAGCTGCGATCGGCAAGGACCTTCACTGGGGGACAGGTGCTCTATGGACATTTTAGTATGGCACAAAAACATTCATCCAAAAACTCACAGCCACGTGTTTAACTATTGTTTACGGGAATATAATCATAAACAAGAAAGGAATACTGATTTCCCCTAGAATTGATACTTTGGTAATTGTTTTATTCAGTAAATTTAAAAGGTCACAATGTCGATGCAAAGATCGTTTATACAGTTTAAGTTTCTTCTTCTTCTTGCAGATGGCAGACATATATGACTCAAGTCGAGGGCTTGTTAAAATCGGGCCTTGCAAGTGGTCTTCAAATTTGGATATTGCCTTCTGGTTGTCACAAAATGATGACACAATTTTAAAGGTAAAGGAATGTGGAGGTATCGCTCCTATAGAGACAATCTGCCTCATCCTTTGTTAGAAGTCCCTATTGTTCATGCTTCATTCAAGCCCTCTTAATTAAAACTCCCAAAGTGAGTGTGACGCAGCGACATGATGCAGACTTTGACTCTGGTATTTCTCTCCCCTGCGCAGTACCTGTCCACCTCTCCACTGGCTGAGCCGCCACACTTTGTCCAGCACATGAAGACCACCATCCAGTTCCTGTTAGACCACCCCAGCTCTGATAGCCTGTTCCCCGGGGGTCAGCCTCAGCTCTACCACAGGACTGAGAGGGGGGACTGGGAGAGGGCTGTCTAGTCATAGAGCTCTACTCGTATCTCTCACTGGACCTCTCCGTGGAACATGACTGTTTTTTGCCTCTCAGCTCGATGGATACACTGTGACCCATCCACCCATTGTCTGTATTTTGTTCATTGTGTCTTAACATGGAGGTAGCCCCTGGCTGGAGCATGCTGTGTGTATGTTGAATGGCTCTCCAGACTCATCTGGCTGGTCCAGCGGAAAGAGTAGAGAAGGTACACGTGGTTCTGTTAGTGCCTGTAACAATTCATTTGGAGATGGTGTCAAGTGCAGCGTATACCATCTGCTGTGTTGCAGTAAGTCACGGTTAAAGTCCTTCTATACTTGACTGTTGTTATTGTCAAAGGATTTATTAACATTTTTGTCTTATGTCCAGTTAAAAAAAACTTTTTAGAATTTTTTTTTTTAGCCCCAAAACTATGGTTGCACTTTTCCCAAAGCATATTTTTTTCCCTTCACTTCCAAACTTGCATGCACCCGTTGTTCAGCGTACAGCAGTACACTCAAGCCACTTCTTCATTTATTTGCCTTTATATGTTTTATCAGTTACTACGTCGCCAGGAAGTCAAAGCTGGCCGATCCCAAGCAAGTTTTAACTCTGTTCTTCTGGGAGGTATTGCAATCTAAAACTAAACTTAAGTATGCCATGGAAATGTATGCACAATATGTATTTACTCGGCGAAAAATGTGAATGATCTAAAGCGTGACCAACTATGGCTGCAGCGACAATGAAAAATATGTTTATTTTGGCACTTCGTTTAAAACGAACTGCTGCGCGCTGCATTGTTAGAGTTGAGCAAAACGCACCTTCCAGATGACAATGGAACATATTTGACTTCATACCGCTGCATGTGTAGATGTGGATAATGTGGATTCTTATCAAACAACATAATATGATTTTGCTTTGTCTTTTTTTATTTTCGATTGTTGTAATAAGGCCTTTTCATCAGTTGTGTTGTTCAGGAGATTGCAAGGTGCTCAAAGCTCTCAGTGCAACTTGTGAACATACCGTACATGTTGCTAAATAAATGTAAATGGTCAAATCTAGTATGAAACGGTCATATGTTTATGTTCAGAGTGGATGAAGTTGAAAGGGTGGGGAATTGTTTTTTTTTAGTTCAGCACTTCATTCAAATTGCATAACATAATGTATGTTATTATGTAATTTGTTGACCTACATAGTTTGTCCATTAGGCAGCAGCATATTTATGAAAGCTGTTCCACATCTGTCCCTTTCCTCCATAACCTCTTGTGATAGTGTTTTATTATACTCGGGTTGAACCACCATCATGGCTGCTTCAGGTTTTCAGTTTCACTCTCCGCCCTTCGGCCGTGGAGCCAACTGTGTGTTATTGTTACGTAAAAGGGGGCGTGGTCATTTAAAGGGGGCGTATAGTCATTTTACGCAAAACCGACCTGGCCGGTGGAAGAGCAAACTGGCAGGTCCCGTTCCGGGTATCGGACCGGATGGTGACACGCAAGTAACCCATGATCTTGAGATTGACTTTACTCACTGCAGTGTAAACACTGTGCCGAGTGCCGTGGATGAGCCTCATGAGCTTCTCCATCGAAACCCGGACTGGAAGATACTCACTGTTTGTTCTTCCACGGAGATATTCACACAGAGATGACGTCGGTGCAAAGTGTCACATTTAGCTGACGTTAATCTGAGCACGTTACATTCCACTAACACCTCAGCTGTGCCACAGTCAGTGTGACATCATGCGACAGGCGTTTTTGAGACACGTCCGTCGGTTCCCGTGGGCCACCAACGTCACGCTGTACGGCGGTCTGTTCGCCGGAGGGGACTTCGTCCACCAGTGGTTCTCGCGCAGGGAGGAAATGGACTGGAGACACACGCGGAACGTGGCCGTGGTCGCGTTCTCTTTCCATGGCAACTTCAATTTCTTCTGGATGCGCTTCCTGGAGCGCAGGTTTCCCGGGAACTCCCTCAGAATGGTGCTGAGGAAGCTGCTCCTGGACCAGACCACAGCGGCCCCGCTGGCCACCAGCGTCTTCTACACAGGTCATTGGGGGTAGTGGGACGGCAGGGACCGGACACCACGGGTTAACTTCAAAACAGAAGTTACAGCTGTCAATGTGTAACCTCACAGGATCAGTTGTTCACTGTCCCGTGAACCCTGAGCTGAGGTTACATGTAGGCTAAATCATCACTGAGCAGATAATGGAGAAGAGATTTCATATTTTACATCGGGTGGAGATAAGAATTGGAGGATATGAACCATCCATCACCAGGATTATTATTACACATGTATAATAAATGCAGAGAACTTAGTTGAATGCTCCCTTTACAATTCATATTACATTAGAGAAGTACAGTACTAAGTGTGGGCTTTCATTCAAATAGCCAAAAAATACAAACAAGTATATGAAAACGTACAGTCTGTTCAGTTTTTTAGTTTTGTTTTGCACAGTTAAAAATAATACACAAATATAACAGAGATAAATAATATCACAGTTCAGGAAGAGGCAGAAAGCCCACTGGGCTTATTTGAAGCTTCGACCTATAAAATAATATAATTTCACAATATTATAGAGAACACAAAATTAATATTCATAAGATGACTAATATTATTAATATGTCGCCAAAAAGCAAAGCGGAAAACCGGAACAGCAAACTACATAAAAATATAATACAAATCTCATAATGCTAACGCGTAATCAGTACAGTGTTCATGCTGTCGATATTGTTTTACAAGAGAATGTGTTGCAACATTTGTCCACATTTCCTCTGTGATTATTTATCCGACTGCTATGAGACACGCGCTCTGTGTTTATCGTCCTCTACACTGTCTTTAAACCTTCCATTGTCCAGGTGTCAGCTTCTTGGAGGGCAAAGAGGACATCTTTGAAGACTGGAGAGAGAAATTCCTGAACACGTATAAGGTGAGTTGGAGGCGAGACAGTCTGTCACAGTGTGTTCGTCCTGCTAGCAGCTAGCAGCACCTTCAAGCATTGACATGTGACGGTTAAGGAGAAGCTGTAGTGTGCACTCTGTGTGCACATGTCCAAAACCAATGCTCAATGTGTTTGGAAGGCTTTGTATGCAGACGGTGGATTTATATGTGTTATGTGGTTTTGGGAGATCTCTACCGATAGCTCTCCTGGTGTCACTAAAGTTGAAGGTTTATGTTTTTGTCATTGTGGATAAAGGTTTTTGTAAACATTCATTTTATTGATATGTGTGTCTCTCTTTTCAGACGGGGCTTATGTTCTGGCCATTTATGCAGGTGAATATGAACATGGTCGTTGATATTACACAGTGAAGACGATCTAAGCTCAAAGGTCCACTCATGATTCGTAACTCTGAATCTCAGAGCGTACTGATGAACCTGATGTGTGGCTCAGTACCTTTGAGTGTAGATTTTTTTTCTCATCATTAAAATCTTAAATTTCCTTTATCGTCCGTTAATTTCTACAGTTGCTTTATGTGATAATGTGATACATTCTCAAAACTTGAATATCATAATAACACAAAACTGACAGAGCGAGTGCTAAATACTGCAGTTTAAATGAGAGAATAGAGGTTCTGTAATCTAACAACAGAATCTACTCCACAATGAAAAACATCTGGATTGTGCTATGTGAGCATGTGATGCAGCGGTACGATGACATAGACACACGGTAATCTCTCTCTGCCTCCCTCAGTTTGTGAACTTTGCCCTGGTGCCTCTGTACGTGCGGACCACCTTCACCGGCTGCTGCGCCTTCGTCTGGGCCACCTTCCTTTGCTTCTCACGCCAGAGCGGCGACGGCACCGCCGAGGCTGCTCTGGCGTGGATGTTCTCTCCTAAAGAGGACGACGCAGAAGCCAATGACAAGATGGACGCTTCCAAAGAGGGAACAGTGGCATCTAAACCTACTCAGAACTGAAGTATGTGGAATTAGTGGTGCTGCAATGGAGGCGGAGTTAAAGCAGCAGGTTGAGGGGATGGCTGTCCTGTCTGGTTGATGTTTCACTATCTCTGCCAGGGTTTGAGTTTAAAGTCTCATGGGGTTAAACTAAAAATGGGACCCACATGACGCTCTAAGGTGCTTTGGGAAACAGCGTCCAGCAAATGGAATGTATATACAGTAAATTATTCAATGCGCATACAGTACATCACCTCCATCCCACAGACTAACATCACCGTGCCATATCTATCTTCAGGCTTTCTGTTTTATATATCCATGCTTTTAGTCTTGTGTTTTCACATTTTAAACAAGAGAGTTGAGAGACGATGATATTCAATTGATTGATGAGGACTTCTATATCTGGGAAGGAAGCTGTGATCATGGGTTAATGTTCCACATTATCCTGCTCTTCATCTAGATACAGGAATAAAAGGTGGAGTGGGGAGTGGCCGCTCATCTAATTTATTGGCTTAGACTTTAAATTTCATGAAATTGGTGCTAAATACACATGCACACAGGTAACAACCCGTTAAATGTATAGAGAATAAACTTAAAAACACAAGAGCAGATATGAAAGTACACGACTGATGCCCACATGTTCAACCATTGTCCCGTCACTAGATATTGAGTTACTACTGAAGATTACTGAGGTTATTTTGTCCCAGACTTCCATTTACTTGAATGTGGAAATGCTGCCTGCCTGTTGTAATACTTTATGTTAATGCCGTAGTGTGGAATGCTCTCTGCTTGATTTTGACCTCTCAGGGAAACGTTGCTTTGGTTTCATCGCCTGCAGTGATTCCTGAAAACTGTGCAACGAAACGCCGGATGCCTCCGCCAAGCAGATTCCTATCGAGGGCATTTTTTATAAATAGCTCAGTACAAGAGCTGAGAGAGTTATTTCTATACATAGAGTTTGAAAGGTTTATCTCTTCTGGGGCAGATATTTAAGAAAATAAATATTTCATTCACTTGTGTTTCTGTTTTGCTGACATGGCAGAGAGATGGGTCTATTTTTCCCCCTGATGCATTTTAATCTAGTTGCAGTTGTGCAAGAGACGCTGTGTAATAATATTACATAACTGAATGACATTAACACAACAATAATCTTTTAATACGAGTTTTTGTTTCTATTTGTTATGTGTATGATGTGCTACACTGGAACTCAAGGATCAAACCAATGAATATTCCCTTTGTTCAGTTCAGCGACTGAAGACGGTAACATACATCACTAACTCATTTAAAGTCTGGATATCACAAAGATCTATCGGTGCTGTTGACTGTAATGTATATGAATGATTTTATCACACTGTTGTCAGGATAAATAATATTTATTGTTGAATAAACTGAAAACATCCCATTGACTCATTGTGTTTTTAATAAGCACACATCTATTGTACAACAGACCCACAGTGAATATCACACGTACGTACCCTGTTACTCTGCTATCAGAAGTGCATCCTGCGTGTTCAGACACAAATATTACTCATTTGTCTATATGACTTATAGTTTGCAGCTCTGTCTGCATCTCTTGTGGGAATATATTGAGAACAACACTTAGAAAGGCCTGCTGCTGCTGCATGCAAGCTCTCTGTTTCCACTCTCTGTTTTATCTCTTCCTGCTTCTAAGACTTAAGAAATGAATAAAGTTGTTTCTAAATTTGTAACAGACGGCTCAAACAGATTCCATGTTGAATCAAATGTTGCAACCAGACCCCCCTTATGAGGAAACAGCTGTCACTTATCCTTTGACAGTTATTTCAGCCTGTCAAAAAACCACCAGAAGTGCACGTACAAAAGAGCTATTGCCCTATAGCTTTAAAAAAGCAAACGTTTTTATTAATAACAAATAAAATATAACCAGGCAGAAACCGATTCTTGGGCAGGCTGATGATAAAAAACCCAGAGCAACTGTGTGCCTGTTTTATTTTTAACATCATCTCGGTGCTAGTGGGTGTCTCCCAAGTCTTCTCCCATCTCTGCCCGCACTGCGCATGCTCCCTGCATCCTTTTCTCCATCCACACGTCGAGGGGCTTGAAAGCTTGAATAAAGATGCTCAACGTCTCGGGTCGCTGGAGCCTTGTCACCGGGTGGAACTGAGTTATCGGGAAGGACGCACACAGCAGAACCGAGTAGATTTAACTGAAAGAGTCGTTGTATTCCGGTTTCACCGCGCGGGCACTCCACCGACATGGAACTGAAGAAATCTTTTTCGGACACCGAGCGCGCGCTAAAAAGCTACGGCGCCGTGTCGGAAACGGCATGGACAACGGACAAAGGTGAGCGTCATGTATTAGAATACGATGTTGTTTTACCGTCCGGTGGTCAGGGACGTTAACGTCTCCGGTTTTTTCAGCATATGTTTCACTCTGCAGTTGGCGCTGAAATGGTTAACAGCCCTACATGACTCACAAAGGTTTGGGATGTAGGCTATCAATAGCGCTGCCGCTGTTAGTGCTGAGTGGCCTGTTCATCCCCCTACATGCACACTGAGGGGTTCACGCTGTTTGTGAATGAATGTGGGCCAATGAGGAGTAAACCACAGATACAGCGAAGCATGAGGAACTCGTGTTCATTTGATTGAGCTGATGGGCTGATGAAAGATGAAGCAGTCGATGCTGGTCCTCTGATCATTACAGGTTATAGTCTGTACTCTGGATTTCACATTTAGAAGAATATTTGAGTTTGTGGCAAAATGAAATTTCATAAAATAACTTTCAACTATTTTTTTGTTGTTCTGGGGCTCAGAACGATAATAACAGTTTCTATTGACACAATACAACAGACAGCAGCAGCCTCAATGACTATAAAGCTGAGCAAATGCCTCGCTAACATAATTCAGCTAATTACATTGGAAGCAGAAGAGCTGCTGAATTAGATATTTCTATTATTTCATCATGCATCTATTTCATTTGTTAGATATAGAAATTCAATTATTTCACTGTTGCAATGTGTCAGATCCCAATGTCATGTTTTTACATTACAAGTTTGTTTTTTAAACCCACACCCAAAACCTAAAGATATTCAATTCTAGTGTTATAAAAGAAAAGCAGCAAATAGTCACTTTGAAGAAGCATGTTTTGCTTGATGCATGACAATTATTAGCGATTAGTATTTTGTGGATTGACTTGTTTAGGCAGCTCTAAACTACACAAACTGCTGCCTCAAAAGTGACTGTAAAGCTGAAGAAGCACAGTTTCAACAAAAAACAATGGTTACTAGTGGCAGAGCCGTTGTTTTCGAGGTTTCTATTAATTTGTCCCGTGTGATGACGGGCGATGAATGACGCACTTGAGATGTGTCCTGGTTGGTTCCTCTGACGATAACTCATCACAGGAGAGCAGGGTGGGAAGAAACTCCAGATTAAATCAGAGAAGAAGAAGAAAAATGGAGTGGATATTTTTAAACACAAAATCAGCTATTGCTCTCTCTCTCTCTCTCTCTCTCTCTCTCTCACTGTCTATGTGTGTCAAAAACACACACACAGCCCCCAGGTGTATCTCCCCTCTTACTACTGTGTGTCTATTGTTTGGAGGGGGTGTGGGGTCCGGAGGCAGCCCCCCAGCAGCAGCAGTGTGTATATTGTGTGACTGCAGATTCTGACATCTCCCTGTCGTCGAGCCCCATGTGGCCGCTGCACCGATCCTTTGCTCTCCAGGCTGTTTATTCCTCATTAAATCATAATCCTCATGTACATTGATGATCCACATTGTTTGAATGAAACAGGGCTGTTCAAGCTGATTAATTAACTGCGTGTGTGAGGAGACTGATTCATATTTGCAGCTGATGACTTGTGCTCGGTGGACAAGCTGCTTTTAATTAGGAAGTCCGGAAGCAGTCGGTTCCTTGTAATGTCTTAAATGCTGAGTGTGTGTGAGCGGCTTGCTCAGATGAGGTGGAGCTGTTCAGACGTTATTGAGCTGCACTTTGCCAGCAGTCAGGGCTGAATGCAGCTTGGTCTGATTGATGGTGAGCACGTGGCCGGAGTGTGAAAATAAAAACAAGACACAAAGAGAAAAGAGAAAGAAAGAAAGAAACACAGCTCCTGCTGTGTTTTGCATTGTGCCGCAGTTCTACGGTATGAAGTTAGATTTTTGGGCGTCAGCGTCTTTTGTCAGCAGACAATGATTCAACATCAGCGAGGCTCCTGTGCAGACTCCTGTCTGCTGTGGTGAGTCAGCTCCGTCCTCAGCAGGCATCCATGAAAAGTACCACAAATACAGACTGCAGTTTATGTTGCTACAGGAGGAGCTGATCAGTTCTCTAATGTTACAAGACACACAATCAAGTGTGTGTCCATATGGATATTAATAATAATATAAGCAAAAACAATCTCTGGTTGCATCCTCTCAAATGTGTTTATGAACTGAATAGGTTGTGGACAGTTGATTGGATGAAACAAGACATTTGAAGGCATCACTGTGACACCGTGGGCATTTTTCACTACGTTCTGACATATTTTAGACCAAAAAATAACATCAATCAATAATGTGTTTTTGGAGAATGTTATATATCCATAATAGGCAGCTTGTGAGAGGCTGAAGAATCGCTCAAAATGAAGCGGGTGAGGCTGAGATATCCTGACGAAGCCTCTATGGGTCACACCCCAATATTCCTGCAACCTGCACTTCCCATAATGCATCTTGTCTTTAATGACACCCTAAGACCCTCCCTGCCTGGTTAACGCCAGCATGTCTTTCAAACTCCACGTCCCCGGTTTGTAACACAGGATTTCTGTTAAAAGTTAAAAGTGTGAAAATAAAACTGAGATTTTTAGTTATTTTCTCAAGCTTGACAAAGCTCCGTCCCGAGCAGCAGAATACATTATTTAACTATTTCATAGGCTGAGTAGTGCTCTTCATGACAAGTAAACTCATTTTCATGTGTAACATCGGTGGAGTGCTCCGCTAATGATTTGCAATGGAAATACAGATGGGAATATTCAGAGGAAGAAAGCTGAATGACTTGCAACAAAAACATGCGAAAGAGGAGAAAACCAGGACAACACGCCACCATCGACTCCCTCAGTTCTACATTCATAGATTTCTTTCTTCAAATCAAGATTCGGTTGCTTGCGTGTTGTTTGGTGCCGATGAGGTCGGTCTGTTGCAGCATGTGGATAGTGCATTGATCAGTGCAACGAGTGTCTGGTCAGTGTAGTAAGTGTTTGTTAATTAGCAGAGAGTGTGGGGTCAGGGGGGAATGAGCCAATCAGCAAGAAGCCACAGCTGCTCATTGATCCGTGTCAGTCTCTTCCTCAACAACCTTCTGCTTTGGAAAATAATCTCAAAAAGCCTGTATCACATACTTAAAGAATGGGCTGTCTTCTTAGTCGACTAACTCATACGATTTTGTGGACGGATCGATTAGTTGAATTAATCAACAGAGTTTCTCTACAAATAATCCTGCAGAAGCACTTTATAATATTATAATCTTGTGTTTAACAGAGATGTGCTCATACGTTTCAGGCAGAAGCATAAAAAACGACTAATCGATTAAGTAGATCTTCTCTGACGAAGACCAAAGGGACTGATTGGTCGACTAATTGACTACGAGGGGGCAGCTCTACTTCAATCCTACTTTTCTTCATGTCACACACATTTTCACACCACGGTCAGTGACTTGTGCCTGAGGCGGCTCTCTTAATTACACATGCTGCTTCTCTCCAAACGCCATGTTCTTGGCTGACGTGAGATGACGCGTCACAGGGAGACGAGGTGAGAAATGTGTTCGGCAACATGCCGACACTGTGAGAAAGTTGTGAAAGTGACAAAAAAAATGGAACTCATGCATTTGTAACATGAAATCAAAGGAAAATGATATTATAATTAACACCTTGAATTAGATACAAGCGATGTGCCACCGCAGTAAGTTGGTCATGTGCCGGGAGTTTATCTTTAAACTAGAAAATATGCTTCAAGCTCTGAAGCATATCTGAAGCCCTGTCCGAAGTGAAGAGTGTGTAACAGAAAAGCCTAAAGCAGAGCTGTCCTCACAACGATCAGATGTTTATTCCTGCTCTTTACAGACTCCTGTTCCCCTCCCGTCTCTCATTCCTTCTTATTCACATTAACTCACCCTGCCTTCCCTCCCGTCTCTCCCAGGTCATTCAGATGTGTCCATGGCAGAGAGCACCATGGCTCCAGAGGAGATCGAGGTGGAGATGGCTCGTATCCAGCGCCTGCGAGAGGTCCTGGTACGCAGAGAGTCAGAGCTGCGCTTCATGTGAGTTCTCCGTGTTTTTGTAACACCAAACGTAATCGAGAGCGACACAGACTGAGTCGACACGGTGTCATAACAACTCCTGCTGCTGTCCTTGAGTGGATAATGAGGGTTTCTGTGTTGACACTCTCCTGACTCACTCGAGAGTTCTTTCTTTGTGGTATACGTTGTGTTGAGATGCTGTTCGATACTGAGAGAGGCCGCCTGTTTGTCTATTGATTGTGCAGAGGGCTGGACATGCAACAGCAGCTGATGAGTCACCATGATGAACTCATTTGGCTCCTCATCAACATCAGCCTCAAGGATTATGGATCAGTGTTTGGGAAGACATGCTGTGTGTATTTCCTCTCTGTCTAAACCCTCGCTGCATCATGGGAATGTTCTGTCTGCGCTTTTTGTGGAGTTTAGCAGCACATTTTTAAAGCTACAATCTGGGGCGTCATTGTATCGCTCAATACAGACTAGACTAAATATGTCAAGAACCCTTTCACAATAATAGTTTCTCCATGTATTTCCAGCAGTAAAACGCTTTACATACAGCGAGTGAGCATAGGACTTATAGGACCATCCATACAGGACTTAGATATTGCAAAACTACATTAAATACAGTTCAAAATCCTAAGATATTCAGTTTACTTCAGTGTAAGACGTGTAATAGCAGCTCATCTCATTGACGCTGTTTTGTCACCATATCTTGTTGCTTTTGATCTAATGAACAAGGAGAGAACTGCACGACATTATTAGGAAGCTGAATCGACAGTGTATTCAAGCTGCTGTCCAGTTTATTTTCATGTCTTGAACTGAATCAGATCGTCTCCACACTGTGACACGTCGACTCTGTGGGTCATTGCACGCTGACCATCGGTGACGGGTGGACGACGTGTCGGATGAAGCTGATGCACATCTTAGAAAGCTCGCTCGCTGTTGATTCACACGCTCACTGTAAAGGCTTCATTAGGCCGCCACGCTGCGTATCGCTTTCGTCTCTGTTGTTGTCTCCGTGTGACTCAAATCGAGCCGTCACACACACACACACACACACACGCACACACACACACACACTAACACGCACACACCCACGGTAGCAGATGGAGTGTCAGAGTGCAGAAGCTGCTGGAATCCACAGAGAGCACTGAGAGAGTGAAACACAAGGTGGAAAGAGGGAGAAAAACAGAGAGAAAGGAGGAGAAAGAAGCAAAAGGGAGGGGTCAAGGGGGGGGGGGGGGGGGGAATGCAGAGGGAGGAGGAGGCTGTGGATGAGTCATAGCCTGATCTATCACAGACAGAATTACATCTGTGGAAGCTGTCACTGCTCTGCAGAGAGAGAGAGAGAGAGAGAGAGAGAGAGAGAGAGAGAGAGAGAGAGAGAGAGAGAGAGAGAGAGAGAGAGAGAGAGAGAGAGAGAGAGAGAGAGAGAGAGAGAGAGGTCAGGATTTAGGAGGGAAGAGGGGGAAATGCGTAGGCCCCGAGGGTGAGACGTCAGGGCTGCAGGAGGCTCAGAGAGCAGCGTGGATTGATTCGTGCTGCATGTTTTCCGTCTCTACTGATGAGATGCACGTCGGGGCCTGAGGCAGTGATGTCTTCATGACAAGGACAAGAGCAGATGTACAGCACGGCACCAGGGATCAGTCTCAAATCACTCATTCAGGCAGAATGGTTGATTAAACGTTTCAGTGATTTATTAAGCAAACATGCCAAGAATTCCCTTCCAGGTTTGCAGATGGTTGGATTTGAATATATATAATTGAATGTCTTTGGTTTTAACCCTTTCTGTCCCCTGCTTCTATGTCGGCCTCTCTAAGTCTTGTGGCTACTAGTTTCAAAATAAGATGTTTTGCACATTTCTTTTCTGAAATGAGCAGAATTATTTGAAACAAAATATGTGATGAGAAAAATTACATTTTACAACATTTAACTCAATTTTAGGTAAGGACCAGAGCTACTGATGTGTTAGTTGTCCATCAGACCATCAAACGAGTGGTTCGAGTGAATTTCTTGATTACAAATAAAATATATATATTTTTAGCCATCCCTCGTCTGGATGCTTCTTTTCATCTGTGTTATGTATAGTAAGCAAAATATTCAAGTTTAAAAATGAGTGTTTTGGAACTAGAAGAACTTTTCATTTGATCAAAAATGCATCAAATTGGAGCCTCGATTCCTCCCACAGATGTGTCAGTCTGCTTTTCTTCCAGAGTTCACCATCCAGTACAACTCTGCCGAACATCATTCCAATCAGATTAAATCATAATATCTGTGTCCTGTGACCTGACGGAGGCCGGTTGATTCACTGTGTTCTTTCTGTTTCTAGGATGGATGACATTCAGCTCTGCAAAGACATCATGAGTTTAAAGCAGGAGCTGAGACAGATTGTCACAGTGCCAGGTACAGTACACACACACACACACACACACACACACACACACACACACACACACACACACACACACACACACACACACACACACACACACACACCTTCAATCTTCTGAAGGAAACCATCTGTAAGCATTTCAGGAAATGAACCTCTCAGTATTGATCCTCTGTGTGCATCGCTGTCCACGCTCCCTGTTTGGACTCAACCGAAAATAGAGTTTTTGGCAGAAAGTGCTTCTGTTTGCAGCTCGCCTGAGCCCCATAACCTCAGACGGCTTTATGATTTATAGGAAGAGTCGTCACACTAAACTCTGCAAGATGAATCATAATTATGTCTCAGGCACGTGGTGGAGTTATAAGGGAGAGATAATCATGCACACACACACACACACACACACACACACACACACGCACACACGCATCCGCATGGTGAAGGCAATGTGAGCTGATGGAGACTTTGCAGGCAAGGCGTCCAAAATTAATTTCAGTAAACAGACATTTTCACTCCCTGGATGTTTTTTTGAGTACAGAATCAAATATTGGTTTAACTCCACAGTCAGGTCCAGTGTTGTCTGTCGGCGTCTCAAATGTGCTGAACATGGTTCAGTGACGTTAAAAGCACCACACATAGCAACACCCTCCTCCTCCTCCTCCTCCTCCTCCTCCTCCTCCTCCTCCTCCTCCTCCTCCTCCTCCTCCTCCTCCTCCTCCTCCTCCTCCTCCTCCTCCTCCTCCTCCTCCTCCTCCTCCTCCTCCTCCTCCTCCTCCTCCTCCTCCTCCTCCTCCTCCTCCTCCTCCTCCTCCTCCTCCTCCTCCTCCTCCTCCTCCTCCTGTGTGTGAGCAGGAGCGGCTGCTGTCGTGTTCAAGGACACACACAGCAACAAGACACATGTACCGGTATGTCCATTAGCTGTTCTGGGAAGGGAACCAGTGACCTGTCAATCACAAGACTGCTTTTCTTTTTAACCACTTGCAATATTACCCTGCAATGCAGAGAGTGAGGACAGAATAACAGAAACGCCTGATAATGTTGTGGAGCTTATGTTTGAATGAATGTTGTCAGAAAGACATTGATTTACCTCTGTGGTCATGTCTGGAGTCCTGATTTGTGTTGATTTGACCATGAATCCTTCCAGTGCAACCCCCTCAAACCCCCTCAGACCCTCTCAGACCCCCTCAAACCCCCTCAGACCTCCTCAGACCCCTCAAACCTCCTCAGACCTCCAAGTTTTTACCTCTCTTACCTCAAGTAGTCAAATCTAAATATACATTATATAAATTACAGGAATGTGTTAATAAAATATTAACCATTTGTTTGTTTGTATTGTGGTAAAACCACCAAGTTCCCAGGAAAAACGTTTTCCAGAGTACGTGACGTCATCGTGCTCAATGGTGGCTGCAGCTTTGACTGCATTATCTTGTGCAGCGTTCCTATTATTGTGTCCGCCCCCTATGCATTTGGGATTAGCACAAAACTGCACACTGTCACACAAAACGTGCCCCTCGCTGACATTCCCATGAGCCACTGGGGCCTCATGTACGCTGTTGCTGGGAGTCTGGCAGCTCATTGCTTCATTCCAGCACAATGAGAGTCACGTGACCAACAGACCACGCGGCCTCTCTCTACGGCTCCTCTGACATTGAGATTCATACAACGTTGCTCCCGTCAGATTGTTCTGCCCTCAGGGGGAGGGGAGTGGGGGGGGGGGGGGCACGACACATAGCTGCACCGCTCCACTTTGTGTCCAGGCGGGAGAAGTGGCTGATGTTTGCAGTCATTTTTCAAACCCTTTTTACCCAAACAGCCTAGATACCAGCAGTGTCAGAAAACTCTCTGCAGCTGTCTGTGTGTGTGTGTGCGTGTGTGTAAGTGTGTGCGTGCGTTGGAGTGTGTTTTTCTGTGCGTTGGAGTGTGAAGGTTAGGAAAGTGAGACGAAGCAAAGCGGATGTTGCTTTCGTGGATCTCTGACTCTGAATACAACATAAAAACAGAGCTCTCTATCATTTGCGTAGTTTAGTATTTGTTATAAATGATACACGAGAGGAGAACTATACGTAGGTCTGTTTGTCATGTGACTCAGTGTTTAGGAGCCAGCTGGCTTTGCTGTAAGGTCAGCTGCTCATATTCCATGTGAGGATGTAGAATGTTAAGTTTTCAGTTCAGTCCTCTCGTCGTTGCATCTGTTTCTGTGACTGTCATGGTCCGTCTTTGTTTCCTCCAGAGAAAGAAAAGAACAAGAAGCACAGGCAGCGGGAAGAGGAGCTGATCCTGAAGATCCATAAGCTGGTGCAGACGAGGGATTTCCTGGTCGACGATGCAGAGGTGGAGCGATTGAGGTAGAGCTTCTCCCACATACGGGCACCGTCAATATCCGGGAGCTGGCTGACTGTTTACTCAGACAGCGTTGGGTTGAACTGCTCCACCGTTTGTTTCTCCATTCGAGAGACATGATGATTGAGAAAGAGCAGGAAGGAGACTCATTAGAGCAAATGTGAGCGTGACTGAAGGCGGGGGACCCGGTCACTCCATCATCACAGCACCGCCTGCTGTGTGTGTGTGTGGGAGGCTGACTGATGACCATGGCTCGCATTGTCATTTGACATCATCCTCGCCCCCCACCAGACAACCACAGAGTGTGACACAGAGATAACCTTCAGATAGAAGAGATATTAAATGATAATAATAATCACAGCCTGGTTCAAAGCAACTCCGAAGGTTAATTTTTAAGAAGTGGACTCTCAGACGTGCTTTTGTTTTGGGTTAGTTTAATCAGAGTTAGTCCTCATGATGCACTGAGTCACCGTGGAAAAGTGTGCAACATGGTGATATGTTGTCAAATCCAATCACGCAGCAGTAGTTTGTGCTCGACTTGTGTGATCATTACACTCGAGTCAGAGCTGAGAAGAAGTGAAGGTACCAGCAAAGTTATTACTAATTATTATTATTATCCTGAAATGAAAGAGTAAATGTCAGAGCACATGTTGGTGCTGGAGGAAAAGTCAGGGGCTCACCAAAATAATCGGGATTCATCCATCATTTATGTTATTATTCCCAGGTGTGCTTTTCCTGCTGTCTAAACGTCTTCTGTGAAAAAGGCCCATTAAAGCATCAAGCTACTGTACTGACTGCATTGTTTTCAAACGGCTGACTATGTGACTCCTCATGAACTCAGGGAGCAAGAGGAGGACAAGGAGATGGCCGAGTACCTCAGACTGAAGCTGATGCCTCTGGAGAAGAAGCTGAAATCCTCACAAAGTGAGTCACCGAGTTTGAAAGAGAAAGAGGTGCACGAGTGTTGTTTCACTTCCAGGGTGTGATCATCTCTTATTTTCCTCTTTCTTTCATGTCAAGATCCTCCAAAGCCTAAGAGACAAATCCCAGAGCCACCTCCCAACAAGCCATCCATCACCAAGTCCGGAGTGGCCATCATTAAGGATTGCTGTGGAGCCACCCAGTGTGCCGTCATGTAACTCACACAGCTCTCTCTGTTACCTCGTCGTCCTCGTGTCAGAAACCTCACATCACATACATCGCTTCCTGTGGCTCAGTGAACCTCAGTTAACCGCATTTTTCCCCTCGAAACTTGAAACCGCGGATACAGTTTCAGCCGCAAGAGTTTGGAGCTGATCCCGAGTCAGTGCTCGAGGGAAACTTCACAATGTGGCGCTTCTGTAAGTGAAGACACTTTGTCCACAGTGTACATGAAGTAAAGGGAACTGTAAATTAATTCAATAAACACGTCTGAAATTAGAATCAGTGTGTAATATTCCTTTAAAATAATAAGGTGTATGATCATGTGATCAACAACAGCAGAAGCATTTACAGAACTACAAGCACAATGTCCACAAAGAGAAGTGTAAATGCTGAGGTTCTCTGTCCGACAGGACAACATATATATTGTCAAGTCATGTTTGATAACGGGTATTTATTCTTCCATTTCATCCCTTTAACATCAACCAGGGAACTTCTTTCACCTTCAGGAGACTACAACTAATGTTCCATCACGTCACTCAGACAAACAATGAAATGATTGGTGTACAGATGCTAGAGAGCGATAGCAGCCACGTGGATGCTTCTTCTTCTGGAGCAGAGCAATGTTTGACTCCATGCTTTAGCAAAAACAGCAGTTTACTTCGGTTTCTGTAATTACAGCGCTGGTGGTAACTGAAAGTAAAGACACGTGATGGAAATTGACTTGACTCAACGCTGCTACAGTCGAGTCATATTAGGTGTGAGGCCACGTGTTTGCATTTCACTCTACTGAGGAATGCTTCATGTTACCGACACGCCACCTCATGACCCATTCCTGCAGTTTCCACTCGTTCATCTTTGTTAACCTGGTACATGCAACACTTATGTATTCAACATGTTTATTTATTCCCCTCAATGTTCCACTAAGCTGCACTTTCCCCAGCATCACCACATCACTAACCAACGTCATCTCAGCCATCAGCAACCGGGAACCATTGACCGTCGTTATTATGGACATTTCTGACAACTTGCATCCTCTGAATTTAGTCTCGAGTTTTTATGATAAACACCAGGAAATGAATGCAACTCTTGTAAACGCCTCCAATAGACTATGTGTACGTTTGAGTGTATTTAGGACATTAGTGGCTTGTATCACGCAGAGTGTTGCTCTGTCACTTTACCTTCTGATAACTTAGCGTTCTGTAGTAGTAGTGAATTTATGAAGGTCCTTGTGTTTAATATTGAACAAATATGCAGAATATAAGCTGAAACTACCTGTACATACATGTTTAATAAAAGCGCATCTTTCAGGAACACGCTGGGTCATTTCATTGAGTAATCAGAGATATACGTGTATACACCCACACACACACACACACACACACACACACACACACACACACACACACCAAAAACATTGAGATGGACGAGGCAGAATTGATGCTTGTGAAATTTATTAACAGAAATATATATAATTTTTTTTGGTCCCTTCAACATTACAGTGACATTTAGTGTGGCGAGGCAGTAAAACTGATGGGGGGGGGGGGGGGGGGGGAATGTAGAGGACACAGTGAGACGTAAACAAAGTAAACGAGGCAGGAGGAGTTTAAAGGACACGGCTGAACAAAGGAAACGTTTTCTTGTTGTGCAACGTGAAAACAGTTTAAGGTAAAGACACAAAAACGCGCTTCAGCCCCACAGTCCAAAACTTCATCTTCACATTTGGATTTCATGAAACAAAACTATGCAGAAATGCATATTTTGACAGGTGCAATAGCTTCTAACAGAGGAGAGAGAGCTAAACAGAGACGTTAAATATAGTCACGAGTTAGTTGCTACTGCGGGGGGGGGGGGGGGGGTTTGCTCAAATTCACAAAAAGTAACACATCCGTACTGCCAAAGTCAAATTATTTACAGCCCCTTTCTATCATCAAGTCTAAATCCTTAACTCTTCATCAAAGACAGTAAAACACTGCAGGAGAGACCTGAACCCCAACAGCCCCAATTAAAAACAGTTTGATTGGCATTTCAGTTATTTTGGCAAGTTATCAGGTGGAATCTCAGCTTTAAAAGGCTTTTCATACCAAGTCAAAATTAAGTCTGGAAGGGAATTTATTAACGCTGCTAAAGAAGTAAACACTGTACCGGGACACAAACTGATGAAATGGGCTCTTACCCATTCTTGAGCCTCTCTTCTCTGAACACAAACACGCAGAAGTCAGCGGCGCCTCGGTCGTGGCAGCAGATATTATTTGGTGGCAATTCAGTAGCCAGCAGTCTTGTAAACACTTGAGACGGAGGAAACGTGAGACAACGACACACATCAGTAGGTAAAAACTGCTCCATGTAAGCTGTGGGCGATGGGGGAAGACACGGTGGCGATTCATTTGGCACCGTGGCAAATACAAGCCATTGTAAAAGCCCGGCAGGTTCCAGAGAGCCGCAGAGGGCCCTCTGTACACGTCAGTCTGTTCAGGAGGCTGCCCAGAGCCTCCATGGTGCTGCACAAACAGACCACCGCCTCCCGACCCACCTGTCCCCTAAAAATCACAAACAACCAACCAACCACCTCGTCATTTAAAAATCAAAAAACTCGGGAGTGCTCACTGCTCCCCTCTTCCAACTCAGGCACGGACATCACCACAGACACAGAGCCGCCCCGCAACAAGGTTCACTCTAAAAACCTTGAGCATTTATGTGGCGACTGCAAAGGTGAGGCCAACTCCCAAAACATGGTGGAAATAAAAGACTGATCTTAAAGAATGTCTTAACATCTTCTGTTCCCGTCTGCGCCTCCTGGGCTTACACCATGCATAGACTCATTTATGCACACCATGCATATTTCACACCACCTACTCCAGTGTAAACCACTCACTCACACACACACACACACACACACACACACACACACACACACACACACACACACACACACACACACACACGCAGCTAAAAAGAACAAACACAGCGGCTGCTGGCTGAAGCCGATCAATCAAAGTAGATCTGAGTTCCTGCTGCCGGAGCACACATCTGGCTCCGGCGTTCGGGCCTTCTTTAGTGGCCCCGGAGAGACGAGCAGAAATCTTTGCAATAAATGAAGTCAAAGTACAACAAGAATAAAATAATTCCTGAGAGCAGTGCTCGTCACAATATCAATCTAAACCGTGCCACCGATGCATTAACTGTTCACAAACTGTTTGCTTCCGTTCACAAAAGCCACAGCCTGAACAGCAAACACCAACGAGCAGTTACATTGAATTGCCCCGAAAATACACCAAACATTTAGGCCGATCTCCTCCAGACAACTAAATACTCTGCGTAACAGAACAGGAACTGAGAATACTGTCGTGAGGCTACTTAACAGACAGAAGATGATGACACATCTAAGAAGAGGTGCCTCTTAAGAAGACTGAAACGGGGGCTTAGCGTCCGGGTTGGACGACATGTCTGTCGTTACCTACGAAGCAAAATTTCACAGGAATTTAGAAATTAATGTCATAAATGAAATGCACCATCTCCAAGGGATACAGCAAGGAAGTAGTACACAGGGAGGTCCCTCAATGTGGTTCATGACCAAAATATCTCCATCAACCTTCTGCTATTTGTCAAGTGTATGATCGGAGAACGAGGGAAACTACGTCTCTTGGATTTAACATAGAAAGTCATCGCAGCACTAATGCTCTGTGTACAGTGGCAACCAACTCGTGTTCAGACTCTTCACTCAGCGTACGCCAGCGAGTCTTCTGAGACACAACGCGGCTGTGAAGTGAAGACGCACATGGAAATATAATTCAACTCCCCTCGAGGTCAAATCAAACCGGCTACAGTCGATGCATTTGGCAAAATAAAGAATTGCAGAAAACCTGCAAGAAGTAAATCACAGCTTGGTGAACATCATCGGAAGAACTCACGGATCGTGAAAGAAGTAAACAAAAAAAAGGAACAAAGATGGCCGATGAGCGGTGAAGAAGAAAGCAGCAGCCTGTTGAAGGACGCCGAGGAGACACCGCCGCTCCTCTGTGGTCACTTCTGTGTGTTCACTGCAAGCTGGTCAACTCTCGTATTCAGAGTTACACTACGTGTGAGCTAGTATTGCTGTGTGTGTGTGTGTGTGTGTGTGTGTGTGTGTGTGTGTGTGTGTGTGTGTGTGTGTGTGTGTGTGTGTGTGTGTGTGTGTGTGTGTGTGTGTGTGTGTGTGGAGGATCAGAGGCCGGCTGTGAATGAGAAGTTGGCGGCTAGCTTAATTCTGCTGCGTGTGGCTCTCCTGCTGGGACTGTCCACGGACGCGGTGCCCGTCGGGTTCGGCGGCGGTGAGCGAGGTCTGGAGGCGGGGGAGTCGTCTGTGAGGCCAGGCCGATCAGATGTGCCGTCAGTAATGGCCGCCACATCAGGGTCACCGCCCACTGAAAGCACAAACATGTCAGAGTTCAGCAGCCGAGCTTCAAAACGCACAAGTCAGAGACGGGCTGACCGTCTTACAGCACACGTCATGTTAGCAGAATATCACCGTTCGGGATTATAAAACAAAACTAAAATGAAAACTCTGCCGCCGCTCAGTCACAGAGGAAAGAGACTTTAAACAGAAGAACAAATTATGTTAAACTCAGTATTCCCAGGACGATTCAAGATGAACCGATGTGTTTAAAATGCAATACAAACTCATCACAAACCGACCTGCTGGAGTTCTTTCCTCAAAGTGAATCAGGTCCATCTCCTGCAGGAGAACAGGGTCTGGGTGGAGCTGAGGCGACGGTAGGCAGGACGGTACCGGACCACACAGTAGATCTACCGGTGACGTCAGACGAAGCAGCTCCGACTCTGCTGCGCCGTCGCCACCTGGCAGGTAGAAAGAGCTCGATACGGTTTCACCTACATTTCATCGGATCAGAAGCGGAACAGTATTTTCTGCAGTCTTAATAACAGACACTAAATGGATCTTGAGCGCCTGTGTGACCCGTGTTACCTGGACTCTGGGTTCCAGAGGTTGCGTTGCTCACGGGGCTGTCTCGTGGGCTCTCCATGTTCTCTCCCGGCTGGGGGCTGTGAGGGACTGAAGGGCTCGCCCTCGCTAAACAAAGCACACAAACACCTCCCTGTCATACAGCTTCCATACATCTGTGTAGGTGCCGCCTCAAAACATCACTTTCAAGTGTTCCCATGGAGAACCTACAGTTCTGTCCCGTGTCGTATGATCGCCTCAGCACACGGCCATCATGGACAGCCTGTATAGACTTTAATAGATGAAGCGCGTCGTCTCACCTTTCATATCGTTCTTCAAAACGATAATCCTCTTGTGACCGTGCCCTTTGATCCACACCACCTGATGATACCACACAAAACATATGCAGACGATGCCGCGTTACGCTAGAACGATGTTAATAATGAGCTCTGAACCAAGTGTGAGAGTTCACCAACACTCATCTCACTCGTCTGAGCAGTCGACACGGACGTTCTTCGGTAAACGTTGAATGAAACGTAATCCCACCTGTGGAACGGCGCTGAGCAGCTCGTCGGTGCCGGTGTATCCGTAGGAACGTGACTCAAGGCTACAGCCTGTGAATTTGTTGTAAGCCCCCTGGAACTCAGTCAGGAAGATCTGGTTGTAATGGTAGGTGTGGAGCAGGCCGCGCACGTTACGGGCGAACTGGTACAGTCTGGTCAGCCTCACCCACTCCTCACCGGAGCTGCTGCCGGTGCTGTCATTCTCTTCATCGTACAACTGGAAGAAGAAACATCACACAGCGTCAGTGTCAGTACAGGTCAACCACATAACAATGGAGACACGTAGAGAGAAGCTGTGACTGTAGCACAGGAACACTCACCTCCACGAGGTAGGGCAGGCTCTTCAGTAACTCGCTGAGCGAGAGGAACCCATATTCACACGGGTTGAGCGGGGCTCCGTGGACGGTCAGGTACCGCTGACTCAGCTCCTCCACTCCGAGGCCCCGGGTGACTCGCGCCTCCTCTTGGGACATGAGCAGAGCCAGCAGCTGGGAGGTCAGCGAGCGCAAAGACTTCCTGTTGATCAGCTGCACTTCCCGACCCCCCGAGCCATCTGCTACCTTCAAGTTGAAAGAATGCGGCGGGTCGTTTATTATTCATAAAGACACTGGTCTTACCAAGTGAATCGGCTCAGTAAAGTCTCTGTAAGCTGCACTAGGTCACTGAAAAAACACTGAAATATATATACACACATTTTAAAACCATTAGAAGTTTCGTTACCTTGACAACGTGGCAGAGTTTGGCGAGCAGAGCCGGCAGGGAGCTGGCGTCGTAGTCCTGCAGGCGGAGGCCGTAACCGAAGGTCTTGCTGTACTCTGTGAGCAGCTGGCTGACGGGAAGGCTGGAGTTCTTCTGAGCCCGAAGCAGTTTGACCAGCTGAGCCGCCAGAGCCTTGATGCGCTCCACTTCCGTCAGAGTCAGCACTTTCTCTTCACCACACTCCAACACCTGACAAGAGGCAGGACAGCCGCTCAATCAGTGCTCAGGCAGACAACAACTCGATTCAATACCAATCATTTCTCTTGGCTGCACAACATGGACGGACCGTCATTACACCAGAAACCCACTTCTTCGTTGTTCAGGGTTGGAGCACCGAGGAGCACGAGGCATTAAACTGTACAAACTGTGTTTCTAACTCACCATCACTATGCTGGGGATTGCCTCGAAGAGCTCCATGAGCTTGGTGAAGCCGTAGTAGCTGAGTTTGCACTGACGACCGAAGTGATGGTGGTAGGTGGGGATGAACTTGCTGAACGCCATTCGGCAGTGAGGCTGGTGACGAAGCAGGTCCACCACCTCCTTCCCAAACTGCTTGGTGCGCTCCATCTCCTCCACCGTACGATCTGCAGGCACACGAGAGGCAACTGAAATCAGCCGCTCAGAACTATTGATGCTCAACTTCTCGGGTGATTCCTCTCTAGAGTAACTAGTTACTTTTTAATAACTTAAGCGGTTTGAACAGACCTCTCTTGGGAACAGAGATCACCGTATCCATGTCTTGATGTGTAACAGTGATGGTGGTGTCTGGGATCTCAGTCAGCAGGTCCATCAGGCCACATGTGCCGTAGTCGATTATCCTCCAGTCTCTAGAGAAGCACCTGATGCACGGGATCACATCACAAACATTAACGCGGATGATCCATCTGATTCACAGGCAGACCCTCAGGTGACGTGCTAGCATTCATCTGAATGAAACACAAAACACATTGTAAAGACATCTTCAGCTCCAAACTGCCGACTGACCAATGGTACGCCTGCATGAAGTCCTTGATCGACACTTGTTTGCTGGCTTGAAATTTAAGTAGCTTGAGAAGGTCTTGGGTGAAGCGCTTCACTTGAGCGCGATGAGTCAGCGTCAGTAAACGCTTGGTACCCATTCCCAATATCTGGAAATAAAAACACAATATGTAGAATACAACACAAAGAAAAGTACAAAGCTCCTCATGAACCTAAATACCTGCAGGACATGTGGCACCGCCTCCAGTAGCTCCAGCAGCTTGGAGTAGCCATAGTCAGAGACGCGGCACTGCTTGGCAAAGTGATGGTGGTACGAGGGTATGAACTTGCTCATGGGCATGATGCAAGAAGGCTGACTCCTCAGCATGTCGATAATCTCACGGCTGAACTGGATGAGCTGTGGGTTGCCAACCGGACTCTTGCAGCGCTGAATCCATGGTTCTAAATGACAAAAAGAAGAAGTCAGGAATGGGCATGACTGGCTGGTACAAACAGCAGTAGGTTTGGCATTGTAGGAACCTACCGGAGTTTGGTGCTGGTGGTTTGTTGTGGATCCACTTGATGACTTTGAAGCCATTCTGAGCGGTGACGACGGTGATACTGGCAACACAGGTGATGAGGTGCTCCAGAGGAACGCCGCCCTCCAGCGTCTCATTACCCAGCTGCAAACGGCTGAACTTTGCTGCATAGCAGTCTGGAAAACTACACGGAGAACACACTACATTACAAACCTTATAAGTGTGTGTGTTGCTTTAAAAAAACAACTCCAATAAATTAACACATGAATCAAAGAGCTGGTTGTAACCTGAGCAATGGAAGAGTTCCCTCATGTGACTGCAAAAGACTGTGCACCTCAGATGCTACGGTGCTCAGAGACATCACAACAAAAGGTATCTGATAAGAGTCAGGGTCAAAGTCAGCCTCACTAAGAAGGAAAAAGAAAAAGAAATTAGTAAGACACAGTTATGGAGACATTCTGCTTCATTTCTACAGGTCAGAGAACAGCATTTGTGAGAATTGAGGTTGATGATTCAGTGTGAGACAGGATAAGAATGTAGTGGAATGTTCTGTGTATAACCTGAAGTCGCGCTGTGTGTAGTGGTCTCTGCAGACCGCTTCGTGGTACTCCAGCTCCTCAAACACCACGGGGGTGCCGCTGGCAGAGGAGGAGCCCTCCTGGGACTGAGACGACCCCAGTGGACTCTGACGGATTTGGCTGCTGGGCAGTAGACACACAAGCCTCGAGCCGCCCTGTTCCCGCACTGCCACCACCTCAGGTAGTCTGTACAGATCCCCAACCACGAGCTTACGGGAACATCTGGAGAGGGGGGGGGAAGGAGCATATAGTTTATAGTATAGCAAACTACTCTGGGAAGCATATCGTCATTGTGGAATTGCTGCGTTACAAATGTTGTTCCTGTTTGAACGCAAGTTGAGACAAAGCTACTTACTTTTTTTCATAGATCTCTGTGAACTTGAAGAGGGGAAGGCAATTGGCAGGTGCATCTTGTAGAATGCTGATGATCTCTGTGCTGTATAATGAAAAGGCTGACATTTACCCCCACGGTCCAAAACCAGAACATCGAGAGAAACCCAACTGAATGACACTGAACTGTACCCGAGCATGGAAAGGGATTTGTTGCTCCCACCAGTGATCAGAGACACCTGAATGCGCTTTCCTCCGATCTTATACCGGTGCAGGCCACTGACTGCGCTTATGGCCTGCTGCAGGGACAACATCTGGATTGTGGCCTTCAGCTGATAGTCCGTGTGGGGGCTGAGCTCCACAGCTTTCACCTTAGACAAAACAAGTCACAGCACAAGGAAATGTTTTGAGACCGGCGTGAATCACGTGTCAAGCAGAAAATCTGCAAGCAAACTTTCCATCTCAAGGGACTTTGTCATAGTGGACTCTGGCACGCTTGATGAACACATTCATCAGCACAATGGGCCTTTTTCACAGCCGTCATTTTGCATCGTCACAGCAGGAAAAGCACAAGTGTCACTAAGAATACCAACGACGGCTCTGTTGTATTCAAGTGGACTCAAGTGCGCTTGAGCAAGCATGCACGATGCACCAGCAGCCTGAAATCAGAGCAGCTAAACGGAATTTAACAATCGATTTCATCTCTACACGTGAAAAAGGCCGATAACGTCACTGGAGTTGGCCTTACCCGTCCGTAACGCGAGAAGGTGTCATGCAACGTTTGCTGCAGATCCTTGCGGGACATTCTGTAGTCTAGGTTGGCCACCTGGACCTCCGCCCCGTCTGAGAAGGGTTCAGGTGGGCCTTCGGGACACGGGCTGCGAGAGGCAGCCAGGAGGGGTGAGGACCGGCTGGACAGGCAGGGCGATGCACTCCTTTTGTTAGAGAAGGGCAGAGACAACTTATCACTGTAACTACCATTACAATGAATATTTTGAGGGTTTGGAGACTTTGTATGCCACCACTGTAATAACCAATGCTCTCGGTTAACTTATTCAAATATGACCCAATATGTCACCTGGAGGACCAGGAACCCTGAGACAGGATGAGGGGACTGAAGCTCCTGTGCAGGTTCAACTTGCTGAAGGCTGAGGGTGTGCTAATCTGGAACTCCCCTGAGCTCCTGTCCACGTGTTCTGCAGGGGATTCAGTCACACTGCGAGGGTACGAGCCCTCTCTTCTGCAGGGAAAGATTAGAAAAGGACAGACTCATGTGTAAGAACCCCGTCCTCCACCGTCCAGGGCTTGTAAACGCTCTTTTCTATTGAGACAGTTTAGAAGTTTTTACTTGGCTGGAAAATAAAACGTACTGCCTCCATGAGCAGATATTTTGGGTTAAAGCTCGTAGTTGCACATCTCAGATAACAATTAAAGGAATTTTCATCTCATTATCAAATGACATTCTTCTCAGTCTAGTGTACCTCCTCCTGTACATGGATTCTCCAGAGAGGCCCGGCTTGGACAGCTGCTCCATGGCTCCCGTCTCACCATTACTGTGGGGGGAAGAGGAAGCAGCGCGTCCTTTCTCCAGGTGGTAGAAGCTCATTCTGGCCTTGCCCTCCAAACTACCCAACTCCTAGACCAGACAGAGGCAACAGATGTCAATACTGGAGCTGTGGACTGGCTGGAGACTGTTGATGCGCATGTGTGTGTGCGCAGGTGTGTGTGTGTGTGTGTGTGTGTGTGTGTGTGCAGGTGTCAGGCTCAATGGAAAAAGTCAGGGAACGGCAAAAACTGGTATTTGGAAGTTGAACTAGGGATGTGCATATAAAATCAACTGGCTGACTAGAAAACAGCCGTAATCACCATAAATATTTGGAGTTTTGCCATCAACAGATTACGATTGTTAATTGTCATCATGTTGTAGTTGACATGTACTTTCGGACCCATTTATAGGTAAGCTGATGATACAGTCATGCGTTTTAACTATAAACGTTTATGTTATGCAGTATTCCCATTGTGCAGGTTAAAAAGTTTATGATATTTCAATTCAGGTGCAGAATGAGATTATTTTTGGACAAACTCCAAATTTCTCTTTACTGTCCAAATCTTAAAATGCCCATCCCTAGTTGTAGTCCATCTACACAGTAATCAGTGTGTGGGTCACTTCTGTCCAGTCTTCCACACAGACGGTCCGATGGTTACAATCACGGAAAAGACATGCAAAGCCAGTCATACCGGCCACCCGAGATCAGTTTTATCAAAGAGAAGAAACCACGGGGGCCAAAGCAAAGGAACACAGGCTGGTTACTGACAGGAAGCAGAACATCAGCACCGATATGCTGGACAACAGTCAGAGAAAGGCACAAACGCTAGAGGCGGATTCATGCACTAATATGATGAACGACCAATGAAAATGCAGGACAACAGGTGATACATGAAGCGCTAATGACAAACTAATGCATGCTAGCACAGGCAGACAGATGAAGCTTAGCGAGCAGCTCGAGGCGGTTAGTCAAAGCAGCAGTTAGAGGGACACTGGGCTGCAGACAAGGATAGAGGGCAACGCAGGTTATGGGGGAAGCAGGCACCGACGAGTCTGCTGACCTGATGGGGCTTGGCTGGAGCGCCACCGGGAGGCCCACTGCACCCCCTCCTGGGGCTGTAGGGCCTTTCAGGCACCGGGCCAGGGGCATGGCAAGGGCGGGTTGCTCGCCGTGGCCTCCTGGGTGACCTCGGCATCCCCAGGGGCAGAAAGGAGGAGGAGGATGGGGACGGGGGCGGGTCGAACATTAAATCCTGGTTTTGATAGGTTTTGGGCAGAGTCAAGTGATGGGGCAGAGACTCTGGCTCAGGACTTGCATCGTCTCTGGGCCGCGGGGAGAAGGAGATGCTGATTCGGCGGCCGAATACATCCTCATTTTCCATCCGCTTGCGGGCACGCGCAGCTGCCTCAATGCTGCCAAAGCGGAGGACCGCTGTGCCCTGGGCCACGCCCAGCACCTTGCCGCCACAGTTGTCTGATAGGCGGCGTAGCCTGAGCTTCACAGCGTTCCGTAGGCTCTTGTCACAGTTGACAGGGAGGTTGTGCACATAGAGGAGGTTGAAACTGGGCTGAGGGAGGGGAGGAAGAGAGCGTGCCTGTCTGGTTTGTAGGATTTACACTTAAAATCAAAGCAGTAGTCTTCCTTTTAGTTGAAAAACAAGTTGAAGAATTGCTCAGAGTAATATAGATAAATTGTAATGACTCCTAAAAGAAAAATTGGGGTGAGTAAATAATTGTGAAGATGATGAAATTCACATTCCAACTGCCTTTCTGCCCTCTTGGTAAGTCCACACTGAAATCAAATTCTTCTTGGTTACGTTTGCCAGCAACTAATTACCTTATTTAACACAAAGTAGATCTGAAACAGAAAAAAGTTCAGTCCTAACGAAGCATTTGTGAGGCCTACCTGTGCTTTGACAAGCATGCGCGGTGGCAGGTCAGCTGTGATCTCCTGGAAGGCCACGTGGCGGTGGGCATGCTGCAGGAGGGCTGAAGACGTGTGGCTGCCATGGACCAGGATCACCTGGAAGCCATGGCGGTGACGCAAGTCACTCAGCTCGCTGGCAAAGTTCACGTCCGCTAGTAGAAAAGATAACGCGCGTCGTTACAAGAACCCTCGTGGCGGTCGAGGCTGTAGTTTATCAGTGAACCGGCGCTGAAACTCACAGGACACGAGGACAACGGTAGCGGGTGCAGTGTGGGTCTCAGCAAAGCGTCGGAGGCTCTGGCGAAGCTTGTCGTCTGCAGCATTCTTGGCGGTGGCGTTGATATGTGCAACAGTAACCTGATTGAACAAATTCAGCCGTTTTTTGAGGGGAAATTACTGGACATGTTTGTGTCATTTTATGGAGGTCGATGTCTGACGTGGGAATAACTTTAACAACATCAAATAGGTGGTTTCATAGTATTTCTTTTTCTGAAAGCTCCAAAATGCAGTATTCAATTTGGCACAAAATAAAAGATGCCTCATGTCAGCTGAGGTGCACTGCTTTTCTCTATGCAGCTGCACGCTCTCTCTCTCTCTCTCTCTCTCCTCATTGAGAACAGACGACAAAAAGACATTCGCGCACACAAAGAAACACTGAATGAGCCCGAACTTAAGGCAACATGACGGCATGAAGCACGACCAACTCTGCCCATCTTAAACTGTAGCTCAATGGTATTCATTCAGGGTGTAAATGTCCCTCATCAATAGCGTAATCGTGAAAAGCACGCAACGTGATCTTTGCTGGTACCTGGCAGTTGTTAAGCTCTTGGATGACGGCTTTACTCTCCTTGCTGATGTCACAGACGCAGATGAATTCTGCCTCGCGGTGGCCCTGAAAGAAATGGCTGCGAATACGCTGGACCACAGCGCCGGCAGAGCGTCCGCTCGGCACATTGCAGTTCTCGATGTCCCAGAAGACGCCCACCGGAGGGATGTTTTCAGGACCGCCGTTCTCTGGAGAACCTAACACACAGTTTGCAGACAACCATTCTAAAAACACACTTAACAGTAAACATGCAGGAATTCAAAATTGTCTAGTAAAGAGTCCACTAACCATACTTCTGGCCAGTCTTGCCATGATTGGCCGATGGCATGAGCATCATGGCATCAGACGAGGTGCCACAGCCATTACAGATGGGAACAGGGATCGGAGCAGTGTGGGGAAGAGGTGCATTGGGCCACACCTTTTCAGAGTCTGACACCAGACCATTTATGGGCTGCAATTAGGTACAAAGCAGTAAAACAGTCAGAAAATAAATAAACTAACATCAAGCAATACTATCCTAAATGCATATTACACCACATACACAATGCCGGTCTTACATGGCGAGGTCATCCAACTTGTATAGAATAAAGCTACGTACAGTGATCTCTACAGCATACAAATACAAAAGAGAGGCCACAAGTATTGAAGTGAACTCTACCAACCTTCAACAGGCACGCCTGGCAGTAGTGCGCCCCCGTCACACAAACAGTGCGTTCTACATTTAGGTGCATAGGATTAGAGCAGAAGTGTGCCGAGGTGGTCGTAGTGGTGATGGTCGGGTGATCACCGAGTGTGGTTCTCTGGGATCTTCTGGCTGATGGGCAGCAGTCCACACCACAGGGGTAGTAGCCAGAAGAGGCCAGGCAAGAGCCATGCAAGGGAGTGGGTAGAGAGGAAACACAGGGGAGAGAGGAAGCCAGGGGTGCCGAGGAGTGAAACAGGCTGGGTGGACTGCATGTTAGAGGTACAGCTGGGTACGTGTGCAGAAGCCCTGAGCAGCAGGAGAGGTAGGGTTGTGATGAAACAGGCTGAGAGGTGGCGACAGAAGAGGACAGCGGAGGTTTGTAACCAAGAGTGGGCAAAGAATCGAGAACTTCACCTCCGCTTCTGCAGCTAATGTGTTTATAGTGATGAACAGACGACGCTACAGAGCAAAGGCCTGACCTGCCGATGCTGCTGCTGGTGCTGATGGGTGCTCCTAGAGAGCCTGGAGCCATATAGAGCGAAACAACACCAGCAATGCTGCTGCTGGTGCCAACAACACCCCCACCACCTGATAACCCATAGCCGTCTGTGCTGCAATAGTCACAGTGCGTGTAAATGCTTACGTTAGGGCTGGCCCCCTCTTGTTGCAGCTGTGACTGGGGCGGTTGCTGGTGCAAGTCTTGTGTAAGCAGAGGAGGAGGAGGCAAGCAGGGAGGAGGCACAGCGAGGGGGGCCAGAGAGAAGGGCTGGGATGATTGGGAAGAGGACGTATGGTGTGGAGGAGGAGGGACATCTTTCAGTTCCAGCACGGCCTTTCTGCTATCCATGTACGTGTTCTGTAACATAAAATGACCAGCAGATTATTTCAATTTAAGTTTATTATTATAGTCACCTGCAAAAGGCAGACAACAGTTCATCTAAATAACCTGAATGGGTGTGCAATGGTATTAAGAGCACTCTCAAAGCACAAGACTACTGCGGCAACGATATTACATGCTGAATCTAAAGTATACCCCAGCATCTCCAAATCTGCCATTTGTTTATCAGCTGATAGAGACACAATGTCATGCCTGCGGCTCTAATTATTCATGTGACAAGAGCACCATTTTTAAAGGACTCCCTGCTTTCAGCGTAAATTTTAATTTTTTTTAATTTCTATGTAAAACACAAGTTGCTGCGTTTCAATTTGTCCCTGGTTGAGTTGACACAACAAGGTTGATTGCAATTCATGTTAAGGTAACAGATAAATATGAAATAAAAAAATATTCCACCGGCTTGTTGGCTAGAACCGCATCTCTGATGACGGTCCTGAATGATTGTTCTGTTAATTCAGAGTTCACAATACAGATTAATTAAACTTCCTCCACTCTCCCCTACATGTCTGTGTTTTACTGAGGCCTACGCCTCTGAATACCTGGACTGTAAACAGATAAATACTTAGTCTTTGTCCGCGTGATGAGCAGAGGTTGTCTCATTGGTGGGGAAGCAGTCTTTGAGTTTCCATAGCAGGGTTGAGGCCTCCGGTTTGGGGTGACTGAGCCATGGGAAGGGTCTAGAGCTGCATATGGATCTCTCCTTTCCCAGTCCTTCCATTACACAACCCAGAGAGGTCTGTCACCATACTTTCACCTCTCTTCTCTCTCATGCTTTCCTGTAGAGAGGAAACGAAAGTTAAAAGTTCACACTAGCTGGTAGCTGCATAAGTAACGTTAAAGTCACAGAGAAGTCACGTGAGACACTAAAACCTCACCGACTCCTCTAGAAATCACGGGTCTGGTCACGCAGGTGCGTTCGACTCAGCACAGCTTCGTAACGAATGTTTAAATCGACAAAAGGGGGCACGTCATCATGTAGGACATTCACAGAGTTGGCGAGTTTGGACTGCTTAACTTGTCTGAAGTAACGCTACAGTACCGTTTCACCAAAGCGAATCAAGTAAAGCAACCGACGTTAATGTTAAATTAGCTACACGCTAGCTCACGTTCCCGTTTTTCCGAGTGTCGTAACAGCTGTTTACGGCGGAAGTAACGTAAGCTAGTTACTAGCTAGACCGACCGCTAACTTAGCTGGAATGAGCTAGCGATCATTTACGTAAACGTTCATTGTTTTCCTGGAGCTAGCGTTCGATTTAAGCTAACAACAGACACCGTTTGTTAGCTTGTTTTTAACAGACACCTAGCTGCATACCGTTCATTGCCTTTACGGTAAAAAATGAATGGCTAGAAGTGTCCTAAAAAGTTTGTGCCTCAGATACCTGGGAAGGTCTCGTCTTTCACATCATCCTCCTCCTCCAAGGGCTGTTGTTCCTCCTATCTAGCGCTCAAGAAATCCCGCACCTTTTTGTAACCTACTTTTGCCAGAAAGCACGCACAGCTGTCGCAAATGTTATTGTTGTGACTGGCACGCGGCTGATATATATTTGCAAGATATTATATATTCTTTCACATTTAGCCCTAGTTCCGATGGAAATAAATCAAGTCTAATCAAAATCTTGAAATGCTATTTGTTTTGGTCAATATATTTGGTGTATTGAATTAACATTTGAAATTAACATTACAAGATGTGATAGAAAATCATGCATTTTATCACTGATATAGCTATGACAATATTTTCGCTTGGCCTATAGACATATGTCCCTAGGAAGATGATTTTAGACTTTTCCCGTTATTTATACTGAATGAGGTTTGATCTATTCCATTGGATGTCATCATTTTTTGTGGTTGTAGCAGGTAGCCTTTCTCTATTTCTTGGGATTGGATAAATGCCTTCCAGAGAAAGTACATTTACTCAAGTAAGTACAGTCGTGACTATTTCCATTGACGTTTAGCTACTAATTCAGTGTATTTCAGAGTGATTTTTTTTCTTCCGTTTTTTTGTTTTTGGACTGAACAACATTGATTTTCATTACTAGTATACTTTACAAAACACATGCAATAACATAGTTTGACCATCTTAAAATATTGTTTTAGATTAAACCAACCATCAACATAATAAGCCAGTAATATAATGTGAAGAAGGCCACAATTGAGCCATTACGCATGATTAAAATGACCGAAGAGGCTATCATATTATTCTTTGTCACTGAAGCGCCATGTACATGATCTATCAGGCGTCACGTTGCATCGGTAGTGCCCTCTAGCGGCGGGCCGCCGGCCAGTTCCTCCCCGTTGTGCCGTTATGATGTCTGGGCCACAGTAACGGGACAGCAGGTTCAACCATCAGTCCCAGTTTGGAATGGAGATGGTTAAACAATAACGGCTCAGTTTTGTATGCATTACGTATCTTTATACTCTTCTTTTTTGTATTAATTGAAACCTCAGACGCAGTTCGCTTTGGGCTAATTGAAAGGAGACTCGACTCTTCCGTCAATTAGACAACACCGGCTTTTTGTTCCCATCCGTCATGGCGATTGCCCACGTAGCCACCGAGTACGTGTTTTCCGATTTTTTGTTGAAGGACCCCACCGAGGCCAAGTACAAAGGGGTGCGTCTGGAGCTGGCGGTGGACAAAATAGTCACGTTTCTGGCGGTGGGACTGCCTTTGTTTCTCATCTCGCTCGCTTTTGCTCAGGAGGTGTCAGTTGGTGAGTTGTTGAAATTATGAGCATCATGTCAGGAGCAACCATCATCTTCATCTGAGGTTATAATCCTGTCAATTTCCTCACATAGAATAATGCACAGTCTATCCAGTCGATGGGGATCCTGACTTCTTTGTCCCTCGCCCGCTGCCGAATGCTGTAGCACGTTTATTCCAAGCAACCAAACTTAAAGGCAGTGGCGGGTAAAGCAATGTGTTATGCATGAATGGAGGAGTTATATTCAGTAAATGGCCAGAAATGGAGAGGTGTGAATGTTGGAGAAGGTGTGGTTTAAGTCTCCACCCTTCTGTTTACAGAGACAGATAGGCAGTCTGCTGCTGCTGCTGCTGCTGCTGATGATGATGATGATGGGGATGATGGTGGGCACTTTGGGCACGGCAGTTTATAAACTGGTGCCTTAGACTTGAGTAAGGAACAGAATAGCTCACACAAATTAACAGAGGGTGATCTGCATTCCCCTTTAGTGTAAAACCAAATATATATTCATCAGCAGTTTAACACATGTAATCTTGTTAATGACAGCAGTGACTGTTGTTATCATTACCTGCAAGCACGGCAGTGCGGCCCCAAATACTCAGACACAATGTATCCATTACACTAAAATACTTACTAAGAGAACTTCTATTGTGCTACTATGACTGCAAGACACAATCATTATGGCCAGCTGTTGTTATCACATTATGCAAAAAAAAAAAGTGCATGCACATTTTTGCCAAAATCCCACATTGATTTGTTTATTGAATCTATAGCGATCACACAGGAGGAGATGTGGAGAGAAACTGTGCTTTTCAACACACAAGACAGATTAGATGTAGATAGGCCTTTTCCCCAGCAGACATTTTGACTTGTCATAGCAGGAAAAGCACAAGTGTTACTAATATCATTAACTAATTATACCAGTGAGGATAGACTCAGTATTATAAACACCACTGAGTACAACACAATCAAATAGGCCTTTTCTTTAAGACATTTGACTGAGAATGTGCTCAGTTAGTTTAAAGCATCATTCTGTAATAATAATACGACAGCCCCTGTGGTGCCAAAATATTACTGCTGGGTCATTTGTGACCTGTGAGGATTGAACCCCCCTCTCACCAGGGGATGGCATAATTATTCACACAAAGTATGCTGAAAACAACCCACCAACAAATTAGGTCATGAGTGCAGGAGAGGGAGGGCTGACAATTGTTGTAGTGTTTGTTTCTCTTCTCAGAATCACCACAATGAGTCCGCTCGGATTAACTCTTCACTTTCCACCCCAAGGTACCCAGATCAGCTGCTTTGCTCCCACTAACTTCTCTTGGAGACAGGCCGCATATGTGGACTCGTTTTGCTGGGCAGCTGTACAGCAACAAGGTGACAGCTCACCACTGTGGCTGCACAAGGTACAGACATGGTTGTTTCTTTATTATCAGCTATAGATGCTCATTGATGTACCAACTGTGTTCTTATGTGTTGTTTAATTAGCTCCTTGACCAATGAGACAGACTTGAAACTGACTACACAATGCGCATTAAAAAAGAGAAATGCCTTTTTATAATTTTAAAGTGATACTAATTTAGGGAAAATCATCTCAGTTGAGGGAAATAAAGCGTTAATCAGAATTATTTGTTTTTATACCACTTTAGAGGTAGAATGGGTTGATTGTCTGACTGCATCCCAGGATGAGGCAAGCCTGGAATTCCTGTTGCTCTAACCTTTTGTTGGACATTATCCTCCTTTTAATCCCATCTTAAAGAAGGTTACATTTTTCTGTAGGGGGAAAGAAAGTCGCCCTGTCATGAGGGAGCCTGGGTAATGTCAAACATGTCTACAGGGCCATTAGCAGCTCCTGGTTGATCCTGTCTCTGGGCCTTCTCCGGGAGGGATCTAATGGTCTTCACTGTAAATACCAGTCTTGGTCTGTTATCTAGTCAGAGTGCCCCCTAATGGTCTCACCACTAATTTACAGTTGTAATTAAAAGGGACCACAGTCTGGTTTGGAGGGCACTGGAAGACCTTTAAGCTGTCCCTGTGTTCTGCTCCTAAATGTCCAGAAATCCTTATTTTGCCTTCTTTTTTCTCCCGTTCTGTGATTCCCTCAGTTCTTCCCATACATCCTGCTCTTACTGGCCATCCTCATGTATATCCCGGCCCTCTTCTGGCGTTTCACTGCAGCTCCGCACATCTCCTCTGACCTGAACTTCATCATGGAGGAGCTGGACCGCTTTTATAATCGTGCCATCAGAATGGCCAAGAGTCTAGCGTCATTAGATAGCAAAGGTGCATCTGAGGACAAACAGAGGTAAACACCTTTTTATTGCTCACTACCATGTACTCTTTAGCAGGAGATGCGATGGTCTTTTTCAGGTGAATTCTGTGGCGTTTGCGTTTCCAAACACTGGTCTTTTTATGGGAAATGTCCTTCTCTTCTGCAGTGCTTTGGATCTGACCGAGAGTTGCTTTAAATACCCGTTAGTGGAGCAATATCTGAAGACCAAGCGCTTCTCTCACTGCCTCGTGGTCAAGTACCTATCATGTCGGGGCGTGACTCTGCTGACACTCCTGCTGGCCTGCATCTACCTGGGCTACTACATCCGACTTGCCTCTCACACTGATGAGTTCCCCTGCGACCTGCGTACGGGGATGCTGAAGAACGACAGCACGGTGCCGTCTGCTGTGCAGTGTAAGCTCGTGGCAGTTGGTGTCTTCAGGCTGCTCAGCTACATCAACTTGGGGGTGTATGTGCTTCTTGTTCCGCTGGTGGTGTACGCTGCTCTTGGACCAGCTCGCCAGAGCTCCCGCTTTCTCCGGCCCTACGAGCTGCTGCCAGGCTTTGGTGCTTTGGGCGTGGTCACACCCTTCTACAACGACCTCAGCATCTATCTGCTGTTCCTGCAGGAGAATCTGAGCGAACTCAAATCATTTAAGTGTCTGCAGGTGGGTCCAAGCACAGATACTGTAGGTCCAAGTTTAGAATGTGTCATCTGTGTTTGCTTTTAGTGTTTTCTGTGAAAAATAAGTAACTTGTCTTATTTCCAGGTGCTTGAGTTGTTGCAAGAGGCTGGTGACGAGGGTTTTGACACCATGTGCCTGCTGCGAACTCTGGGCCAGGTGAAGACTGATGTGATAGACAGTAAGAAGACGTGCTCACGCGAGAGCAACAAAGAGACTAATAAAGCAGAGGAATGATTCCTCTGAGGTAAGGTTGAAGATTTCTTCTTCTAATGGAGGCTGTGTAACTTCAGCTAAAATGAACTGACTACAACGTGTTTTCCTTATTTCCCTTCCTTTCTGCCTTATTGATTCAACAGAAAAGGAATAAGATCGGCTGCGGTGGAAAAGAAGATAAGTGAGAAAAACCTGTGCACTTACATTCATCTGAATTGCTGGTGATGTAATGCCTTACAGCAGTGTAATCCACATCAGACACAGAGGCCTCTATACATGCAAACAGTCGTTCGGCCAACAGACAGTTTACTTCTCAGAAGTCTTAATTTTAGTAAATGTGATTATTCCAAGTCTCAAGTCTGAGGCCCTAACCTTGTTTTAAAAAAAAAATCGAATTCCTATCTTTTTCTATGGAACGTGCTACTTTTCACTTGCCTGATATCAGACAGAATTGTCAACTCGTTACACTGAAGCTCTGTGGAGTGGGCAGACTCAAAAGTCTGGACCCAGGCAAACTTTTCTCAGGATCTCAAATGCCTTCCAATCATTATTTATAACATAATCTATGTTCCTTTGCCTGAACATCTGTACATCTGTACAATTTCCAGTTGCAAGAGTCCACTTCCTGCCCTTTATGTTAGAATAACACGGGGTTTAGAGGTATTTACAGTGGTGGGGTAATGTTAAGATGTTGTGATTGATGACAGTTTGTCTATCCAATGTAAGCATAATATAAACATGAATTGTTTGGTAATGTAAGAACCACTAGAGCAGCTATGTGTGGACTGTAAAACATGTGATTATTTATGCATAAATGTTAACAACAGGTGGTACTGTATGTGCATGTTGAAAGAAAAGCAAGACCCTGGGTTGTCCAGACAGATGGACTGATGTCAGCTCTGCATTTCATATGAAAGATGAATGAATATTCTTTGGGGGAGTAAAATGTCAAGAACAGTTGTTGTCAGATGTGAAATCATTCAGTCAGGCTTTATACAATTAAGTTATGTTGTTCTCCATTAAATCATTATTGCCCACAGACAAGTCAAATGTGAGTAAATCCCATTTCACTCTCCATGTAAAAGATATTGATTTCCAGAGTACTTGTGATCAGCAAACTAGAAACATCTGTACATTACAATAAAATGCAAATAATTGCCCTGCAATAAATATCATACCTAAAAAGTAGTTGTGCATTGATCCTGGTCTATGGGGCATTGAGGCTTTACTTTGTGGTATGTGTTGTATTGGATTGCGGGGGGAAATATTGGAAACACCAAACAAACTGATAATAGTCAAACATTTTATTTTACTTTTAACATCCAGAGGACAGACATCACTTCTTTGTTGTTATTGCACCATCGTATGCCAACAGGGGGGGGGAGATAACTTTACAGCTCAGTGTATTGTGTCGCGTTGGGCGCTCCGCCTACCGCAACTTTAAGTGCGTTCAATGATATGATTGGATAATATGTTCACAGCGTCATCTCTATTGTCCAATGGCGTCCGAGAAGTGGAGCTTCGTTTATATTTGGTTGGTGAATCGAGCACCGTCTTAACGTAACGAGAGATTAGTTTGTGCAATCACAATACGTCTGTTGCAGAAGTCTGTAACATTTAGTTTTAACTCGTAGACCATTCCCTTAGCTATAGCATGTTTTAATCGCTCCATTACATGCGGGTGAGTCTGCGTAGTTTCCGTGTTTTTACTGTGTTTAGACAACACATTCTGGCTAACGTTAGCTATAAGTCGCTTAGCTGACTTAGCTATATTAGCTCAGTTGAAAAGCTTAGCCATGGTATACGTCTACGCTGTTAAAAGTTGCTAACGCGTTCAGTTCACACCTTTACTTTTTCGCACTTGGTACAAATAAATGCTAAAACATGCTTCTGTAGTTTGAGTATACCTAAAGACATAGCGCTGTAAACTAACGCTAGCTAACCACGTTAGCATTACCGCAACAGTTTTCTTGTTTTGAATGTTGAAGATGTGCTCTCGTGGCAGACGTCGACAGTAGCAGAAGCTGTAACGTTGCTGTGGTTTACAGTTAGGTCTCCGATCCCCATCATCCTGACAGAGCTGCAGACATGGTGGAGCCAACATCACACAAGTTTACATCCCTAGCAGAGGAGCTGGGCTTCTGGAAGGAGCAGGCAGAGGCACACCAGCAAAGGTAACAACACTAGACATTAACATCGAGACGAGAGGTTTCTAATAGGCATCTGAAATAACAAGCATTCGTGTTCTACAGCATGGGGGAGTGAGTTATTGGTGGTAGTAAACATTGTTTCCTCATCAGGGCTGATGAGGCTCATGAGGAGCTGCAGGAGTTTCAGCAGATGAGTCGAGACTATGAAGCAGAACTGGAAGCTATGCTGAAGCAGTGCGAGGGTCGAAACAAAGAGCTGCTTTTAGACAACAACCGACTACGCATTGAACTGGAAAACATAAAGGTAGAGCCCCGTGATTATACATCGGGCCCTGGCCCCTACAGAGCTCGGCAAGCTCTGGTGCTCCAGTTACGGACGAGTGATGAAGACGTCCACAGACAGCCTTTAGCTGACCCAAACTCAGCATATCGTTGCTACTGCCACTAGGGAAGAGCTGCCTCGCTGTTAGGCAGCTGACTGCTATTTTTGTTCAGTCATCCATGGAGAGGAAAACATTAATGAGGGACGTGAATATGCAGGATTCCCTAAAAAGCCCTGCTTGCTCACCACAGTTTGTCGGGACAAGGAGGAGAAAGAATGTCCATTTCGATTTTTTGCCTTTGCTAATGAAGCTAAAAAATACACAGATCCTCTTATCGAAACATTCCTGCAGTTGCCATGATTAATCCGCCATGACATTGGCATGTGAGTCAATTTGAGTTCTGTGTGCTGTTTTGCAGGAGAAATTCGAGGCTCAGCATTCCGAAGCTTTTCGCCACATCTCAACCCTGGAGGAAGATCTGGCACAAACCACAGCAGTGAGAGATCACCTGCAGAAATACATCCGAGAGCTAGAGCAGTCCAACGATGACCTGGAGAGGACCAACAGGTCGGTGTCTTAACAGCTCTTATGTCACTATCTCACCAATGGGCTTCATCATCAAATGGCACTGCTGGTCTTTAATACACATGCACAATAGATCCAGTGTTGACTGTAACGGCCCGTCTTCTTATTCCCAGGGCTACCATCATGTCTCTGGAGGACTTTGAGCAGCGAATGAACCATGTCATTGAGAGGAATGCCTTTCTGGAAAGCGAGTTGGATGAGAAAGAGACCCTGCTTGAGTCTGTTCAGAGGCTGAAGGATGAAGCCAGAGGTACACACACACACACACACACACACACACACACACACACACACACACACACACACACACACACACACTGTAGCTTCTCTAGTTTGCAAGAACTGCTGATCTCTGCACACTGACATATATGTGCTTAACTCAGGGAAATTTGATAGCCAATGTATTTTGAGCATTTGAGGAGAATCAGATTCACGCGAGGGTAAACTCGTTATTTATTATTAGAGATGTAGACAGTCGGTGTGGACTCGCGATATTCTGATGTGCAGAGTGCATGTTGATCACTTTGTGGTGCGCTCAAGTCTTTAACAGTAGACTTGATGTTTGTCTCTGCTAGGTTTTATGTCGGCGTGGCGTTCTAAGACATTTGCATGATGCTCCCGATTACCAGACAGCTGACATTTGGTTCCGTCTTTTATGCAATATCTATTTAATGTAGTTCGAAGTATCTGATATTAATTTTCTGTACTTTATGGAACATGTGGCACTGGAATCTTTAGTCATTTTCCTTTAAAAAGCGGACTCACAGTTTCCCTGCGTGTCCTGTTTTGTGTCAGACCTTCGCCAGGAGCTGGCTGTGCGTCAGAAGGAAAGACGTCCGTCCAGCAGCCTGGGCAAAGATGTGGACAGAGCAGATCTGCCGTGCCCCTCGGCCGGGAACCCGTCCATCCCCGTCACGCCCTCCAAACCCATCAGCTCATTTGCCACGCCCCCTCCTTCCAGTATCCGACGAGGTGAAATAGAACAACTTTGACTACAGTAATAGTGACTGTATCGACTTCATATCAACCTATTACGTGTTCACCTACTCGTATCTGTTTTGTTTTAGGTGACGGTCTAACGGGGACTCCCCTCACAACGTCTGCTAGAATATCTGCACTCAACATTGTAGGAGAGCTGCTGAGAAAAGTTGGAGTAAGAGATTTAAAGATGACCCAGTGGACACGTGTTGTACAGAACTGTTGTCTCTGAACAGAATCACGACATGCATGAGCTGACTCAAGATTTTTTTTTAATATTCCTGCCAGAATCTGGAGTCAAAGTTGGCGTCCTGTCGAGACTTTGTGTACGACACGCCCGGCAGCAGACCAGCACTCCCGGCTGGCCCTGGTAGTCCTTCTGGTCTAGAGAGAGGCTCCGAGGTCCAAGCTAGCAGCATGAGCCCCCCTCCTCAGTACGACAGGTGAGGAGAACAACATCAGCTGCTCCTGTGGGTCTGTCAGTTATTACATTGAAGTCAGCGTTTCCTCCTTACGGATCGTCTTACGGCTACCTAAACAGAGCTGCACTGTTCGATTTCATGCTTTGTTTACACATCGTTTTATTTAAAATAAGGGCGTTCTTAGTGTTCTCTGAGGTTCGCTCATGATTGTGTGTGTGCTACATCTTGTCTTGCAGTTTAGTGAAACGGTTAGAGTTTGGACCGGCTCCTCCGAGAGGCGTCTCCCAGGGTGCCCAGTCTCCTCAGGGTGGGGTCAAGATTCTGCTATGAGAGAGGGAAAACGACGACACCCCCCCCCCCCCCCCCCCCCATTCAATAACCTGACACCAACCCCCCCGTCGCCTCTCCATCCTTAATAACTACAGCAATGTGGACTTTGAACTGAGCTGTCTTCCACGTGCCCTGCTGAACTATTAACAATATAACAAGAAAGCCACTCTTCTTGCCCCACATAATCAGCGCATGGACTTCTGCTGCCTCAGGCTGGTACCACACCGCATCTACCAAAGGGAGGAACAGAGAACCTACTGCTCACGCTATCCTCTGCTGTATCATTCACACGGTGGTGGGTAGCATTTATAAATCCTCTGTATCCACCGATTCTCTCTCTGTGGTGGATCAACAGGCTGACGAAACACACATTTCGGGTGTTTGCTGTTCTTGTCCAGTGATCACGAAGTCGGGAGCTGGATAAGAGCCACTGGACATGACCCTGATGAAGGGACCAGGAACCTGAAGTATCGTTTATAAAACAGGTTTAGATTGTACAGATACTGTTGATGACGAAGTCAAAACCAAAGCTTTGAGAAATGGAAAGAAACTGATCAAAGACAAAAGTAATGACTTATTAATAAATAATGAATCTGATATGAAAGAAAAACACGGTGACACTTAATTATTTCTTTTGTATTCTGTGAGCTAAGGGCTCCAATGATGTAGCACTGAACACCAACATCCATTTACCTCCGTCTCCAGAGCGATATTGAAATCATTTTACCTCGCCGAGCCCCCAACATACGTTTCCTGGAAGAGACTCGATGTTTCCCACAGGAAGTTCAGTCATCGTACTTCAGCCGTCGCTGCCTTCACTAACGTCCTTACCTCCTCAGTTCGTAGGCCGTGCTTTGCTGTAATAGTGAGATCACGTCGCTTCCCCTCAGGCTAGTTGAACATCACATGGTTTTCAGTTTGACCCGGGTTCTTTCTATCGCCGCCTCCATCGCACAGACTTGTTTTTTAGCCGACTCATTATTATCCGGTAGTCAAAGCTGATGAACGTTGAGGACAAGAAAAGGTTCTCAGCCTCGGAGATTTATGATCTAGTGTTACCAATAACTTTTATAATGTTTGAGGTTGATGACATTGTTCACTACTGAATGTATAGTAATAATTCCCTAATAGGTGTGAGACCCCCCCCCCCTGCCATCGAGAGCTGTATGGCGGGCGAATGAGGAGTAATACCAAGCAATAATAGATTTTAACAGCTCAGAGAGAAGCACAGTTCATAGTATATTTGTGTCGGTATACAGAGATATTGTGAACGGGGGGAAATAAAGTGATTTAATGTGAAATTTGTGAAATTGTCCCTGAAATGTTTCTGGTTAAACTGGAGCTGTCACTACTGCCATCCAGCATCTTATTTATCGAACCGTACAGGACGTATTGGAATAGACACTGCGGTGTCGTCTGTGTGTACATTGAACTTGTTGGTTAAAACATGAGAACTGATCCTCTGTGCTGTTTAACCGCCCTTGACCTAACTTGAGATGACTGTAATCCACGTGCGCTGGGTGTTTGTATACAGCAGCACCTCTGCGTCTGTGTTTGGACTGTAAACTGTATGTGCCTGAGGTACGATACCCAACTGTTGTCCTGTTGGTTTGCAGTTGTTTTTCTATTGAGCTGAACAGATGAGAATGTTCTGAGGATCTTTGAAGTCACCGACCGAGACGGAAATATTAAAAGGAGAAAATCAATGTTTTGTTTAAAGATCTTTATTTCTTGTGCAGGTGGTTCAACAGTAGATAGATGCGTTTGGTGTCATGTAAACATCAGTTGATTACATAGAACATGATCAAATGAGAGAGTTGGTTTCTGGGTAATCAAGGGGCTTTTTTCAACATCTACAGTCAATCGGGACGAAAGGGGAAATAAAATAGAAAATGACGTTCAATGCTGGAATCTGGCTGGTGAGTTCATAGTGGAGGCTAACCTGAACCTGGTCTAATCATAGCATTAAGGAATCATAACATGAAAGGTGCAAATGATATAAAACTGTGACGTGAAATGTTTAACAGCTAAATATTTGTTTGTTGGGATACAAACAGCAGCACTGACTGGATGCAGACAGAGTATAGAAATACCTTCCTACATCCGTCAGTGCTGCTCTCAACAGCAGTCGCAGGCAACAGGATGACAGTCTGTCGTAATAGACACAGATCCATAGATTTACATGATTTCTGCTTTAAGTTGTGGTGACTTGTTATGGAGACTCGAGGCTTTGCTGGCAGGTCAGCGTGGTAATTAGAGGCACCTGTTTGTGTACAAAACTTGCATAAAAGGGAATCGGGTCATTCAGTGCAGTACAAAACAGTGTAACTTAAAAAATGAACTCAAAGGAACAGCAAATCACACGTCAGCATAGCCACCAAAACAACTCCTCTGGATGATATCGAGTCCTGATTATTGTGCATCAAGAAAAGGTGCTCTGAAACAAGACGATAGGTCAGTATGCTATTGGAAGTTTGAGAAAATATATATTTTGAAGTTATATGGAAGAACAAGATGGCTTCATGGGCTTTGAAGTTATTCTCTGTTAAAGTGGCAGACGGTGGTAATTCTGATATCTGGTTGTTTGACGTTGCTCACTCCGCAGACTTGGTTCCATTGAAGTCGCTTTGGGAGTCAGCCTCCTCCTCGGAGGCGTCTTCGACCACCCGTCGGCCGCCGCTGCCCATACGCCGAGTTGTGCTGCCAAAGGAGGGCTCGTTTCCACGCCTAGAAGTGCCACAGAGACGGTTATCTGACGGCTTATGAGCTGGTTAAAGTTTGAAAAGCACTCTTGTGTTGATGACATACAGAATGTACAGGTGTGCTTTGGTTACAGATGAAGCACGCCGGTTATCTGTGTAACTCATTTGACTCCTGGCTCAGGAAAATGAGTTCGGTTTATGGCAATTAAACCAAGCTCTGAGGAAAATATGGCCCCCAGTCAGAAATTGGTGTCATGGAAAGCTCACTCGCTGCCCAACATTTTAGTTTTTCCAAGGAGATCGTGGTGGGCTGATGAGCCATATTTCTCTCAGTTAGGCTCATAGAAAGAAATGACAGCATTGAGAGTGCGCGGGGGGATGAAAAGTTCTGGTAAGTTAATAAGGAATGGTGATGGGGCGACTTTTAGGCGCAGAGGTACCTGCTGTGTTACTCCTTGGGTTCAGGGTTGCCTCTGGAATAGAGATGGACACCGTTGTTTGTGCTCAGTGAAGGCCACCAAACTAACATTCTACTGCTTTGAATGTGTGTTTACAACCCTGTGAATACGACTGTAGTGACAACGTACTCTTTACCACTAAAACGTATATTGAGTTTAATTATTTAGTGTGAAACAGAAATACACAGACACCCTCCTGATTGTGACTATTTACCATTCTGTCACTCTGCCTACTGCAGTATCTGTGTCCTCTTGGAGCGTCACAGGAATAAAAAGAAGAAGGAGGAGGAAGGAGGAAGGACAGACTCCTTGGCCCTTTGTTGTACCTGAGTTTGCTCTTGAGAGAGTTGACCTCGCGGCTCATGGCGTCGCTGGCCTCGGTGGCTTCGTCCAGCTCCCGCTGCAGCTTCCTGCGGGCGGCTGTAGCGCGCTGAGACTCCTCCTCTGACTCCTCCAGCTGCCGCTTCAGCTGCTTCATGCGGGTAGTTGACTTTTCCGCCTGGTGAGCGAGCAGAGGAAATATACAGACTTGGTGCTCTTTCACCCGAACTAACTGTCCCCGTGCACTGGACTCCAAATAGCCATCCGCTCAAAAACATCGACGTGTGTTGTCTGTGAACAGATGAGCATGGCTGTGGAGAGTGATCCTACCTGGTCTTTGTACTGCTCCGCCTGTTTGCGTTCGTCTTCCACCTGCATCAGCAGTTCCTTGAGCTTCTTGTCCTTCTGGCGCACAGTCTTAGCCGACGCCTGCTTCTCCCTGAGAGAGAAGACAAAAGAGTTCAGAGGTTAACGCGAGTTTAACTGTAGAAAACTGCTCTGTGTGTTTGAAGTGAACCATGACGTTTCATGTGAGTTTAGGACACATTGATTCTACGGTTATTGCTGGAAGATGGAATTTGATCAGACTCTCTGTTCCCGACCTGTTCTCCTGCTCCAGCTGCTCCTCCATTTGTGCCACTTTAGCCTCCAAGGAAGAGATGGAGGACTTGAACTTGGACTTGACCTGGTTCTCCATCTCCTGGAGCTTTGCCTTCAGCTCCTTGTTCTGGCGCTCCATCTGCTGCCGGGCGCTCTCGTTCTTCTGGGAGGTGCTGCGCTCTGTCTGCAGCTCGTTGTTCAGCTGATCCGTCTGTATGCATGCAAGGAAAAAAGGGTGAGGCCTCTGCACATTGTGAGCCCTTTCTGACTCCGGCAGCTGCTACTGTCCGGTCACCTGCTGCGTGCTCTTCCTCAGCCTGTCGTTGAGGATCTCCATGTTGCTCTGCTCTTCCTCCAGCTCCTCCTCTAGCTGGGAGATCTTAGCTTCCAGACGGCGTTTCTCATCTGCCAAGGCGGACCTGTACACAGAAGCAAGTGTGACCATCACTTTGTCTGCGGCGTTCATTTCACAGACAAAGGCAACGGTGAAATCTCCACCCACTTTCCAGAGGAGTTGCTGGCCAGCTCATCAGATAGCTCGTCTCTTTCGGCCTCCGCCTGCTTCCGTGCCCTCTCGGCTGCAGCCAGATCCTAGAAACATGCCGGAGATTAAATCTTTATTTCAAGCCTCTAATCTCAAACAATGTGCTTGTTTGGTGTCGGCTGTGTTACCTCCTGTATCTGCATGAGCTCAGCTTCCAGACCCTTGGCTTTCTTCTCGCTCTCCTTTGCGGTGGTTAGCACCTCTTCTCTGGCAGCGTGGGCATCTTCCAACTCCCTCTGGTAGTCCTTCATCTGCGCCTGGTGGGAGGAAGAGGAACAGAAATAAGGAGTGCTTCAGAATGGGATTTATTCACCAGGTATATGTACAGTACAGCACTACCCAGAGCTTTGACGCTTCATGTAAAAATCCCATTCATTAGTTACCCAATATTTAGTTTAGTTGGAAGATGATACGTTAGATGCGTTAAGTACACACGTCCTACATGCACTTGAAGATACTAAATAATAACAAAAAGAAGGAAACGATATCTGCATATAAAATCTAAAATAAAATGCTGCTGCATCCATCCGTCCCTTCACTCTCACCTGGAGCTTGCGGAGCTGTTTGATGGCCTCATCCCGTCCCTTGCTGGCCGTCTCAACTTGTCCCTCCAGATCTTTCATGTCCGTCTCCAATTTCTTCTTGGCTGCTGTCGCCAGGGCCCTCTGCTTACGTTCATCCTCCAGCTCCGTCTCCAACTCACGGACCTGCAGTAGGTATTCATCATCGCTCAGATCAGTGGTTCCCCAACGTCTTCACATCAAAGACCGACACAAACTAGAGCACGGACCCCCATTGATACGATTTTGTCCCGTTTTTCCTGGGGACCCCTGGAACCCACTCAAGGACCCCGAGGGTCCCCCCTGACCCCATTACCTGCTTGACAAGCTGTCTCTTCTTCTCCTCTCCCATCTCATCTCGTCCCTGGAGGTCTCTGTCAAACTGGGCTTTCAGGGCCTGCATGTTGACCTCCAGACGCAGCTTGGCGTCCTCGGCCGCCTGCAGCTCGTCCTCGAGCTCCTCCAGCTGGGTCTTCATCTCTTCCACCTGTGCCTCCAGACCTCGTTTGGACTTCTCCAGCTCGTGGACCTGCCATCAATATATAGTCACATTAACTACTATATTTTGGTGTAAATAGCATCAAGTAGTGAGAGCAGTCAAACCATGGACTTTCAGCCTCAGTCCGTCAGTGATGTTTTTCATGAAAAAATGTTCCAGCACTCACGTTTTTCCCCACGTCATCCTTGGAGCTGATCAGGTCCTCCATCTCCATCCTCAGGGTCTTGTTGGCTCTGTCCAGCTCTTCTCTTGAACCCTGGGCCTCATCCAGAGCTCTCGCCAGGGACAGAGCCTTGGTCTCCTTCTCTCTGGCCTCGGCTTCAGCTCGGTCTCTCTCATCTGCATATTTACTGGAGATACTCTTCTCCTCCGCCAGCATCTGGAGACCAGAGCAGAGGGAAATCCATGGATACAGTTTCTTATTGTATTAGTATTGTTATGACAGTTATCTCTTAGTGCTGACCTGGTCAAACTTCTTCTGCTTCTTTTCCAGGTTGGACACGTTCTGTCTCTGGTTGTCCAGGTCCATCAGCGTGTCCTCGAGCTCCTGCTGCAGGCGGTTCTTGGTCTTCTCCAGCTTATCATACGCAGAGGCCTTCTCCTCGAACTGGGTGTTTGCTGCCTCCAGATCCCTTTGCAGACGTTTCTTACCTTCTTCCAGCAGCTCGGTGTTTCCCGTCATTTCGTCGAGCTTCTTCTTCGAATCTGACAACTATGGACGGAAGAAGACTTTAAGAAACTGAAATTTCTCCCTAATGTAAAGAAGCAAGCCCTAGTTTGAACTCTGACCTGGATGTTGAGGGTGGACACGTGTCTCTCCACGTTCCTCTTGGCCTCCATCTCCTCTTCAAGCTGCTCCTGCAAGTTATTCCTGTCGTCTTCCACTTGCCGCAGTTTTGTAGAGAACTGCAGTTTCTGGCGTGTCTCCTCAGCCAGCAGCTCCTGTGGCAGCACACCATGTCAAAGGTCAATGCTTTGATTCTGACCTTTTGTCAGGAAGCATTGTGTGGTGTATTTAATTGTCACAGTAAAGGTAACATGTAGACTGTATGGGGATTATATCATGTGCTGTTTCAGCTCTAAATGTCCAGTTACCTGCGAGTCTTGGAGTTGGGAGGTAAGGCTGGAAACATCTTTGCTCAGTTTGATGTTCTTGCCCTCTGCTTCATTCAGTAGGTTTGTCACACTCTCCAGTTCAATCTGTATCAAGACAAAGATGAGGTTTCTGGGACTTTCATCTTCAACACATCAGTCCGGTAGCTCTTAAAGATGAAGTTTGTGTATGTGCAGTACTGATGTAGCTACTGAAAGTCATTTACAGTGATCTTCGAGCAGCGCTCTCCCAGCTCGGCCTTCTGCTTCTCGCTGTCGGTGAAGCGTGACTGTAGATCGGTCACCTGACCTTCCAGCTTCTTCCTCTTGTGCTCCCCGTCTTGTTTGGCCTGGTTGAGTGAGCGCACCTCGATGGTTAAATCTGATGTCTCCTTCTCCAGAGCTTGTTTGGCCTTCTCCAGGGTTGACTTCACCTGAGCAAGAGAGAGAGAGAACAAGATCAGTATCCTGTGTGTTGCATCGTATATAAACCAGCTAAATGGCGCAGGCGTACTCGTTTGGACTGCTCCAGCTGGTCCGTGAGCTCCTCCACAGCCTGCGTGTGTTTCTGCCTCATCTCCTGGACTTGGGACTCGTGGGTCCGGTTCTCGTCATCGATGGCTTTCTTCAGCAGGTTCACCTCCTGCTCACGTTTCGCCCTGGATGGATGGGCCGTGCACATGTTTGTTTGTTTTACACACATGGCAAAGCTATCGCTTCTGTTTTACACCTTTCTTCTACAGGAACGTTCTAAGAACACGGCAATATTTACGTTTGTCAATGAAATATTCATTTTACCATTGCCATACATTCTTAATAAGTAATCATTTCACATCATTATATTTGTATTTGTTTTTATCGTATGACCGACCTAAGTTCCTGCTGTGTGGCAGTGGTGTCCAAAGTGTCCTCCAGCTCAGACTTCAGGGCCTCCAGCTCCTCCCCGAGGTCCCGTTTGATCTTCTCTGCTTTGTTCCTCGCCGCCCGCTCAGAGTCGAGGTCCTCCTGCAGGTCGGAGATGTGTCCCTCCAGCTCTCTGATCTTCTTCAGAGCATTGTTCTTCTGAGCCGTCTCATCTTCTAACCTGAGGAGGAAGAAGAGTGCAACGAGGAGGATATTCGTTAACAGGATAGAATTGCATCCAAGAAGTTAAAGCTGTAAATGGGTTCTGCTTTTGTCACTTCTCTGGACGTTACCTGGCCAAGGCGTTCTGTAACTCCTCCTCCTTCTTTGCGAGCTGGGCTTTCAGGTCAGCGATCTGGGCCTGCAGGTCGGCGATCTGCTCTTGCATGTCGTTCGACTCTGCTTCTAACTTACGCTTAGCCTTATCCAGCTCCTGTCGACCCTTCTCTTCCTTTTTCAAACGGACTATAAGTGCAGCAGAGAGATGACAGTAAGAATACGTATTTAGTATGTGCCCGGTTGTGACGATATGGTTTTGAGGGTGTTAACACACGGTGATCTAGAACAGATGATTACCCTCTAGTTCAGAGATCATGGACTCGTGTTTGTTCTTGAGCTTGGTGAGGTTCTTTGACTTCTCCTCTTCCTCTGCCAGGTTGGAACTGAAGTCTGCGATCCTCTCCTCCATCAGCTTCCTCTCCTACAAAACACAAAGTAGGTCATCTATTTGCCGAAGTCCACTTTCTCCTTTTGACATAGCAACTCTCTCAATAAGTGACTCAGATAATCGCTCTTTGTGCACACTTACCTTCAGCAGCTTGTTGTTCTGGTCCTCCATCACCAACACGTCATCCTCCAGCTTTTTGACCTTCCCCTCACAGGTAACCTTCTCCAGCTGCAGCTTTTGACGGGCATCCTCCTCCTCCTCCAAATGTTCTTCCAATTCCTACAAGAACAATATGGCAGCATTCACCTTCTGCTGATATTTCCTCCCATTACCACAGCATAGCTGAGCATCTATACAACAGCTCCAACAAACACCAAGTTAAGAAGAAGAAGCAGATGTGTAGACCTGCATCTGCTGTTGCATCTTCTTCTTATCCACTAACAGCGCCTGAGCACGTTCTTCCTCTTCATCCAGTCTCGCCTCCATCTCGTGGAGGATCTCCTCCAACTCCTGTTTCTTAGACGCCAGGCGGATCCTCATCTCCTCGGCCTCGGCATACAGCTCCGTCTCTGCTTGAAGCTGCTCCTGCAGTGCGTTCCTCTCCTCCAAAACCTGGAGCAAGCGGATCAGATAAACTTGGGCTCAGCTTCATTGGTAGACCTTTAAAAGGAGCTTATTCTTACTAGCTTGGTTTCACTCGTGTATTAAATGAAACACTGAAAAGATTTCGTCCTTTACCGATGTGTGTTTCAAGGTGATCTCCTTCAGCTCAGATTCAGACTTTACAGCAATTTCTTTGGCTTTCAGCAGCTCTTCGTCCTTCAGACCCATCTCCTCCTCCTGGCGGGTCACTTGCAGCAGAGGCTTGACCTGTGGGTCAGGGGGACCGGCATCATCACATTTTAAAAATTGGGGTAAAGGCGATATAAGGCTGAGTTTGTAATTTACTAAAGTACATGAAGAACTCATTCTCCCACTACATTAAAAACATTAGAAAAGCCTCAAAAAACGGTGTTGTACTGTGATTCTGTTGCATCATTCTGCAGAATGATTCGCTGACCTTTGTGAAGAGCCTCCACCACTGCCAGTTCCTCAGTTTGAGGTAGGCAGCGCAGTTCCTCTGGATCACTTTCATGGCTGTGAGTTGCTGTTGCCTCTTGGCAAATGCCCTTTAGAAATACAATGAAACCAATATACCATGTATGATACAAAGCAACGTGTTTCTAATGTATAGTGATAAAAACGGTAAAAAATAAGTTATGAAAGCCTCCTCTACTGCTACAAGATACTGTCTAAAAGACAGTTTCATTAAGTGAGAGGAGGCTTGTGTATTCATACCTTCTGGCCAGGAACCCTCGAGCCTGGGACTGGAAAGCAATGATGACCACAGTGATCTTCAGATCTCTCTCCTCCTCCAGCTGGGCCAGCACTCCTGTGCGGAAGAAGATCTTACTCAGTCCGATCCTGTACAGGTTGGGGTCCAAGTCCAGATGCTTGATCTACACAGACGGGAGATCAGTGAGAAAAAGGAGGCTCACACAGTGTATGAAAACTTGAATGAACACGTTGTGAACCTGTGTGTTTACCATGAGGCAGCAGGCTTGTTTGCCATCCATGAAACCTTTGGGGATAGCACTAGCAGCCAGGATCTCATAACTATAAGACAGGAAAGAGACATATATGTTTCGTCAGGTTTACAAATATAATCTTTCGAGACGCTTTATAAGTTAGTGAGTCTCCTCACCGCTGGCGAAACTCCTGGAAGACGATTCTGTTGGGAAATCCTTGTCGGCAGATTCTGATCCCCTCCAACACACCGTTGCACCTCAGCTGCTCCAGGACCAGGTAAGCGTCCAGCTTCCCGGCCTGAGGAACAGGATTTACGTCTTAATACACCGGGTTTATGAAGGAATCACACATATCGTATATAAATCATGTTACGGGTTTAGGAACGCGTTTGATTGTTCCATAAGGACAGATCACCAGTCGATCACTGAGGCCAGCACATGAAGACGAGTGACATCGGTGACTGGGCAAACAAGTTATTTCATCGACTAACCCTAACCCTTGCCAAGTTACTAGTGTTAATATCGTAAATATTCTTTCTTTACCCTCTTCTCGTGGTTGGGGATGATGCATCTGACGAAGTTGGGCTGCGTGTTGTGCAGCGTGGTCATGAGTTTGGCCAGAGACTCCTTGTAGAGCTGTCCCACCGTGCGGAACATTCCCTTCTTGGTCTTTGAGGCGGTCGGCATGGAGCTGTCCGTCATCTTGGCTATTGTGTCGAGACCCACCACTCTGTCCGCTGAAATAGACGACACATCATCATATTCATGTGAAAAAAAGCGTGTTCACTACCGACTGTAATGCTGCTGTAGCGGTGTGTTTCACTTTATTCTGTTTTAATGATTGCACAGGGAGGGGAAAGAGCGAGGGGGTGACATGCAGCAAAGTCTAATTTCATCTGTCACTGCACTGAAATATTTCATTTATTAATTTCGTACGTGAAGGTGTTTTCTCTGAAAGTCGACGGTAAGTCATGTTTGGCTAAAACCAGACATCTCACCATCTTTCCAGAGGTCCTGCACGAACTGGCTGGAGGAGTTGTTGAGCAGCGATGTGACGTTGTCATTCAGAGGGTCCATGTTCTTTGTCAACCAGGATGTGGCGTTATAGTCCACCTACAACATCAACGTGAGTTGAGCTTCACTTAAAAATATTATCTTACATGTCAGCGATATAGTTTTCAATCATTACAACGCAACAGGAGCGTATGAGGACGCCATAGCGCCATGCATTATCGTATTATACACGCATCCAATCATACTCACCCTCCCTGCATAATGGAAGAGAGAAAACTCTGTCTTGTCTTTGAGCTGCTTAGGTTTGGCAAATTTCACATGGTTCCCTTGTGTGTTCATGAGTTTCTCCACAAAGGAGACATCTGTGGCTTTGGGAAACCAGCACTCCTCATCCAGCAGAGCCAGGATGCCTGGAGGGTTGTTCTGCAGAGAATGTAGCGATTACTAACATGTAGATGAAGACACATCATACTGAATCACACGTGTGCACCAGGCAGGAGAACATACTTGGTTTGACCCATCGATGAAGTGGATTTAAATGACATTGTGCTTCTGTTGTCTCGAGGCCACTCACCGGTCTCTCGATGAGCTCAATGCAGGGCTGCAGGTCGAGGCCGAAGTCGATGAAGTTCCACTCGATGCCCTCCCGCTGGTACTCCTCCTGCTCCAAGATGAACATGGTGTGGTTGAAGAGCTGCTGCAGCTTCTCATTGGTGTAGTTGATGCACATCTGCTCAAAGGAATTGTCCTGCAAAAACCCAAAAAACAGAACTCAACATACATATAATACATGAAAATGTTTGTCTTTTGTGTTTATTACAGGTATAACACAGCGTATAGACTCATACAAAAGTAATCCCTCTCAGCTTATTAATGTCTGATTCAACAACATGTCGCCAACCTCAAAGATCTCAAAGCCGGCGATGTCGAGGATCCCCAGGAAGGAGGCTCCCTGGCGCTTGGTCTTGTCCAGGGCCTTGTTGACTCGGCCCAGGATCCAGCGGAAGAGTCGCTCAAACACAGCTTTAGCCAGCGCTTCAGTGGCAAAGTCAGCCTAACAAACACACACAATGACAGGGTTGGCATGTGTTCATTGAGTGAAATGTTTGTATCATTGCTCTTAGTGTTTCACACAGTGCACTTCCTGTAGCACCTGCTCTTTGGTCTGGGCCTTCTGCACCACCTCTCTGCCCACTTTGATCCGCGGCGTGAGGATGGCACGGGTGAAGTCTGTCACATTGATGCCCTGCAGGTGACACACCTTCTGGGCCGCTAGAGAGAGAAGAAACATGCAGGTACACTTCACACAAGTTCAATGCTACGATTTGGAGTGAATTTTATATCACAAGAACTGTGAGAAGTTGTTGCGTCTGACCGGTGTTGTCTGGCATCGTGGCCTGCTCCTGGTTCCTCTCTTTCTTGAACTCAATGTTTCCCAACTGCATGACTGTGGAGCACACCTTCAGGATATCTGAAACGCAGGGACGTGAGAGTTAGCGTCAACGAGAAACCGCAGTGGCACCCCAAGCAGCCCATCATACTCTCGCCAAGGAGAGTCAAGATCGCTGATACCGATTCTCTCCTCGTCGGTGAAGCCCATGATCTTCATCGCCTCCATGGTCTCTTCATACAGGTCATCGTCCTCCTGGCCGGTGACTCGAACGTGACCCGAACTGAGGAAGCGGTAATTGCTGAAGGACTCCAGAAGAAGCTCCTCTGAAATATACAGCACACAACGTCAAACATTTCACGAATGACTGATCAACTTTCTGTGAATCTGACGGAGACGACGCACAACACGTGGTAGGTCAACCTGCAGGATGTAATATTACTGATTCTGCTTCAACTCACCACGTTTCTCCTGGGCACCAGCAATCATGTAGTAGAAGATGTGAAAAGCTCTTTCTGTCTTTGCTTGTCTGATACAGCGAGACTTCTCCAGCAGGTCTGAGAGTTTCAGCTGTTAGAGAATACACACGGGCACTGATGAAGGTTTCACAGAACAAATCAACTGTTCCGGCCGCATGCCAAGATGTTCAGTGCTATTCCCTGTCTCGTCTGCCTTTGAATTACATATCTACATATAAAACACATTTGATAAGGGCCTTATAGTTAAGTATATATACTATAGGCTAACTTAAGCTAAAGAAAATGCACCTCTTGGATTAGAACTGATACTGAATATGAGATATACTTCTTAAGGCCTTTCTCTAACAAAAGGTGCCTTTTTGCCTAAACAAAAGCTGTTTTCCAGAGCGTGCCGAACCCCCACAGACAGGATACAAGTCTCAATGTTGGCTCCAACGATGTAGCCGGTCACATCAAAGTTGATGCGGATGAATTTACCCTGTGAGACAGAAGACGTTACAATTAAAATGCTCCGATTAACAAAACGGGCCCTAAAGAATCACAGCAGATACAAAATGACTTCTCCTTCTGAAAATAGCAAAACTCACAAATCGGGAGGAGTTGTCATTTTTGATGGTCTTGGCATTTCCAAAGGCCTCCAGGATGGGATTGGCCTGCAGGAGCTGCTTCTCCAGCTCCCCCTAGTGACACCAGCGGCACACAGAAACATCACAATGACACACTGATGGGTGGAGGCGGAGTGCAGCACTGTAGGTGGTGATCAGTGGGGATGAAGTGGTTCAGGGTGGGTATGGGGGGAGGTTGATCAGAGGATTATCACTGATCTGTTTACGACATGAAGGAGCTAATCCATAAACGTCCTGAGAGGTAAATCTACAAGTTGCTTTGATATGACAGTGTAACTCCTTCCTAATCGTCTTTGGTTTTCTTCAGTATATACGTAACACAGACACGTGGCCCGAAGACCTTTCCATCAGAAAGACAAAGTGTTAAAACGAGGAGAAGCTGCTGTTGCTGGTGTGGAAACAAAGAGAGAGAGAGACGGACGTAAGTGAGGTTATGTTAGATCTCAACCTTTTTAAGATTACAAAACCTTTGATGATTCCTGCCAAAGTATTTGCATTCAATGTGTTGGAAAATGAAAATGATTGTGGTTCACAAACAGCCTGCTGGAGATGTGATTTGCTTCCAGCGTGACTGGTAGGTGGAGCTGGGTGATGGTCAGTAAATGAGGCAGACACTCCTTCACTCTGCGTCGAGCTAATCCACCTGATCAAAGGGGTCCGCGTCAGCCGAGCATCGAGGTCAGGTGCTGGAGACCTCTACCTTAAAAACACTCCCTCCAGCTGCCCTGTAAACGAGCTAAAGCCACGCAGAGGAGCACGAGTGTTGTGTTAACAGTGTAGTCAGAGATGGCAACGGTGAGATGAGAACAATGAAGATTAATGATGGACATGTTCAGACATTTGCTAACTTCATAGAGGTTGATCGTGAGTTCTTACTTGAGATGGTACTTTTTTTAAAACAAGGTAGTAATTTCTCTAAACTCGTTTAGAGAAATTAAAAGTCAATATTTTTTATGTTTAAGGAAAAACGTTAAAGATACAGACCAGCTGAAGAGGAGCAGAGCAGAGAGGAGGGTCTTGTTCATTACGTCACTGGAAGAAAGAAGGGAGAGAAAAGAGAAACAGAGTGCAGCAAGAAAGCAACAGAAAGCTGAAGGGAAGGATTGTTCTTAAAACACTGTCAATAAAACGCTCAAGCAGATAACTAATGAGCAGTCTGCTGAGTCTACATAGTGCCCGAGGAAGAGCGAAAAGGAGATAGGCCCAATGCCGTTTCTTTGTAGGCGAGGTCCGGAGGAACCTTTGAGTCTTACAGCAATCTGTACATCGTTTCCTCTGTGGCAGACACCCGGAGGGGCGCTGGAGCCAATAGCGAGTGGAAGCGTTGCTTTGACCCACTAACGAAACCCTCCGATACCGTCACCAACGCCAGAGCAACACCACAAACCATCAACGCCTCGTCAGACCACTGCGACCCCATTTTACTCATCCTGACTTGAACGCCGCACCGCAGGGCGAATGTCAGGTGGGGGGGGGGAGGAGGAGGAGGGGGACGGAGAGGAAGGGTGGGGAAGTCGGTGTTTAATAGATCAGGACATGGGCATGCTCACACTGTGCTCGTTGGTCCATGAGAGACCCTGTCACTGCCAGGGAGGCTCCAACCTCACCTCCGCTGGCAGTGAAAGGGTGTTCATGAGAGGATGGATGACACAAAACTCAACACGATGAACCAGTTCAGGAGGATGAAGAACACTACACGTCCTTCTCTGAACACTGCGGGTCAGTACCAGGATGATGGTCATGCAGTCCAGATCATCTGTTGTCGGGTAAGTTAGAGACACGACGAATGTTAAACACCTTCTACCTCCAGAGCGGTAAGATGTGGGCTCTCGACCCTCGGTGTTGATAAATCATCACAAACAGAAACACTATATTTGGGTAACTCGGTGACGCTGTCTTCATGCACTTTTCTAACACACACAAACACTACACACAAAAACACACTCCAGGCATTCCCCTTTACTCACGTAGGCAAACTGTGTTCCTGATTGTTGCTATTTGGAGGAAATGGCGATATGAAAGGATTAAAGCGGGCAGTTCCCTGCATATGTTGAAGAGTGAGGGAACTGGCTGACACATCACGATCTCTTCACACGGATACTTACAGCACTGCTGTCCTTCTTGCCTTTATGCGAGGAGGCCACGACAGCCAGATACTGGATGACCTTCTTGGTGTTCTCCGTCTTGCCGGCTCCAGACTCTCCACTGGAGGAGAAACAGCGAGAGGAGGATTCAAAGACACAGAAAGAGCAAGACGATGAGCAGCACTGACAGGCACTCTGTTCACAGTTCAATAACCCGGGTTAATTGAATGTCCAATGTCTGACTCAAAGCATAATGTTATTGTTCAGTCTGCCTACTACACAGATCCTTTTACCAACTATGAACCCTTTCCTCTTATTTTAGAGCTTTAAAGAAATAGTTTTTTTTTTTGGCATTTCTGACGGTATTTGATGGTAAACAGTGTCGAGATAGAAGGACATAGATATGTTACACAGGTGATATGTGCCTTCAGTCTTGAATTAGTCTTCATGCTAAGCTAACAGGCTGCTCTTGTAGTAGGTACCGGTACACTCTATGCAAGAAAGCAAGTAAATGTATTGTAAACAATGTCGATATATGTTCCTTGAAATAATGGCCAAACACTTCATGGAAACATAATCAGTGTGTATATAGCTGGAATAAAACCTTATAACATATACTCAGTTATTAAGAGTTATATGACGAATCCTCTCAGGCTAGTTAAAGATGTACGACCTTTTTAAGAGGCATTTTATAACTCAAACATTTTTAAACAGAAGCAAGAGCACATTGTTTCCAGAAAATGATTCTGGATACTTGAATGATACCAGAGCCTTCAGCCAGCAGTCCAACACATACACATCCTTCCATAAAAGGCATGCGGTGCTCCGTGTGTCAGGGCTTGGCAGCCCCGAGAGGAATCTCGTTCCTCTGTGCTGTTCAGGTTTGTAAGAACACGACAGCCAGGCTCCTACTGTAGGGAGCTGTGATGCAGAATGAAGTCTGATGGGAGTTTTTCCTCCAGACGGTCCATCAAACTGTCTCTTCCTGCAAGTCCTGCTTACCATCAGCACAGCTTTCACTGACACTCAGGAGATTATTTGAAAGAATTGAATGGATTCAAATTCCATCAGAAGTAGCATATCGCTAATATTCAGACGTGTATATGTTTTATTATGATTTTGGAAAATGTCCGCTCTTCTTCTTGTAAAATATTGAATTAAAGACTTTATGAAAGAGTGAGTTGAGTGTGCGTCCATATTTTATTTTAAGAAGAGTTACACACAAGGTTGAGAACAACAGTAGCAGACAACACAAGCAGTGACCTCAGTGTCCTCGGTCAGCTGAGGGAGCCCTCATCGTCAACATCCTGCGACTTTACGCCCACTAGGGCTATTCCGTCAGTCCTGCCTTTCACACACACGCAATGGATACTCGACCAAGGAAACTGGTGACCCTGCTGAGATGAAATGTCAACATCTCAAAACTGGATTTAGCAGCAGGCTCCCAGCTATTTCCCACGACAAATTCTTGCTCCTGTGTCTGTGTGGAGGAATTTGAGGAATACAATCACTGCTAGATTTACTAGAATACACACGGATGCCTGTAAAAGCAAGCGAGGCGTCACTTCAATGGCTGCAAAGCATGGGACGACAAACTCCATTTCTTTGCACAAGCTTGTGCAAAGATAAAACAGGAAATCCATATATTTAAAGTTTCACAAGTCTCCCATGACAGCATATTAACAAACACTTATAAACCTCATGATTTAAAGAGGTCAGGTCAAGATGAAGGATTGCTGTAAAAGCAAGACCAAAGAAGAACATGCGCTGCAATGAGACACATGTAAACACACGTGCAGGAGGAGCATGTCATACATGACATTCCACGTATCGCAGCAGAAACATTTCTCCCATATATGGCTCCAGAGGCCTGCTGAGACTGAGACCAGCTGGAGCTCAAACTGAAATCTGTAAGTGATGGTGTGGACCTGACTCACGTTCCACAGAGAAGACAGAGCTTGTGTTGCAGCTCTGTTGTATCACAGGACTCACAGTTTATCACTTTGAACTGGTTTTAAATAGTGCTTCGTATCAAACATCTTCACGTTCACCAGCACTGTAAACAAATACCGCCCCGCACACAGAGGCCGGGGTAAAAGCTTGAGGAAATGGTCTGATGAGATCAGAGAATTTGCAGCATCCTGGCATCTGCACAGTGTGGAGTAGAGAGAGCCTTGAGGGGGAGAAGCCCTTTCCTCTCATCCCCTTTACTGGACAACTGGATGCTGAGCAGCAACGGTGCTGCTGTTCACTCACAGCTAATACTGAGATCTGGACGTTAACCTGCTCAGCTCCTCCATACCAAAACAAACCGACGAGTACGTGACGACGTTTTCTATGAATTAAAGTAAAGTCCAAAGATTAAGCATGTTGCTGCTGCACAAAACGAGGCCCTCTATCCCTGGATGTCCAATGCATGTCAAAGGGCTCAATAATTGGTTTAAAAAAAGAAAAAAAGAAACAAACAAAATGGAGCCCAAACATTTGGAGAGCTAATCTGGTCCTCCCATCAGCAGGCAGGGCACACTTCCTGACCGAGGGTCTGAGAAGAGAGCGAGGCCACAGCCCTCTGGGACGCTCATTACGTTTGGCTCCATTTGAATACAACACGATTTACTGCAACATTATCTAACAGACAGTCCCATCTTCACAACATATCTCAGTTATTTCTTGCTGGTTGAGAGGCCAGAGAGGTATCTGATTGGTTTCTCTGTTTACACATTATGTAACTGTCCTTCCACACAAACACACAGATAAACACGCTTCTACCGTCGATGTGACGTCTAGGAACCAGGAGACAAGGAGAGAGGGTGAGTTTGGAGGCGACAGATGTTTTACTTACGTGCAGAGAATGGACTGGTCCTCACGATCTGCAGACGCAAAGAAAGTTGACAGCGTCAGACAGGTGGTATGACGACTCATTCACAAATATACGGTGAGCGAGTGTCCAGCTCACTTGTAAAGGCATACATGTGGTAAACCAAAAGAATCTGCAGTGACCAGTACAAATATGCAATTTTATATTATGTATTATTTTCTTATCCCCCAATGTTTGGTCACTTGTGAAACCACAATCCTTCCTCCAGAAATAAAGATCAATCTCGTGTTAAACTGAAGACACCAGACTTCGTTCAAAGCTGAGAGGAGGCTCGGTGAAAGAAACATGCAACTCCCACAAATACTCCGATTTTTAACCATGAAAATCAACTCTGAATGTACTCAGCAATGAGTCATTACATCGGCTGCAGAACTGCTCCTGGGAGAATACAGTGAGTCCATGTAAGGCTTCTTCGTGACTGTATCCTTCAATACAAAGTGCTCCTGGGAGCACAGCACCGCTGAGGGAACAGATCACTTTCAACATGACACCGCTCCGTGAGGGACACCTGAAAGCTTAGCTGCTAACGACTCCTCGTCCTCAAACGGTGAAGAGCATCATTAATGTGCAGCGTCATCATTTTCATACAGTGATTCATTATGTTGCGTTACAGTGTGCAGCCGGCCCTGAACTGTAAACTTGACTTTGGCTGCTGTTCTACTGGATCCATTCCTTACACACACACACACACAATGCAGCACTTCCTAATTAAGGCAGAGGGGAACGAGAGAGAGAGACAGAGAGAGAGAGCGAGAGAACGAGAGAGAGGTGGCCAGAGTCGTGAGCTTTTGTAAAACATCCAAAAACAACACTCAGTCTTGTGCAAGAGACTCAAAGAGAAGAGACACTGCAGAAATATTACGAATATTATGAATATTTTTGTGACACTGATGGTTCAGATTAAGTAAAACACAAAATGTGAATACAGGGGAGTGTCGATGTCTCTGCATCTGTCTGGCAAACACACAGAAAGGCGCATAAATCACCTGCTGCAGTGAGATGTTTAAGGACAGCAAACTCCCTGCGGGAATTTCACATTTATTTCTCCTGGACATCAAAGACTGAGGCACGATTTGGGAAGAATGGGATCTCGGCCAAGATAGCAGGAAGAATGTCTCAAAGCTCAGGCGAGTTATCTGGATCTGCTGTTGCTCTGCACCACTTCCACTGTAACATGTGAACTGCTCATACTATAACTCTCAGTGTCGACATCCTGCATCATTAGTCACTTCATGGGAAATCACACTAATAACAACTGTCTGCCAGCCACAGTGTGACGCCACAAAGGCTCAAAAGGGTTCATAGATGTGCAGATATAGTCTTAACCTTTTGGTAGTCGAGGACTCTTTTGTGCAAAGGCTTATTGGAATAATTCATCCATCCTGAAGCTTTATGTTTATGCACGTTCTTCATAATGCTTCAAGACCATAGACTGCATATAAGAAGAGGACGTAGTCTCCCGGACGTCTCCCATTGATTTGACTACCGACTACCGTTTTGAAGCCTCGAGTTCGGCATTTTGGCCGTCTCCATTTTGTTTTTTTGAAACCAGAAGTACAACCGAACGCTGACTAAGACATTTTTAGCCGACTTAAATGGTTACAATTAACTTTGACGAAGTAAAAACACACAATGAAAGGGTTAAAGCTGTAAGACGAAAACAAGGACATGACAACGCCGGTAGAGACCTGTCAATCACCGTGTAGCCCCGCCCTAAAGCATCCCCTGCTTTATGGTCTGTTTGACTCTAAATGGACCATAATGTACGAAATGAACATCATGCTGTATTGAAGAAGACTTGAAACTAGAGATTGAGACCATAAACTCATGTTTACAATGTTTACTGAGGTAATAAATCAAGAGAGAAGTAGAGTCATTTTCTCATAGACTTCTATACAATCAGAGGAGTCGCCCCCTGTTGGCCACTAGAAAGAAGGTTTAAGGCCTATGTCTGGATTAAAAACAAGAAGTGATTTTGAAACAACTTGTCAAACCTCTCAGTCATATTCTCACATTTTAAAAGTCATGTTTGATAAATGTCGTGTTTATTGCCTCCCTTTTATACTCGGCCTTAATCTTTTCTTTCAAATGTATTAGCTGACGATGCTGTTGTTGCTTTTGCTGCTGACTTCACTGTCTTAGTACTTTGTCGTAAAAATCAGTTAGACGGCATGTTTTAAGTTCTAAAACTGAACGGGCGGTCCACAATCTTAAACATCAATTATCATTTCATACATCACGAGGCCGAGCTGACGTCTGATGTGTTTAGTCTGAAATAAATGCAGCAAATCAAAACTCTCTTCTCGTCGTGTTAACGCCGTGTTCTGGGTGTAACTCACATGTGAGAATGGTCTGCAGCTGAAGAAGTGTAATCCAAACAGCCACACAAACACCGATCAATCCTCCGCTTCTTGTTTACCAGCGACACCGTGTTTACACACACTAGCTACACACACACTTCATGTGTACCGGCCGGGACAATTTAAAATCCTCCGATGGACACGTATTGGTGTCAGCTTCATTCTCAAAGTAAGAGAAATCACAACTCGGAAACAGATTTAGGAGACTAGTAATGACAACGCTGAAAGAATTAAACATTGAATCTGAAGTCATAGTTTGTCGATGCACAGGTTAGGGTATATTGTTCCAGCTGTATTTCTTCTCACTTCTTTTCAGACGATCGATCATTTCTAGGAGCCTCCAGACTCACACGTAGTTTCAGCGCCAGTGAAGGTATCAATACCCTTAAAATACAGAGACGAAGACTTCAAGAGATGGAACTTGAAGCTCAAAAGTTAGTTTTCATACAATGTCTGAATGCATTACTGAGCTTAACACCAGTGCAGCAGGCAACAACAACATATTCCAATGTTTTGGATCAATGATCGATGTAGAGTGCATACTTATGTATTTTTCTCAAACTGTGTATCTGTTATGCTTGTTTTGGGTCAAGTCCTCCATATCATCCTGAGTGTCTGAACAGTTCTTTCAGTTTCTCTCTTTGCAGCCAGAGAGGTTAAATGGTGTGGTTGTGGAAGATTTGGGATAATCCCGCCTTCTTAGGAGCTCCCTAAACAATTACTTCCTAACTTTCCTGTAAGTCCTGTGCAAACATCCTGTTTCATTGGGAAACTCATCAAAACAATGCAGAAAAGCACAATCTCAAACCCATTTAATGGGAACTTTAAACTCTCAAAAAGAAAATACAGTTAAGAATATTTGAACGAGGACATGGAGGCGGCTGAAACAGGAAATGTTTTACAGCAATCCACCCATCTCCCAATCCAGATGTCAACTCCTCTGAGAGGACTTCAACATGACGTCCAGTGGGCACGACCCCCTGGAAGCACAATAAACCGCTTCTGTGGGAATCCAGCTGCTCTAAACCGCTGCCGGCTCGTCCAGCAGCCATTCACTGTCAGCACGACTCTGCCAAGGCCACGGTCGTCACGGCTGCAAGACACCGACTCTCAAACAGGCCATCAAACACTATTTCTTTCACGCTCTTACTGACGTTGAAGTGAACTTGCAGGTGGAGTAACAAGGTTCATTTTGAAGTGCATAATAATAATAACCGCCGCTCTGCCTGTGAAACTATCAGCCTGACAGCGTTGGCCTGTTTGTGGTTTTTACGAACAGCTTTGTCATCGTGACAGAGCTGAACGCTGCCAGCTGTCAGCTCAGACAGAAGCGAGACTTTCTGCAGCCGATACCACAGCTCACCCACACCCAGCTGTTTAAAGACAGCGGCAAACACTTCAATCTGACAGAAATCACCTGAGCACACGTGAGGCGGGCAGCGTGCAACTGCAAACAGTTTGCTTGGTTGTGTGCGAGAGTTTTTGGAAGCTGATATCACCGGATAAGCTGGGCAGAAAATAACTCTGGACCGAGCCCAGAAGAAGAGGGCCGGGCTGTGAAGCAGATCTTACATTGAGGCCAAACGGTGGAATTACAATCCCCGGGTCTGTCCCATGATGCCATGGGGCCCAGAAAGACTTTCCCCCAGAGACTCATGTTGAGAAGAGACGTCTGAACATTTTTTTGAGGTGAATCAACTTCTCAGGATGAACACTCAAGTAAGCCTTATTTAAATCATTAGGCCCTAAGGCGTTGTAAAATGCACTAATAGTCAAATGCGAAGTTATTTCCACTCCTCCATTGATGTGAATGAGCTTGAGAAGAAGGCTGGACCGAGGGCTGGGAGGAGAGGTAAAGGTATCGCTAGCACTACTGCTCTCTGGACCTCGTAATGCGGAAGAAAGATGGAAGATTCGGGTCATTTTATTCTCAGAAGTCACTTTTTCTTTTTGGATTCATGCACAACTAAGCAGCTGTTATAGGAATGAACGGGGCACTACCTTCAACGCTGTTCCCAGCTCTCATCATACATCCATGCTCTGGACAGCTAACCAGCCCATCACAGAGTAGAAACCTTACATCACAAACACTCGGACAACGAGTGAGGCAGAAGTCACCAAGAGAGGGAAGCGGTGGAAACAGCCTACCTTGCATCATGTTCCTGTAGGCATTGTCAGCGATGGAGTAGATATGAGGGGGGACTTCGTGTCGTTTCTTCCCTTTGTACATGTCGATGATCTTCTCTGAGTAAATGGGCAGCATTTTATAGGGGTTGACCACCACACAGAACAGGCCGGAGTACGTCTGAGAGACAAAGAGCAGGAGGTAGATGAGCGTGCGAGCCCTGTGCATGTTGGTGGAGGATTGTGGGGGCATTGACATGTTTTCGCTGTATACTTACATAAATAAGGCCAGAGAAGTACCTCTCGCGGATGTTGTGCAACACGGAGGCTTCGTTCAGGCAGGTGAGCTCGGCCATGTCCTCCACCTTGCTGAATTTGGGCGGGTTCATCTTCTGGATGTCGTCCTTGTTGACCGTCGCCTTCTTGCAGTTGTCAGCCAGCTCCACCAGAACCTCGTCGCCGTGCTCCTCCTTGATGCTGGCCGCCTCGAAGCCGTGCTTCTCCGACGGGATCCACACCAGCTTCTTGTTCGACCAGTCCGCCTGAGCCATGGGGCTGTTCAGGAAGTCTTTGTCAACAAAGAGGAACTTCTCGTCGTCGGTTGGGGCCTTCTTAGACATCTTGCCTTGTGGTCGAGGGCCAACTGTTGGAGAAAGATGTTTTGAAAATGAATTGGAAAATAGTGAACAATAAAGGAAGGGAGGTGGGAAGTGAGGATGGAACTACAGAGGCAAGAGGGAACAAAACAAAACAAGGCAGGAAGGAAGGAATTAAAAAAAGACGAGAGGGCATAAAAATGAGCCGAACATTTAGCTGTCACAGGAGACATGATGCTGAAGTTCCCTCCTGCCTGTGATCGTGACTGAAAGAGTTTTTCATCCATCGGGGAGTTCCAGAGTGCAGTCATTCTCACCGACCTCCACCCACATACAGCGCTACACATTCACATACGCCACTAGGGAGACGCACAAACAATCCTAATTTACATTTTATATTTTAATTAACTCAGTAACAAAACATTCTCCAAAGAAACAACAGACTGATCTGAAATAACCCCAAACCATCAATGCTCATTGGCATTTACTCACACTCAATCATGAAGTCAGTGCTTAATTGACAACGTCCATGTTTTCCATGTCTATCCCCCTCCATCTCTCTCTCTCTCTCCCTCTCTCTCTCTCTCCCTGTCTCTCTGCTAGGAGGCTTCAGTCTCGTGCTGTGATGACCATATATGGGCCTCTTCTCTGGAGCAGGACTCTTTTTCTGCGGACCTAAACAGCAAGGCAAGTGAACTCCCAAACAAAGCCCATATAGGGAATAGTATGTCTCTTGCTGGCCTCGTCGTTTACTTCAAAATGATAACAGCGAGGCAGAGCGCATGAGGGGGACGGGGCTTTAACGATCATGCTTCATATGGGTCCCCGGCGACAGGCAGCGGCTAAACTATGAACAAGTGTCTGGGAGAAGTTCCTACAGTGGGAAGTACTGTACGGAATTTCACATTAACCAAACTCTATTGAAGTGAAAAAGACAGCATGGGAGCAAATATTTGAAATATTCTGCACCATTTTGTCTGAATGTGCAACTGAACTAAACTGGTTCAGTGAGACTAATACTACATTTGAACTAGTGAGTAGAAAGCTGAATGGTTTCTGGATACAGACAATGAGTCGCTCACGTCCACGGGCTGTTGCTTCACCCACTCCATGCCTAAGTGACGGGCACACACTTTAATTGAGTGGGAACCATGTACAAAAGCCGCTGAGCCTATAAAGCCTATAAATGTACCCAAAGGACCAGCGAAACCAAACCACCCAGAGACTACTGAAATATGAATATTAACTGAGACACAGACAGACTGCAGCGCTGGCGGATGAGTCCAGTGAGCGGAGCACGGTTCTGAGGAAACGACCGGCTGATGCTTTGATGATTCGCTTTTTCTGCAGATAAAAGTAAACAGACTTTTCCTGTCTCTCCACCCGATGCCGGAGTATGTGCAGCCAATCAAAGCCTTCCTCCTTCACCCCTTTAACTTTCCTCACCACTGTGGCTTACTGCGTCCGTGAAGCCTCCTCTCGCTCTCGCTCTGTTGTGTCAACACAGCTTTGTACTCAGCCGGTGTATCCTGAAGACAGCTGTCTGGAGTGGAGTTGACAAGACAGCAGGTTGATACAGACCGACTGAAATGTTAAGGATCATCACATGCATCATTTACCACGAGACTAAACTACCAATACTCCATTATAACTGTGTTCACAGTCATACCGTAAATTACTGAAAATGTCCATTTTAACTCACAATATTTGGCACAAAAGCCACTGATCCGCTTAGTTCAGTGAGATGCTGGCCCTCGGTTCTCAAACACAAAGAAGAAGAACATGATACAAATCTACGTGTCCAAAAACAATGACTTTATTTTAGAATATTTATTTAGAATGATAATAAAGAAGTGGAGACCAAGTGAGCTATTTCTGTTTGTGGGTGAACGAGGTTGAGCAGCAGGGCCTCTGAAGGACTTTACTCATTTCCTCTCTTGGCTGTACAAACATTCTCCCGGTTATCATCTTCTTAATAATGCATTCATGATGATTAGGATTACAGCATAACAACAATTAAATCATGAAGACTAAAATAGACAAATGACGAAACTTGGTTTGTCCCATTCGAGAAAAGGTCCTCCGACTCAAAACTGTTCATTTAAATAGAAATATCGCTGCCAAATAAACTGTCAACACATGACTTCCTTCATGACTTCCTTCAGAGATGCCTTGATGTTACAAAGTAATCATGCGTACAGCACAAACATTCCTTGTCTTGGCATTTTCACAATGCGGGCATCTGTGTCTGAACCAGTTTATCATGTTCTGGAGAGCAATCCTGGAAGTCTGCTTCGTGGGGAGTGAAAGTCCTCGTCAGTGTAATGAAGGTAAAGCGGGGGGGGGGGGGGGGGGGGGGGGGGGTTATGAACATTACATAATAGACTGACAACGAGAGGCGAATCTGGACATCACTGCCATTAATGTACACAACTACAGAGAGAGAACTGAGAATAAAATGAAACCAGATTTATGAAATACTCTCGGTCCAAACCACCGCTGAGGGTTTCATTGGTGTCAGTTCTCACTACAATGTCTGCATCTTCAGCCACAACAGTTCCAGCTGTTTGACAGACAGGCAGCTTGATAAACCATATTTGGGAAACAGGAAACTCCATGGTTAGAGTCGTGCCCATTTCTTCTGAGATATTCAGACATAACTTCCTCTTACTTCCTTACAAACTGCAGCTGGTGCAGTGAACGCAGCATGATTCGAAGTGTTCACAACCAGTTCTCTTATACACTTGATTAAATACACAAATGTTGTCTGTATGAATTGAAAGTATGATTAAAGTAAATGCACTGTACTGTAGACCTGAGCACCAGCGTGGTCTCATTTTCTTCAGTTAGTAACTTCACAGAAGTGATGCAAATCATAAACATAGACAAGCTGTCAAACATGTAAGCTAATAAGCTAAAGCTGATTTTATACCGTCAAATTCCAATTAAATTATCTTTGCAACATGTTCAATGTTTAAATCGATCTTTTTAAAACACAGTAAAAAAAATGTAAAACTTGAATTCCTTAAGTTTAAGTTCAGGTGTAGAGGGGTGCGGTTGGACACGTGCACTGCAGCATCACCACCTGTACAGCGACGCTCCACAGAAACATACTCACACAATGAGAAGAAAGGTGCGTTCAGGGAGCTTTGGGTTTGGAAAGTTAGCGTCTGGAGCGGCAGGCGTTGGCGAGGTACTCCAAAAACGAACAGTCCAAATGACACCCGTCAAATTCAGAGCCTTACCATTTAAACTGCGCACAGTTGCGCGAGGGTGGAGCTGCGCGAGCTGAACCTCCTCCCTCCCGCATCGTCCGGCGGCAGACAGACAGCATCCACTAGCGGGGCAGGAGGAGGCAGTGCACATGCGCACTGAGGACCCCGGCAGGAAGGATGTGAATGAAGAGGTGTTGAATGGAGTACAGAGTCCTGCTGATAAAATGTTGATAACAAATGAAAAACATAACGGGAAACGACGTAAATGCTCTCTCTTCACTGCTTTTAATGGACTGGCACTTCCATAAGGACATTCTGTTTGTCTGTTTACATGTAAGCTAGTCACACTTTATTTAACATCTTTTACTCCCACCACATTTTTTTAACGAGCTACTTCTTACCAGATTAACATTAGATTCGCAAAGTGTGTCATAAATGACAGATTATTGTGATTAAATTAGTTTAGAATGCTGCTGACATGAGAATGCATCAGTAACAATCAACATGTGATAATATATCACAGGTTCACGTGCTGCTTAAAGGGTATTGTTGTACTTACGTACATTTAGCTGGTAACACCTTAGTACTTTAGCTCTGGTAACATGTTGAATGTATACTTGTAATAGTAACTGTTTCATAGCAGGAGAAGCGCAGGTGTTACTAATTGCATTAACGATGGATGCACTGTCATCGTTACTTACACCTGTGCTACTGCGACATCTTCAAGTTTCTTCTGTGAAAAAGGTCTAATGAGTATTTCTTTCCCCATATAGACTCCACATGAAACCCCATCAGAACATCAGTATTGTGTTTTACAGTCTTTTGCTGTGCTCAGGAACATCTCAGGTAAAGTACTGGGTTAAAAAAACCAACTAAAAGGCATCACAACAACGTGATGGAAACACAACAACTAAAACGGAGTGGCTGACAGCTCCCAGTAGGGTTCATCGATTATGCAATCTGCTCCCACTCCTCATAAGGCAAGCTGTCCCCAGCACAGGAATCCCCCTTTGCTGAAACCACTCCAGAGAGGTCCCCCTCTGTAAAACAACTCATCATTTACCAGATGAATGTGTGTGTGCAGCCAACGTAAGTCTTCTATCGTTACGCACAACGCATTCCACTATCACAAACCGCTCGACCTCCCTCCCCCCCTCTCCCGTTGCATCCCTCCTGTTTCCAGCTTCTTTCCAATGGAACGTCCTATATAAGGACACCGATCTATTTGCTCCAATAAATCAAGCTGCTGGTTGATAGCCTAGGGCCTGTTTTATGCCAGACACACAGTACTGTGCTGGTGTGTGTGTGTGTGTGTGTGTGTGTGTGTGTGTGTGTGTGTGTGTGTGTGTGTGTGAAACCTAGTGACAGACCAAAGAAGCAACATGGAGGACCTCCGACTCCCCCTGGCCAACATCAAGGAGGTGGTGGCGTTAACGAAGGAGCAGCAAGAGTTGAAAAACTCAGAGAGAGACAGGGTGAGAGACAAGGCAGAGAGAGGGAGGGCTGAAGAACGAGACGAGGAGGAGGAGAAGAGAGGCAGACAAAGCAGCAGATACACTGAACAGAGAGGTTGCAGCCTGTGCCATATAAGGACAATGGGGTCTGTATGGAATCTCTGCAGCTTTCTGTCTTACTTTCAGGCAAGCACCCCGAGCCCCAGTGACTAAATATGGTCCAGCAGCAACAGCATTGTTCAAACAAACAAAGTTGTTTCTTTACCTGTGATACACAAACGGTTTCTCGATATCGTACATTAAGGCAACATTCTCTCCGTCTAAGGGGAAGACGAGTGCAGATTTCTCCGGTTGTGGTCTGAACCTCTTGTCTCTCTAATCCCCACAGAGATCACTTCTAAATGTCTCTTTAATGTGATGGACGGTCACCCATGCAAGGAGGGGTTCATGTGAAGGTAACATTCATCTTCCCCTGGTTGTCTGAGACAAAGAATAGTCTCTAAACAATCCCTCAGATGTGTAAACCGATGAATAGTGGGTGGGAGAGGACATGGGTAGAAAGTCTGCGTGAAGAGTGGTTAACTCAGTAGTCAGTGAATCAGAATTACACTGAATAAATCTAAATCAAATGTGGATTTTATCTGTTGTGCACGATTGCAAATAAACTAATGCAACAAATGAGTGAAGTCATGACTCACGTTAATGCGGTTCGCCACTAAAGCAGCCACAGCGGCAACAGTTGACAGCGTATATGTGGACTGCTCTTCAACACGATGTGGGAGAATGAATACACAATAAAAGCAACGTCAACGTGCAGAGATCTCTTACATACGGTACGTTTAATGTTCTTTCTTCACCTCCATGTCCATAGATGGCCATCTATTGGAGAGAAAATATGTTTATGGATATGTTTGACCCTCGTGGAATGCAGTTGCTTTCTAATTTGAGCCCAGGAGCAAACATCAGTTCACTCTGCTGCAGTCCAAAGACTGCTGCATTTAGTAGTATTTACACAGCTGTCTCTTTTACACACCACTCATTTATACAGTGCAGGAGAAACGCTACCTATTATAGGGCAACCTGCCAATTGGACAATCATGTGCCATTGTTCAACTTCCTCCGCTTATATAGCCATTTTCAAGGGAACGCTGATATGCGGTGCCAATAAACTAGGTGCCTCGGGCAACAAGCCTTTAAGGGCAAATACATGTTTGCTCCAAGGGAGCAATGCAAAATCAAACGTCCCGGATGAGGCTCGCTGTGACTGCACATGCACTCAACAGCACATGGTTTCTAATTGGACCAAGAAGCAATAAACTAGGACGCTGTATAAAGTGAAGTGTTACATCGTGTTGCAAGAAGCTTCGCTGATGGTAAATGGTTACATTTCGTCGTTGCAGCGAGCAACTCACACTTATCAGCGGCTCGGGTAAATTCAGTGAAATCCACAGTGTGTGCAGCACGTTCTGACCTGATTCCGTCAATGAGCTTATTCGAGAGCTATGTGATCTCATCTATCAAAGACTGAGAGATGCAGATATGGTCGAGGAGACAGAAAAAAGTTTACTTCTAAAACCTAAAAATAATTTAAACATGGATTCTATTCAACTACGTGCCCAGCTTCAGTAACCAGGCAGATAATCAGTTCCAGAACTCAGGGCTTTAAGTCATGATAAGAGCATCAAGTTCCCATAAATGGTGAGAGAGGAAGTGAGATGCAAAGAGCATTGGCTTGTTGCGGGAGATGTTTGTGTGTCCACATTATGGTGGTTGTTCTTTGTGTCTTGTTCCTTTATTGTATATGTGCTTTTGTTGATTTATCTTTGATGAGTGGCTGGAAGGAGATCATGACGACTTCACAGTCGCTGCAGACCACACAGCAAAAGAGGTGAACGAGCAGGAACGTAGCTATAAAACATATTTGGAGGATTTTCTATTCATCTAAGCATAAACATGTGGAACATCAGCTACGTGAGAAAGATCTTAATGAGGTTTCTGACTATTACGGACAGAAAAGGGTCGAGTCGTACTGGGGCCGGGGCAACATGCTGCACAGAGCGACACAATGAGCGCCACAATGTGGAGACAATAACAGGAAAGTAGCTTAGTGTGACTTTAGAAACCTCCCGCTGCTCATTCAGTGCTGTGATGAACTGCACTGCAGAAAGCTAATGCTCAAAAGTACCAACTGTACCTACAAATACAGTTGTGATACAAGCGATACACTTTACAAAAGTTTAAAATAAAGAGTTACATATCTTCATAATGTTGAACTAACATGTATGTAGTAAAATCCCTCTAACCAGCATATTAATCCAGTTAGAGGACTCTGTCTTTATGCACAACGCCACATAGAGAGAGGCTGCGAGGCTTCAGCAACAGCAACCTTCATCCTTTTTTTAGGAGAAGCCGCCACCGTGTGGCAGCCAATTAAATAGCACTGCCACAAATGTTGTGATTCAATGAAGCAAATAAATATAAAACATTTAATTTTAGACAACAAAGAGACAATATGAAAGTATAAAACATTTGTGAATTAAAATAGAGAAGACAACAAGGAACGTTATCTCAAGACAATGAGAAACGTGGATTAATGCAAGCAGCACCATGACCAGATATTCAAAGCCAAACAAAAAGGCCATCTGGGATCATTGGCACGAATCAACACAAAGAGTTTGAGCATCTGTATCAGCGTCCTATAGTCCACGCTGTAACGCCTGTCGATTACACTCAGGTGGAAATACGGTGAAACAATATGAACAAGAAGATTCTGTCACTTAAAGAGTCCGTAAAGGCTTCGTTCTAGTCCCTGTGGCACTACTAGGGGCATCAACTGTTAGGCATCAGGTCCAGGTCCAGTACTGCTGGCAGGAGCAGCAGCTGGCAGAGAGGCCCCCCGCAGAAACACCTTCCCACCAGCATCACTGCTGCTCACGAAGTGGCACATCAAGCCATAGAGGAGAGGTCTGGAAGAGGAAATGTGAAGAAATGCAAGTTGTAGTAAACATTTTTTATTTTTTAGCACAGGCAGAGTAAAGTCCTGGGCCATAAAACCCAGGTCATTGTGGTTACAGTGGTACTCTCTATCCAAGAGACTTACCAGTAATTATTACAATCTTTTTTTACATAAAAAAAAACAAAAAAAAAATATATATATATATATATATATATATATCTTTTTTTACATAAAAAAAAAAAAAAAAAAAAAAATATATATATATATATATATATATATATATATATATATAAGAAACACATATAAGTGACACAAGCCAGACTGCAATCTCTGGTGCATCAAATGTGCTATTCTTTCCAAAGCAATGGTGGGGACATGCTGACATTATTGACAGTTGTCAACATGTTGGTTGTAACATAACTGATCATCCCCCCAGAGAGTTCAGCACTTACACAGACTTGGAGCTCGCATCCTCTGTGACTTTCAGCTCATTCGCCAAGAACTGTCTGTCCAAGGCAACATCAGGTTGGCCTGATTCTGAGAACACAAACACAGCTGAGTGTAGAAGAAGAAGTGCACTTTGCTCTATAGTCACTGATTAGGTTTAAATAAGAGTCTTTAATCTGCTGCTTTTGCATAAAGCCTTCCTCTGCACAGTTTGTAAAGAAACACCAGCTGTGCTGTGACTTTAATCTCTTCCGCCCACCTGCTGTCAGCACGGACGCGGTGTGTCGGTACCGGTTGAACTCCAGGTACTCCCGGATGAGCTCGTTGATGAGCAGGTTCTCGTGGGACAGCGGCGGACGAGCTTCGCGCTGGTCATCCAGGGCGCTAAACACCTCTGCCCGGATACGAGCCTTCAGCTGGCCCAGCACACCACGGGACTCCAGCGTGTCCCTCACGGCTGAGACATTACGGGATTACGTTATCATCTGCGAGGCCAAACGTACCGTACACCTGGTTAACGCTAGTGTTAGAAGGTGGCTAGCTGTGTGTGAATGGCACATAGGTTGTGTTTACATGTAGGTATAACATTGGGTCACTTTATGGTGTCAAACTGCGGACAACAGGCTCGCTTAGCTATCACAGTTTTTGGGTTTTTGAATGGAGACTGATACAAACGACGTGTTGTAGTCAAGCTAACGTTAGCTTACCAGAGCTAACAAACAATTTGACTTACAGGTGCAGTAAAATGACGTGTCGTGTATATATTCCAGTTAATAATATAATAAGTAACGTTATAGACAAATGATAGAGAGCGCTTACCACACTTCAGTTCAGTAACGGTCGCCATTGCAACAAGTGTAAACAACCGTCTGTCTGCCACCCTTCATAACATACGCGTCTGCCATCTAGTGGCGGGGATGTGTAACTGCAAATGAGACCCCCAAACATCACATCCGGTCTGCCGTGCGTGTTCCTCATCAGGGTAATAAGATTGTAAAACAGATTTACTTCCCCCGTTTATTGATATTTCCCCCAAACACTCATTTGCAAGGACATGAATTCAAGCATGAAGACATTGTACACTCAATTAAAACGTTATGATTCAGCATGATGTATGGAACAAGACAGTATATTAACAGTAAAAGTGAAAACAATGAACAAGCTTGTTATAAAAAGTATAAATATAATACAATGTCATATGACATAAATAGGATTCCTCTTACAATATATTGTCTAAACCAGTAAGACAAAAACAGTGAATGCCTCTTCTCTTTAAAAAGTTCATCGGGTTCTTTCTTTGAATCGAGACTACAGGTCAACGTGGACTATTTACAGTCTGTCATGTCAGCACCATAAGAACAATGCTCCTCTGTATATGGCCTGAGTTGTGTGGTGGAGGCAGAGTGACAATCACACAGATATTCATCACCATTGTTTTGAAGAGGCATTCTCTTCATTCATGGTGGTTTTCACTACCGACGTCAGGTTGAATCCGACCAGCAAGGTCTCTGTTGACTTTCTTTATGTGTTTACTTTGACAGAAATAAACAACAGCCACAACATAGTTGGTCGATTGCTTATGTCTTGGCTCACTTCAATGTTTTCCTCTTTTCCCTGACATATAAAAACTCCACATTGGCTGCTTCCAGCTCAGATGTTGAAGGCAGTTAAAAGCTCTCTTCCTCTGCGTTTGCCGTGGTGAACCTTTTGAAGGTTAGTGTGTCAGAGTATTTCCTGTCCCAGTTTCTGGGGCAAGAAGAGGAAATAGCCTTCTATCAGTTTACAATTACAAAATTGCCTCTTTCTTGGTATACAAGGCTAAAAAACAAACAAACGAGTAAACATCGTTTAAGCCTGAGACAACATCAGAAAATATACCATGTGCTTTATAACACTTACAAAACTACAAAAATACTATCGCTCCCATTCAAGAAGAGAATGTAAATCCTTCAGATTTGATATAGTCTTAGCTTGCAGCTCCGGGTTTAATCTCTACATTGAATGAACGGACTCCACTACTCTATAGACAATAGTTATAGCTTGGAGACTCTCAACAATCCACTGTAGCTTTCTTCTGAATGTTCATCATCGGAGGTTAATAATGTCTTTAGGACCGCATGTCTGTGTGTTAATAACCAACATATAAGGACTGCGTCAGCAGCTGCTCTTGAGATTCTTTGACAATGCCCTCGTGGAGAGCAGCTTCGAGCTGCCACAAAGCTTGGATGGAACGGCACGATTTTACGTGTGCTGCAGAGCCGCACAAATAAGATGCCACATCTGTATACACCTGGACACCGGCTCCATAGTACGAAGCCCATTGAAGACTTAGACCAGCCCGGCTTCCCGGCACATTCGGTAGAACTGTCCCCGCTGTGCGATCAGGTTGGCTGGAGAGTCCATCTCTGAGATTTGGCCTCGGTCCATGACGATCACTCTGCGAAGCGGCAAAAAGAGGAGGAAGATGTCTTTTAGATCCAGCGTTTATGTTTTTACACCTGATCTAACATTTACACGTGTAGTAAAGCTGTGGGTTTTGGGTTGTCTAGGCCTATAACTGTGATGAGTATACGGTTAATGTGGGTTGTAGGGCTGCAATTAAGAATGAATGTCTTAATTTAACTTAACTTTCATTAATCATTTTGTTTATAAACTGTCATATAATGACATGTGCCCATTACAGGTTCCCAGAGTCCAAAGTTATGCCTTACATTGCTTACTCTGTCTGACCAACAGTAAAAAAAGTAAACTAAATACCCCAAAATATCGACCACTCAGTATATAATGATGTACCTGGTGTAGTCCATGATGGTGTTAAGGCGGTGAGCAACGGTCAGGACGGTGCAGTCTGCAAACTGTGTGCGAATCGTGGACTGGATGAGCGTGTCTGTCTCCAGGTCCACAGCAGCTGTCGCCTCGTCCAAAACCAGGATCTTGGTCTTTCTCAGCAAGGCTCTGGCCAGACACACGAGCTGGCGCTGACCCAGACTACACAGACAAAGGAGAGGGATCGCATCACATATCAGATTCTGTCCGGTATGTTTCATGACACTTTGTGCGGATATCGCTGTAGTAAAGTGTTTACTGACTAAAACCAACGGGTAGTGGTTTATATACAGTACAGTGAGTCGTATCTATACCTGAGGTTTTCTCCTCCCTCTGAGCATTCGTGGTTGAGTTTGTCAGGCAGATTCGAGACAAAGTTTTTGAGGTGAGCGAGCTCCAGTGACCTCCACACCTCCTCGTCTGTGTAGATGTCAAACGGGTCGAGGTTCATTCGGAGGGAGCCTGAGAACAGCACGGGGTCCTGGGAGAGAGGACGGCAGATGTTATTCATCGCCACACGGTCCAGACTGGTAACACAATTATTATAATCTAGAATGGCTTGGATACAGATTGCAGCTAATGCAAACAGTTTATTTGATGAAAGCCAAGGCCCGGATTCTGTTATTACTACTGTCGCACCTGAGGAATGATAGTAATGCGCGATCTGAGGTCATGGAGTCCGACGTCGGCGATGTTGACTCCATCTATAAAGATCTTTCCCTTTGCTGCCTCCAAGATCCTGAAGATTCCCAGGGCAAGTGAGGACTTCCCCGCTCCCGTCCGACCCACAATTCCAACCTGAAAAACAGCTTTTCAGTCAGAATGTACGTGTAACATAATTCAAGCACTTTAAACCATCCAGGCTTAAGACGGGTGAAAATGTTTTCATCCCACGAGATGACTCACCCTCTCTCTTTCGTGGATTTGTAAGGTGATGCCCTTCAGAGCCAACTCAAGTCCTTTACGGTACTGCAGCCCGTAGTCCTGGAACTCAATGGTGCCTCTCTGGGGCCAGGCCAGGGGCAAGGAGCTGCCTTCAATACTCCAACTCGCCTGAATGAGACAATGAGAAAGGGTGAGGAGAGAAGAAGAAAAGCCTTTGTGTTGTACAGTATTGGATTCAGTGTTTTGTTTGTGTGGGTGTGGAGGGAACACGAACCTCTTTAGCGGTATCAGCATACTCGTTGACCCTCTCCACAGACACAATGTTGTTTTCCACGTCAGTCCAGGACCTCACAATCCAACTCAGGATTCCAGTCACCTGCAAAACATCCAACACACCGAAGTTCACTTTAAATCGTATTCTTTCCTGTGCTGAAAAATGCATTTATATTCCACTTTCTCCAGTTTAACCTCCAATTGCAGTCCCACAATGCTGTGCGTGTGAAGTTGGCTGTCTTTGACGTTAATAAGTCGGGCATTGGGAAACCTCCAGAACTGCTGTGTGAGAATGTGTGTCAGCGTGTCTGTTGGCAGAGCCTCTTACCTGGAGGGAGTGTGACACAGCCAAACCAACCATGCCTGGGCTCAGGGTGCCTTTTCCCATCACAGAGAGAACGGCAGCAGCTAAGACCACACCATTACCGACAAACTCCAGATTGACTGCCAGCCACCTGTGGATGAAATATTGATTCAGCTCAGCTGTGGGCAGACAACTACCAAAATGTGTCCTTATTACTGACGCCAGAAGTAATTTTGTGCAACCATGTAACATAAAGTAATCGCAGCAACTGTTGCTGCTTTGAGTCAACACTGACCCTCATGAACTGTAACTGAGCGATGCACATTATAATCATCACATCATCTCACCGGGTGGCCACAAATCTAGGGAAGTAGGAGGTCTGATTGAAGTCGACCCTCTTATTAGCCTGCAGAATGAACCTGGACTGCTCGCCAAAGGCCCGGATCACGCTGGCGCCCTGCACCGTCTCGTTGAAGTGGGTGTAGATGGGCGATCGGCTCACGGCTTCCAGCCTCCGCAGCTGACAGGATGTGGCGACGTAGAAGCTCTGTAGCCCACAGTGGAAAAGTAAAACACAAGTTTAATGGGTGAAATCAAGAGGGAGCACTGAGGGCTTTCCCATAATTCATAGTGAACGTGTGTAACATCTATGTCAGCACGTGGGGGAAGAAAACACAAGTGAATGGCAAAATCAGCAGGGTTGGTTTTGGAGCCCGGAGCTTTCCAATAATACACTGTAATGGAACCCAGCTCTCGCTGAGCCGCCTTGAACATAAAACTCTCAAAGAAAAAGAGTAATTTGTGGTGAGTTGAAATGTTGGCGGGAGATGTACCTGGACAAAGGCGTACAGGAAAGCGAGTGGCAGGATGATCACGGCTGCAAATGGCATCGCAATCAGCACAATGATGCAGACCTCCACGAGTTTGAAGACGTAGCTCAGCATCATCTTCAAGCCGTCGGGGACCATGCAGTCGATGGCGTCGATCTCTTTGGCAAAGCGGTTGAGTAGGTTGCCGCTGGGCGTGACCTCAAAGAAAGACATCGGAGAACGCAGCACGTTGATCAGCAGGTCCATGTGCAAGTGGCGAGAGGCGATGATGCCGCAGATGGAGATGGCGACAGTCGTACCAAAGATGGCAATACCTGAAGAGAGGGGAAAGATGCTCGATCGCGTCAGAGTCGAACGTCAACAAACCGGTGTCGACTCTTCATTAGTTTGAGCCGTGAGGACTCCTAGAGCTCTCTAACTGACCTTGCACAAAGCCAAGCGCACCAAACACGGTCAGTTTCAGGTCTGTGTCGATCTGGGTGCCGTTAACAATCGGGTCGTCAGCCCACACGCTCAGCCAGTAGTTGTAGGCCAACGAGGCGCCCTGCTGAAAAGCGTACAGGAAGACGATGGGAATAATGATGGCCAAGCCGATGGTCTTGAAGTACTTCTTGTACATCGCCAACCGCACCTGATGGAGAACAACACAAAATGTACTGTCAATCTCAAGGACTTAGACGATCATTACATCAACTATTTTATGTTTTATGTTCATTAATCTTGCAATAACTTATTTCTGGGCCACTTATGCCTAATTTCACACCAATGGAGGTGAAGTCAAAAGCCGTTTTCAGACTTACCCTTCCAGTGCGGGCCTTGTCAGCCTCAGTTAGCTTGCCCAACTCCTCTGGTACCTGTTCCTGGTCTGTTTCAGACACGGGCTCCATATTCTGCAGGTTGGTATTCGTGGTGTCACCCCTGCAGGACACGGAGAGGCCAGAGGTCAGGCTTGGGATGCCAAACATCTTTGTCACACATTTGCAATTTACACGTTTGTTTACACACCCAATGAGCTGCTCCTGTGACAGGTCTCTGGAGAATGGCATGAAGTCCACCATGCTGAGGCGAGCATTGGACCTCCTGGAACCAGCTTTAAGAAAGGGACATTTTTGTGGGTTTTAATTTGGGATTATTCATCTTTAGACTGATGTCTGGAAGTCCTCCTTTCTGCACACGCTGACTTTTATTTATCCGGTCATCTTTTAACAGAATGGTTCTCACCTCTCTGTATGGCGCTCTCTTTTCGCTCCGTGCTGGCAAATGTATGAATGAACTCAGCAAAGGCGCCATGGCGGCTTAGGAGCTCCTGGTAGGAGCCACTCTCTGTGATTTCTCCATCTCCTAGGACGAGGATGAGGTCAGCCTGTGGCAGGAAGCTCATCCCGTGGGTCACTAGGATGCGGGTCTGTACAGCGTGTAAGCACAATCCAATAATTAGTTGAGGCTTTCGTCAAAACAAAAGTGTCAGCAAAGTAGTGGTTTCCGTATTATGATGAACAATAGCGCATGCCACGTGCCTGTAAGTGGTTTAAGGAATTGTAAAACCATGTTTTAGCTCTTTGCAGCTGAATTGCATTTTGGTTTTGTTGCATGTATTACCTTGTCTCTAAGGACTCCTTTTGGTCCGATGACTTTGTCAAAGATGTGTTGGCCCACATGTGCATCAACAGCAGACAGAGGATCATCCATGAGGTACACATCAGCCTTTCTGTAGACAGCCCTGGCCAGGCTCACCCTCTGCTTCTGCCCACCTGAGAGGTTCAAACCCTGCAGGGACACAACGATTCCAAAGTTTAGATAGACTCAAAGGATTCGGAGATAAATAAAAGCCCCGAAACATATCATTTCCATTTCTCCATTTCAATACCTTTTCTCCAATTTCTGTAGCATCTCCAGCAGGTAGGATTTCCAGGTCAGGCAGCAGTGCGCAGGCCTCCAGCACTCGGTGGTACCAAGTCTTCAGTTTCTCACAGCCAAATAAGACGTTGTCTTGGACTGTGGCGTTCTGGATCCAGGCCTGCTGGGGCACGTACGCCACCGAGCCCTGTGAAGACACATGTCAAAAGAGAGACTGTCAGTATTAATCAAATGGAATCCACAAATAAGAAGAAAACGTTCATGTGGAACACAAGCTCAATACCTTAACAGTGACACGGCCGCTTCTTTTCTCTGTTTCACCAAGCATGGCGGACAACAGAGAGGACTTTCCACTGCCCACGTGTCCGACCACAGCGACGAGGGAACCTCGTGGCACATGGATACTGATCCTGTCAACAAAGGAACACATTGTTCTGTAAGTCTCTTTGTTTTTTATGTAGATTTAGTACATTTTATTTTCATTATTTTCATAACTCGTACCTTTTAAGACACGGAGGGCCCTCAGCAGACCAGCTGAAAGTCCCGTTTTCGATCACCACGTCTTCCCCATCTGAACAAGAAAGAAAGGTTGAGTAAAATGAATGAAACCTGCAATATAAACGCTGAAGCCTGTTCCTTCAACCTGAGCCACAAACAAACTTTCAAATCAAAAATCCCCCTTGAAGTCTTTTCGTCAGAGTGCAGCCTGGGCGTAATTACAAGTGAATTAGCTTCATCATGCAAATTATAGAGCTGCTGCTTCTTCACAAGCTGTTTTAGGAAGTGTTGACAGATTACAGACAGGACTGCAGTGGTTCTCTTTTTTCTTTCTCTATGAATCATACGTCTGAATTCATGCTGTGATTTACGTTCAACCACAAAATGAGAACATCCTATCATTTCCCTGTCTGCCAGTTAGCCAGGGACCCAGGAAGTGACAGTGCACATGATCCATACAAGGTTGTGGTACTCCACAGATATACACAACCAAAGCCTGCGGGCTGTTCATATTGATTATGACAGCCTATCATTTAAGACATAAGATAAGATAAGATAAGATAATCCTTTATTAGTCCCTCAGTGGGGAAATTACAGGATTACAGCAGCATTGCTCACAAGTAATAGAATGAAGATAAAAAATCAAGTAGTATAAATACAGTAAACAGTAAACAGTAATAAAAATATGACAGTAAAGAAGAATACAAAATATATACCAGTATATAGAGGCGGGGTAAAAATGTAAAATGTAAGATGATACTTAAACGTATTGGATATTGCACGAAATATTGCACGGGATGACAGTAAAGAAGAATACAAAATATACCAGTATATACAGACGGAGTAAAATGTAAGATAATACTGTAGGGACATTGTAGGGAAATTGGTGAAATTAAACCGCGCAGAATAGTAATTCATTAGTTTGATGTGACAGTCGATACATGGGTGGGGTTCTTACCAGAACTCGATGGAGCCTTTGAGACATTGTCCCCCTTCAGCTCCTCTGAGCACAGGTACTTCCCCAGACGTCTCAGTGAAACCATAGCCTGAAACAGAAACAGTGGTTAGTTAACTGAGCTGTATCCATCACATGGTACCATCCAAATATACCTTATCAGGCACCATGGATGGAAAAAAAACATCTCAACACAATCACAGGTATCACAATGTCACCCACCTGCATAGTCGTGCTGATAGCGAATGGAAGCTGGCTGAGTGGGGTCTTCAGGATGTTGATCAGTGCCATTGAGACAAAAACCTTCTGTGCATCCAGGACGTTCCTGTCATCGAGCGTCACGTAGACTCCAAACATGGAGAAGGCAATCTTGGGGGAAAAGAGATTAAATGTTACACACACAGGCAAAGGCTTGTGTGATGGGGGATCTTTAGAGACACCATTTGTATATATTTGTATGTACTCTTTTTATTAGCAGCTCCTTTTATTTCCGCGCTCTTACCAGGAAAGAAGAGGAGTTGAAGGATGCAATGGAGATGGAATAAAGGATCTGAGATTTCTTCAGGGCTTTGAGCTCTTTTTCTCTGTGGCCCAGAACCTGCTCCAGGAAGGCCTTCTCCCAGGCGTAGAACTTCAAGATCTTTATTCCATTCAGGATCTCGTTCATCAGTCTGATGCGTCCGTCCATGAACTTCATTTGGACCTCCTGTTGACCAGACAAAGAGCTTTTTACGTTTTGTCGTGGAAACAATGAAACTATCCAAAGCTGCGGCACAGTGGAAAGACGATTACCAGACCAAAGCAAATACATGCATTTGTGAACATGGGTTTGTCTGCGCTCGTTACAACTCTAGCAGTTTTCCTGAACATCATATAACTTGTTAAATTAATTTTAGTGATTTTTATGACAAGGAAACAACAAAGGGCCTGGAATGTGGTCACTGCATTCAAGACTAAGTTCGATTAAATTGGCAACCAAATGTACAGAAGCCGTCTGTTGTTTTTCCAAAGAAATGAAAAATGATGTCCTCTTACTGCCCACCCTTTCCTTTCATTGTTTTTCAAGCAGGTTATATGGGGCAGACATCAAAAGGACAAGAGAGAATGTACCATCCAGGCCAACCACCTACGCGGCTCTTCAGCCACTATCTAAACCAGCTGTGGCATCCCTGACCTAACACGCCAGATGTCAGCGCTACTGGAGCGAAAGAGTGCAGGATCCCTGTTGCTGTTTTTACCTGTAGCTTGCTTCTTTTCTTTGCTATGAATCCGTTGAGGGGGAAAATGAGAATGACGGTGGCGATTCCTGCCAAAGCCGATGGGCCGAGGTGCTAAATAAAACAAAGAACGAAACGGTGTCAAGGGCCTCTCAGTTGAAATGCAGTTGTGCATGAATGAGTGGCATCGTGAAAACATTTGGACATACCTGCCAGAGGAAGAAGAGACAAAGAGAGATTTCAATAGGAGCCAACCAGACAGCGTTGAAGTACACCACAAAGTCCATGAGCTTCTGAGTGTCTGCTGACACCAGATTCACAATCTCGCCCACGGTGCAGGTCCTCCTGGCTGAGCTGTTTATCACCAAAGACTGGATTGACGACAAAAGAGACAAAGACATTTTAGCCCTCAGTCGTCCAGTATAAATGAACATCCTCGTAAAGATCTCAGACAATCATTCATTTTATCCCACTCTGTTTTCCTGTCTGGAAGGAGAGACGGCTGTTGTTTTTGCCATTTAAAAGGTAATTTATGTGGTGTCGAGAGGTTAGCGGCTACATGTCAGATACCCACCTTCCTGTAAACCAAGCCCATGACAGCCGTCTTCACCCTCATTCCCACTGTGAAGCACGTGTACATGTACTGATGGCTGAAGAGGGACTGGAGGCAGGACAGCAGGAACATGAGAGTGGCGTAGAAGTAGCCTTTCCACAGCGGAGCGTCTTCGTCTCTCATGAAGTCCAGCAGAAGACTGTGGAGGAGGGGATTAATCAGGATGTTCAGTTTTTAAGTGCATGTAAGTCCAATCAAAAACTCTGTTTATGGTTTTCCCTGAAACGCAGTGAATGAAAACCAATCATAGCAGTTTTTACTCCGTCAACATCCCTTTTTTTAAAATCCAATGTGGTATTATGTGACCTTCATTGTGTGCCTTAAACCGGTGGCCGTTAGTGCTGCTGCTGCGGCTGCTGGCTGACTGGTGCGCACAAAGTAGCTCGGGTTGCACAACAGCGCTCAGCTTGTGGCTGCCCTCACACTTGGCCAGCGGTTCCCTTATTGTGGTCCGACAGCATTGCTGCCATTTAGAGCCTCCTCTCCCCCCCGGCCTGTGCTCCTCACTGGAGAACAGAGGGCTGTGGTCTCGTCTACTTTATCTGCTCACAGCTCTGTGACCATAATTAACACTTCCACTGATTCTGTGCTGTGCATCAACAACATTCCAGTCTGGCTGGTGGGATGGTGCGGCGGGTGGTGGGTCAGCCATAACCTGTTTACATTGCTGCAGCTTCTGTTGTTGTTTGAGTCACAAATCATTGAAAACAGGACAATGAAGGTGATCGCTGAGGTGTTAACCAAGGAGTTGTTTCTACAGTAAAGTATATCCATATATGTGGACTGCAGTATCCGCTTAACCAACGTTTCTTTAAATTATACCAGGAAAATGTAATCTCTTTCACTTAAATCCCTAAATTGGACAGTTAACCCCCAAAACCACAATAAAGCCTATTTTTACTCTGGCCTGTCCTGCAGGCCATCCAGGTAATTTCAGTCTGAGCTGAGGTTTTGAAATATTGGCTGCAGCTTTCCTTAATACAGCGAACGCAATGTCATTTGGTTTGTGGGACTTCGAGCACAGACAAAGCTATATTTGACAAACTCAATAACAACAACATCTTCTTCCAAATATAACAACATGGTCACTTCTTCTTATGAGCAATTTCATTGAGAACTTCTTGTTCTTCAATGCGATCATCTTCATGCAGAATAACACAAACATTTGTGGATTATCTTGTTATTTTTGGCTCTTTGCACTATGAACCAAATAACCCCGAGCTTCATGCTACTGGGTTGAGAGAAAGCTAATATCTACAAACAGCTATTCGTTTTTGTTGCCAGATTGCACTCATTGTGAGAGCAGATTTAGGTTTCGGGAAACTCTTCCTGGAAGTCTTACCTGAGCACCTGGGGGATGGCGAACATGAAGGCATCGTGGAATATGATACACAGGGTACCAGTCAGAAAGTACGGGCCGAACTTGCGCGCCATCGTCCTGAGCAGGAAGAAGCCGGAGCTCTGCTCCTTCTGCAGCTTCCTGAGGAGCTGAGCCTGGTCTTGCAGTCTGCTGCTCCCCAGTGCCACGCCCGACGCTAAGGCCTTCTCCTGCCTGCCAGAGCGAGAGAACGCAAGTCTTTAATGTAAAACTGACTGTAAAAAGAAACCTGTTGTTATTCGTACCATCACTGATGGACTCAAGAATTCGCCAGCAGTAAAAAAGCATTATTCACTGACATAATTACTGGATTTAACGAGGGATCTTCAAAGCACTGGACCGTGTTAAAAAGCTTTGACACAAGGTTCTTGCTCTGTGTCCTCAAGGGACCGCTTTGGACGCCTCGGTGATGAGACGTCCTGAATTCAAAATTTACCGCAATCATGGCTAAGTCATGCTCTGCTTGGGTCATTAACTCAACCGGCACCATGCTGACGTTTGGCCACGTTGCAATAAAGTGGAATTGATTCTTTGTGCAGGACACGTGCATGTCTTGTACATGTTTTTTTCTCTGTGAAGATTGGTCTTCTGCTGCACGTTGTCTTCATACTAGCTAATGCACAGAGAAGATTAGGCAGTCAATCACAGCACTCATTGAAGGGGCAGATTGTATGCATGAAAGACAATTTACTCATCATGTTAGCATTAAGCCCAAAGCACAGCTGACCCCGTGTACAGCCTCACAGAGCAGTTTAAACAGTTGTAAACTCTTCATTTTGTTTATTCTGTCTTTTTAGAGTCAACTTTATGAAAGCCAAATACCAAATTGCCGGGGTATCCCTTCAAACCATCAGACTCAAATTAGAAGGCGTTCTCACTTTTGAAGTTCGGCACATTCATCTGTCCAGTCCTCCTCCAGCTCAGAGATTATCTTGCGCGACGTGTCTTCCTCCCTCAGGGTCCACAAGTCCTCTGCTGCCAGCGGGGTGCGATATCCTTTCACAACAAGCCTGAGGAGGACGATTCACACAGATCATCGTCAACAGAACACATATTATTGTAAACAAGTACAAACTGTCGCTGTAGTGAGTCAGCCAAAGCCAAAAAATGAGGGGTTTTGAAGAACCATCTTACCCAGTGAACCACCAGAAGAGAATCTTTGACAGGAAAGAGGCGTCTTTCACGGGACAGGGATTCTGCAACAGATTAAAGGCCGGACTCAATGTTGTTTTCGCAGTAGAGCTCTCACCACTTTAAGGCTTTCGAGACACACACAGCTTCACAGAGGCCGTCGATTGATGGTTGAATGGTGCAGTTGTGAGGAGTGTGTTTAAGAACGCTAACGTGTGTACAGTCAGGTGGTCCATTGTGGGGAGCAGAGGCCATGAACTCCCACAGGAATAAATAGAGTTCAGTGGGTGGGAGATGACGTTTTGAGGTCTAGCTCGGGCAGAACGGAACTGTCTAATCACAAACTTTCCAACAAGTGGAGACACACACACACACACACACACACACACACACATACAGAAACACACACACACACACGTCCTCTCACGCATTCTTTATGGCATCTCTGCACCCTGCCACCCCCGCACCGGGGTGTTTGCTCACTTCATTACCAGCGCTCCCGCTCTTCCTCTCTTCCTGTGAGTAACTCTAACCAGAACGTGGGGCGGAGAGGAGGAGAAGGTGGAGGAAGACGAGGAGGACACACCAAGGATGGGTGTGTCCACCAGGCTGCGGCTTCTGCCCCCTCAGCCTCTTCACCACCGGCCGAGGGCTTCTGAGGGACTTTTCCAGCTATTTTGATTGTTTGTCACCGGGGAAATGTTACGTCACACGTCTGTTTGATTGATTAGAAGTTAATTTTCATTAACCTGTCAGCTGTCCGAAATCCACTTGCTATTTGGAGCTTTAGTGCCATCAGGCTCATGTTTGATGGGATAGTGAGATCTGTATTAAGTAATGCCTGATGCAGCGGTCCTGATGTTATCCAACGCTGCAGTGAGTGAGTCGCGGTGATGGTATGCAGGAGAACAACGACAAACACACACACACATATTAACACTCTCCTCATAGGAAGACAAAGCGGTGAAGTGAGAGTGGAAGGAGGGAGGGAAGGAGGTGAATCACATTTCCTCCAAAAGGGAAAAATGTCTTGACAACAAAAGTTGAAAACCACATGATGGCTGCTCAGGCGTTTTCTTTCCTGTGTTTTGGATCGGAGTGCACGTTTTTGACGGAAGTGGGATACATTCTCCTCTGCATACCTTTTCCGAGACAGTTTTTCCCTCTGGAGGCTGGTCAGCAAAACAGCACAGGAGGAGCTGGGCCAATTGGATTGTGAAGTAGGAGAAGAAGGCGAGGTAGCGTACAATGTCTGAGGCAATGCCCTGTGGAATAGGAAAGCACAGATTAAGGAGGCTGCTACAGGGCTGAACAACACCAGTCTTTTAACTGAGTTCCTTCAGTTTATTTGTGTTAAGCTATTCCAGACATGTTTTGTAAGTTAGACTTCTATTTCAAGCTGAGGAAACAATTAATTGTCTTTGTGGCCGTGCACATGCCAAAGAACAACAACAACAACATTTCTCTTATTAAATCAAGACATACGGGTTTCATCTCTGTCAACATTGCTCAACATATCACACAACATCCTGTGGTATACGGCCTCATTCATCACTGTGGCTGGACAACACATTGCTTTCCCCATGCTAACACATTGTACAGCAGAGGGATGGTTTACACACCAAGATCACAGACACAATAAAGAGTATTTTGGACCATAAACCCAGTCTTTAATGGTGTACTTTATATAAATTAAGTGATAGTTAAAGCTGCTTCTCAGTCACGCTAAGAGCCCGTATCTGTAAATAGGGAGATTGTGGTTTCAAACCAGCACCCTTACAGTCAATCAAGGGAGCAGCTGCGATATTAACCGCTCAGAGACTTTTGTGAAATGTAGGACTCACTTGTTATTCCTGACGTAAAGAAATTGTGGGGTTTGGCAGATGCATTGTTTACTACTGGGTCAAGGCCACTGCCACAGCCAGTCGGTGCAATGTGCAATGGCTGTGCATAAAAGTCAGAGCCATGGTAAACAGTAGAAACAGCTTTCTCTGAAAAGTGTGGTGCTGTGCCCAGAAAGGAGATATGAAGGGTCCAAATGGTTCCGGCCACACAGTGAAAAACAGGGTCAGGATGGTCGGAGAGTGGGTGGCAAAAATGTAGGTCAGGCGACTAAGAATGGCCGACAAACATGAACTCAGTCAACTCCAGCCATCAGCGCTGCAGAGTGAACTAGACACTTTCTTCATAAATATTCACAAAATGTGTCAGTACAATGTTTAATGTGAGTTGACAGAGTAGACCGGGAAACACTGCTAAGCTGTACGACACAACTTTTATCATCGTTCCATTTTTTAACAAGATTAAAGTACTTTTGTACTATCTCAGATGAATTGTCCTGCAACAGTAACGTTATCAGCATCATAGTTAAACTTTCTACAAGACACACTGTAACACTAACATATGTACATAAACCTGTCAAATACAATGCTAAAGCCACCAGTTAGCTTAGCACAAAGACAGGAAGCAGCTAACCTTGCTCCGTCCAAAGGTAGCCTAAAATCCTCCCACCAGCACAGCGTAAAACCACAGTGTTTTTTTTGTACATATTTCTGTACGTATTAAACAAACGAGACATAAGCCTAACGTGTTTGGAGAAAGTCAGGTTAGCTGCTTCACCCCGTTTCAGGTCTTTGTGCTCAGCTTATTAGCATATTTAGCTGCCGTATGTCTCAAAATGTCCAACTATTCCTATCTATGTAGCAGGAGTTATTAGCTTTTGAGTGAAAGTCAATGATAACTTCCTTTGTTTTTAGGGTGTAATGAACAGCCCCTGCATCATCTCATTAGACGTCTGTTCGTTTCTGTAGTTCATTATCTCCGGTCCAACTTTGGCCGTATCTTCTGCAACCATTTCACCTCAGTCTACCTTTAGCTATGGTAGGCTACCTACCGTTCACTCTCATGACCAAGCAACAGAATCTGGATGGTATCAAGACCTTTAGAGAAATTGATGAACAGCACCCATATGAATTTGTTTATTCAAGAAGTAGAGATATACGATATGAGGGAGAAATATTTAGATGGTCACATGTGCATCCATGTGCACGCGTGTGGTTGAATGAAATGAAAACATCTGTGTCTGAATTCTAAATGGCATCGCATTATGTGCGGATGCATAGATTTCCATCTGGCTGTGTTTACAGCAGTGCAGGCCCATAAACACAGCGCTGACGTTCCTCCAGTCTGACCCTGGACTGCCGTGTCTCACCAGCATTTATCCGAGGGCCATCATTACTCTCCCCCAAGCAGTGTGGGAATGTCACACTGAGGACGATAAAACAGAAATATGGATGTGTGTGTGTTTGTGTGTTTTTATAGAAATGCAAATGCGACTGCCCTACGGCTGTGTGCGCTGAAATAGAAACGTACCCCATACAACAATGATTGCAGTGTCTGACGCGAGGCACAGGAAGAAAAGGAAAACTTAAACACACACAGGCTTGACCAGAATTGGCAGTGTCATCCTCCAACACTTGGTTAACTTCGGCTACCTTGGTTGAAATTGGGGGATGAAACAGGAACTCTTTGCTGACACAGGGTATATCTCAAGCTCTGCTGCTGGAGTCTTGTGTCTAGACTATGGGTAGGAGAGGACCTGATTAGATATCCCTGCATGGTGTTTTCACGCTGCAAGTTCACTGCGTTCGAACCTGACAAACACACTTACTTTGGCTGTGAATTATTCCTTATTTTCAATATAGAGCATGTTGGATGCAGCATCATGTGTTAGGACACTGTGTGATGTTATTTTGTATTAATCAATTGTCTGAAGAAATACCTCGTCCATGGCCAGCTGGATCTTCGCTCTTAGAGGCACCAGGGAACAGACCACGGCCAAGACCCAGAACAGGAAGAGGAACACAGAGGAGCGACAGCCTCTTATTCTTTCCAACTGGATGATGCATAAGGCCAAGATCTAGAGAGAGACAAAGAGAGACAGAGAGACTTTATCTAAGAATCCACATGCACAGGAGAGGAAACAATCCCCGAGCTTGGAGAACACTCAAATCTCAAAAAACAGTCTGGAGCCACTCGACAAGGACAAGAAAACATGATGAAATACCTTTTTGGAAGTTAAAACAAAATCTTATTTACCAACCAATTAGCATTATCTTTTAAGTCACCTGCTAGTTCTACTTCAAACCAAACTATTGTCTCAGTTGCTCTGCATGGGTAGAACCTCTTCCTGAGCTGTAATGAAGCCCTATCTCTCCCGTATTAGGTGCCGATGTCACTGCCAGCCTTCTCAACAGGGAGGCTAACATTAGATTCACTCTGATCTAATGCAGCCGATGGTGGTTTTGAGAAGGAACTTGGGATTCTGGGATTTCCCTGGTCGTAGCCACAGATGGTTTCTGGCTTACTTCCGCCTCCAAAGAAATGAATCCATGGCATGCTCCATGCCCTGCACACACTTTCCTAAAACAAACAAGCTCTAGATCGTGCTGTTTACTCAAAAATAGCCCAGGTTCAGTGTCGTATGTCCTCAGAGGAGTCACCCATCTGCTGTTGAACCTCTGTATGATTCATGATGGTTCACGATGAGTACCGCATTGGTTACTTTAGGATGAGCCGCAGAACTGTCCTGTTATAAACCATAGCAGCTTGGTAATTATATACGTCTTTCACGTCAACAGCCCTATACACTTCGTGAGGAGAGGTGCACAGATGTCTGAGTGGTGATCGTGAGAGGGTGAAGATCCTCATGTGCCCTGGTAGATATAAACAACATACAGGGTTTTCATTAACGTGCTGCGGTGACACACTGATTCTTTATTCTTGTGTTCATTCATATTCCCTGCACACTTGATACTTGCCAGTCTATTGAAGGAGGAATACAGAGAGACAACAATCATAGCTATGGGGAATGGAGAGTCCACCTGACTGCACGTTGGAGCCGAAAGCACAACTAAAGAGGGAATGCAAACACAGAGACAACCGGCCAACTGAGAGCACGTGAACGTCCACGACCTCTGAGAACGTCGATGTGCTTGGAGGGGAAAATGTACCGATTACAGTTATTCTAATGATAAACGAGGAGCTCTTTACTTCCACACTTCTTTTGCAACACAAGTTGCATCGATTGGTTTTTGGCCACTTGGGAGGAACGCAACAAGCTGTAAACAAATAATTGACTTATTATCACCCTATGAAGTTTAAATTGCAAACTTTCTGGCTTATTTACACATCCAGCCGACATGAAGCAACATGGAGTTGAGTCGTGTTTGTCTCCACTGAGCTCTCTAGCAGCTAAATGCTCTGCTATGTTCACCAGCTAGTCGCTAACTTCGTCTGTGTGCTGATTGGTGCTCGACCTGTAGCGTCCGGGAGGATTCTTAACGGGTTTTCTTTCTAAAAACAGCTGCCTCCTCGTCTGTAAACGAGGTTGAGGCCGTAAAACCAACACAATTGGCTGAAAGATGTTTAAAAAAAGTCCACAATAGCCGAGGGGAACAGCAGCCTGTGATCATTTTCTGTGTTTTCATCCCTACAAGAGATGCACATATGAACATACACTGAAAGTAATATTTACATCAATAAACAACAATTCATGATGATTAAAATACAGTTTTTACAAGCTAAATATATGTTCCTAACGTGTTGAAGTGTTTTCTATGGTACTGTACATCTCCCAGTATGCCGGTCAGCAGCAACAAGCCCATGGTAAGAACCTTATGTCCCCGACTGCTGGTCCTCAACTTTAAGTCCTGAAGAGGTTGAGGCTGCATCAGCCTAAATCCAAACCTTAGCATAAGTAGAGGAATCATAAAGCTGACCTCGGGTCAGCATCTGAGGGCAAGGACTGTGCTATTCCTAGCCTTCCGCTCTGACTTGCCATATTGCTCAAAACCATCAGCCATCTGTTTGTAGAAGTCAGTGGGTGGAACTAAGTCCATCACCTTATAATTACATGGGAAGTGTGCAGCGCTCGGGAAGGAATAGGACCTTCACGTCACGGCATTGCTGATTATATTCTGTGTGATGTGAGTGCTGTTCATCATTAGTGAGTACCATTTGTGGGCTGAGAACTGTTACCATACAGGGAACAAGCTGGTCCGAGCAACAAGAGCACAGTGCTCCAGGCCGGTGCCCGGGGAACGGGTGATGGTGGGTGGCTACAATCAGCATCAAGAACATAATATCCTGTGATAGCGATAGGACTGGCGAGTATATTTACAGATTGGTGACGAGCTCTTCATTAGATTTAGTAGATGTTTGTTGTTGTCAGTCCCCTTGGCCTGATACATTATATTCTCAAAATAAATGATCTTTTTTTAACTAGATCCCTCGATACAAGAGACATCTCAGTGTATTTCTACCCAAACACGTGCTGCTATTGACTCAGGAGTCTGAAAACACCACAGGTGGGCAAGGCTGTCTGACTTGGAGACTGTGCAGGACCTGTGTGAGGCTGCAGAGAGAGGAAGCTTTGTGAGTAAGCCTATACAGCTCACTGGGCTACAGCAACCCGTCCTATCCGGGCTCAGCACCCTTACTCTACTGCGCTGTAAATGTTACATCACTCCTTTTCGGGACAAACAGCATTTTAAACTTCCCATGCCACCCATGTTGTCAGCTGCACTCATCTTCTTCTTTTGCGCCTACTCATCAGTGTAGCATCATTTAAAATCTGCAGACAATGAGTGGGATCAATGTTCTGAGAAACATTCAGCGTCGTTTCCATCAACAAACGCCACTGAAAACATCTCTAATTGCACACCAGCCCATATCTTCTGTAAACACTGTTCTGGGGGTTATAGTTTGATTCAAGATGTTTGAAAGGAGAGAAGACAAACAACATTTGTAAAGATGAAAGCTCTCATCCAGACTGCGTACATCTGCACAGGTCTTGCACTGATTTGGATCTAAACAGTTGAGTTGTTAGCGCTGTTTCTCCGTCGACCTGAGCAAATGAATGCGCACTATAGATTTTGGGTATGGTTTTGTTTATTCAAAACCTCAGGTTCTTGTTCCAAGGTAAGGTGAATGAATGTGTTGTGCTTCATCTTTTCTTTTTTCTGCCCTGCAACAAACACGTTGCACCTTAAATACAGACTTGGTCAGAACAATGGCGCTCAAAGAAGGAACTGGAGTCAAAGCTTCCTGTCCAACAGCACACCTGTAGCCTAGCCTGTATAAAGTCTGAACCTTTCTATGTAATTAGGTTTAACAGAGGCTACAATTGTGTTTCATCACCGTTGTATTCGGTGGTTTTGTGTTTTTTAAAGATGAACAAAAAGGTTGGAAGAGATTCAAATGAGCTTGATTTAACGTGCATGATGAGTCAAAGCACCGGCACCACTGAACAACTCATTCATATGAAACTACATGATTAGAAGAGCATCAACGAAAAACGTGATTCAATCACTTTGAGTGGACGAGGGCTGACTGTCCACTTTCACAAGTGAGTCAATCGTAACAGTTTATGACTAAGTTCGTCCTGCAGTGGCAGTGGTGTGGGGAATAGTCTCTAAAACATCTGAAGCATTTTGGGTTTGTATGCATATTTGTATGACGAAATACAGCCACAAATAAAAGAAACGTATGACACAAAGAGACACACGTGAGACCTCGTGTGATTTAAAACTGTGTCTGATTTAAAGGGGAACTTTCTCTGGAGTGTACGGTCCACTCAACAACGTATAACGTATAAAAGTGCAGCTCAGAAGTATGAAGAATACTTTTAGAAACGGAACCGGAGAGCATCATGGGTGCTTGGCACAGCACCTACCAAGCACATTTTTCATTGTATTGAAAGTTTGCACATACGTACATCAAACAGTAGCTGATGTCACTACACATGTACTCTGCACCCTGATGAGTGGTGGTCAAATACTGGCGGCGTTTACATGGTGCTGTAATGTTTGCATTGCCTGCAACACTATAAATCTAAACCTCGTCATGCATCTCTGCACCTCAGTGTCTGGCCAACAAGCTGTCCAAAGGCTTTATATCCTTTCATTTGCTGCACATCGACATACGAGCCAACACGACACAAGCTAAAATATTCCCAAAACTTCTGTTACCCAGAGCAACACTGGAGGGATGTCAGATCAGTTGCATAGCGTTTTCCATACACACACATCATGGGTGCACTCGTATTCTCTAAAGCTAATGCACAATCATGCACGCAGTCATTGTGGAAGTGCCTTCAACTTGCATTCTCTCAATGGCCATCAGAGGCCTATACCTATAGTTGCAAGTAGTCTGGTTGTATAGAAGTCTATGAGAAAATGACTCTACTTCTCTCTTGATTTATTACCTCAGTAAACATTGTAAGTTTATGGTCTCAATCTCTAGTTTCAAGTCTTCTTCAATACAGCATGATGTTCATTTAGTACATTATGGTCCATTTAGAGTCAAACAGACCATAAAGCAGGGGATGCTTCAGGGCGGGGCTAGTGGAGAGGCATTCAGTTCTTTGCAACCTCACTGCTAGATGCAGTAAATCCTACACACTGCTCCTTTAAGCCATTACCCATGGTAAGATGGACCTTGATTTATAGATTCAACACTTTGCAGGATGCTGCTCATCTACCCTTGATGCACTGATGCAACGCAGGCAATGTTAGAAGAAGGACCTTCGCTTTTACGGCACAAAACATCCTCAAATTAAAATGACTTCAGTCGGATAATTCCCTGTTTGGACAGGTATAAACGTGTGGGTGAACACTAGAGTAGAATCGGTATTTACCAAAGTCATGCTGCGTATGATGGGGCTGAGTAGGAAGACCATGTGCTCCTGGATCTCCTGGCTCCTCTCCAGCAGGATGTAGAAGAACTCCACAAAGCCAAAGGAGGCCAGCAGGAAACCCAACACCTGGGCAGGACAGGAGAGTAACACAAAACTGAATGGAAAAACTTTGTTGTCAAATTTGCCAGTATATTTATTGGGTTTTGTGTTGAGAAAAATGTATATCATTTAGCTTTTGTATCTATTTGCAATCAAGTGAAAACCCTTGGACAATAAACCGACGGCTGGCCAAAGTCTGTGTGAAGTCTCACCATCTTGGCGGTGCAGAGGCAGGACATTCGAATGCGTCCGGCGTCATGGCAGTAGAGGTGAAGGCAGTAGAAAGGCGCCAACAACCACAGATAGATACAGGGCACCCACACCAGTACTGTGTTCTGGAAACACTGGGTCAGGTCTGGGTTGGCTGTGTACCACGTACGGTTCCAGTCCTACAAACAAAGAGAAAGTAATAAAGCCAGAAGTTTAGATCAACAGAATGTACCTGTAAGTCAAACTGTGAGATGTGATCCATCATCTGACAGATAGAATTCATGAGAGCCGAGTCCAGAGAGTTCAGACCTCATCCATCAGGGCAGCGCAGAGGGAAACCACAGCAAGTCAACAAAATACTGTGTCTTTGCCCAATCCTGCCAGTGTGTGAGTTGGAAGGGGCCGTCTTTTGCTAAAAAGCTGAGTCAGTTTGTGGCTTTTTTTCTGACCACGTCTCTGGCTTGTTTCCTAATTCCAGGAGGACAATATAAGCTGTCAACACATTCAAATGTGAGGTCAAGGATTATACTAATAATGAAGCCTATACATAGTAAAAGTCCATGCAGAGGAGGTGCGCCAAAGGTTTGCGATTGTGTAACAGCAGTAGCAGCAAGATGGGTTGTCTCCAACAAAAGAAAGTACCAGGGGCCTGTTGTTGTCTTGCTTCCCTTGTTTATCACTTCAGTGGCCTAATGAGGGCCACGGTGTCTGGCTGTGCTAACGAGGCTGCCCTGCGGAGTCACCACAGGAAGCGGTTCACAGCTTCTAGCATGGCGGAGTAGTCTGGCCCTGCTGGTAGACTCCCAACTGGGACGAGGAAGAGAGGCCACAATTGGTGGCAGCTGCAGCTTCATTATGTAACGTAGCCCTGCTGGTGAACCACGTCAGGTGAGACGCACTTTGGTAGCTGCTGCTGCTCTGGGAGAGCAGAGCGTCTCAGCATGAATAGTGATTCATTCAAGTTTACCATCAATTGCCACCGTTTCCCACTTTTGGAGCCTCAAGAGTCTGACTCATGACCCGATGGTAGCTGTGAAAATCAGAGGTGACACTCTTTTCCTGCATCAGGGTTACAACAATTCCCACACAGCTAAATCTTTATAACGGAGGTGGTTGTGATGAACACACCATTTGTATCCCAGTGGTCTCTGTGAGCACTGGTGTACCAAATCCCTTCAAGTGATAAATCTCTTGAGAGGCGATGTGTGGGAGGCTGCTTTCACAGACCCTTCTGACTCCTGCGGTCAGTGGCAGGCGATGAACAGAACACTTTTATGTCAGAAATTCAACTTGTCAAACCCTCTCCAAGCACTTTCTTCTGCATTTTGCTCAGCACTCAGCCTATTTCTGTGGTGGGAGCAGTAGATGCCACGAGCTTATGTCTATTTTTACCTGACAAGCACAGAGATGTGAAAGTCGTAGAGACTTCAGCTGCGCTGCAAACCTGCTGAATGCCACTCATCACATCCTCACAAATTCAGCGGCTAATAATGAGTTGAATAAAAGAAATCTTGCTCTGTCTTGTGAGCAAAACATCATTATGCACCTACGGTGAGTATGTGGTGTATGAATTGAGGACACTGGAATGTTAGACGGCATTGATCGCTTCCCTAACAGTCTCACCTGGACTTGAACCCGTTTCTCAAGTTACAAGGTGGCTTGATTCAAAAAGAAATAAACTACATACACTCCTAGCTCCAGCCTAAACAGCTCACATGCATGGGGAGGGGGGGGGGGGGGGGGGTTCTGGATCGCACCTCTTCTGCTGAGCTGGATTGCGAATGTTCAGTTCAGCGATATAAATCCCCATCACGACCCTGAGGCTGTGACCAATGAGTGAGCGATGACGCTGTTCCAAAAGTATGTGGAAGGACGATTACTAGTTAATAACTGAAAGTACTTTGCAGCCAACATGAGACAAAACATCTGTTTAAACATCTTCGATGCATTGTGATTGATGTAGTGTGAACGAGGACATCACATCTGTGCTCTGAACTTTCGTGGCAAAGAGAGCTGCACAAGACAATCGTTACTTTCGCTTTCTCAACATAGTTTGATGGCCATTGTTTTGAGGTTTTGCAAGAGCAAAAATAGAGAAAGAGCCGTAATGAGAAACAGAGACGCAGCGGGAGAGAGAGGAAGAGGGGGAAAGAGGCAAGTTGGGCGAGTGCATTGAATCATTTTGGCATTCCAGCTGCTGGCTGACAGCTCCATCCTTCTTCTTTCGAGCCGGGATTCAGAATGTGGATGCACAAGACTAGAAAGCCTTTCCAACAACAGCAGCTCACTCGTTGGGATGCATCATCACCTCTCAGCATCTCATTGTGCTGAATCACAGAGCAGAGTGACGGTAAATGCAATTTTGTCACGCAATAAGGGAAGTTCTCCCATTCAGACTTCCCTTAGTTTAGATTTCTACACCCCTTTCTCTGCTACACACATGCTTATTATTTTTCATTCTATTATTTAGTAATGGACACTAAAAACCTGTCGAATGATCAGCATTTGTTGATAGTTGGCCAATGATACAAGAACAAAATGCTAATGTGGCTAATGCTAATAGCTTTAATCACTAAATCGCATCAATGGTGAGGATTAGGCAGGTTCAATTCAATTCAATTCAATTTATTTTGAAGAGCCCAAAATTACAAATCAGCCCAAAATCACTAATCAGTAACCAGGAGTAAGTGTTATTTTGTGTTATGCATCTAAAGTTACATAAACAACAGTTGGTGCTCATAATGCAGGCTCCGAAAGACAACAACTAACTTTTACTCATCAATATTGGCTTATTGCAAATGAGCTTGAATTCAGTAGAAACTTTTCTTGACGCAAGTATTACAGGTGAACACGTCACAAACTCACCCACAGAGGGTCCAGGCCGCTGAGTCTGCAGAATGCATCCATCCACTCGCTTGCTCCTTCCCTCCTGAGGCTCCACTTGTTGGGGTTGATCAGCCCTGCTCCTCACGCTGCTCCTCACGCTGCGTAGCACGCGCTCAGCACCAGTGTGTGTGTGTGTGTGTGTGTGTGTGTGTGTGTGTGTGTGATGTGGGGAGAAAAAGTTTAGACTTTTCCTCTCTGGCTAATGGTGGTAGAACGTGGGTTAGCTGGTTCCTGCCTGTCTGTTTGGCATTTGCTATGTTTATTAGTGTGTGTGTGTGTGTGTCTGCGTGACTTTTCCTCTCCTTTAATGAAACAGCTTCTCTCAATGAAACTCTGTTTCTGTCTGCCTCGCTGTTTGAACTGCTGCTGTCCTGAGATCCTGTGTCTATCTGACTCTCCCTCTGTGTGCCTTCTGTTTATGAGTGTGTCTCCTTATTGGGTGGGTGGAAATCCCTCTCTCTCTCTCTCTCTCTCTCTCTCTCTCTCTCTCTCTCACTCACACCCTTCTCTCCTCTCCCACATCTGCTGGATTTCGATCAAAACACCACAGCTACTCCCCTCGATGGGATGGCAGCCTCACAGCCAGTCACTCTCCCTCCCACTTTCGCTCACTGCCCCTTACCTCTTTCCTTGCTCCTTACTTCCCCACGTCCCAAACCAGTCGTCTCCCCAGTGTGTGTGTGTGTGTGTTGTGCACACACTTACCTTTCAAACTGAGACCAGCAGCACTCAGACAAACACCACGATTGAAAACATTCACAGCACTCACATCCAGGATATCAGCAACCGTAGTTAATGTTTTGAGACAACTATTCATATGCATTGCCAGCGTGGTGCAAAGCTGAACATACTAGCACGTATGTGTGGAAACCCCTTCACAAGTGGACTACAGCACTAATATTTAACATCCTGCATGAGTCACAAAATTGTGTTTTTCAGTCCAATGGCGCAAGCACTTCCATGTATTGCAAAAAAAAAATTGCTGATATGGAAGAAAGGGTAATGTGTGTGTTAATAAGTCATCGTATTGCACTGAAACTTGCACTGTAAGTGGAAAATATAGAATGATCGCACAACTCTGTCTGTGACCGATGTGCCAGTAAAGGAACACTGAAGGAAAAAAGATGGACTCGATTATCGATGCCCTTTATGTGCGCAAGGGCATGTGTGCAAGTCTGAAATACTGAAATATTGAAATACTGCAGGAGTTTAATTAAAGGGATGTAGTTGCATTATTAAATACAAATAAAAAACACAACAAAATCCATCCTGTACATCTTTATACACGGTTTAAGGGGAAAACGTGTGTGTGTCCTTAAAGCTCTTTGTAGTCTGCTGAGAAGCGTCATTGAATGGCGTGATGACGGTCACGCTGGTCAAGAGGGAAAACTCCAGCACAGCAGCGCAGGAAAGTATGACAGCGTCTCCACTGGGACTAACACCGCCACGGCCATCATCACCGCACAGAAGAAACATGGAAAGTTCGGCAGAGAGGCAGACCACCACCAGGTCCTGTGTCTCGCCATGTGCAAATACAAGATTATTATTCTTTTAAGAATGAGTCATCGCTTTATGGTTCTCCTCCAGGCTGGCGAGTGTTTTTTATTCAGCGCTTCAGCTCCTGGTGCAAAATAATGGGAATTGTGTAACACGACACGTGGATTCATTTGAATGTGAAATTCTTTTAAAAGTTGGATTTGACACGGAACTGGAACTACAATCGTGGTCAAACTTAGAAATGAATATGTTGAAGCGATGTGTGTTGGGTGTGCTTTGTTGTGAGGTGTGGTCAGAAGGACAGAAAGTTCTCCCCGACGTTCACCCTGCTGGCTTCAACATTAACTAATGGAGGGTTAAGAGGACATCAATCAGTCGGACAAAGCCTCACGTAGCTGTCAGACAGATGTAAACAAACAAGATATCCACGGCCCGACCTGACTGTTGTGTTATGTCTCAGTCCCACAGCGTGAGCGGAGTGTTGCTACCACCAAGAAATGGACCGGAACACCTCAGGCAGTGTACCACAGAGAGTGGGGTGGGCGGTGAGTGTGTATTTCTGTGTGCGGCTGTATCACAGGCTGAAGTGTTTACAGTACACCTCTTTCACCCAAATAACAGCCGGGGTCCAAACACTGGGACTGAGAAAGAGACGTAGCATGTCTTCCCTTTCTGTCTTAACTCACGTAGGTGACTTGCTTGAATCTCTGTGGCAGAGTGTTTGTGTTTTCGACTTAACAGTAGACAGATGATAACATCTGGTGCTTGGCTGCGTGAGGACGTTTTTAGGGGTGTGTGAGAACTTCCCTCGAAAGGGGCCCTGAGAACCTGTGGCCTCCCTGGTTAATAGTAAATGTGCACATATATATTCTATGGTTTTCTGTTTGGAGGTGAGATAGGTTAATACCCCCCCCCTGTTGCGTCCAGAATAAACTTCTTTGCAGCATCGGAGCCAAGACTCCTCAGCTGATTGGTCCCAGACAGCAGCTTGAGGTTGAGGATGTTGCAATTCGTGGAGAAAAAGTAGCACAATAACAACACACGCGCAGAGTCGTGCATGTGCAAAGAAGAGCAAGAGGCGTGCAAACTGCTGGTACGGGCCCAAAGATGGGTTAACATATATAAACATACACACAAATACGACCGAAATGAGCTCCGGGCCAGCCGATGGCCAGACGGCAGACTGTTTACACCGGTGGGGAGAGAGAGAAAAACACCCAGCATGGACCCGATGGGAGACTGGCACTGGAGCAGGGGCACTTGTGGTCATGGCGTGTAGTAGTTGTAATGTGGACCTGGCAGGCAGTGGATGCGGAGGGTGGCTGCGGGGGTGGCAGGGCCCCAGCCAACTCGTGGTGCAGCGGTGGTTAACCAGTCTAGGTCACCTACACTTCCTCTGGCCTCACTTCCTGGGAGGAAAAACAGTCTAGTCAAAATAATGGTGTCATTTTGGCTTCTTACGTCGGAGCAAGGGGAGACAAATTTAGCAACAGCAAAACAAAGGGAGGTGACAAAATATCTGCTGTTTTTGCTTCTCTGTTAACTCCTAAATAAGCAAGTTTAGACGAGTGGCGCAGCTCCAGTGCAGCCTGTAAATTCAGATGTGTCAGCCTACGCAAGCACTTCTAATTGGGTCTTCCGCTTCTCTCCCTCCCGTTTTTACCCACAGTGCCATCTGAATCTGTCCTCACTGCAGACCTTTGATCTGTCTGTCAGCAGAACTGCTGTGCTGAGAAAGAACGCTTGACATGACGAGGAAGTCGCAGCGTGAGCACCACGTGTGTGATCGTGTGTGTCAGACCTGTTTCCTCCGTGTGTCGACTCCGGACCCGTCTCACATGCCTCTGTGAGTGACACGAGGCTTCCGGTATTTATCACCTTACTGCCTCGAGGCACCTGCTGAGGAGTCATTCATAAGGAGTCCAAGTACACACAGCTGGATTACTCACATACTGTTACAGACACAATCACGATAACGTTTTGGAGAATACACTTATTGACTTTCTTTAGATTTAGATGAGAACGTTGATACCACTCGCATATCTTCCCGGTAAATATGACGGTGTACGTCCAGCAGCCGGTTAGCTTAGCTTCGCATAAAGACTGGAAACAAGTGAATCTCTCTACCGGCACCTCTAAAGCTGTGTTCAGACAGAACGAAAGCACATTTTAGAGGAGGCATATTGAGTCAATGGAAAGACACGCGTGGCCACTAAATTCAAAGCGTGTCAGAGTGGAAAATGTTGAGTGAAAAATGCTGAATCTGCTTCATTAACGTACACGGGACGAGAGGAAAATAACTACGTTCCCTACGGACAGAGCTTGCTAGCTAGCTGTTGCACGTCTTTATGCTAAGCTCTGCTAACAGGCTGCTGTCTGTAGCTCAGCGTTTACCAGATAGACGTGAGATCTTCTCATCTAACTCCATTTCCAAAAATATTGAACTGTCGCTTTAATGCCACACGGAGGAACAAGCTCATCAGAATAGCTCAGAATCTGGACTTCACCAGCTTTGTCGCTGGGCAAATTATACTCCGAAGTTTAGCTGTTTTATAGGAGATGCTTTGGTTGCAGAGCCAATTCAGAATTAGTGAGGTAATTGCTGGGCCCCGGTTGGTTTTCTTTCGTTGGTGAATCTAATCTCAGCGCGACATCTCCAAACCTCAGACACAGTAAAGATGCTCTTTTTCCTCTCAGACGGCAGATGTCTTGCCATCAACTGGCCTGGAACCAGAAGGTGTCTGACTGAGACGGAGCTGTGATTACCCTCCAGAGGAAAACCATGCGGGACGACGGCCAGCCAGAGGAAAGGCAGAAGTGGCTCAGCGTTGGTTTGGAGCACTCTCACAAACAATGTAAATAAACATGCCAATGTCAGTTTTTTTAAATGTTTGCATGCTTATAAGATGACAGGGTGAAAAACGGGATGGACTGTGGCTGCTTGGTTATCAGTCCAATGACCTTTTATGACATTATCTCTGAAAAGAAGAGGAAATTCAGAGACACAATTTCATCATTGAAATTGTGAATGTTTCCCAAAAATAATTCTGCTTTCCACTTCCTCCGGAGTTCACAGTTTCCTAAACTGACCATTTAGAGTGCACAATGTGTTATGTGTGCCTCTAAGTTTGAGTTCAAGAAGTTTAGTGAAGAGTTTCTTTTGCAGTTTTAGCAGTTCTAAAGACCTATCTATTCTATTCTATTCTATGCTATTCTATTCTCTTCTATTCCTTCTTAAACAGCAAAGACAGCGGTTGAAAGCGTGGGTTGTTTCTGCTTACAAAGTCTACAAAGGTGCACGATGATGACAAAAGACTGAACGTTTAAAACTGTGAGTTTATCTTATGTGTATTCTTCTACTAGCCAAACTTAAAGATAAGATAAGATAAGATAAGATAATCCTTTATTCGTCCCTCAGTGGGGAAATTACAGGATTACAGCAGCATCGCTCACAAGTAATAAATGAAAATAAAAAATCAAGTAGTATAAATAGACTAAACAGTAAACAGTAGTAAAAAGTATGACAGTAAAGAAGAATACAAAATATACCAGTATGTTCAGATGGAGTAAAAATGTGAAATGTAAGATAATACTTAAACGTATTGGATATTGCACGGGATTGACAGTAAGAAGACTATTAAATATACCACTATATACAGGCGGTCACCTTAAAGTCACTTGTTTTGTTAGTTTAATGGCTAATCTAGTTATAAATATATTAATTAAATGACAATAAGCTGAAAATAAATCAGCTGAATCATCCCAAAAACCATGAAGTGATATTAGCTATTTATTTCTCTCTGTAATGTAATCATCTCCATGAGGTTGGCGGCGATACACCAGCTCCCCAAATAATGTCAAAACATAACATGACACATCTCACATGGCCTCAACATATGAACTGTACAATAATGGGAAATATTGCTTTCCTTCCACTCCCCAAAGGAATTTCAAAAACAAGTACCGTAATATGGTTTATCAGCATTTACAGTGAAGAGAACAAAATGAACGATGCATCAAAACTTGTTTGCTCTTTTAAAATCATTTTTTAAGGACTAAATTCAAACCACAGGCACACCATTTGGTCGCTGTGCTTCATGTGTCAGTCAGTGGTGAGCTTGGGTTAGTCTGACCCGGCTGAGCCTCACAGATGACCCAGCCACGGTCCAACCGGGTTTACACTGCCTTCAAACAAAGTAGAGACGCTGGAGGTAAGCCAGGAGGCCACAGCTTGGCTGGACTCTTGCATCTGCAGGCAAAGTTTACTCTCATCCTGCTTCATGTCTGGTGCAATACTGAGACTATAGATAGAACAAGTATAGCCAATCCAGCCACCCTTTTATATTCTATCCTTCCATAATCCATATATCCATGTATCAATGTATCTATCTTCTATCCATACACACAATTCATCCATCCATGTTCATGTTTTTGTTTTATTTGCACATTTGTAACAGTAAAGGTCAGACAGAGATGTACTCTGCACTGCAGGCCTCACCTTATAGAGAGAGCAGAACAATACAAACACAAATAACTATATGCGAAATAAAATATCAATTATCTTTTACATGTCCAATGCCATTGTAAATTATGATGAGCGAATAATGGGGAAAAACAGCCCTGTGTTAAAAACAACAACAAAATGATTCGTGTCTAGATTCCGGTTTTGGACATCGATAATCACAAGTGCTTAAGTTAGGCTGCTGATAGCAGTAAACGATCCTGGATCAGTTAAATTATTTCATAAATAGTTTAAGCTGTATTTGCGTCACTTGCCACATATTCCTTTTCAAAGGTTGAAAACATGGTTTTTAATTGACATACTTTGCATTGAATGTTTCTGTAACATGTTTATTTTGTCTAATCTCCATGAATCATGTTAAATTGTAAGATTTAATCTTAAATATCTGCATATATGCATCCATCTCCAGCCTTAATTAGTCTTGCGTAACATCTGCAGAGACTCAGGAGCCTCAGTTTGAACAGGCAGGCCCTCAGAGACAACACCGCCCAATTACTTTAACAATGCTTAATATGATATTGTGGCTTTTCTCTCAACTCAAAACAGACCTACTGCTCGCCTAAAATAGTAGCAAGTGGAAATCCACGGGACAGTCCCCGTCACAGTTGCCCAATAACCTGGTGACTGGCTCCCCCGTTAATAGAGCCCGGAGCCTGACTCCCACCCACTCTGGCCTCTTGTGACGTATGGAGGCACCAGCTCATCACGAGTCACCGCACTGAAGTGGTAAGACGACCATCAACAAAAACAATTCCTCGCCTTTTCCCTGCGGATTGTGGGCCGAAAACCCTCTAAAAATATCACCAAGAGAAACTGAGGGGGAGGCCTGGATTGCGGTAGTGACATTTATTAGGGAATCATCCACTCCCTGCGCACGTTGTCTCTGTCAGAGTGGGAAACCAATGGGACGAGTACAATGTGGGAAACATCATGACCAGCAGAATCTCTACCACTAGCTGCTGTTGTTATAATATCATCTGTCTACGTCCTGCCTACCTCAGAATTCAGCCACAGCCTTAATTCTGGTCTGTTTCACTTCTTATTTCATGTCTTTTGCATTGCTGCCGGCTGGTTCGCACTCATTTGAGTCACGGCAGTTTCACAATAACAGCATCAAAGAAAGTTAACGTGCGCTTGCTATAGTCACCATCCCAGCGGCACCAAAGTGGCAAAAAAAAACAACGCTGAAATATACTAATTGTTTTCATCTTTCTACCGGAACTTGGACTCCATCTGTACTAGTGAACATCATGCATATACATTCTAAAACTCATGCCATTACTTCCATGCATTCATTCTGTCCGTCACCAATTTCCTCCATTCAGTCTTAGCAAATGCTGGAAAAATCAGCACCATACACCAGTAAATCATGTATCTGCCCACATGGCGCAACCAAAATTCAACAGTAGCACTTGTCACTCAACTTCCTATTGCAGGCAAAGTAAAGGGAGCGTTTCCTGTTAGACACATCCTGTGGCTAACAGGAAACGCTGGTTAAATGACAGGTTTGCTTAAATGAAGGGATGCTCGCCATCACACCCTTTAAATGGATTGTTTCCCTAAACGTATCTGACTCTGTGTTCAAAATGATTGTAAATGTGAAAACAGTGATGCCTCTATCCTCAGCTCGACAACACTGAACACTGTTTCTCCTCAAGTGCATCACATTTATTGGTTAGTTCTCATACTGAGCACACCTTTTTATGAACTAGCTGATATGTCTGAGCTTGCCATTGAGGTAAATCAAATTCCTGTTGACGAGGCTGTACTTTTCCCGAGCTTGTTTACATGTTTGTCAAAAAGAAATGAAGGATGGCGACTGTGTCTAAGTGGAGAGCGGGGCCGTTCTTCAATCAGAGGATCGGCGGTTCGATCCCCGGCTCCGGCTCTGCTCGTCACATGTCGATGTGTCCTTGAGCAAGACACTTAAAAACAAGTTGTGCCTGCTGTAGAAATGTGATCGCATCTGACTTGTAAGTCGCTTTGGGTAAAAGCGTCTGCTAAATGACTGTAATGTAAATGTAATGTAAAAAAAGAAATAGGACTGAATGAATAGTGCCAGACAGACGAGGGCCAATTTACTTGTACCAGACGAAGCTAAATACACTCTTCAGTGTCCATGAAAACAGGCGGTTTAGAGTGTGATTTAACTAGGTCTGTACAAGATAGATTTTCATGTGTAAACAATTCAGTAATGGAAGAGAAATCGTTTTCATCCTGTGAAGCATCTATAAAAAGGGTTCGGTGGTGTTCTTTCTCGGAGACTTGGTGAAGTTAAATCAGAAAATGAATCTCTTTTTTTGTGCTATTTTATGAGACATCTTGCCTTAGACGGATACCACCAAACCATAAAATGGTTGGCTTTTTAAACAATGTTGCATAACTTTAATGTCTTTCTGTTTTGTAACAGTTTGGGTTGACTAACTGCTGTTTTCAAGGGAAATACCACGCAGTTAAAGAATTTATATTGTCAGGAGCAGCCTCGCCAGTATTTGTGAGTATCAACAACACTCCTCCAGGGTCATAAATAAATGTGACACGCAACTCTGGTTGTGACAACGCAGACTCTCCGGGCCATCGAAGACACGTTGACCTCTTCCTGTGTTGAATTTCCATGGAAGACAAGGATGTTCATGACATGTTGAGCACAGTCCTCTTCAATCTCTGGTGACATCCTGTCAAAAACATGTTAATCAGAGGTCAACAGACCAATCAAGAGTCTACAGATACAATAATGCAAAAGAATGAAGATGGCACAGAAAGGCAGAAATGATAAGTGTTTATGTAACTATTAATAAATGTACTTTTACATAAAGGCTAAAGGTAAGTAAGTTATTCGGGAGTGAATTTCTTTTCTAATCTATTTCTCGGTCCAACCTAACTCTAGTATCTCATATTACTGAATTCAGGTCACTGAGGTAACCAGATTATTTTTTCTCAAAGATAAACTGCCATTATTTTAATAAAAACACAGTTTTTATTCGAATAGTCATGTGATATTTCTTTTTGAGGCTTGTTTGTATGGATGAAAATCATTTCTAAAAACGATGGTGAAATGTGGACGTAGATCATTTTCTTTTTAAAACCCTGTTGGAAATGGAAATGTATTCGTGTGGATGTAGCCTAAGAGTCAGGATATCTCAGCCGCTGCTCCTTTAAATTTGAATACTCTTGTAGCCTCTTTATGGAAGTGCAGTTAAACCGCTTGAGTACCACTTTTATTCATGTTGTTCTTACTCCTTTTTTTAAACACGTTTAGCCATCATGACAATAAAAACGTACATTGTTATGTTTGCTGTGGGCCTTTACATGCTGTGAGGGAGAAGTGTCCCCCAATACACACATACACAATTCCAGAAAGATGGTGGAGATGCTGAACCCGAAGGAAAATATCATCCGAGTCTCAAAGAGGCGAAGTGCTCATAAAGCTCAGACACTGACGCATGTTGCTGTCTTATATTCTACACTGGGTGAATAACACATTTGACTTAATATCGTGCACTCACACATTCACCCATTCAAGCTTTGCATGTCCCACCACACCAGTCGGGGACCAAACGAGACAAGACCTATCACGTCTCCTCTCAGTGAGAGCAGACGCTGTTGACTCACTGTAGTCTAGAAGCGCTTAGCCTGCGTCCCACCACAGCTATGCACTGTCTGACCAGAGCCTCGGAGCAAGGCTGTGCAGACTCACACACTTTTATGGATGCATGCAAACATTACACAAACACAGTCAGACACACACACACACACACAGGTACATAGACACATACATATGTCAGTCCCACTTCTTCTCCAGCTCTGCGGTTTTTCTCTTTAATCCACTCAGTCGCAACACACTCAAGACAAGAGCAAGAAAACATGCACCTTCTTCTGGTCTCTCCATCCTTCAATTGCGCTACTGTCAAGACCTGACCGTTGATTACTTCATATATCCCTGATACAGTAAACTGAGAGAGAGAGTTTACTCTCTGTTGATGGACATTACACCTGTCAGACTCTTCTGCAAAGGCTTTCTGAAAGGTGTAACCTGTTACAGGCCCCCCCCCCCCCCCCCCCCTTCGTGCACTGTGTGCTCCTCTACTAATTACGGTGCACACAGCAGACTATAAATGGCAGCTTCATTATGAGCGAGAGGACGCAGAAAACAACCACTTCTCCTGTGCTGGAATAATACCAGGGGTTGTTTTTTGTGCACATTTGGGATCATTCGATTAAACACAATTTTGTTGAGAAAAGTGCCCCATGTGAACGCGGCATAAAGTAAAAAAAATAATAATAATATAAAAATAATGATGGTCTGAAAGGTGAAAAGTTAGGAGGCTTAAAAAAGACACATTAAAGCATCTATAATCAATAGCAGAACAATGTGAAAACAATGTGGGTTGCTTGTAGCAATGAACATACGACAAATAGTCACAGAAATCTCCAGCGTTGTCTCGTCTCCACGCAGGTTAGCAACAAGTTCATCTGTCCCGCAACTTTCCTGCTTTGGTTTACCCTCACTGCTCTTATAGTGTCGCTTCCAGGCGCAGCAGGCAGCTGTTGTTAGCGGGAACAAAAGAGTCTTAGAACACACTGTGTGCTACCTGCTTAGAACCAAATGGCAGACAGGATGCCCGGGGCTTTGGGGACCTGTTGTTAATCCAGCCTGCCTCACACCTGTGACCTGCAAGCCACACGTACCGATGTGCAGCCACACGTGCGTAGCCACCCACAGTCAGACAGACAGATAGGGAAACACTTAACCAGTGTCTCACCACAAACACACACACAGACACAACCGGCACACCCCGCCATTCACTGTCGTGGCCTTGTTTACTCATGACCATCACAGCGCTGCAGCACTCAGCCCGTCATTCCACAGATTCCTGAGGCCCAGCACCATTTCATGTGCTTTGCAAAAAGACTTAGATAATGTGCAGGCTCAGGGCAAACCATTTGCATTAAGTATAATCGAATTGTTCTGCACGCTGTCTTGTTTGGAGGGCCACACTGCAGTGACACATATTTGAATTTGACTGAGGGCATGATAATGAAAACTGGGACCAACTAGAGTTGACATAGCTTGCCTGAGAAGGCCTTTATCTCTGCAACATGGCTCTGATTGCTCAACACACGCCCTCATTTTCTTTTGCCTTATTTTCAGGTTTGGTTTTACAAAACAAGAATAAACAAAAGATGCACTCGTGATTTGTTTGACATAGAAAAGCAAGAGAAAGTGTCTGGCCTAAGGGTCATTTTCTGTATTTACTTTATTATTTTAAATGCTTGGTTTCCTCCCACTGGGCAAAGCTACGTGGGCCAGGTGAACTATGTGAACTCTAAATTGCCTGCTCAGTGTGTATGTGTACAGCCCTGTGACAGACTATTGACGAGTCCAGGATGTTGATCCTGGGACCCCGCACAGCAACGTGCAGCTGTAGAGACTAGATGGACGATTATACTGTAGATCCCACTGTGTCCATCGAATGTGTGCAGTCCACAAGCATAGAAAACATTAAGAATTCTCTGTGAATAAATAACGTATAGCAATTTCACTTCACTAACGGACCCCTTAACTCTTAGTGAGCTTTTGTCCCCGTTTTCTTTAACCTTAACTCCTTAATTTAAGCTCTTGCACCCATAGAACTGCATGGGCCTTTGAGCACATCTTAAATCAAGATGAACATTAATAAAGAAAGCTGGTGCCATCTAGTGACGAACCCTGGACCTGCACAGTATGTCTACAGTACAGCGACATTCATTTACTCACAGCTGTAAGCCCTCCACTCACATGGACACATGTTGGATGTAATATTTAAAAAAGATAACACACACAAAAATCCATAAATGCTTTCAGAGTCACATAATAATTCACTGACAAACAGAACTGAGGCAGTTGTTTTACAGACTACAATCTTTACAATGATATATATATTAATATAAATCCTTTTAGGTGTGCCATGCTGTAGCACATATCGGTTGTGACTGTTTTTAGTGTTCATTATAATAAGTAGCTGCTCATTATTAGCTCAAATACACAGTGTGCAGGGGCCAGCGGTGACAGTGTTGTGCAAGTCGTTGTGCGGTTGCGTCATACGCCTGCGACACGTCCACCTTTAAGTGAATTTCAATGACAGTTTGTACGCTTTGTACGTTTCTTTGATTAGACGGTGCAGTGACACCGTAAAGCGACTACCATGCACAGAGCCGCACGCGCAGCTTTACACGACCGGTCGGATCCGGTCGGCTTGACAATGATCCGCCGGAGTTTGAGATGCAGAGGTAAGCGCGAGCGTTCACTTCAGCGGCGACAGCTACGAGCTAGATGCTACACATGCTAACGCACCACACTCACCTGGTCGGGTTTATATGGAGCTATAACGTCAGCTTTGTTTTGCATTTGTTTCCTCGTTATTAGTGAGTGAATATAAAGGTAGGAGTCACAGGGCGACAGCAGCGTTACTTATAAAGTTAAGTTATTTAAAAGTGAGATATTGTTTGTTCATTTTAATCATTTCTATAACACGGAAGAACAGAAATTAGTAGCAATGTTGCTGTATTACATTCCATCCATAAGACTATTATTTTTAAGTAGTTTTTAATTATTTTTACATCTAAGCTCATATAACTTAACACATTTAATTCACTGCGGTCAAATCAGACGAGACTGACATTTTAGTTAATGTGCAACAAATGTCCGAGTACGGACAAATATAACTCGCATGTATACGTGTTTGTTATTGTGTTGTAACTACCGGTTTATGTAATAGTTCCCCTGCAGCTGAGCTCACGTGCTTACGGTATAGTCCCGCCCCCACGCGACAGCGAGGAGAAGGAGATGTTGGACCAAATTCTGCGCGTGGACCACGCTGGTGAATACGGGGCCAACCGCATCTACGCCGGCCAGATGGCGGTGTTGGGACGATCTAGTATCGGACCTCTCATCCAGGTGTGTGCAGAGTGCGACACGTGGCATTGAAGGAGCACAGAAGTCCGCAAACTGCATCATTTTGAATCCTCCGTGTTCACGTTTGTTTTTCTTTAGGAAATGTGGGATCAAGAAAAGAAGCACTTAGCGAAGTTCAATGAGATTCTGGCTGAGAACCGAGTTCGCCCCACAGCGCTGTTACCGCTCTGGAATATTGCTGGCTTTGCATTAGGTTGGTACCAGCCATACGCACGCTGCAGAGTTTATAATACAGTTATGAGATAAAGTACTTTGAAGAACAAAACACATGCACAGAAAAACAATTTTGACACTGTGAAGTAGCTTATTTTGTTTTGCTTCGGGTTATTATCACGCTTCATTTAATGTGAATAAAGTTAGAGCTCTATCTGCTGTAGAATAATACTAAAATACCTTTGTCTTGATGCTGCATTGGTCCACCAGCATATTGTAACTTAGAAAGGTAATATGCAGTCAGTTGCTGCTGTTATTGTTAACTCTTAAATGTGTATTTCTTTTCTTTTAAATCTACTGCAGGTGCGTCCAGCGCGCTACTGGGGAAAGAGGGTGCCATGGCCTGCACCGTGGCGGTGGAGGAGAGTATATCGGAGCACTACAACAGCCAGATAAGAGCTCTGATGGAGAAGGACCCCGAGAGATACACTGAACTCTTACAAGTGAGTCGGCCACTGTGTTCTCTGTGACTCTGACACGTACAGTACATCGGCATCGCGGTGATACATAAAGGATGTTATTGTACTCATGGTGCAGAGTTTATAGTATTACACAGAAACAAACAAGCATCGCAACTAAATAATGCAGTGATGTCAAACATACACGTCACACAGGGGATCACAACAAATAATATTCAAAATAGAGGGATCGCTTCAGAAAAACATAAAAAAGATAGTTTAAATTGTGACGATAGCATCAATTTAAACAGCAGTTTGGAGCAACGAATGTGAACCATGTAAATAAGACGATTTAAAAATAAGAGGCGCTCTGAAAGGTACATCACAAGCTTCCTGTTTGTGGCCTAATGAATGTGTTGTGTTGCATTTGAATAGGTTATAAAGGAATTCAGAGATGATGAGATGGAGCATCACGATACAGGACTGGAGCATGATGCTGAATCAGTAAGTATCATTTACTTCTCTTTCACTGCACCGTGCACATCATTACTGTCCACAGAAGCTTGATGAGAAGATGCCTTGTGACATCAAAGTACACTACAAAACATAAATATCATTCGTCATTTACACCAGTATTGAGCTGTCTTTGCAGTATTTAATGAATGTCATTTAAAGTACCACAATCTAAGTATGTTTTTTTGTTTTAGGTTCCTGGATACTGGCTACTAAAAACTGCAATACAGCTTGGCTGCAAAGCTGCAATACTTGTTTCTCAGCGTGTCTAACATTATATATTTGCTCTGCTGTTTGTTTGATTTGTATAAAATGATTTGAATTTGAATCCTGCTCCATTGTAAATGAAACACTTTGTCACATTATTTAAAGTATTGTATACAAACATTCATAGTTACCTACATGAAGCAAAGTAGTACTTCTCTGTGCGGTGTATAGTACACAGACTGTTTAAGGCGGAGGAGGCGACTCGTCCTGAATTAAACAGCAGATCTCTGCCCTGTTGTGTACATAATGTCTCACTTTCTTTGTCACGATGCTTCCTGTGAGATGCAGCTTGCCTCATATGTTAGTGAGACAATTAGAGAAACACTTGTGCAGTCCTGATTCAACTATTGAGAGTAAGCTCATATCAGCAATGAGCTAATATAATGTTTAATGAATGTTTCTTTTATTCCTGATATCTGAGTGATCTTGGACAAAAGACAAAGATCTCACACTTGCTGTTCACCAAAAGATAAATACCTAAAATACGTGTAATGAGGACGTATTGTTACTACACAGCCATCACAGCCTTCAACAAACTCTCCTGTTTCACGTGTAATAGTTCATATATCAAGCTGAGCAGTGACTTGTCATCCTGGCCTAACTGCTCAGCGTCCTCACAGCTGTTCTGGGTACATTAGGTCACTGAGGAAGAGGGATTGACAAGAGGCTTGTCCAGGGACCCCTAATCTATTGGGCCTCAGCAGGCTGAGCAGAGGGGTTCGTTCCCCTCTGAGTCAGTGTTAGTTTGTCCTCACTGCACACCGAGTACTGACCCGAGGCCTTTCTACCCACAGTTTAACCGTTCCATGCACTTGGAGCATGATGCGTTGATTTATGGCCAGCTGATGGGACTCAAACCTTCTGATTATAATGTGTCTCCTGTGAGGGCGGTTCAATAGAAAACTTTGTACTTTACAATATACGTGAACACAGATGGGTGAAACATTAGAGGAGATAACAACATAATGCATCAAGCGGTTGAGCCGCCACAAGTCTGTGGATGTCTGGAGGGAAACGCCGTTCTGCCAAACGATATTTACTTCTTTTGTGTTTTGATGATCGTCCGTACAGAACCCTGTAAGTCTCCATCGGTGTTCAGTCTGCAGCTGTTCTCATAATATTTAATCTCCTATCTTTACGAAATTAAATGCAACAAAGACATAAATTGCAAATTTTTATTTATTTTTTAAAATAATAAATCATGCACTAGCAATTTAACGGATTCAAATTCAAGAGTAAACATTTTAAATTAGGCAAAACGATGCCCCGACACCGATAGCTGGATGGAGTATCCGATACCATTATTTTAATACACAATTCAGTACATTTGTATTCATGTATTTAATACATTTTGTTTTAGAAAGTTAGGAAAGCAATGTTTACCTCAAGCCTAATGTTGCCTCACACACAGAAGAATGATCCCAGTCTCCTCCGCACAGCGAGGCATTCAGTTTATTGATCAAACGCTGCTATATCGTTGTATTAACATAATTCAGGTCTTTCCTTCGTTTCATCACCTGTCTGTATGTCGGTGTCTGGACTAAAAGTGTTTCACTGAGATGAGCTGTGATCACCAGGTTCACAGGCGCTGGTCTATTTTGCCCAGCATGAGGTCAGAGGAGTTCTTTTAGCCGAGGTAGGCGTTTGCATATCAGACCTGACCTCGAGGGTTAATGTGCCGTATTGCGTATTATCGACAATATGTTAATTATTTAGAGTTGCTGATCACAACGATGCCCTTTTATGATCTCTGTGTTCTGCTACAGTTGTTTCTATATGTCCTAAAAACACTCACTATCTTACCTGCACTGAATAGAACAAGACACGTTTTTTCTTGTGTTCATAAAACAAAAAGTCACAAAAGTCACAAGCGGTCACCTCACTCAGTAATGCGAGACAGTGGGCAGCGTGCAAATCAGAGGTAGAGGATCAAACATTCTCTCTGCCCAGATTAATAGTGCTGACAGTTTTATAGCAAGGTGTAACTGTTTAAATAAAGAAACAAAAGCACAGCTCCATCTGCAGCACCATGTTGGGTGACGAAATTACCGGTAAATAAAAACAGGAGTGATGACTCAGTGAACACGCAGGTGTTAATAACCGCACGCCATCAACTTTACATCTAAATCAGCTGTCATTGTTGAGCTCTAGACGTAATACTTTATAATAATATCACTTTTATTTTTAATTTCACTTAATCCGACAGTTAACCTTCTGTGTCCGTCTCCGGCCGTCAGGAGTTCATGTGAACTGTTTAGGTTCACTTCTCAGAATTCAAGAGGAATCTGCTGAAACACTGACTGAGAAATTGGCAACGAGAATTTTGAAAAGGGCAATAAAACTAAACTGGGACTGTCTTCATACCCGTGAACAATTTGGGTTGTAAATTTTGAGCAGCACGAATAATACAAATCCTTATAAGTCATAAAAGCTTTCGGATGCAGGTTGTATTGCTTCTTGGCTTGGCTACATGCAGACTGTCAGTCAGCGGGCCTTTCTGGGGTTCATGGTGACTAACAGATAGCCAAGGATTGAGAATCACCATAAAACAGTGCTGTGGTCGTCCCATAGTCATAGCATTCTTTCATATTTTGAAAAGTGCACAAACACATGGATCATATCTCCCATTAGTTAATTTAAAATGATAGAATATACAGAATAGTCATCAAACAAACGTCTAGTCTGTGATGAGATATCAGCGTATATATCCTTTTGAGGAGTCAGGTTGGAAGAAAGAAACAGGGGGATATATATATAGATATATATATATATATATTTAAACTTACTCCAGCCAGTGTCCTCCCCAACATAGAGAGGTTTCTTAAAGTTGGACCATCGTGGTTAATCCAGGTTTAAGCTGTTGGACACTCTGGCGGGATTGAAGGGAATAGTTCGACATTTTGGGAGCTACGCATATTTGTGTTGTTGCCGAGATGAAAACATGGAGAGTCATTTCAATCTTCTCATCGAACTCTCAGCAAGAAAGCAAAGAAGCATATGTTCCAATATGTCTTTATATTCATGCTTTATAGTACCGATACTACATCTGCTTGTATTCCCCAGTCCCTAATCTCCTTAATACAGAGAATAATTGTCTTTAATAATAATTGTCCACATTCACTTTCTTTATTTGTCCATTATGCTGGAAGGCCTGTCCAGCGTGGGCATCCTCCTGACATGATGTGTCTCAGCGTGGACATCATGACATCATGTTTTATCTGATGAGCTCAGCCCAGTTGACCGCCTCGGGCACCAAAGTTAACGTAGATGCTAACTGTCATGTCACCATGAATTTTATGTGCAAATCACGTGCATACTTATTAAGAGCATGCATTGGCGTGATCCTTTAACAAGGGCTTTCCAGAAGTGAGGGCCCATTAAGTCGAACTGACTCAGTCGGGCTTTTCATATACCTTTGGTTATTTAGGTCAACTATTCACATGCAGCGGCATGGGCTGAAAAACAGCCCGACTTAGAAAGGCAACTCTATAAATAGTAAACATTTTACTGTCTGTGGTATGTCTATGCATATAAATACCTGTAGTGTGATGTCACTGTATGCTTTAGATTACTGTGTTGCAGATTGAAACTTTGTTTTATGGTTTTACAGAGTTTGTTTCCTGCTTGTGACACATAAATGAATATTTTCAAATTGTTCTGCTGAAATATGCATGTGTGCATGTCCACCTGCATCCAAAGACCCATGATACATCTTTTGGGTGACTGAGTGGTGTGTGTGTGTGTGTGTGTGTGTGTGTGGCCTGAAAGAGCTGTAAACCACGCGTCCACATGTCTCCACAACACACCATGCAACGGGCTGACATCACTTCAGCTGGAATGTCTGATTTACAGCCTGCCACGCTGGGCCATCCACCATCGCATCGGAGAAAGAAGAAGCGCACCAAGGCCAGTCTTCGAGGAAGGTTCATCAGGACAAACATTCTCAAAATGAATCTTGTGATGTTGCACCATTTTCATCACATCATCACAACAAACAAGTGTGTGAGTGTTGCCAGAGGATGAATCCTGATTCTTGATTCCCTGAATTTCCCTCAGGCAACATCAGCAGGTCAAAGTACCCAGTGAAATGCCTCAGCATGCACTGGATGGACTGGCACACAACTTTGTTTTGCCTTCACAGTGTTCCCTTAACTGTTGTGCAACATTAGCATCAGTGCTACTATTAGGTCAAAAGTGTGATGTGTCCAGTACTTTGGACCTATAAAATGACATTCCCATCCACCCCAGTTGTACTTTTAATGATAATTAGCAAATGCTGAAAATACCAGCACGTGGTGGTGTAACGGACCAGTGTTCATTGATTCATTACACAGTTTAACGATAACCAGCACAGTGTGAATTAAAGTTTTACCGACGATCGTTATCCGCCGATATTCAGTCAAATATGCGATCAGGACATCTGCATTTATGCTTTTCTAGTCGCAGATCTCTGATTATGTTACATTATGTAAACGTGTTTAAATGGACACGAGAACAGCGATGGTTCGTTCAGTTTCATTGTGATGCGTTCAGGCTCTGTTCAGTGAAAATGAGTATTGGGCGAAGGTAAATTATAAAGTTATGATGATGTGTTCACATGTAATCTCGTAAAATGTAGTGTTAGTGACAAAAACATGAATAGATATTAAAGATGAATTACAAGCTTATAATACATAATTTAAACTACTAATGATACGATTTGTTTTAATCCATAAAAATACAATCTTTTATTTCCTTATTATTTTAATTGTGTTGTTATGAGAATAAAAAAACAATATAGATGACTATAACAAAGTCATCTGTGATCACAAGATAACGTTTAGAATTGTTGATGGTTAACAGACTTTCAGAGCGGTTGAAATTATTTTTGGGACGGTGGCAAAAAAAATATTCCGGAGCCTTGAAGACCAGCTGCTATAATCAAATAACAATATGGAGCAGCAAAACACAGCGATCAGGGGTCTCTAAAAGTTATATTTGTGATGATCCAATCTGTGATCCGATCCGTGACTCTGATCCGTGATCCGATCCGAACAGTGGGCTTTGTGATCCGTTGCACCACTACTTGCACATTAAACTAAGATTAAAATTACAAACCGTATACTTGCCAAACATCAGTTTGTTAGCGTTTTCATTCAAATTGACCTCAAAGCACAGCTGTGCCCACGGACAACCTAGTAGAGCTGGTTGGATGGTTGTCCTGTCCTCACTTTAGTGGTGTATTAAGTCCTGCAGGCCTTTATATTCCTCACAAATCACAGCAGCCACATAGCATACGTTGGCAAGATGATTTCTATATGCAGAATGTCCAAACGTTTTCAGGGTGTGGATTCTGAGGTATATGTAATGAACCCACGATATTAAGAGGACAAGAAAACAGACATCGAGGTGATATTTATCTGAACCTTCTCTTATCAGATGGGGCTTGTGCAGCTGTTCCCGCCCTGTGCTGTGCGATAGTGGAATTGTTGATCAGGTGTGAAGACTTCTTGTTGAAGCCCAGCACGGCGTGACCTCGCCGCTGGTATCCATCACTGCACTGACAGGCCTGGTGGTTCATCCAGCATGACTCCAAGGCCACGTCGCTGCTCCACTGTGTCACAAGTCCCAAAGACAAGCTGATCACTCAAGCCCAGTATGCACCCACCCCATCCCCTTCCAGAACCAGTGGCCCACTTTGGCAGGGAAAAGATTGAACCCTGATGGAGAAGATAACATTTTCATGGCAGAAATTGTTTGAGGAAAAAAACAGGGTACAAGCAAGTTGCATGACTTGATATCTGTCTCTCTAATCTCACAATGTGTCCTTTACACATCTTTGACTGTTTAGGATTGTGGTTTTGGTATTCATACTCGGGGTGGAACATATTTCGCCCGGATGAAGGTGCGTCTGGCACGCCGCTAAGGTGGACAGAACGCATAGTTGGATTGTGAGAGGTTCAGCAGAGTGCGCTGCAGCTTCTCGCAGCACACAAAACGTATTTGCCTGTCAGCTATCCGATACTACGCCTGTTACATCACCATCCCAACCCTCCTAAATCCAACAGCTTGTATTCGTGCCATCGACCCCTCCTCCATCTATCACACTGATGCATTGGCAGTCTGCAGAAGGTTACCACGCAAGGCCTCTTAACACCTGGTTTTAGGGATCGCTTTGCCCGCCCCACCTGCTAGCCTCCTGCAATGGCCGAGCACTTCGCACTGATCCCGCTAAGATCTGCCTGTCATCCTCACTGATTGAATGGAGAGTGTTACTCCAGCCAGGTCTCATATCTCTCGCCTGAGGCTTGTTTTCATGTGGCTTGTAAAGATGCCACTCTTATCTCCTATTAATCATGGGCCTCTTTTCCAAGCTACGCTCTCCACTGCTGGTGACAACATAGATTCAGAGGGATGCTGTTGTAGATTGTCAAATTACACCCAACATGGCAGAGGAGGCTGCGAGGCATGATCGTGGTATGCTTCACAACATTATGGAAGGTTTCATTGTTGAATTTTTATACAAATATGAGTTTTGATTAATCTTACAACACGAGCTTGTTGATTGAAACACGCTTAGGTTTGAATGTGTTGTTCATGCGGTGGGATTTTGGGACTTGTTACCTGTGAGTTGCAACCTCTCTGTGCTGTTGTGCGGGCATAAGAATCCAGCACATGACGGCTGTCTCTGGTTCGCTCGTTCTTTGAAGCTATCAGCCGACAAATATTCTCGCTGGCGACCGGGCCTTCAGCTCTTGAGGTTGGTGATGACACGCATGCTCAGCAGACAAAGTGCCCGGACCACCCCGGCTTTAGGTGTCCTGACCTTGGAGGTTGGCTGTGAAAAATGACAACACAGCGGGAGAAAGAATGCCTCCTGTGCTGCACCAGGGGTCAGGCTGGTGCCCCCGTCAGGGTGAAGTTCAGCATGTCTCCACTGTGAGCCCCTTACAGGTTACGTAAAATGTTTGTTTTTCTAACGGTAAAGAGACAAACGTAAAAGACTTCAGAAGTGTGTCAGGTCTCTCTTTGTATATGTTTGCGTGTGTGTGTGTGTGTGTGTGTGTGTGTGTGTGTGTGCGCGTGTGTGTGTGTGTGTGTGTGTAGTGGTATGTGAGTGTCTGTTCTAGATGCAAAGAGGGACAATGTTTAACAAGTTGGATGAGTTGAATCACTGGAGGGGTAGCACACAAATTCACTTAAATCCATTGATCTGAAGCCTGCTGTGAAAAACGCATCATTCTGTCCAATCCCATATCAAAGAAAAACAAAATAGCAGCAATGCCGTCTCTCTGTTCGTGACATTCTAGCGAAATGGTGATAGATTTACAGCAACTTCTTTTGGTTTTCAGCTATTTGAGGTATCTGTTAAACAGATTGTTGCATTGATTTCTGGGAAGACAGATGGTGGTGTGCATGCTTCAAGACAACTGAAGGAATGAAGAATTGTTCAGCTCGGTAGATCAAATTCAGTATAGTTATGTCCTTAGGGTACGTTTTTATTGCGCGTAGGTGCATGCGATCGTTTTCTTTCTGGCCGTAGTTGAAAGTAGATAGAATATCTTGAAATGCTTGAAAATGAGACAAAAATACATTTTTTTCTGACAAAGCAAAGAGACAAACCTCGATGAATCTGTCTGCCTTGTTAGAAAGTCTTTAAATGGTTATCTCATTATTGCAGACGACATTCCCCACAATTTGATCTTCTTTTGCCAAAAAGAGAATGAAAATCTTGAAGACACCAACAACAAAGACTAATATTCTGCTACCCATTGTACTTTTTACCTTTGACCAATTCATAATGTTTTTATTTAGGTGTGAACTGAAGGTTTATTGTGTTTTTTCTTTTCCTCCGTGCTCAACTCATTCTGCTGCCACCCAGCACTCCTCTCAGCCCCGGCAGCCTCAGCAGCCTCTGGCCTTCCGAGCAATCATTATTTGACATGATTGACACGTCAGGATGGTGTGCATTTCATTGTTGAGAATTTTAGAGCCCTTGGCCTCATGAACCTTCAGCGATCAGTGGTACGTCACCCTTCAGCCATCCTAGCGGCACAAGGCTGGATTACAAACCAGGCAAAGCGGGCGACTGCCCAGGGGCCCCAAAAGGTGTGCTACATGTCATTTACACGATTAAAATCAATTTGAACCACCGAAGGAGATTATCAACTGCGATGGGTCCTGCATCTCATTGTTTACGAATCAAAAATGTCACTGGCAATAACTTTTTTTATTTTTTTCGGATGTTTAAAAATAAGAAACTATATCACTCTTTAGATAAGTTTTGGGCTTCTTGCTACAGCCAACTAGAGCGTCCACCATCTGTGCCTTGAGAGTGTCCGCTAAATTGTTGACCATGCGGGAACCCTTACGGTACTATTCATCCCCATGACGGAAAGTGTTTGAAGTGTGTACTCCGATGACCTCGGGGTCACATACCACACAAGGGACGATGCAGTTCTGCTTACCAGTGGCGATCAGAGATGGACGATGGAAGGGAGAAGGAGAGAGACAATAGGGGGAAGGAGAGCTCGTTCTTGAGCCATGGTCAGAAGGGAGAGAGCTAAGTGGTGGGTGTGTGCAAAGACTTGAAATGTGTTGAGAGACACGCGTGTTATCGTTTCTCCTCGCCACTGGCCGTCCAGTACCTCCCCTCGCGGTGTGTCGTCAGCAGTTTATCTCAGGGTCTGGCTGGAGCTGCAAGTGAAAATGGGAGGAAATCTGATCCATATGGTGGCACTATAAAGCTCACAGCTGATTTTCAGGCTTCATCAAAACCTGGTCAAGGCTTCATCTCTACTCTTGACTGGCATCCTCCTCTCACACCTGGTCACTGCGCTCTGAAATTCCTACTTGGTCCTCAGCAGCACCGGTGGTCTGCCTGACCCCTGGGGTGCCTCAGCTACCGTCTTCAAAGCTGATTCTTCTTAGAGAAGTAAGTAAATTCCCCGTTTGAAAAGTGTTGGATTTAATGTAGACATTAGATTAGGAAGATTTGGTCCAATCATGTTTTTTATGTGCATGTATGTAGCCGGATTATGAATGCGTAATTACGCATTGCATGTATCTGTTCTTCGTGTGTTGCCTTCAGATATGAAGGTACTAGGGAAGGTTGTTTTCCTGCTTTTGCTCGTGGGAATCTGGTGTCAGAACAACCGTAATGCTAAAGCTAGTGGCAAGTCCACCAAGAAGTCTGGGGGGAACCAAGGAGGTGATGCTGACCAGTCTCCCCCCGTGGTTGATCTGACTGCTGGAGCAGCTGGAAGCATTGGCAGCACTAGAGGCACTGAAAGCTCTGGGAGCACTGGAAGCTCTGGAAGCACGAGAGGAACTGGAAGCTCTGGGACCTCTGGAAGCTCTGGAAGCACGAGAGGAACTGGAAGCTCTGGGACCTCTGGAAGCTCTGGAAGCACAAGAGGAACTGGAAGCTCTGGGACCTCTGGAAGCTCTGGAAGCACGAGAGGAACTGGAAGCTCTGGGACCTCTGGGACCTCTGGAAGCACTGGAAGCACTAGAGGCACTGGAAGCACTAGAGGCACTGGAAGGTCTGGGAGCTCTGGAAGCACTAAAGGCACAGCTGAAGCAGGGCGGGAGGGTGCTGCAGGAGCTCGTGCAGCTGAACAACAGACAGATGATATGAGGCTGCACTTCCTCAAGAACAACCAAGTTACATGTAATGATGGAACAGCGGCTGGGTGAGGCATTCTTGATTTTTGTTTTTAGTTTCCTGAAGAGGAAATTATGAGATTTTTGCCACTTGATGTCTGTTTGCAGATAATACAGTGATTTTAGAAGCGGCATAGAACATCAGTGTGTCCATACATGGCTGCTTTATATCCACCGTCTCCTCATTCCTGTTTATTTGTGGTTCTGCAGGTTTTACCTAAAGGAGTTCAGAGGAAGCCGCCGATGGCTGTTATTTCTGGAAGGTGAGTTTTTAAAAAGCCAACTGGTTAAATTGGTCCCCAAAGGTCAGCTTGTTTTGGCGTGACGCCCCCATTGGAATGTTGATGGGGATTTCATCTTGTCACTTCCTCTCGGTTATTCTCCTTTTTTGGTTACTGCCTGTCACTTCGATAGACTTTGAATGGGGGAAATGTATGTGGATTGTCCTCCAGCTTGACTTACGTATTCTGAGAGCACAGGAGAGGAGTGCATCACTTCTACGGAAGACATTTCACCTGGACTTTCCAGAACAGGATATATGATTTATTGGTGTATTATAATGAGTGGTAGAGTGTAATACATTTTTCTAAATTCAATCAAGTCAAATTCTCTCCCCCTTTTTATGTCAAACCCACAAATCAGCTGCTGACAGTTTGTAAACGAAAGGGATCATTCGTCTTTTTTGTCCAACTCTGAGCAAACACATAGTCTCGTTAGCAGACCAGGCTACAGGTGCATTCCTTTCCCTCTCCATTCCTCAAAGGCCTCTGTGATGGGCTAACAAGGGTCTCCCTTCTGTGCCTGATGTGAATGTCTAATATTAGTCTCTATTATTTTTAGGTGGCTGGTGCTGCCACAGCAAAGATACCTGTGATTCCAGGTACCAAAATATACCCAGACTAATGAGCTCATCGGGGTGGCCCCACACAAAAAGAGGTAGGTCAGCCGGCCTTGTTTTAAAACGCATGTCAAACTGTTCCCATGATGTTGCTCGTTTTACGTAACCTTTTGTGAGACAAATGGACGTCTGTGTGGTCTCTGATTGCTGCATTCACAGGAACTGGAATATTGTCTTCTCAAGTGCAGGAAAACCCACACTGGCACAACGCAAACATTGTGTAAGTACTTGTATATCTTCACTGTGTGTCTTATTGTGACTATTGGAAGTGTCACATGCACACAATCCTTGTTTGTTAATGTTTGTTAGTTGGCATGGTCACTTGATCCAGTTTATGAATATAAAAGATTACCTTTTAAAGACATTTTAAAACACAATCCACTTAAAAAAGGTGTATAACCAACTATGACCAACAGCTAAGTGAGATTTGTACAGGTTTGCCAGTTTCTAATAAATGACAGAAGAGATGTCCTTCACGGAGGAGGGGTGGAGTTGTTGTGATGGCCTCAAGCTTTCTTCTAACAAATGCGATTGTCTCCTCTTCTGCAGATTCATCCCGTACTGCTCCAGTGATGTATGGAGTGGTACGGGGGTCGCCCCGACCCCTCCTCCAAGGCCACGGCAAGGCAAGGAGAAAGAGAGGGATAGAAATACAAATGCAAGTGAGTTTCTCCAGATCCTTAAATGTGTTTTCTGTTGTTTCTTTTGTCCTGTGTAGTGTCCTGCTTCCAGTTATTCAGTTATTTGATGTGTGTATTTGTTATCAGCTGAGTACACCTTCATGGGATCCCTGATTATCCGCGAGGTCGTCAAAGACCTCGTCCCCAAAGGAATCAAGCAGGCCAAGGTTGTCATGCTGTCTGGCACGAGGTGAGTTTGCTTTACCGCTTGCACTCTGATGCTGACCACAGCTTTTGGACAAGAGCCTGCATCCTCTGCACCATCTGGACCGTCTCCATGCCCAACATTAAACAAGAGAAGCTCTATTTTGGGTGCTTCCTCTTGTCAACAATAAAGACATGATGTCTATTAAAATGGTGAACATTCCTAGCAGCATGGACTCCCCCAAGACCTAAAACGAGATCCACTGTCTGAATGGGAACAGCTGGCACGCGCTGTCATTATGATACCCCTAAGAAACGTGGCACTCTCAAAGCCAAGCTATTTATGATGTGTTTTTATTTTCTTGGCTCTCCTGCAGCGCTGGGGGAACAGGTGTTTTGCTGAACATCGAGAGGGTGGCCAGTCAGCTGGAGCAGCTCGGTGCAGAGGCTCAGGTCCGAGGCCTCGTGGACTCTGGATGGTTTCTAGAGAGCAAACAGCAGAGATCGCCCAACTGCCCCGAGACTATTTCCTGCTCACCTGAAGATGCGATCAAGATAGGACTCAGGTGAAGTCATGCATTCTTCAGTGAGCCTAGAATATATGTAAAGAAACACATTCATAGGGCCAGATACAGAAATGATCTTTCCTTTGCCGGCCCAAATATAACAGAGCTCTTATATTTGGTTTTATCGTTGAAGCGATTGAGCAATATATTTGTGTGTATTAAAGGTGTGTGCTGTGTTTTCTCAGGTTGTGGAACGGGGTTGTACCTGACAGATGCCGGCAGCTCCATAAGAGAGGAGAGGAGTGGCAGTGCTTCTTTGGCCACAAACTCTACTCTACCTTGACCTGTGAGTGCTGGCTGGGGCCTCCTGTGTACCATGACCAGTGCACTGCCCCTTGAAAACATGCCTGGTCAGAAGGGCTCGAACGCTCGGCCTGTGGTGTTGCTGCTTGCAGAGCAATACACCTGCCGTCACGTCCTCTCGGTCAGAAACAGAAATAGGCTGACACGGGGAAAAAGACACCATGTCACAAGTCTCTAGGTTCATCACTATGAGCGTCACCATTTTCCATTGCACGTGTTTATATGAATACATTGAGAGCATCTTTAAAGCTGAACTAATTGTTTCCCCTGTAGCCCCTCTGTTTGTTGTGCAGTGGCTGTTTGATGAGGAGCAGCTGAGGGTGGAGAACATCTACATGGGAGGACAGAGTCTGTCCGAGGAGCAGTGGCAGTACATTCAGAACCTGGGCAGGGAGCTCAAGATCTCACTGAGCGATGTCACGTAAGATCCCCAAAACCTGTCTGGAAGAAAAGTGATATCAAAAGATCTCTAATAAGCATCGGGTGGTTTAAAACAAAGATGGACAAACATCGAGAGATGGCTGTATTCTTCTGTTTGTGTTTTTCAGGGCAGTGTTTGCTCCGTCCTGTCTCTCCCACACAGTGATTACCAGAAGGTAAGACTGGATATATGACTCCTTTGGTGGAGAGGCACTCTCATGCCTCCTGCCCCTCACTTTATTCTCGACAGTCGTCATCTCGACCTAGTGAGCTCATGCCGCTGCTTTTGTTTGCTCGTTCATCACGCCACATTCTTCACGTCACCAAATGCCATTTCACACTTTCCTTAACCCCTCGGTACCCCTTGAACACGCTCATTATTTTGCCGCACAGATGGATATTGATGGGTCAGTGCTCGGTTTACAGAGTCAGGCTAAGTTAGGTGTGTTTAATGAGGGAGAAGATTCTTTATGGGAGGAGCTGAAGGTCTAAGGTCATTGGAGATAATTTTGCGGTTGCTGTTCTGGGTAACCGTTGCTGCAATAAAATGATGAGCCAAACGTGGCCAAAGCAAATTGCAAATCTTGTGATCAGTCCATGACATCACTGATGACACTGTTCTGGTCCTTGCTATGCTTTCTGAGACCCTTTCCCTTCACTTGTTTTTCTTTCTCTACCTTTGCCTCTTTTTATTTCTAATCCCTAACTTGTTGTTCTTCCAGCAACTGGATGAGTTTCCAAATTAAAGGCACCTCTCTGCCACGGGCCCTGTACTGCTGGGACAGGAGTCTGGAGGCCACCCGCAACAACAGAACCCCTGCCAAAGGCTGCCCTTTCCACCTGGTGGACACCTGCCAGTGGCCCCAGTGCAACCCCACCTGCCCAGCCTTGGTGGACCAGACCACCCAGCAGGAGCTCACTTTGCTCCAGATGCTGGTCGCCATGGGCCTTGACCTCCAGAAGCTGGGCCTGGATCCCCAGGAAGATGCAGATTCTCTGGCCAGCGTGGTCAGCAATGGTGGCTAAATGTAAAAGTGGATAGAAGCTTGAGCCATGCAACGGCTTAATAGAAGAAATAATGTGTTGAAATTGTAATGTAACCATAGAAATAGTACAGAAATCTAGCATTCCATTATGCTTCATGCATCTGTTGAATTGGTGACTTGACTGGTGGGTATGTCACTGAGTCTGAGTGGTTGTCCCTCTACTGGACACTAGAGGAAAGAGCGTTTGGGTCTAAATCAAAGGTGTTTCAGCTGTACTGGTTAAATAGCTTTGAGTTTCAGCGGATGGCCAGACATACTGTAGGCTCCCTCCTTCAACACACTTCCATCCTGATCACTACGCAGGAAACTCAAACTTTAGAGCACAGCGATAGAGTTGAACGTTTTTAATGATTAGAGGCTCCTTCAAAACGTCGGCACATGTTGCTTTGACAAGACTCGTAAAAATAAACATTTGCACACAATATACTATGGTAGGTTAACATTTTAATAAGCTTTAAATAAAGATTCATGTACCAGTAAGCACTTTCATACAATAGCAGTTATTCATGATGTGCCAACTTTTGAGTATTCTGATTTGGATTCACATCAACCCGATCATTTGTTTTTCACACACACAGTTCCAAAGACACTGATTGTGATTTCTGTGACTTAGTTTTAGTCTCTAGCTCCTGGTGGTGAACGTGCATGATGCTCTTCTGTATATGCCGGCAGGAGTTCAACTATTTAACATGGGACGTCTGCAGTAAATTGATAAATTTGCCTTAAAAACAACAACGCTGTGGTTATTTACCGCTCAGTTGTCAGGATCTCTCTAGTGACATGCATGGACATAATACAGACTTTGCAATCCTAGTTGTCAATATTTGCAACTCGTGCTTCTTTCACAATGTTGTGCATGTTTTGCAAGGCATTTTCAGATGTTACTGTATCTGTATGTTTTATTTTCATCTACTGTATGAATGATAATGATAATAATGTGACAAGAATCGTACCAGCTGTTAACAAGCATCAGACTGAGTTGTTGCTCATGTTAAAACAGGGAATAAAGATTCTAATTTGACTCGTTTGTGGTTCATCAAATTCTGTTTATTGATTCTCTTGAAGTGTTTATTGTAAGACAATCATAAGCAAAAAGGTGAAATGAGAAGATGCATAATGTGTGTCTCTGACCTCCGGCCTAGTTTTCTTTCAGACTGAAAAAGCCTCACAGAGTTTCTTATAGAGCACAAATCAGTATCTGTTGAACCATAGAGACCATATACTCAATCAGTCTGAGGAGTATTTACATCTCAAAACATACTCTTTATGTATGTTGAGTAATTTAATGTGGATAAAAGAGACCATTTCAATTATGCAACACCAACTGCTCTGTATAAATAAAATGAGAGAATGTAATAATAAAAACACTGGTGTTATATTGAAAAGGAAAAGAATAAAAGTTTTTTCTTAGCTTGTCAATGAACCTTTTGAAAGAAACAAACATGTTTCCTGCTCCAGCAGAAATGACAGGACACATATTAAAGACTGCCTTTAACCTACATGTAGCTGGGCCTCTTCTGTTTTATGACCCACCATGATAGTACAGATATTGTGCTTTTGGAAAATTTCAAAACAAAGATACCCTAATCTATGATTAATATTCAAAAAAACTAAAATTAAACTTGTCATGCTTCCTTTGCTGCCACGACATGGTCATTATCATCCTTCTTGCACTGAAATCGACTGTGCAAAAACCAGGAAATCGGCTTTGTTTTTTAATATGCTGAAAATAAATATTTGATTGCACTCAGAAGGCCATATTGCTTTAGATAAGAAAATTGTAATATGTTTGTAAAATACACTATGCATATATTTCGCACTAGCTAAACGCAATGGAACGGATACAACTGTATGCATGTAATTGTACATCCTTACTACTAAGAGGCGCTGCTTTAAACTTGACACATGATAACTAAAGATGCTGCACGTATCTGATAGTGAAACCTGGTTGCAAATGCTTTTTTGTTTTTGGCCGAAGGCCTTAAAGCTGTTTTTAAAAGCCACATTACCGGGAAACTTGTAAATGTGCAAATACTCTCTGTATCGTTTTATATTGTCACAGCGGGTGTGCAGTGCGTTTCTGATCAAAAACATAAAGACAGTAATTTCACGGTGGTGGGGTTCATCTCGGTTTAAAAAGGTCTTGGATTTTTCCCATAATGCATTGCCGTTTGCCTCCACTTCCTCTTTCCGCCATATTGCAGAACCGGTAAGATGCCCTTTTTCACTGCCACTCTCAATCTTCTAAGTATCTCAAGCATCTGCATGTTATATGTCCCATTTATGTGATCATCTTGAAGCATAAGTTCATATTAATGATTTGGGAGGATTATCGCCTCGATTGGTGGGACGAATTAAACACAACCGGACTACAAATTTCACCGGACAGTACCTCAGCTCGGCCCTGGGAATTGGTGCGTTCACGGCGCCTGAAACTGCTAGCTTCGAAACCACGAGTGTTTTACTTCAAACAAATAAGACTTATATATCTATATAAACGCTCTCCGTTGATATGCGAGTGTAACATCTTGTGTACGTGGTCGACACGTTGTTGAACACTGTATCTGGGTGTTCGGAGGGATGCCTTACTACTATGTCGGTGTAACGCAGTCGGCTAAGCTAGCTAACGTTAGCTTCTTGGTGCTCATGAAGGACCATGCTTTGTGGGAGTCTAGCGTATTTAGTGTTACTCGAGCGAATTATATATGAGTGTATCTGCTGCTGCGCAGAAAAATTGGCTGGTATCTGCTGAATATGTATCCTACGTGACTTACCAATGTTAGCCTTGTTGCTAGTAACGCTACGTGTGTGTGTGTGAGAGAAAGGCACTAGTCGTGTCATGAGTGCTAGCCAGACTTTGCTTACTGGACTAAAGTGTTATGGGCTTCACTTGTATATTCAAAATGTACATTCCAATATTTAAGGACAAGGTCCGAGGTTATCTCATTAGTGTTGAGTCGTATTGTATGTAGCATGATGCTCCCTTAAATTGAAGTAGACTCTTCAGATGAACGAGCTACTTAAAACACAGGTTGGGTCTCCTCTCCATAGTATGTAAAGCATTGACTGTACATTAACTGGTTTGTGAAGCTGTGCATAGCTTCATTTCTGCTGGTTGTGGCTCTCACACACACACACACCTCGCTAATCCCTTGATGGATCTCTTTCCTGTGTCTGCAGGCATCATGGTGCGCATGAACGTTCTCGCGGATGCCCTGAAATGCATCAACAATGCTGAGAAGCGTGGGAAACGCCAGGTCCTCCTCAGGCCCTGCTCCAAGGTTATTGTGCGCTTCCTCACCGTCATGATGAAGCACGGTGAGTGACTGGCTGTTCTCTGCTTTGAGTGAGGAGTGTTTTGGTATTATGAGACACTACGCTAATAATTTGGCCGTGTGAAAGTGGCAGCGCTGTGTTCTGTGCATTATATTTGCTGTTGTAAAGCTAGGAGATGCAAGTTACAACAGAGTGTATAGTTGGTGGATGGATGATCAACATCTGGCAGAAAAGGGTTTTAAAGAAAGATAATGTCTCTAGAGTTTAGTGTCTCAATGAAATCATTAAGTGTTATACTTAATAATGTTCTTTGTCATTTGTACCTCCAGGTTACATTGGTGAGTTTGAGATCATTGACGACCACAGAGCCGGAAAAATTGTCGTCAATCTCACAGGCAGGCTGAACAAGGTAACATGTCTGAGTTAAGCCAGCTGTAACACTGCTTGAAACAAGATTTAAATTAAATGCAATGCTGAATCAACTGTCTGCGTTACACATGACACTACAAATTAAAACATTTAAAGCTCTACTGCAGCTGTTTGAAACTGTTCCGTCATGTCTGCTCTTCCAAATGATGTAAGCAAGCCTCTAGAAGCAGCTACTTTAATTAAACTCACTGCTTTAAAGCGGTAAATGCAACAGGGGACCACTGAAGCTGTCACAGATTATACATCTTACAGTATTTAACTTCATGCGTGAATCTGAAGTGTTAACCGGCGTGTTTTTGTGTCTTTCAGTGCGGTGTGATCAGTCCACGTTTTGACCTCCAGCTCAAGGATCTGGAGAAGTGGCAGAACAACCTGCTGCCGTCAAGACAGTTTGGGTAAGATTCATAGTCACCAACGTGTGTGTGTATATTGTTTGATATGTTATATGAAATACACACAAAATAAACCCAACCTGACTGCTGGCAGTGATGTAGTGCTGACCCCACTGGACCCTCTAAGTCCTCCAGTCCTCGGCTTGTGTCCATGCTCGTCTTGTCTGCTCGGTGGTCCTGTGTGGCTGCTTTGGAAAATTTGGTTAATTTAGTTTCCCCTCAAGATATTTGATGATTTTGTGCTGAGGATCCCAGTTTGCCGTATATTAGAATGATTTTAATGTAATTACACGTGGAGGGTATAGCTCGTTCTGTTTTTATTCTTTAAATGGAAACCGTTTGTAAACTGAAGCCGTTGAATCTTCTGACTGATTTCGCCATTACAGTAATTTTATCTTGGAAGAACATGGACGTTGCTTGTCGCTGGATGGATCTGTTAGTTTGTGTTCTTGTGACTTTTGAAGTCTAATTAATTCGGCGTTCACTTAGCTGTACATTCCTGAACTCCGTGCAGGTTCTCCTGTCTGCTTCTCAAAGACGTTACTGTGTAACATTACTACACAGACTTTAAGGATGTTTGTGTTTATACTGTCTAGCAGCATCATCGTACAGAAACCTGCGTCAAGTAGAAAAACATTTTAGAAGGGTGTGGGGAAAATATCATTTTGATAAAATATTTGTATTTAGACCAAAATGCGAGTACTCGGATTGAAATAATGTGACGCCATCCTGATCACGTGTACCCACATACATGTGTACTGAGGCAGCATGCCTTAAATTGTCACGAACATCACATTTTTACAAGCAATGTATTTTTGGTTTTGTATTAATTATGAATGGCAATTGTTACGTGGATAGTCAGCGGTGTCAATAATGTGCATTCTTGGTTCCAGTCCCACCAATTGTTCTTCTAGTGTCCTGAAGTAGCACATGACATGAGGGACTGAGAACAGGACCACAAATAGTGATCCACTAAATATCTGATCCTTAAACACGTGTAGATCTCCTCCCGTTGTGAAGCAATTTTACGCAAAACTTTAAGACAACCAGTTTTTTTAAATAACTGATATTTTACTTCCTGATGTAGATTATTTGTTTTTATCACATGTCAGTCCTGTTATAGAGGCTACTGTAATGATGTTTTTACAGAGTGTTCGAACTTAATTATTTGAGAAAGTTAACAAATAAATGCATCATTTCCTAACATGTTACTGATGTAAACTTAGGCACAATGGCGTTGTGGGACATATGGAGCGTCTTTCACAAACACTGACTGCCTTTTGTAATGCTGGGGATAGAAAAATATATTAAAATGGCAGGAAAATAGAGTTGTTACCTATTGTCTTAATTTATTTGCTGTGGTGGCACGTTGCCAGCAGAAACATTGTGGCGGCCTCTTTGCTGTAGTCCAGACAAAAACTTAGATGACTCGTTTGAGAAGCACCGATGCTGCAGGTGACAGAAATCCACCCAGTTGTTCTCTCTATGCGAGAGAACCCTGAATAATAAACCTGCCCGTCAGTGCTTGGCATAACTTTTTTTGTGTGTGTTCAAGACCACTGTAAAAGGTGATTTAGTTCAGTACATTATGTTGGAGTCGGTGCTAGTCAGAGGCTGTATGTAGGCGTGAATGATGGGAGGAAGTCATTCTGTTTACTGCGCTGTAGATGCAGAATGTGAGATGAAGCCTCTAATGAGCCGTGTTTATTTATCGTGGAGTGATCGGTAAAACTGAAACAATAGAAAAAATCTTAGCAATTAGTTAGGTCTTCTATGTGAACTTAAACCCACTTACTAATCTGATTGACCGGGTTCCTGTCACTCTGAACACATTGAATTGCTGTTTTGTTATCTGAAGAGAAACTGTGGGACAGCTGACCTGCACAAGCTTTTACCTGTGGAGCTAAAATAACTATTGTAAACAGCTGGTACTTGTTGAAAGTGGGTTTCTTCTGTAGATGGGTCAACAAGGCACTGATGGTGTTCATGATGCATATTGCCTTATTTCCAGAGTTGCACGTTTTTATCACCATGAAGTTGTCTGGTTCTACCTGACTCGAAAAAAACATAATATTCAACAAATGTGCACTTAATTTAACCAATCTGCTGGGAGTAGGTTTGAGATCACTTGTTATTTACCTGTAGAGCTGTAAGCGACAGATGCACTCAACGTGTGTGTGTGTGTGTGTGTGTGTGTGTGTGTGTGTGTGTGTGTGTGTAAAAGGAGGCTCTTTATTTTGCTCCTTTAAACAAACTATAGACTTGACAGTTGGCCGGACGTACTTGTTTCAGGATAGCTGGTACATGTGTTAGCGGTCCTATAGTTTTGTTCCACTTGCTATATGCGAACTGTATAATTGTGATCCGTGTGAGAGGTAGTGAGTTGTGCATCTCACGCAGCCTGCTGCAGTGTGATGGATTTATCCGAGTGGATTGGTGATGTGCTGACTTGTGTTTCCACAGATACATCGTGCTGACCACCTCAGCTGGCATCATGGACCACGAAGAGGCCAGACGGAAACACACAGGAGGCAAAATCCTTGGATTCTTTTTCTAAAATGTAAAGAACTGCAAATAAAAGAAATGACAGGTGAACGCTGGAAGTCTGCTGTGACTTATTTCATACCAAGAGGCGTCTGTTGAGAAGAATGCAGCTTTTGTCACAGGATCAATAAAAGTCCTCCGGTTGAGACAAAATCCTTGTGGAACACTAGACTGCTGCTATGTTTGGGTTTCTGATAAGCATGCACGTGAAATACAGACTTGACGTGTAAAGATGTCATGGAAAACAAGTGAATCAATTATAATTGATAAAACATTTGAACAGAAGTTGGTTGACACGGTAAACATGGTTAAAAAGTAGACTCTGCTTACGTTGACTCCACAATATCATATTTCTACTTTATATTTGCTCCAACAAACGGCTCTATATAAAGCAAAAAATAATGTACATTAAAAAGAAAAATATCGAACAAGATTTTAATGTGCAACAGGTGACTGAACTGCCGTTGGTCAGAAAAATAGGGAAAGAAAACTGGCATGAGCTCAAATGGCAATTTTCAAGATTACATGAAACACCGATCTTTGAGACAACAGTCCAAAATATTGTAGGTGCATGAAAAATACTAAATGGAATTTGTTGGACACAAATCGTGCAACATATGGATGTGAGAGTGTGAAAGCGTAATAACTGTCTCGTCTGGTCGTTGCTCCTCACTTAATTCAAGAGTGAAAAGCAACAAGCCGGCTTTGCTCGGCTCAGGCTTTAAGTGGCTGCACGTTGAACTGAGAAAGTGATAAAACATTTATCAGTCGAGCCGCTGTCGTGGTAAAAGGTGTAAGAAGCATGCGGCTGCCTGTTGAGACCACAACACCATTGCAGAATCTTCTGCGAGTGGTTGGAGTTTGTGACATGCCTCAGAGTTGCATCTATAAACACCTGACTGAAGAGAACTTCTGCTCTTGACTCCAGACGAACCTCTAATAAAAGCACATCCATGTTGTCTCTGTGGCCCCAGCAGCCATTAAGACATGTCTTTGCTTTACAACTGGCAGCTTGTAAAAAGCTCCGGCTCTTTGCTCCTGCAATCGTCTCACCGCTGTGATCCTCTTCTGGGCTCCTCTGTGTATTTTGTCTAGTCTCCAACCTCTTCGGCGTCTTGCTGCTGACCTCGCATTGGACTCTGAAGAGGAGAAGTAACAGCCTGCTAATGCAACATCTCTGTCCAAGTGCTCCTCGTGGGCTGAGAGCATGCACACGCTGCCTGCCTCCCTCGTGGGTTCACAGCACTCAAGCGCTGCCGTGAAAACGAAAGAAGAAAAAACCGGAGATGCGACACTCGGAGAAATCAGAAGTGCAGCTTTTATGCTCGGTGACATTCTGACAATAATACATCTGGGGTCAGCTCTCTTGGCAGCAACAAATAAACCACTCGATCAGATGGACAGTTTGAAAGCACTTGCCGTTTGTTAAGTGGGGGGGGGGGGGATTCTGTGAAGTATCAAAGAGCACAGACCAAAAGAGGCGAATTCTCCCAACGAGCAACTTATTTACTGATTTGGTCAACGGCTCGGACCATGCAAGTTTAAAATCTGTCTGGAACCTTGAAAGCCTCTAACCCCCCCCCCCACCCCCTCACCCCCAATGCTGTCTCTCTCTTGATGTTGAACTTTAGTAAAAAGAGAGCACTTCACCAGAAACTGCCAGACTCCAGAGGAGCGATTAGATAAAATGTGCTTTTAAGAACACACTTCTGTGAGCTCTGGATCGAGGCGTTTACATTCCCTTAACGGTTAACGGTATTTTAATTTATTACAGTTTATCAAGCTTAGTATGTTACCTTATCTTAAAGTACAGGTATGACATGAAAGAACTTTCAAATGGGAACGTAAGTTCCAGAAAGTATGAAAAGTATTTAAGATAAGAATTCAACAACAGTCCAGATATGTAAATAAATGTAAAGCAAGCTGTTACAGTAATAATTCATCATATTTATTGTAGCACCGTCACACTCTGCACTATTGGTTATGTTTAGAAACGTCATTGTTTTAAAACTTTGTCCGCTTTGTTGTCCGTGTTTTTAGCTGTATTTCTGTTTCTATGTATGTTCATCGACAGCAACAGAAACCAAAGTCAACTTTTATTAAATAAATATCTCTAATATTTGTGTTTTTAGCAGCATTCAATGAACACCATCTCACATAAGCCTGAGACCAAAGGTCACCAGCTTCACAGAATGAAGCAAGTCTCAGGTGTTCGTGTGCAGTTCAGACAGAACCACGGCCGCAGCCGGAGCCGCAGCCACAGCCGGAGCCGCAGCCGGAGCCATGGTTTAAAGAAACCGAGATCAGGAGTCCAAGTAACCTAAAGGGGACCTAAAAGTAGTCAGCTTCAAAAACTCTAAAAACTCTAATCAGCCTACAAAACATCCCCCTTTTCTTTCTTTTTGTTGCCATTTTTACTATGAAATGTAATTCCCACATCGCTTACGCCTGAAACACACCAAGCAGCAGTGAGATGGCGTTTGCCTGAATCATTACATTTTTCTGCGCCCCGGAGGCATGTTTGTGTGTTTTAGACGGAAAGGAATTCTTTTTTGCGCAGGTCAACACGTCACAGTTAACGGACGAACGGAGGGTCCTAAGACCCAATCAGGACCCTCTGGGTGGCAACATTAAGCGTCGACTTTTCAGTATGAGAACACTTCAAACCCGTTTCAGCTCCCCATGATAACTTGAGCCTTAAGTAGCACCTCTGCATCAGCGAGTAGAGTCCAAAGTCCTGAGGCCTTTCGGACTGAAGATGGCTGGAGGAGGGAAACGTGTTTTGGAAAGCCTCCCTCATTCCTGCAAACCTCTCCCTGTTTCTGCCCCAGTGACCGAGTCTGTTTGAAGACAATGTGCAACCATCCATCTGGGGATCAGGGTCCGCCGCCTGGCAGCCTCCACCATGTTCCTCCAGCCTGCACCAGATGTCAGCTGGATCCCTGAGATGTCCCTGAAGGGTTTAGAGCACCGCTGTGGAGGAGAGGGGGAGACGTGCAGCTCCCAAAACAAATAGAATACATTAATACGGAAAGAACAAGTGTGCTGTCTGGCTCGCTTTGATAGAAAGGGCCAGAGGCAGCGAGAGAGCAACTCTGCAGAACGTGCAGGACAGAACATATTGTGCTTGTATGCTAAAAACAGGTTATTTATGTAACTAACTATAAGGAAGATGGTCGAACAATCTCATCGGGAAGGACGCAGTTAAGCAGAAATAATGAGACTTAAAGGGGCAGTTTGCCCAAAACATTAAGAAACCTACACCTTCTGTGGTCTGCAGCCCAGCAGATCATTATGTCCCACCCACCCAATAGAATTGTGCAAATCATCATACTTGGCAATTTGCAGGTCAAATTCAGCAACTTTTAAATAACTGTATTTACAATTTGAAGCAGGTTTTAGCCAAACATTTGAAATAAAGTTATTGGCTGTTGAAGCAAAGTGTTGAATGCAACCATACGTTGAAATACATCACTCATATTAAGCCCATACTCTCAGCCTTGACGTAGAAATCCTGAAATGGCAGCTTGTTGCTGCTGCGTCTCTGCAGCGTTGAACCAGCGCTGCTCTGTCCACGTTGGTTTCTGTTCTACTTGCTAACTCTGATCCCTGTACACACAATCTCCATCGCCTCGAGTCATTCCTCGCTGCGACTCGGGCTGAGGAATCAGAGTACTGTGAGATGCTTCGGTCCCTCAGTCTTCTTCTCCAGCGTGATGCTGATGGAGCTCCAGCAAAGCGATTCAGTGCTGTAAAGGAAGGAAGCATTTTACAGTTGACACCGAGGTCCTTGTGCAAACATCACATCCATTACCACGGAACACTGAGAGACGGGCCATTGGAGTCTGGAAACGTATTGGCTGCTTGCTGTAATCTCATCAGTTTTCACAGAGCTGCCTTGTCCAGCTGCACTGTGGGTAATAGATGGTGTCAGTGAGGTCTGATACCTGCAGCTCTGTTCCTTCTGCCGTTGGAGTTCCCCGACTGAACGCTTGAGGGCAGTAGAAATATGTCCCATCTTTTCCTCCTCATCCTGCATTCAGGCCGGGCAGGCTGGCAAGCAGCAAGACTAATTATGATTGATTCAGAGATAACAGAATTAATATTGGAATAGCAGTAAGAGTTTGAAATGTGGATTCAGTCAAAAGGCCGACGTTTCTTTCACTCCGCTCCACATTGTCTCCCGCCGCCATAAATCACTGAGCGGGTCGCAGAGAAGCGAGGGAGAAACACAAAGACGACCTGGAGAGTGGCAGTGGATGTGCAAAGTGAATTGAGGCAATTGTCTTATTAATTTATACATTAGATATATTTTTAATATCAATATTCAAACGGTATTGAATCTGCTTCACAGATCTTGAGTTGTTCAGGAAACAACACAGCTCAGCGTGTGATAAAAGTCAAGGAATCTTTTTCAACTTCGAGCAACGCTGTCGCAATAAATCTGCATTTAGGAAAGAAAAGTAGAATCAGTAACCAATCAAAAGCAGACAAAGCCCTTTGCTGATTTCAGTTGACACAGTCGTACAAAGCACACACTGCTTATGTTACCATGTGATGTTGCATGAGATCATACTTTGCATTGCACTCCTACTTCCAGCCATGTGATTTATTCCACCGCTCCGACAGACGGCGTATCTACAGAGACCAGAGCAAAGTCTGTATAAATGGTGGCCAGCTGAGAATAAGATATGAAAATGTATCTTTTGTGGAGAGAGAGAGAGGAGTGCTGATGTATCTTCACATACCAATGAATTCACACAGCCCAAGGTGAAATAGAGGGCTGTGCATTGTCATATGGTCATTTCTCTGATACACTTATCTCCTGTTGTTCACTCTCTGCCCTATCTCTGTCCGTCTGTACGCCTTATAGGACGACACAGGGAGGCAGTGGTGGGTGGGACGCCTGCGTGTGTTGGTGTATTCATGGTGCAGGGGAGTCTGGTGTGCATATGATGAATGAGATAGTTAGGAAGCAGAGAATTTATGGCCGTGAATGCAGCCATCCATCCTGCCCTGCAGTCCCTGGCTGTCCTCAAGGGCAGCGTGCTCCTCCGGGTCCCACCTGAGGACGACCGCCGGGATCCTGCTGCGGAGAGAAGACGTCGTTTACCGGCAGCCTCACCTGCTCTGCTTCCCTCTCTATGTCAAGCAATGGTTAATTAGCAGGGAATGGACACGAGCTGCTAATGCACATATAATAACGCGGAGGCCAAGAGGTGCCAGCGGGAGGCTGCCGGTGTTAATTAGGCCTCTCATTTGTCTGCTATAGATCACCTTGTGCATTCTGGTCCAGGTTGCCCCGGCAGTACATTTACAGCCTGAGAAGTGATTACTGTTCAGGCTTAAATAATAAAGAGTAAATATGTCATTTTACTCACGGCATTATATCCCATCTCATATTCATTTACTAGACCCAGCAAGTACTCAACAAAATAAGTTGCTTTCCATTTCATTTTAATGATGAGCTGGCGTTTTCTGGAAAACCTCCATTACAAACGTCACTGATATTACTGGTTTCTGATCTGCATTATAACGCAGTAACATCAGCTATAACCGACCGTCCACGCTGACCTCCAGTGTTAGAACCACATCCCACGACTCCCCGCAGCTCCTCACAGACGATGGTTGTAATTCACACAGCTCCTTTCCTGCATTTGAACAAACGACAGCCACAGCACCACACTGTAGCGTTGCGTCACATCTGATCTCTGCATTTCATCACACCATCGAATATTTGAGTCATCAAACTACACTCGAGGATTATTGTAAACACTGAACGAGGTGTCAGGAAGCTGCGTCTCCTCAGCTTCCTCCTGCAGATTACACTTCATGGACGTTTTCTGTGCAGGTTCCTGCTGCAGGCTCCCATCTGCCAACACGAGTCGCTTCATTATTCACAGGTGGTGAATCGTCCTCTTTAAGGTTGTGTATTCTCTGTGCATAACTTTTTATTTCATTTTATGCCCCTCAAACATAAGCATTTTGTTTACAAAGATTATAAAAATACCTCGGAATAAAACACAGTCTTCTGAAAGCCTAAGATCTTTACAAAACGTGTTAATAGTTTCAACATCCCTCCGAGCGATCTGGGGATTCGGGGCCATTAGAGAATAAAATACAATCTTATCTAGAAAGGCAATGATTGGAAAACTCCCGTATATTTCAGCTTGGCACCCTTTACGTTACCATACTGTTATCTTTGCTTTGGAACAATCTGCCGCGGGTTCACTTGTTGCTGTCGGCATGTGATTTGTTGAAGCTTTTCCTCGCAGTGAGCTCGGGTGTGGTGTCTTGTTCGAGGACTAAAGTCAGTTGGAACCTCACGTTAACGGACTCTTTCTCTGACCACTGAGCCGGATAGAGCGCTGCAGCCGAGTCGGAGTTTTCAGTGAGGATGCTCGTGTACTTTGGCCTCTGCACTGCTGTCAATGCCCACTCAACACTCACATGACATCACTTCACAATTACATCATCCCGCGTTCGCAGGCAAAAGAAACACGTAAATGTCGCGGCCCATTAAAGCGGATGAATGCTTTGACTTGGTGTTTGACGAGAGGGAGGAACAGTAAAGGTCGGAGGGCCCGTGTGACCAGATGTGCACACGTACACGCACGTCAGCGAGCATTGGAAGGATATTAGTGCTCTGGGGCGCATGTGAATGCTTGTGCTTTTACGTGATTTCATGGAAGTGTTTGTGTGTGTGTTTGACACAGAGAGAGAGAGAGAGAGAGAGAGAGAGAGAGAGAGAGAGAGAGAGAGGGAGAGAGAGAGAGAGAGAGAGAGGGAGAGGTAGCAGCTGCAGGAGCCGGGGGCCCCGGGCTTTAAGACGTCAGTCCCAGCTGGACGCCTCCAGCGGAGGTCAGGATGTGTTGACAGCTTCCTGAAGCAGACGAGAGGGCAGCAGTGGCTCTGCCTCTCATCCCAGCTGATGTGAAGACGGCACAACACGTCACATCAGGCTTCATCTGTAATTAACACTTTGTCAAGGGTTTGTTGAAGGGCAGGTGTGTCTGATGGGAGTGTGTGTGTGTGTGTGTGTGTGTGTGTGTGTGTGTGTGTGTGTGTGTGTGTGTGTGTGTCGGCACGTTTCATCAATTAATGTAAAAATGTCCAAAGTTCTTGTTAAAGTGTGTGCATGCAGAGCAGATGTGCATCGGTAACCGTACACTTTGAGGTTCCGTATTCATGCTTGCGTGTAAAGGTTACGATACATTTCTGCTTTGAACAATAATCACTCCCCTTCTCATTTTAAAAGACAACGCTCAATTTTGAACATAAGCTCCCAGATTTGATCCTCCAGTTCAATCATCTTAATGTCGAGCTGAGTAATGATTAGCTGGCAGTGGCTCCATCCTTCTCTGCAGGCCATCAGGGCCACCGGTCCTCATCATTCACAGCCTCCAGGTGCAAAGGTCAGAGGCAGCTGTGGTCCAGGCAGCCATCCCACCATCGAGGTGCCGTCCTCTTCGCCTGGCAGCTTCCATATTGATTTGATTAGTTGCTAATTAAAACTTGGCAGGCTGGGCCGGGCACAAAGGAGATCGCTCAATTAGCGGGGTGTCAGAGAATCTAATTCTCTCTCTTTCAGCCTCTCCCTCTGTCTCTCTCCCATCCTACTCCATTACACATCTCCATTCTGTTTAATGACTATAAAGGATGAGTGAAACGGGAGGGAGGATAACTCTCTGAGGAAGGAGATTGAGCACTCTCAAGGAGCTAAAAGCATCCAGCCCTGTAATCCTTAAACTAATCTTTGCTTAAAGATGCAGTTTGTAAGTTGTAAAGAAAGCGCCGGCTGCCAGCGGACGCTTGTTTGGGCATGTTGCCTCCAGCATGCCTTGATGCCCTTTACCTTCTCTTCTCCTGGCAAGTCTCACACCAGCTGTTGCATGTAGCGGTGTGCCATGGGAGAAAGAGTTATGAGCTTCAAGATCCACTGTTTGTGTTTGTCAAGACACCAGATTTCTCCACCTCTGTAGACGGGAAGTGTTCTCTTGTGGAGGCTGTTTCCACCGAGGAGCTTCACGTGTTGATGCTGCTCATTTCATGATGATATTTGATGGTTTCTTTCTGAACCTACGTCTCACAAACGGCGTCTTTGAGGAAACATCTCTGTTAGAATAACAAACTGCGGCTCCGGGTCCTTTCGGGGTGGAATGTGCTCCTCGCTGAATTCATCCATTTCGCCCCAAAATGACGGCCATGCTGTCTTTCCATCAGTCTCTGTCTGCAGTCGACAGAGAGACGATGGCAAGGGGACGAGGTAAACTCTGTGATACGGATTCTATAGAACAGAGTCCTTTGAGGCAGCAAATCGGGTCAGTTTGAAGCTACAAGTGTGTCTGCGGATTCTGCTCCAGTTCTTTCATTTTGTAAACCACAGAGTGGAATATATGATGAAGACAGGAAGGCAGGAGGGATGTATAACCGGGACTATTTGTTATCAGTTAGCAGCAGCAGACTTGACTTTCTGGATTCTTCTTTGCTAGCAGCGACTCTGCGTCTCCAGCGTCAGCGCCCACGTGAACCCCGTGGCTTTACGATCTGGAGTGAGGAGTTATCTACGAGGAGTTATCATTGTCAACACAGCTTTAGATTCTGTATGTGACTCTCTGATGCACGTCAACATGTACAAGCACACACACGTCCATGGGCGACGCTCTATAACGGAGGGCTGTTCGAGATTTCACGACGGATGAGGAGAAACGTTTGGTTGTTCACAACAGAAGGAAAGAGTCAGAGAGCAGAGGGCAGATCAATTATAAATCATCCACCAGATCTGGTTTATGTAACAAAGTCATTTAGTTTTATTCACTTTCTCAGCCTGTGAGGCTGCAAATGAAGGACGCCTCCCAAACTCACGCACACACACACACACACACACACACACACACACACACACACACACACACACACACACACACACACACACACACACACACACACACACACACGCTCTCCTAAATGTCCTTATTGTTAAGCCTGGCCTTCATCGTCCTGTTCCTGCCAAACTGGACAGAGCCTGTATTCATTAGTCAACCTCATACTTTTATATAATATTTGCAAGCAGCAGTAGGCTATATTTGCCGGTGCTGGTCCGGAGAGCCGGCTCACCTCACACCTGACCGACTCTGGCTCTTATACCGTTCCTCCATTTTACAGTAGAGCAGCGCAGCCTAAAATGTCAGCAGTCACCAGTTGCCAGAGGCAATCACTCATAGGCTGGAGCTGATTAGCTTTGAAAAAGCCTGAATGGCATTCTGGTCTGCGGTGTACACAGTAGGCTATTGTCTGGAGCCTGGATGCACACGAGCAGGGTATCCCCTCGACATGTGTGGACAATGTGGACGGATTCATCTCATCGGTACAAAAGGACTCCTACAGATTATGCCCCTGCAATGTACCGGTGAAGCTGAAGGCAACATACCATCCACACTGTGGTGTGAGACTATCATCTGTAGTCTATCTTAAATCTGATATGTTCTCATCTTAAAGGCCCTGTACACTCAATCAGCTTCTTACTGTCAGCGATGGAGCTCTATGTACATCAACACAAATGCTTCTGCATCTTTGTGCTCCTCTCGCTGGTTTGGAGTGAATGGGGCTCAGTTGGAAAAAGGGATTGTCGCATTCTTTCCTCCACCAATCAGGTCTTGAATCACAATGTGATGACAGCATGGACGGGTTATAAGAACTGGATCCTGGCCTCCAAGATAGCATCATTCTTTTAAATGGAAATTGCCCAGCGCATAAGTCAAGGAGGTGTTCTTGCTGCTGGGTTTACGTCTGCCCAGCGCGTTCCTGCTCACTCCATAAACATTACATTGGGATGATGTCACACAAACCACTTTTCTAGGCTCTGGCTCTGGCATCGCTGCCCTAAGCTTGCCTGTCTGCTGTAAAACATCTCCTGGATAACATCGGCATATTCCGTTATGTCTTCATCTGAAAATGCTACATTCAGAATAAAACCTAGTTTAGAAGATCTAAATGAAATACGCAGTTCTCATGACCCGTATCAAATACGGTCGAGTATCACTTTGATCCCCCGAACATACAATCAACATCTTTCACAGGATCTACTTCATCGATAGAAAGCAATTCCAAAGAAAACGTTTCTATCTGCGCGCCTGTTGTGTGTAAATGTAATGAATCAGAAAAACACCGATCGGAACACAAGCACCGTGGTGCCACTCTGAGTGTTCATCATCTCAGTTTAAATATACAATCTCTAAGAAAGTGTGTGTGTGTGTGTGTGTGTGTGTGTGTGTGTGTGTGTGTGTGTGTGTGTGTGTGACAGCGAACAAAAGGGCACGTGAAAAGGACAAAGATAAAGATAGTGTGTGAGAGACAGGAAGAGAGTCTAATGTCGTAAGAACATCAAGCCATAATACAAAAAGAGAAACTGAAAGCCCACACAGTCTGTGTGTGTGTGTGTGTGTGTGTGTGTGTGTGTGTGTGTGTGTGTGTAGCTCAGGTGACAGAGAGGGATGGGGACATGGGCAGGTCCTGTTAATGAAGGACTGATAAGTCCCTATTTCCTGGGCCTGGGTTAATTGTGCCTACAGATAACGGGTAATAAATTGTCAAGGGGTAATGGCGGGGGCCTGGGCTGAGCCCTGTTCCACATTCATCATGACTGACTGGACCTGTGAGCCTGGAGAGCACGAAGGACTGAACGACTAGAGGGAGAGGCAGGGAGGGAGGCAGGGAGGTAGAGAGGGAGGGAGGGAGGGAAGACAAGAGGGAGAAGAAAGCTCACAGGGATGCAAGAGGATGTGATGCTGTCTGTCTTACTTACAAGGCGTCTGCAGTGGGCCGTGCTGTGTTGGAGCAAGGACAAGAGATGACCTGTGATGAAGCTTCATGAAGAATGAGAGGAAGATAGGGTGACTGTGAAGTGGGCAATTTAGGTATTCCAGCATTAAAGGATTAATGAAACAGTCTTATCATAACCTCCAGAAACTTCAAATGTATCACAATTCCTCGCTGCATCCTGACTGTAGAAGTACTCCGTTACTTAAAATGTCAATCCGAAGATTTTCATGTAAATAAATGTCTTTTAAGTCTCCGTCTATTGCCAGGAGAGGTAACGCTGTGGGGATGGAGCCTTTGGCCCCCTGATGGAAGTGTAAACAGTAACTTTAGCTGGAGAATAAATGCAGTGCAGCCAAATGTACATCAAAGAGAAAAAAGACAAATTAATATAAAATGTATAAATCAATTATAACAAAACTGAGTAAATGTACTTCATTACTTTCCACCACTGACAAACAGAGAGTTCTCTGGACTCGTTTTCACACTGCAGTTATAAACATTGTTAAGTATACACAAGTATACATGCCTACTTTTTAAGGACAAACCATACAAGTATAATACTCTACGCAGAATCGTCAATACTCTCTTTTAACATGTGATTACTGTGGTTGCAGCTGTGGGGAAGGATGACGGTCTAATCTGTTCACAGTGTTCTATGGTGATGTTGCTTTCTGTTGTGTTTCCAGTTTCTCTAATTGTCTCCAGGTTTTTAGATATTATACAATCTCGTGTAAGACGTTTGTGTGACCCACTGTGCTCATCAAATCTTTCCGAATCTCATTCAAAAATGTCAAATTTGCTTTTTCATCCCAGTAACACGGAGGCTGATTCTTAGTTCCTGAAAGGTGGTTCTTGGAAAAAGGGATGTGGAGATACATTGATGTTACTGTGCACATGGCATCAGTGAGCTCATCACATAAAGAAACAGTTCAACAGTGCATGTTTTAGGGCAGCTCAGCATGCCACCACCTTGCCAGCGTGACAGATCACTTCTTCACACTGAGAGATGCTGCTGGTTGGAGGTTTGTGCTGCGGCTGAAGGATGATGCATCCCACACATTATACAGCAGAGCTGCTCCCACGGAGGAAGTTGATGTCCCCGCCACGCGACGATGACACTCAGTGCGTCGTGACATATGATGTGTGTGCAAACAGTGAGCACAGGCTGTTTTATGTGGGTCACACGCGGTGTGCTGGGCGCAGCAGGGAACAAAAGGACGTTCTCATGCAACCCCATGAAGGAAAGAAAAACAATGGCCGTGAGATGAGACCGCTTGTCTCACAGGAGATCAGCAGCAGAGTGATGTGGTACGTCCGTGACACTGAACCACGGACAAAGTTGCGCTCCAGCATGTTCTTCCTTTTCTCCCCTGCATCCAGTAACCGTTCCCCCTCTGAGTCTGCTCTCTTTGAATCTCATTTTGCCAGCCAGTAATGTTACAAACGTATTTTAAACGGGAGGGAAACTGGTGCTTGGAGCAGAAGTCAAGCTGAACGTTTCCTGTCATATGGTTTGTGTTGAAACGGGGCTCAGAGATGCTGTGATATTTGAAAATCTGTCATTGCAACTTCAATGAGAAGTCTAACAAAATACAAAACATATGATGGCTATGAAAAGTGCTGCATTGACATGTTCCTTCATTGTGATGAATATGGGCACTGCAGTTCCTTAGAGGCGATCCCACACACACCTTCCTGCTTCACTAGAGCACAACATATGGATTTATCCGGCCCTGACAATAGTCCCCAGCAAATGTGCTATTTATTCCTCTTTGTGCAACATTTGCTAAAAACAATAGAGCCCTGCTATTTTTGGAAATAACTAAGCCTGTCAAAAATATTAAGCCAGATATGTGTGACCTGTTTTTAAAGATTCACATCTTCAGCAGCAGGTTTCAAAGGGTTTTTATGGCGTTTATTGATAATTAACAAACATAGAATATCGCTATCCTTTATAACAGTTGAGGGAAAAGTAAGACATAAAATGCTCTTCCATTTCAACAAAGCATTAAAACATGCACATACATAGTCTTTGACTAGCAAAAAGAAGCAGGATGGGAGCGGAGGAGGATTCCACCGTGCAGAGGAGAAGACAGTGGATATCAAGGGAAGGAGGAGGTGGAGAACCAATGAATGCTGAAATTCATTTGTTCTCTGCCGCTCTCTACCTGGTTGCACACACCTTCTCTGCGCTCCACCAGCCAGTGTTCACAGCTATAAATCTCAGAGTGGCATTTTGTCCGGCGAGTCCCACGTAAACACGGCCAGCGAAATGTCAGTGCAGAAGGCAGACAAGCCTGACGTAGGAAGAGGGAGAGTCGAGGCAGTAATGTCACCACACTTTAACACAGGCGCCATCAGTCTTCATGACATTTAAGAGATCTATTCCTCCGTCCCTGTGGCCACGGCGCACAAAGGAAAAGTTGGGAAGAGAAAGCTGCAAGGACCTGCTGAGTCAGCGGGTTTAAGAGGTTGATCTGATCAATTCATAGTTCTTCCTGTTGTGCAGTCAGCAGCTCGTCCAGCGTCTCACAACAGCTAACCATGAGAGGAAGAGTGCACTCTAGAAGGTAAATCCATGACGTAATATTCTATTTATTTTCTTCCTCTCTCTTTCTGCTCTCCTTTATACAGGCAGCTCATTTAAAAGCACATTCCTCACACAACACTCGTGCTGTTTTGTCTTTCAATTGTCAGCCTAAATCTATCTGTGCAACAGAACAGCACTGAGGAGAGTCTGACCGGTGAGGCCACAACATCCACGTCCTTCTTCTCATCATTCTTCTTTGCATAACTCTGGCGCCATCGTGGCAGAGAGTACAGTTGAGGCTGTTTGGAGAAACCAAGCATCCAAAGCTAAATAATTGATCACAAATTAAAAACGAAATCACATGAAATTCTATCATCTCCTCTGGCGTTCTTTTATTAACCTCCCTAGCTGCTGCATGGGGGTTGTATTGATTTCCAAATGAATAATTGAGAAAGTCGGCTTAACTGCCCTTTTCAAGTCTCCCTGGCCTCCTCTCTGATTCACTCCACCTCCCTCCGTCTCGTCTTTCTTCCCTCGTGATCTACGTCTTCCCCTTATCATTCTGTGTCCTCCCTTCTCACCTCTTCCTACGCTTCTCCCTCCTCTTCTGACCTTCCCTTCCCCTCCTTTTCCTTTTCACATCTCTCCTCTCCTCTTGCATGATGTGGATGCTGTTCTGTGACGGCTTGTTCAGGAGGGAATGAGTTGCTCGCATGGCTGGCCAGCCGGCCTCCGCGTATCATCCGTCAGCAAGACACACTGTTGTTTTAGAGTTCTGCTGGGAGCTGTCTCCTTGTCTCTGTCTCTTTCTCAGTTGCTTTACCCTCCTCTCTCTCACACACACACACACGCACACACACGCACACACACACACACGCACACACACACACTCCTTCCCTGTTGTTGCCTGTCTCCGTCTCTCTGCTTCCTTCTCAGACTCTCCGTTCGCCCTCCTGACTTATTTCCACTGTACATCTTAATTCGAACACACAGCTGATCAGCATTTTCAAATCAACCCGCGGCTCTTTGCTTCCAGTGAATCGATGTCTGAGTCAGACTTGGACTGAATAATCCTGATGTGTTAATTTAACAGAGGGGAAAATGTCAGCTTTGTTTTCGGATGAAGCCTTTTAAAACGAGCAGCGTCCTCTTGCGTTATACTGTCGAGACGTTTCACTTTCATAAGTGGCTGCGTGTGTTGTTTTACAGGTGTGTTGTTTTCTTGATATTACTGATTTGTATTGTTCGGTGTTATTTACACGCCGACCTCCTTCTCAGGTTGTTCTCAGGTTGTAGTTTGAACATAGAGGCCTCGGTCAAAGTGGGCATTGGACAGACAGGGTCCCCCTTCACAATACAAGGAGTCCTGGGTCCACTGATTGTGGAGAAAATGCAATCAAATCAAATCAACCAACTAATGAACACCCAACAAGTAGTTCCTCAATAATCTAGGACTAGTTGAATGTGATTAATGAACAATACATGCTGTGTTATGGACAATAGAACAGGTTGATTGTTTGTCTGTAGGCCTATTTCAATGACCACCACAACACCTCTGTGATCTCTTCTGCTTCAGTCAACTAACACTTGGTTTAAGTGAGACCGTGTAACTTCTGCTAACAGCAGTCCCCGTGGACTCAAGTGGCAATTTTGGGATAATGGTAAATGCTAAAACACAAAAGTGAATGCACAATTAGAGAAGAGTCATAAAGTCATCCGACCGGCTCAGTGATGTCAGTTACACAGCAGCTGGTCACACCGGACATCATGTGGCAGAAAAACACATTAAAGTACACAAATGATTTCATTCAACGTTACATTTCAAGTTGAATGAAAGTTGTATCATTCTATCAAAAGTTACATATTTCACTTTAGTGTTAAGAATAGATTGTGTCTAAAAGAAGAATGCTGTGTTCCATGTTTAATTACAACCTTTCTCATTCAATGCTATTTCTGCTCAAGTCAACACACACACACGCACACACACACACACACACACACACACTCACACACACACACACACACACACACACACACACACACACACACACACACACACACACACACACACACACACACACACACACACACACACACACACACGATTTACTCTTTCCTCCACTTCTGTTCTTTGTATTGTTTGGGGAAGTAACCTCTTTAAATGTGCGTGTGGCCCTATTCACCCCAATGATGATTTCTTTCATTTAAATTAATTCATAGAACTCTGGGCTGTAATAGCTCACGTGTGTTGTAGCAGGATGTCTGCTCATGTTAAACACTTTCTGCACATTCAAACACGCGCACCTTTTCATCAGCGGAGACTCGCCGGACGACCTTCCGCGAGCCTCTCTGATCAATACGCCATGTGGCCTGGGCCCTCTTCTCGCTCTTCACGTTCCTGGTGTTGTTATCCGTCCGCTTGCTGATGTTTTCAGACACTTGCTCGTGTAACACCGGCACCTACCTGTCAGCCCGCACTGCTGCTCCCCCCGCGTCTATAGCACCGAGCATCGAGCACCCGCTGCATCTCCTGCCCGCGCGCGCTCTTTCTTGCCGTCAGTGAGCTGCTATTGAAATATTTACCACCCACTCCAGCTCACAGGCGTGCACGGCCTTTCTTCTGCCTGGCTGGAAATACACTGGGCCGGCTGTAGATGTTGGAACTGTGCAGCGTGGAGGTGCGTCAGATCGGATTTGACTGTTAAGGATCTCTTTCTAGCGTTGGGCGGACGTGCAGCTGAGCGAGAGCATGCTGGCCCTGAACAATGATGTCATTATTCTGTCCACTAGAGAAAAGATAGGAGAAATAAGTGTCATTACCAGCCAGCTGGTGATCAAAGTCGAACCATTTCCATCTGGTTTAAATATTTTAGTGGCTTCAAATGGTTCCTAACCCGCAGATTCAGATCGATGCTCATCTCAGCTTGAGATGAGACACTGGCGGCAATGTCGATTTTTAAAAGTCACAAGGAAACGAGATATTCAGTGATGCTGCTGAATGTGGCGAGGAGGAATTATTCAAAAAGGCGTAACAGTGGGGTTGGACCATAACAGACACGCGGGGAGGAAGTCAGTGAAGCTCATCGCATATTCAGAGGAGCTGATGAAAGAATACATGCAAACCCTCGAGCTGTGACAAATCCTTCAAACGGAATAAATCTCATTCTCCCGGATTCATCAATAGTGTCCAAGGAAAATAATCCTACTTTGTGGCTGAAGGGGATCGTTAAAGACTTTACTGTGATCGTTCTCATCAAGTAAATAAAATGGCATTTTGATTTTAAAATACAAGAAAATATTGTACATGTTTTATCATTGTTAAATACTTGGTTGGGGAGACATCCAGGCATTTTTGGCATATTGTCGATAGTATGCAGCTTTGAATCCAGCCTTTGATATCTGGGTTCTGGGTTTGGATTAGCAGTTGATCGACTCTTCAAACATGGAGAAGCATCAATAACTGTCCATCTGCGTGTGTGCAGGCTGACCGGCCCTGATGTCCAGATGGATACTTGATGCTTTCTTGGATCGACACTTGGCTGCGAGCTTCACGGTCAGACGGCCACAAGTTTCACTGATAAAGTCTTCATTGTTTTCAAACGCAGAGTGGCTTTTAGAAGTCTGGACATCAAGCAGAGCACAACGTCTGCGTGAGTGTCAGAATAATATTGGAACACGGCAAACCTTCCTGTTCTATGAAGTGCACGCTTATAAGTGGAGGGGGAAGTGAATACGAATGATGCAATAATGTTGGAGAAGCCGTGGTAGATGGTTGATAAATAAAAACTGCTTCGTCATATATGCAAAGAAATCGACTTACTCATTTCTGAACATATCTGGCGTCCCAGAAACCTTTGCACCACTGTAGCTTTCCATCGACGGCTGCGGTGCGATTATGTCTCTTTCAGAAGTTTTGTAGTTTTTATTGTCGTATCTTGTTTATTATTTATTGTACTTTATAGCTTATTTACTTATTTTCTAAGTTATTTATTAGTGCTGGGCAACGATTAAAATATTTAATCGCGATTAATCGCATGGATTATTTGCGATTAATCGCGATTAATCGCATTGTTATGGCAAAGTTCAATAATGAATTATAAAGTAGTGTATTGCGCACTTTTATTTTAAAAGTACTGCTATATGAACAAAGGGGCAATAACATTTGGTTCACGAGATGCAGGTAGCATGTTTCATACTTAATGTGAATATGATTCATACTTTGTTGGCATCTTATTCTGAAAACCGGATGTTCGTCTGAAGAAACCGGATGTTGTCTCACGTTAATGTTTCCGCTAACTTTCAAAGTCCTTCGCTCGCTCCCGATCTGTGCCGTTTAAATGCGTTTACGGTGAATGTCAGCATATAGGTGCACTAACATGTGAGTGTCTGCTGACTTTACCAGCGATGTCCAGTAGTCTCCAGGGAGAGCAGCGGAAGTCGCCTTTTCTCTACGGCAACCCTGAAGGGACATCATATCTCTAATGCAAAACGATGAACATGAGACAGTCTGACTATAGGATGTTTGCTGGCTTTTATCCCACTGCTCTTGTCATCCTCTTGTTGTTATGTATATGTATTGTCTCTTGTCTTTCAATTAAAAAAAAATAAATAAATAAAATTATAATGATAATAAATAAAAAAATGCGTTAACGCGCGATAAAATAATTGTCGGCATTAATTAATGAATGCGTTAACGCGAAATTAACGCGTTAACTTGCCCAGCACTATTGTTTATATAAATCAAGTTACATTTTTATATTCACAAGATTCACAATTTAAACACTGAAATCCATCAGGGTAATAAAAACCATACATTTTATGCATTATTTGTATTGTGAGTTAACACTGGTTTCAAACAGGCGTAATGTGCAGGTTATTTAATTTAATTTATTTAATGTTTGATGCTGTTTGATACTGTTTGATACTGTTTGATACTGTTTGATGCTGTTTGAGACTGTTTGATACTGTTTGATACTGTTTGAGACTGTTTGAGACTGTTTGAGACTGTTTGATACTGTTTGATACTGTTTGATGCTGTTTGATGCTGTTTGATGCTGTTTGATACTGTTTGAGACTGTTTGATACTGTTTGATGCTGTTTGATACTGTTTGATACTGTTTGATACTGTTTGATACTGTTTGATACTGTTTGATGCTGTTTGATACTGTTTGATACTGTTTGATACTGTTTGAGACTGTTTGATGCTGTTTGATACTGTTTGATACTGTTTGATACTGTTTGAGACTGTTTGATACTGTTTGATGCTGTTTGATACTGTTTGAGACTGTTTGATACTGTTTGAGACTGTTTGATACTGTTTGATACTGTTTGAGACTGTTTGATGCTGTTTGATACTGTTTGAGACTGTTTGATGCTGTTTGATACTGTTTGATACTGTTTGATACTGTTTGATACTGTTTGATGCTGTTTGATACTGTTTGATACTGTTTGATACTGTTTGATACTGTTTGATGCTGTTTGATACTGTTTGATACTGTTTGATACTGTTTGATACTGTTTGATGCTGTTTGATACTGTTTGATACTGTTTGAGACTGTTTGATACTGTTTGATACTGCCATTGACTGCCTGCTTACTCCTCACTCACCACTCTTACCCGGCCCCCGGCCGCTAGGGGCCGCTAGTGATGACGCAGCTGAGGGCCTCACCGCCCCCCGGCTGCGGCTCTACAGCCAGAAACAGAACAGAGGGCCGGAAACAATGTGCACTCTGTTATTGTTTCCGTCAGTGTGTTTGGCTAACGGAACTATCAGCGATCACATTGCTGAGCCCCGCCGTCACTCAGCCGCTGCTAAGTGGGTAGACAGCTTCGTCAGTTCACTTTTTGTTTTGCCACAATTGTCTGAGGTTCATTATGCGACAGCTTTAAGCCCATTGCCTGTGTAATGTACAGAGCAGCTTGTTTTTCAGTTTCAATAAAGTCAGTTTCACGACATTTTCCAGCACCGGTTGTATTCTTTCAATCACACAATACATCCGTGGTCGTTGCAGACACACCTGACGGAGATCTGCGCTCTGCCTGCTGTGTGCACCTTTCTAGTTGTAAATGTATTGAGTGATGACATCAGGCTCTCTGTGGCCACGTCATTGTAGTGAGAGAGATGCCTATTATCACTGTTTATTGCAATATCTCTCCGTTTTTAATGGGTGCTAATTAACTTAATCAAGCAGTATGTGTGTCGTTGAGCTAGAGTTAAAAGCTGAAGATGATCATCACAGTGTTTATCTTCCATAAATACAAATGACTTCCTCCCAGTATCAGCAGGATAGCTTTTGCTGCGTGATACCGCTCATCCTGCTGCGGGTCAACAAGGCCGCACATTTCTCTTCACATCCGCCTTAACCGAACGCCCACACATGCATGTGAACCTGCACGCAATGTTTTTTTTGCTTTCTCACTGAGTGACTCGCTTACTTGCTGACTCAGGAGACGCATGCGTTCACATTCACACTCGCAAGGGAACGAGCACACAGCAGAGGAAGCCAGGACCAATCAGGCCGGCTGTCCCACACACACACACACACACACACACACACACACACACACACACACACACACACACACACACACACACACACACACACACACACACACACACACACACACCTAGCAAAAAAGTGATCAGATGCCGTAATAACAACAAGTCTAGCTGCACTTCCTAGCTGTAGTTGTGGGTGAACAGTGTGACTTGGGTTGCCTTGTTCATAGGAAGGCATCATTGGGTTGACGTTCCCTGTGGCCACATAATAAAGAGCTGCGTTAGGAAGTGGGTGCTGGGTGAGAATCTCTGCGAGAGGATAAATGCTGAAGCTAATTTAGTGGAACACATATGGGAGCAACTAGCTGTACCACAGTCTGAGGGAAATACTGAAGGCATGAAGTGATGTTAAAGCACAAAATCATTTCCAACTGTGAGGCGTAGAGAGACGGGACTCCAGGAAACATCTCCAGAGTATAGCGTTTAATATATTCTTTTTAACTTGTTTTCTTCATTTATATAGTTTATGCATTATTGGGCAGTATCTGTTAAGTTAACGTCTTTGCAAACAGGGGATTATTTACACATCCATCACACACAATACATTAGAGTCATGTTTCTGACCACCTGACATTATTCACTCTCCTTATAGCATCAGTTTGCTTTACACCAACTCCTGAGAAAATGGCTCATAGCTCTAAGCTATATGTGCAAACGCCCCCCCCGCTACAGCTGGACAGAAAAACAGAAACAATGAGCTGAAAGACGCTAAGCTGAGGAAGTTGGTTTATACGAGCGACTCCCTTCACATTACACAGTCATGCAATCCATTGTTAATAAGAACGTTTTCATTTGTGCAGCCTAAGTGGAATAAATCTTTTAAATCTTCGCTAAGCCAGTCTTGTTTATAAACTTATATTTTGAATTGAAATTAACTTAATTTCGTTCCACTGTTACATTAAAATGCTAAAATATTATATTACCCAGTTAAATGGACTTGGACTATATTTGGAAAGCAACGTGTATTTAATAAGTAGTAGGGGGGGGGGGGGGGGAGAGATGCCTCAACAATGCTTCGAGTCAGCTGTTTTTCCATATAATTTTATTTCCAAAAAAAGTCAGAGAAAAGTAAGACAAGCCAGTCAAGTACAACGAAACAAATCCCCCATTGGGAAGAAAATAAGAAATAAAAGCTGATAAAGACAGAAGGCCTGATGATATTTACAACAGCAGACATCTTTTTGGTGTTGCAGTACCAGCGAATCACTCGACAAACTCAAAGTATTCTTCACACGAGATCAAAAGAAATAACTCAATGAAATTGTTGTTTTTCTTTTGATGGACAGAGAAGGTTCTAAAAGTCAGCTAAGGCACACAGAGCCTCCCCAGAACAAAAGAATGGGGGAAACGTCAGTTCAGAGAAATATGTGCAACAGTTGCTCAACAATACATTCCAGCAAGAACAACAACAATCTGGCACGTTATCTTCTCCGAGAGGCAAATAGGACGAGGTGGCGGTCACAGCTGTCCAAAAACACTGAACCAGGTTACGTACTCTGATCAATAAACACCATCAATCCGCTCTCTGTGCCCAGTTATTGACACCGCAAAAACTCGTAATAATTCAGTCATTTCACCACATCTGTATGTACATGTACAATACCTTTGAAACAATATTTCAATACAAAATACCTATGTACATCTTCTTCATTTGTTAATCATTTTGTTACAAAATAGGACTTCCACATCGAGTTACATTTATTGAATTCACCTTTTTCCAAAACCGTCGTTGAGCTTGACATGATAATATGTATCGTGTGAAGTGTTGTTCAGAGCGCGGCGGCGCTGTCAGTTAAAAGGTGGCAGCAGAAGCCGGCCAGTGAAATAACGGAACGGTCCTTTACAAGCCAACCCAGGAACAGTGTAGATGTGAGAGGGAAGCGGGGCGAGGTCAACTCCACTTCATGAACATTAACGTCTCTTAACCAGCTTGTGCAGAAACACTCACTTAGCTCGTGTGGCGGCTTAAACAATGCTGACAGCCACAGACGGAACTCCTCATTGGCTCCACATGAAACTTAACTGTCTGAGCGTGTTGTGCACAGCTCTCAGTTAACTTCTCTCAAATATCCAGAGAGTGTCTTGATGGCAGAAAAGGTACTTCAAATGTTGATCTAATAAATTATGCATTTTGCAATCGAGACACAATATAATATTCACGTGAAATTGTACATTATTGTCACAGCATGAAGATCACAACCACTCACTATCATTCTGAAAGTGACAGGACTCGCACAACACCAACGAGCGCAGCTTCTCCTTCCGTACAGAAGTTGTCGGATGCGGTCGGTCGTGAAGAGTGTTTTTGTTCCCCTTCGCTGTTTGGTGAGGCTGTATAGTTGACCTCTGACCCCACAGGTCAGGGTGACGCTCTCTCGTGAAGCACTTGGCAAACAGCCATTTAAGAAAGCGAGACAAGAAGATCTATTCAGACGGGACAACACGGACTAACACACAGGTGCGGGCCATAGAAAGGTACAGTATAGGGTTGGGGCTGTTGGCCTTTGTAAATAAAGGCAGCTTTCTTTACAAAAAAAATATTGATCATGCTGCCAAGGCAGCGTCTTTAGTCACTGACAAAAAATATCAGTATTAATATAAACGTATAAATAAATAGCGACTTATGGACTCACCCCTCCTCCTTGCTCACACACTTGTTGAGACTTCTTGTATAATCATGTAAAACATGACGTGTGAAATGATTGGAACAAAGTAAAGCACTGAAAACATGGACGAGAATGTTACGGTCAGCTCGAGATAACTGGGTTTCACGTCTGAGGCAGGTCGGGAAGAAAACCCGAGACGTCCTCTGCCGGTCACAACATCTGGGTTTTATTCAAATGAAGCTAAACTATGTGAATGTTAAGTCTTAAAATACTTTTGCACAACAACAAATGAAGCATTTAGCAATTCAGAGCACTAACATGTCTGTTATAATCCAAACAGGTGTAAATATTTTGAAAAGGCCTCAGAATTTGCGTTTCTCTTTTTCTATATTTAGGAAACGTGACTGCAGCAGATGTTGAGCTCGGCCACAACAGCTCCACATCAGGCTTACTGATGTTTTCTACTATTGACAAACGGAGTCACTGAGCTATCATCAGAGTTTTGAAGAAATTGGCTTCAATACTGTTAAAATATTTGTTTTTCAAAGTTTCTTTTAATGGAGCTGCATTTGAGTCGTATCAAAATAATCTTTTTCGAATGTTTGGCATATCTGACCACTCAGATATCTTCTCATGTTGTTTATGTTGGTACATTTAGTTCAGTCCCAGGCCTCCTCCTCGTGCAGGTCTTACAGCTGAGTCTTTGTCTGGTGTCACATGACCGCCGGGCCCCGTGCAGGGCTCTGAAAGCTGACTTCATATTTCATTCAGCAGCAAAATAAATGCTCGAAAATTGCAACGTTTGATCACAGTAAAACTCAGCCATGAGAAGAAAAATAAATACACTGAGAAACTGAAATAGCAAAGCCAGCATAATCCCCTGAAAGGAGGAACCCCATGGGAGGATCTAAAAATCTCTCTCCTTGCTTTCTGTCCAGACACCCTCACCAACCTCCCCGAAAAATCCACTTCTTTCATCTTCTTCTTCTCCCGAGACGGAAGAAGGACGCTTTTCCTTACTCCACCTTCAGCAAACGCCTTAAATAAATAGAAATCAACAGTGAATCTCCTGCGCTGTGGCCTCCCGTCCAGCTGGAGGCCTCGCTGCTACCTGATGCGCCCGTCTGCGCGCGCTGTTCCCAGGTGGGACTTTGGGTCTGGGCTCAGGGAGCTCCAAGGGTTCTTGGGGCAGGCCTGCATGACGGGGCAGGCGGTAGGGCCAACGGCGCAGACGTCGGCCGCCTCCCACAACTCGCCCACCAGGCTGTCCAACCAACGCTCGAGCTCCGGGCCGGTCAGCGCCGCGTTCCTCTTGGCCTGCTCCACATACCCCGGGCTGACGGGGATGTTGAGCACCGGGTTGAGGCCGTGGAAACTCTGCTCCATGTAGCTGTTCTTTGCTGGCCCGTTGTGGTGCTTCAGAGTATCCTCTGGAGAGACGTGGGAAGGAAGGAAGAGAGAACAGAGAAGGAGATAGAAGACGTGTGAAGAGTTGATAATTAGTGGTCAGACGGAGAGAGATGGGATTGTGGGGGAGGGAGGGGGAGAAAAGGCAACAGGGGGACTTGAATTGAAAAATATCAAAGCAGAGAACGTGATTCATATCATGATCATCTGAAAAGCTTAAACTGCTAATTTACTTGGGTTGATTTTTACGACTGGAGCACTTAACTCCCATTGTTTGATGTGGTATGTCACGCCACTGCAATGCTGACTTCATGGAAACGGTCAGACGCGCCCCGATTCTTTCTTCCTGCGGCGGTCAAGCCCGGCAGGAAGACAGAAAACGTAGACACAACTTCACCTCAGAACACTTTCTCCACCCCGAGTGCCACCGAAGCTGTAAATTCCTCACTGGCACTCTAACTGGGGCGCTAGCCATCCTTTCTAAGCACGGCTGAGCAGACATCAGTGCTTCTCGTGCACTGGGGACAGAAAAGATGCAGTCAGACATCAGGTGCTCCACCACAAGGCAAGGCAATGTCCGTACCATGCCAGCTAGCTTTGTGTGTAAAAACGTGTGTGTGTGTGTGTGTGTGTGTGCATGTGTCTGCTGCTGCTAATGCGGGTAGAAGGCCACGTCATAAAGTTTTACTGGCGCTGCATGTAGGTGGGAAACCTGGTGCCAGACATGGCAGTAAATTAAAGGCGGGTGGATGAAACAGCTCAGACGAAAGCACACATTACAACACACAGTGAGCCGAGCATACACAAGATTATTACACGGTGACTAAATCTCCACTCTATAGAGCTCATTATGTATCCTGATACTGTACAATATGAGAAATATAGGTTTATGAGTTTGCTACTTTTGTGATAAACAAGTCAGTTGTATATCTGTTAAATGCTAAAATGTATTGTGTCAGCAGCACATAGGGATGTCAGTTATACATCAATATCTATCTAAAGTTACTTAACATGAAGCCATTGATCAGACCGGACCAAGTGAGAGCGGAGCAGGAATACTGCTGAGTGTGCTGGATTCAATAAGGAAGCATTTTATTACACATGAATTCGTTTTTCATTAGCAAGAGGGAGCGTGTGTTACTTCTAGATTTATGAGACTTACTCTGCAATCACCGGAGTCATCAGGCCGATATATTTATTTTACTATGATCTGCTAAGAAACACAAAATATAGCTTTTTATATAGAAAAGGTCAGACCTCTAATGTCAATACACTGAGCTGGCCCGAGAAATATTAAGAACACTCAATAAGCAGAAGACCTCGTTAAACTATGTATATGATGTGGTCTAACACAGCAGCCAGGGGTGGACGTAGGTGGTAAGTACAACATTTACACACACTTTTGAGGTACTTGTACTTTCCATTTGATGTTATTTTCGACCCCTGATGCTGTACATGGTATGATTGTACTTTTTACTCCACTCCGTGTATGATGACGAGCTACTTGTTACTTTTCACAAAGAAAACATCATCGAATATGACTTATTGCTCTCCAGGAGACGCTGTGAAAAGTATTTAATATCAGCCTCCTCTACCAGTTAAGGGTTAAATAACACTCATCATTATTACACTGCTTTTTTACTCACCACAGCGAGAGGAATATTCGTTTTGAGCGGATCATTAAAATCATTTTTAAATCAATGTTTTTTTGTGTGAAATTATTGATCCCTTTAGAAAGTAGCAACATACAGAGTATCATATTATCACATTCTGAAATGAGACATCAGCATAATGAGCAATAAGGTTAGCGGATAATACTTATGCACCTTTACTTTATAACTGAGCTATAAAGCCACAGCATTATAAACATGAACAGAGATTATTAACCGGAGAGATTTCACTCACCCCCCCCCCCCCCCCCCAATGCCCCGCTGAGACTCAGGTCGAAGACAAAAGCTGTTTCTCTATTTGTTGCTCTTCTTCATCATTGAAGCGGCTCAGTGAGATTATTAAACAGAGAAAGACACGATTATGCCAAAGCTCGCGTCTCAACTCTCTCTTGGGACTTCAGAGGAAACCGGCTGCTTACGGACTACAACGACGCAGTCTGGCCCCTTATCCACTTATCCTGCTGGCTGATTGATTTAATTGTGTCATTGTTTTTTGGGGGCTGAGTGCACCGTTGTTTAACATTCTGTGTATGAGCAGCTCGCTAGCTTATTAAGGGTGACTTGATGACAAACAACCAAGGTCTGCAGAGACCCAGAGGCTTGATTAGAAAGGGCATCGCTGCAAATGCAAGGCTCTGTCTGGGAGCGTGTGTGTGTGTGTGTGTGTGCGTGTGTGTGTGTGTGTGCGTGTGGCTGCAGACATTTGTTACTTCACAGTAAATGAAAAGTCACTCTTTGAAACTGTTCTGGTGTCGACTGAAAAGAAAATTCTGAAAATGTCTGTCAAACATAACCGCTGTGTTTATTCAATACATTCTGTGTATGAAACGCTGATCCGCCCATCACATATGTACTACAGCAGCGGTTCCCAAACTTTTTAGGCCACGCACCCCCTTCTACATCCCGACCGGGTTCATGCACCCCCAATCCCCCCCCCTTAAAAAAAAAGCAACAGAGCCTATACAAATCGGACCAATGAAAGAACAGTTTGCTCGCGCGTGGTGTTTGTTTACAAGATAAAAAACACAAAAAAGACAAAAAACTCTTCCTGCACCGTGCCTTCGAAAAGGTAACGGACGTTCACCAGAAGATTGGCCAGATTATCCACATCTGTAGGCTCGTCTACTTGCAGAGAGTAAACCTCACTCTTCTTCACGCGACCGACTAATGTAGCCAGGATGTCTTCGGACAAAGCATCGCTGCGGCGCGACACAGTGTTGTTGGACACCGGGATCACGTCCAACTTGTTTGCTTCTCTCTCTCCAATCATACATTCCACCATCTCTTCAACATTTTTTCCCTCTCCACCACCGCCTCTCCGTCTCCCTATTACGCGGTCAGAATACTACCACAATACGCCGCCTGTCTCCGGCAGAAATGCGCTCATCCACGCACGTGAACAACACCAAGTTGTAATATAAACCTCCGTAACACCCCGCCACTCTTGTCTCATACCTCCCCAGCAACGAGGCACATCACCCGGTCACAATACCTCCAGAATATCCCCTGGGTGAAATCCAGGACTTGGTTTTATGGTTCCGAGTGGCGGGCGCTCACCCGTTGGCGCCGGGACGCGAGGTCAACTCGTGGGTGGCGGGGTAGAGGCGAGGCAGATCACAGAAAAATAATAAAGACTAAAGTACAGCAAAGATATGTTGATGAGAAACGTATTTGTAATGCGTCAAACACAAACGTAATCAGGGAGAAAATACGTTTGTGGTCAAACGTAATTGAGAATGCATTTTAGTTTTGGGGGAACGTAATTATTAGGAGACAGGACTGCACCATGAGACCACCATTACATTTTTCCTCTCGCACCACACTTTGGGAATCCCTGTACTGCAGGTACTAGTTAGCGTGTAATGAACTCCACTATGCAATAACTTCCTTTGTACGGCTCATCCTGCTGCCACACTGTTGTGGATTGAACTCAGACTATTTGTGAAGTAACTAAATGGTGAATGGACTGATCCTCTGATTGAAGGACGACCCGCTCTACCACTGAGCCACATATATTAATATTAGATAAACTCCATTACAAGAAATGTGTAAGTACTTTTCTTTGATGAATGATGATCTGTTGAGGAACAGCACAGCACTGCTATAAGTCGTGCAAGACTATTTGTACGAATAACACGATCAATATTAATAGTGTGTGATGAAAGCTGAAACAGATGGCGAGTGCTAGTTAGAAAGAAGCGCCACGAGAGGCTGTTTGAACCTCTCACCTTGTCGTATGGGCTGGTGCTTGCTGTAGGCCAACGGGGCAATAAGGAAGTGCATCTCAGCCACGGGGCTCCAGTGGTGCAGGATGCGGACGCTCCATACGCCGGGCCGCAGAGGCTGGTTGAGCGGCGGGCGGTAGTGGGTGAACTCGGCGCTGGCGTCGATCAGAATATCATAGGTGGCCGCGATGACGTTGGTGGGGTCGATCCACACGACAGTGACGGTGACGTTGGGGCCCTTGTTCCACCTCTGCATGCCCACCGTCTCGTCCATGGGGCCCATCAGGCCGCCGAAGTTTCTGAACAAACGTTCTTTGGCGTCCCACTCGGTACCGATCTGCCGGCGTGAAAAGGAGCAAAGAAGGGAAACGAGACGGAGGGAAAACAGGAAGACGAGAGTGAGTGACAGAATGAGGTAAGAAAAAAGACAAAGAGAGGAGCCACAGCAAAACGTGACAGAGAGGAGGGTCCATACATTCACTGCTGCTGCCGCACGTCAACATTAATACGTAACATCCTCTGTGCATGCATCACCTGCTATTTTGCTATGAAGATAACCAATATCTGCACTGAGGTATCATGGGAAATAATCTGCACTATGCATATTGTCATCAAACAGCAGCACACGCCACCAACCCTCCACGCAGCTGTTACATAATGTTATAATACACAAGCCTGATTCTTTCATCCTGCACGTGTGAGTCCATTTGTCCACAGTCGCTGGTACTGAACGTGTGAGTGGATCTTTGACATGAACACGAGAGGCTGCGGGAGGCATTTGACTAGACCCCGACCATCAATGAAGATCAAATGCACGCCTGTTTGCTCTCTGAACACATTTTAGAGAGATGGAAAGAGAGAAGACCTGGTGTGAGCAGCATTTGTCCTGAAAGTAAACTGGAGGATTGCAACCAAACAGAGGACACTGAACACACTGATGTTATATGCAGACTCAGCCTTTTGACAGAAGAAAAGGTGTCGAGGGAGCAAACTTCTGTATAAGTAAGGTTCTAGTGCTACAACAAAGACAGAGGATGGTGCATTCTCTGTGACACTTTTGAGATAAATGAACTCAATATAAAAATGTGAGAGATAATACCAAAGTCAAATATATCTCTGGTGAATCATGAGACGCACAGTGCCTCCGGCTGCAGAACACGGAAATAGCTGCCAGCCTGCCGCACGCTGGAGGATTGCCAGAGAAACATTGAGCCAATTTAAGATGAAGTCCCGCAAGCTTACATAATTAACATTTAGCGCACACTACTACGCGTGTTTGAGTGAACTTTGAATTGAGATTTATAGGTCACGTCTTTTGAACTCATGATTTGACAACAGAGGACTTGATTCTGTCTACAAAGTGAAAAAAAAATTAAATGAAATAAAGCAAAAAACAAAGACAAACAGGATGAATACATAAGAACAGCTAATTGCGTTGGCCATCTTAATTGCGGTCGAGACTGCAACTGAAGAGGCGTGATCTGTGCGTTGGATTGCAGAGATTGCAAAACTGCGCAATATGCAAAATGAGACACATCGAGCGATGGAGATTGATGGCGGAGATGAGGTGAGAGCGAAGGAGGTAACACACACACACACACACACACACACACACACACACACACACACACACACACACACACACACACACACACACACACACACACACACACACACACACAGTGAAAGATGTCTGGGGTGTTGGCAGACATGTGATCGCGGGATAGCGGCTTTAGGAAGCGCTCATCCTTACAATAGTAGCTGATTAACAGCCTCACCCTGCTGGACGATCAATGGCCGACTGGAACTGACTCATCTCATCATCATCCTTTGAGAATTGAGATTGCGATGTTCAGTGTATGTAAATAGACATAATATGGATAAATTAGACGGTGTGTGTGTGTGTGTGTTGGCCATCTGTAAAAGACACCTTACTTTCATCTCAATTATTGGACTGACCTCTGCCCTTTGGACCGTGGTTCTTTTCTCTTTAAATTACTAATCAACTCTCTTGTCTGGCACCTCTGTAGCTCATTACTTTATACGAGGTTCACTCGCTGGCACACACCGGATCCCCGATTGATCGGTAGCACTCTGGTCCCGAGCTCAGAAAGAAATGAAGGAAGTATTGACGGAGGAATCTCACTATAATCCACTGGGAGCAAAGCCTGCAGGAGGCCCACTACAGTTAAGAGTTGGGAGAGGAAGATTTAGACATAACCAAGCCTCAGCATCGTCCAGCGGGTTGGAGGCGGACCTTCTCTCGCTTATAGCTACACCTGATTTCAGCAGATTTGACGCACGTTTTCTCGTCTTCTGACAAACGGAAAGAGGAACTCACATCTGATAACGACCCATAGATTATACATTTAACTTTTCTCCACATGTGCCTCATCATTTCTGTCGATTACCCACATTACGTATTTCATGCTCTGCTAAATTCCCTCCCTGATTTAATAGAAAACATCAAATGCTCCCATCTCATAATCCACCTCTTTTCCATTTCTTCCTTCTGACCCGGCAGCCCTGAAAACCTTTCCCCTCCGCTGCCGCCTACACCTCAATTAAATAAGACAGGTCAATTTAATCAGGCAGGGGTACGGACAGTCACCGTCTACATCTGGCCCTGCTGAAAACCACAGCGCCGATGCCCCTCGGGGCCTTATTCAGAAGGTTATTAGTGGCACCTTTAGTGAGGGTAATCAAACACAGGTGCTCGCCAGCAGCACCAGAGGACTCTCCGGGGACACGGTTACATTACTGAGGGACGGTGGGCAAGATGGCTGGAAGCTTGCAAACAAGGACACACTGTGGAGCAACGAGGGACGAGGAAGGAGGAGTGGAGAACAGAGAGTGCAACACAGAGAACAGGACATTTTCTGTGAGGCATCAAAACGGACTTAAATAAATAGTTTGACATTTTGGGAAGTGTGGTTACTCGCTTTCTTGCAGAGAGTTAAGATGAGAAGATCGAAAACACCGTGCTGTCTGGTGCAATGGATACAGTGTGAAGCAACAGAACTGCCAGCAGCTGGTTAGCTTAGCTTAGCATAAGCACTCACTTTTAATTCCACAGCCAGGAAATAAAACAATATGAATGATTGTCCACTTCTCCTCAAACTGTGTGTGCTCCAGGTGAACCTCAAAACATCTGGGTGTCAGATGATGAAACTGTATGTTGAGGCGCAGTTCGTAAATGAAATAATCACTCTTGAATGAAAGACTTTGGGATTATTTGATGTACATGTTTGTGTACATTCCACTCAAAAGGTGGACAAAATGACAGGAACACTTAACATCCAGTCTGATAGAGTTGCACCTTTTTGAAGCTCACAATGTAAATATTCACCGTGTCAGACATCCCACTCCTTCCTCATTTTCGAGGCTGTAGGTTGTTGATAGTGTGTTGCCTCCTCTATCACAACATGTACGTGTGTATACACTGTGGTGGAACAAGGACAAAAGCATCAGTCAAAGTCAGTCATTCTGCTGTAAAAGATGTATGCAACAAAGAGATTAATACACCTCTAGATGTCAGTCTGACTTGAGGTGAAATACTAATTTTAACTGCGTGGGCTGTAAGTGGTCCTCCACTAAATCATGCTGTAAAAAGGCCCATAAAGGCAGCTGGCAGGCGGCAGCAGAGGAGTGAAGAGAAAGACGTATCTGTCTTCCTTTATATCGAAAGGAGGACAGGGGACACATTGTTAAGCCAACCATATGGTTTATCTCGCAAACTCCAGCGTATAGCTGTACTATAACGGCTCATATCTGCTAAGTTGACAAAAAGCGCAGAGTTACTGCCGCCGCCGTCTTATTCGAGCTCTTTCTGCTCGTGTTTTGAATGACAGATTGACAAACTGACTGACTGGCAGCCGCTGCACGGCGCCCGACAGTCAACGCGTCTCTCAGGCTGAGCAACCAGATAACAGCCACAGCCCACATCGCCGGTCTGTCACTCATGGTTTCACAGGCTAGACACATCCAGTGAGAGGGGCTCAGTGAGAGGGGCTCAGTGAGAGGGGCCCCGCACGGCGACTGGCTGTCTGGATCCCTCTGAGGTCCCGTTGGGCCCGCTGGCAGAGGTAGACCAGGGTCACGGTGTGTGCAGGTGTACAAGTATGATTCACAAGCACAAACTAATTCAGTCACAAGTTTGTTGGCATTTCTGGCTCCTACAAAACTGCGAGCGCGATAAACCAGCGAAAAAGGTCAATTTACATTCACCCAGTTCATTTTGTGCCTTTTTTAACGGCCCGGCCGAGCTGCCGTGTCCCAAACACGGCAGTTTTGGTGAACAGAAACACCGATTAACGTAACAAGACAATCAGGGGAAGCGTTCCAGTGTGAAGGTGAGAAGACGTTCTATTAGGAAACAACAAATAAACAGCACATGAAGCGCTCATCCCTATAAACGTGGATGAATTCAATCCATTTACATTTTACAAGGCCATTACAGGCGCCGCTTTAATTGTGCCGGGGATGTGGCGCTATGAGTGTTGGCAAGGTGGCCACAGCAATGATTATAAGGCCACCGTGGTAACGAGCTGTACGTCTCGTCTGTAATTACTGAAGAGCTGTGTGCGCTTCCCATGCGGTGCTCAGGGTTTTAATAGAACTAATTTCCTGACATCGGCAACGGACAACCGACTGGTTTGTGACTCATGCCAAACAAATGACTTCAGTGTAAATTAAAAGAACAAAATGCACCGAATGCCGATATAATGACTCACCTCGGAGAACTGCAGCCTGCTGAACGTGCTGCTGAGAGGGGCGGTGAGCCGGAAGTTCTTCTTGTGTGCCACCCAGGTCTCCATGGTTTCCAGCTTGCTCGTTGCCAGGTTGGTGGCATGGTGCTTCACCAGGTAGCCCTGGAACCGGTCCGACTGGAAGTAGAGATGCACCGACACCGGGTGGCCCATGGGGAAGTACCTGGCACAGCGCAGAGAGAGCAAGGATCCGTGAGCACACCTGATACATGCTGATTACCTGCTGTGACGCTTTTCAGTGCCAACGGTGTCAGAGGAGCAGAATATCTGGTTTCATCCGGATAGCGTCTGGAGTGACATGGTGGACATTAATTCAATGACCTTTAACAGGAAACCAATTAGTCAAAGAATGCTGATAATTCTTATTGAGCATGTTTTTGCCGGTCGCATAAATTATGGTCCCATTTAGAGTGAAATAGACAGCAACGCAGGGTATGCTTTAGGCTTCAGGGTGTGCGGCCTTGCGATTAAGAGGTTGATACCACAGTGTTGTCTGGTCTGGGAGTCATTGTGTTTCTGTCTTGAAACTTGAACCCTTTCACAGCGAGTCTTCGCGTTGTAACCTTTTCGGTCACCGAAACTGTCTTACTCAGCGTTCGGTTGTACTTAGCTCCAACCTCTCATGTCAGCTCTGTTGCAACAGCCAAAAAACCAAGATGGCGAAAACCGTAGCCCACAAAGCAATGGATGAGGTGACAGTGACTGCTTCCACTTCTTATGCACGCTCTATGACTTGTCGAGATAAGTGATTTGTTAAGGGCCAGGTATGTAATTAACAAACTTCTTCTCCTCATTGTTGCTCGACTGTGTGCTGCGTGCTTCAACATGTGCTCTGGTTCTGAAGTGGAAATGATGATTAAATCAGTTGAGACCACAGCGGCCTGCTAGCTATAGAACATTACAGAACAGTCATGGGCTGTATTGGCAGCAGACTCAGATTAGTCAGAGTTCTGAAAACACAGACAATCCAACTGAACACGTTACAAGTCTGCGGAAACAAAGTTGAACTGGGTCAGTCCAGTCAACTGCAGCCGAATGAAGGTCTCGCCCTTCTGATTAGTCTGTTTGTTTGTTTGCGTGTGGCTTCGTACGTGGCAGAGGGTCGGCCCTCGGGGCAGCTAGCCCGAGTGACTTCTGGAGAAACACAAAAGGGGGCCGGGGAGCGCACCGCTGGAGAACTCTCTGCAGCTGCTCTCTGCACGGCCCGACTCCTTCACGCCCAGATGTCTCGTCCTTCGCTTCTTCTGCTTCCTTCAATTCGTCTTTATTGTCCCTCGTTTGCACACACACACACACACACACACACACACACACACACACACACACACACACACACACACACACACACACACACACACACACACACACACACACACACACACTGTCCCTCCGTGCTCCCCGGTGCCCACGGCCTCATCAGTATTCCACTAAAGGACCAGGAGTCAACCCGTCCTGGTAAACGCTACCCTGACAAGCAGAACAGCAAATATTTACACTCACAAGGACCGCAGAGCACACTCCCTCCCCTGCTGCTCCCTTTCCCTCTGTTATCCTCTCCTCTGTTATCCTCTCTACCCCCCCCCACCCCCCGTCTTTCCCAAAAGAGACGTGGCTGACAGAGTTGGAGGCAGTGAGAAGGGGTCGGGGCGTAGCCTGCACAGAAGCTCCATTCAGGCTTTTGGCCCACAGTCTCTCCAATTGAGTCACAGCGGGCTGCTAAAAGAGACAACTCCCTCTCTAAGGCCTTTTCCTCCTCCTTGCTCCAGTCTCACACGACTCCGACCCATCTATCTGTCGGGAGCACATCTGAATTCTATATGCACGCAAAATCAGTGGCCACACACGTGCTGTCTGTGGACGTACTTGAGGCCTCAGACCAGGTCACATGTTGCCCAAGTGAGGACTAATCTGCTGTCACTTAATGAGACTTTGATTGGAATTACCTGACTTGATCAGTACAATTCAACATCAGACAGGCCTTGTGTGTCACACACACGCACACGCACTCTCCTTTTTGTTCAGCCTGATCTTCACGATGCCTCATTGCAGCTGTGACTCAGTGGAGCTCATATTAGTGAGTTCCAGATTTCTGCTCATATACTTCATAATCTAGTATCATTCACTGATCTTGCAAAACATAGAGGATTATTAGCAATGCCTTTTGCCAAGCGTTATGAGAATAGTGCATTGTTCGTGGCCTCCACCAACTAATGGCTGCAGTGATTCATTTATGACAGATTGCGTCACAGACGGAGCAGGCTGTCTGACGCTGTGTTCAATGATCACGTCCTGCTGCAGAAGCCTTTACACGTGTGCACTGCAGCATTATAAGGCAGCATAAGTAACACATAGCATGGATATGTTGAGCCCCAGTTGCTGCCTCTCATGTATCACCATTACATTCAAGTCACAGAGCTTCGGACTTTCAGGAAAACAAATATCAAGCAAAGTTTGAAAAAAGCCTAACGACACTTACTGGGGCTGAATCCTCAAAGACTCTTTTTCAACCTGTTCCTGAAGTTACGATTGTATTTCCTCATCCAGACGGCCAGAGATGACATGTGTCGAGCAAAATATAAATTGTAACAGAAGCATGAAAGGTCCTCTCCATCATGTTGTCAGACTCTTAATAACAGCAGCAGCCGGTCGGTGGCAGAAACCAGCGCTTTCAGTGAAAGCAGCAGCTCGTTGCTGAGGAGTTCCCTCGCAGCCTGTTTAGCTGCTGCCGTCGACAGCGTTCTCGTTCAACACTGGACTAAATTCAACATCGTTGTCCCCGTTAGTCACTTAGTCATAAAAACACAAGACAATAGGTGGAAACACCAAAGTTTCCCTTTTATATTTAAAACTGCTGATAATCATTTTGATTCACAAACTGAGTTTTTACCATGTATTTTCTCCCTGATTACGTTTGTGTTTGACGTATTACGTTTCTCGTCAACATATCTTTGCCATACTCTCGTCTTTATTATTTTTCTGTGATCTGCCTCGCCTCTACCCCGCCACCCACGAGTTGTTGCCCCGCGGCCTGTTCCGAGGGCTGACAGGGTGAGCGCCCGCCACTCGGAACCATAAAACCAAGTCCTGGATTTCACCCGGGGGATATTCTGGAGGTATTGTGGCCGGGTGATGTGCCTCGTTGCTGGGGAGGTATGAGACGAGAGTGGCGGGGTGTTACGGAGGTTTATATTACAACTCGGTGTTGTTCCCGTGCGTGGATGAGCGCATTTCTGCCGGAGACAGGCGGCGTGTTGTGGTAGTATTCTGACCGCGTAATAGGGAGACGGAGAGGCGGTGGTGGAGAGGGAAAAAAATGTTAAAGAGATGGTGGAATGTATGATTGGAGAGAGAGAAGCGAAAAAGTTGGACGTGATCCCGTGTCCAACAACACTGTGTCGCGCGCATCGATGCTTTGTCCGAAGACATCCTGGCTACATTAGTCGGTCGCGTGAAGAAGAGTGAGTTTTACTCTCTGCAAGTAGACGAGTCTACAGATGTGGCCAATCTTCTGGTGAATGTCCGTTACCTTTTCGAAGGCACGGTGCAGGAAGAGTTTTTTTTAAGGTGTGTGTGGGGGGGGGGGAATTGGGGGTGCGTGAACCCAGTCGGGATGTAGAAGGGGGTGCAAATCAGAATATCAAATTCGTCAGTTTTATTCACTTTGCGTCAGGGTTTCATTGCTGTGCAGATACACTGAAGCAGCGATTCCCAAACTTTTTAGGCCACGCACCCCCTTCTACATCCCGACCGGGTTCACGCACCCCAAATCCCCCCCCACACACCTTAAAAAAAAGCAACAGAGCCTAAAAATTGGACTAATGAGAGAACAGTTTGCTCGCGCGTGGCGTTTGTTTACAAGATAAAAAACACAAAAACTCTTCTTACAAGGTAACGGACGTACACCAGACGATTGGCCACATCTGTAGGCTCGTCTACTTGCAGAGAGTAAAACTCACTCTTCTTCACGCGACCGACTAATGTAGCCAGGATGTCTTCGGACAAAGCATCGATGCGCGCGACACAGTGTTGTTGGACACGGGATCACATCCAACTTTTTCGCTTCTCTCTCTCCAATCATACATTCCACCATCTCTTTAACATTTTTTTCCCTCTCCACCACCGCCTCTCCGTCTCCCTATTACGCGGTCAGAATACTACCACAACACGCCGCCTGTCTCCGGCAGAAACGCGCTCATCCACGCACGGGAACAACACCGAGTTGTAATATAAACCTCCATAACACCCCGCCACTCTCGTCTCATACCTCCCCAGCAACGAGGCACATCACCCGGTCACAATACCTCCAGAATATCCCCCGGGTGAAATCCAGGACTTGGTTTTATGGTTCCGAGTGGCGGGCGCTCACCCGTTGGCGCCGGGACGCGAGGTCAACTTGTGGGTGGCGGGGTAGAGGCGAGGCAGATCACAGAAAAATAATAAAGACGAGAGTATGGCAAAGATATGTTGACGAGAAACGTAATACGTCAAACACAAACGTAATCAGGGAAAATACATGGTAAAAACGTAATTGAGAATGCATTTTAGTTTTGGGGGAACGTCATTTTTAGGAGACAGGACTGCACCGCCATTACATTTTTCCTCTCGCGCACCCCCTAGACGCAGCTCGAGCACCCCCAGGGGTGCGCGCACCACACTTTGGGAATCCCTGCACTAAAGGAAAGCTAAACTGCTCCTCAGATGCTACTGACAACACGCTGTTGAAACCCCGTACTGAGGGACACGAGGCCTAAATGTTCCATTTGGCTATTAAATATAAAACATAGCGTGGTTTCCCTTTTCACTTTAACTACACACTGTATGTTAACATACATTTCCACTCATAATAAACATGAAGGGACAGCGTTCAATGCTCTGACCCGTGCAGCCTCATGATCTCTGGGATAATCATCTGTTACAGAATGAATAGCGTCACCCGGGAGTTCCCAGCTGCAATTAATTAATTAATTATCTATTATCAAGACATGTGATCCCAGACAGAGAGGCTGCATCGACACAAAAGACCTTTATGTACAGTATGTTGTGGTTTCTCATGGACATGGGTGTGGCGGGCTGTTGAGAGCCAAAACAAACTGAAGTGCACGTGTCGCTGTCGCTGCAGCTGCAGCTGCGTCATGATGCCGTGATGAGCGAATAGGTGAATGTGCTCACGAGACTAACCTGCAGCTGTGATCATTCGGGTTTCCCTGCAGCGAGGCGGCAGCCCTGGCCAGGCCCAGCCGCGAGAAGGAGTGGAAGTACGTGAGCTGCGTGTCCGACAGGCTGGCGACGCCATCTGGCTCGTCGTACATGTTCTCCCAGTACGAGTTTAGGCTCTGCGTTCCCTGGGGAAAGGATCCAAACAGGTAGGCGTCCAGCTGGTTCACTATCTCCTGGTTCACGCTGGCTTCAAACTTCCTGGCAAAGAAGGTGGGCCGCACCGTTTGCTGCAGAGGTAGAGGGGAGGAGGGAGGGGGGGGGGGGCATGACAGCAAAGCAGGGAGGGAAGAGATAAAGAAGGGAAAAAAAGGAGAAGATTAGGAAATGGTGGTGTGCCAGGATGGCAGGGAGTGAATATGTGTTGGATGTGTGCGGTATTGATGTGTGGGCAGAAAGAAAGGTAGAGGTAGAGAAGGTAGTGGATGAAATGGAGATACAGCTTTCCTATATGGATATGTGAATTAAATATGACATAAATTAAATCAGAATGACTCTCTCCTCAGTCTGTCTTCATTATTTTGCAGAACAAATGGTCTGCACGAATAACATCTTGTGTTCTCTCTGTCAGTGGTTCCCACAAAGGGTCACATGACACATTTATAAGACTTCACACAGCTCCCTCTGGAGCCACAAAAGGTTTTATACATTTACTTTTTCCGCATAATAAGTAAGTTTGTACCTTCCAAACTGTAATATTGGTCAGTTCGCCTTTAAGAAGAGAGGAAAGCCTGCTACATGTCCTTGGAGGCACAGAATGACGTAACGGCAGAAGCATCAGTATTCATCCATCCACTCATCACCTCTCCTCTCAGCAGTTCCTTTTATTTGTGGGTCCTGTCTGGCCTCCCACACTCCACCCGTGTCTTTCTCACCCTCTCAGCCACACTGTTGCTCATGTGGTTGATTGTGCATTATACAATTTGCCGCCTACACAGCTTGGCCTTTTCACGAAGACATCTTTTCAGTCCCAAACACACAACTATTTGCCGACACTGTGAGCCAGCACCGAACACCTCGGTGCTACCTGCTCAAACAAGGCCGACCTAATCACTGTACACTGGAGCAGATGATGCATTAACCCTCTGTGATCTGCCACGGACATCACATGAAACAGGAAGGGAGGGAGGCTTTAGCTTTAGCCCTCGGTGCAGTCAGCTGAAGGTACCAACCTGTCACAGCCTGTCTTTCTGACACGCTTCCCCAATGCACCTCACTCTGAAACACATTCCGAAACAATGCTGCTCTGAGACAAAAGTCACATCAACACTCTCCTTCTCCAGAACAACCGCTCCACCGCTGAGCACTTCAAAATCACTCTGCCGGGGAACTCTACAGGTCCACCTTGAATTATTCTCCTCATCTGCAAAGCAAAGGGAAGCCGACTGAACCTGTCTGCATGTTCCCAGCGTTAAGGTTCAGAGGTAAACTCTATTAAACTATTAATACCGGGGCCTGGCTGGCTTTTGGAAGGGCTGCTTTGTTCCCAAGGGTGGACTCCACTGATACCGGGGTGCCAACCAGACCCAGCGGCAGTGCCAAGGACCTGGGGTAATGCGCTGGCACTGGACTAGAGACCGAGGCGAGACAGACGGGTCTGGCAAAGAGAGGACTGAGGTCAGCTTTGACTGGTGGGTGACGGACAGGAGAGAACAAGTGAGCCAAAGCACTTAAAGGACGAGACTCAGAGTGATTTCTAACTGTGGCGGAGTGTTTTTCAGCTTTTACTTTTTAGGAGCACATTAAAAGTCAAACGGTGGTCCTGACTTCCTCTGGGGTCCTGGACTCACTGCCACCCATTCACTCTAACTAAGTCTCCTCTCCGCCTCATACTCACACAAAGAGGATCTAATTACTATTCATCTCTTTCCCCTCTCACGGTCATCATAATCAAGAGATCATTTTGCACACATTGATTGTGAAAGCTGTGGGAACGGGCTGGATGCTGAGGACGGGAGGACAAACCTGGAGGCCAGATCATTTCAAGATTGACTGCTAATGCTTTCCCACGAACATGATTTTCATTAAAATTTGTTTTATTTGTGTCGGTTTATCTGATCTCTCTGATTGACATTAGCTGGAAGATATATGGCCTTTTATCTGAATCAAGCCCAGGGTCAGTAGTTATCAAACTTTGTATAAAAATGATATATTAAGACGTGCGTTCCTTTCCTTCCTTCCTTCACCTCCGTTGCTGTCCACTCGTCCTTGCTTGGATGGTTTCCCTGCAGCTATTTCTGTGTGATGACTTTCTTGCTAATATTTTAAAGAGATATTCAACCTGCGCCACAAGATTGTCAGGGACTTTGCCCCGAGTATTATGCAACGAAGGAGCAATTCACTTCGATTCTAAACATGAAAAGAAAAGTGTAAATTGCCAGTAGTGCCCTCAGCATTCGTCTGTCCCTCCAGACCCGTCTGTATACATGTCTGTCCTCTTGGTTCTCTCTCCATGAGGTGGTGTTATTACCTGGAAGCGGTGGAAGTCTGCAGGCTTGAAGTCATTCGGGGAGCATCCGCACCAGTCGACGATGTGCTTGTACTGGCACTTGCAGCCCAGCTTGCGGTTCCAGTTGGTGATGCGCAGGTTGTTGTCCACCATGCTCTCGCAGTAGGCGCTGTTCTCCAGCACCGTGTGGAAGAATGACTGGGTGTCGAGAAATAGGAGAGGCCGACAGAGGGAGAGAGCGGGGAGACAGAGACAGAAAGACCAAGTTAGAAAATCAAATACCTGGTAATATTAACAACACTCAATTCTCAGAGAGTAAGAGAATCACAGTAACTCATGATAAACATCCAATTTCCCAAACAGAGACCATTCAATTCTCATCAAATCCTGCAGCTTGCCTTCACTTTATGAGTTCATAGCCGAACTCACTTGTCAGTCAAAGGTTAAGAAAGTGTGAAAGCGCTGTGTGTGTGTGTGTGTGTGTGTGTGTGTGTGTGTGTGCGTGTGTGTGTGTTACCTCGGCTGGCAGCAGAGTGTATGCGTAGAAGCGCTTCATGTTGATGACCAGGTCGTCCTTGGAGTTGATGACGTAGTCGATGAACATGCGGTTGAGAAGGAACCAGTCGGACCCGCCGTCCACCGAGATGCCTTCTGGGATTTTACGGTCACCGAGCCGCCACATGTGGGTGTCGCACTCAAAGAACAGACGGTCGAGACCCTGCTTACGGATGAACCTGGTGAGCGCATAGAAACATGTGGTTACAGCACGGAATACTTTAATATAATTAAATATAAAAAACTGTGAGGGACAATTATTTCTGTGAGACGTGCAGGTGAGAATTAGACTTTTAAAAACAAAGAAGCGCTCTGTGGGTCTTGTTTTACCTTTAGAGGGACGCCTGCATATAATCAGCAGCTCATTTGTATTTTTTCCCAATTTTTGTCTTTTGACATTTGAGTGCTTGTAATAAAATCCGGGTGAAAATCGGGATCTGCTCCTTCTAAATGCTTTGCTTTTTTTATTGTGTGTTATGAATAAAGTTGCTTTAAAAACAGAATCTGTAGCCTAATGTGGGAACTCAAGGAAAACTAAAAGTACTCACTAAAGATATACTCAGGTCGACTCAACTGCTGACTAAATATAACAAATATTCATAATTGTGATTAGTTTAGTATCACAATAGTTCGTATCCAAACATGTCTCCTATCCTCGGCCCTCAATGACCAGAAGAGACACGGTGCACACACGGTGTTACTCCTGTGAGCGTATGGAGTGTGAGATGAAGGGAGTCAGGTTCAGGTCGAGCAGGTCGGCCTGTTCCCTCCGTCACCTGAGCAACAACCACCGTCGATGTATTGACCGTGTGGCTCACATGTGCAAATATGCGCGGTTGACATTTTAGAAACGCACTCGTGCATTTTTCAATTACTTTCGTTTTCTTCAATTAGTTTCAGTCGTCCACACACATGCATGTAGCGGATGGTGGATTACCGAGATCCTTATTGTTGTTAAAAACTGAATTAAATCAGGAACAAAACTGCTTCCCTCTCATCAAACAGCACTGATTAAAATACTGCGACGCGAATATCAAAAGGCACCGTTGAGTCATGCTGACTCATGCATCCATGCTGGCGGGTTGAGTTAAATTATTTGCATGTGTTTCGGGGGTATTTTCTCCCACTGTGTCGGGCGATGGATGTGTTTTGGCGGGGGTGTGATGTCGGGCGATGGATGTGTTTTGGCGGGGGTGTGATGAGGCAGAAAGTAGAGGGCAGCAGGGTAGAGGCAGCAGGGAAAGGGCATTCTGGCGGCGGCCTCGCCAGCTCACCCCACCGAGGAGGTTAATTAACGGAGCCACAGATGGGAGCTAATTGTATTATGATTCAGTGACCACGCCGTGCTGGCAGGAGTGCGCTGTGCGTGCACTTATAGGTGCTGGTGTGTGTGAGTAAGAGAGACGAGCACAGTAAGTTAGAGAAAGGTTGGAGTGTTTAAAATGAAGTTAGCATATCACCTGGCGTTGTCCCTGCCATGGGACTTGATGAAGTTCATGTCTCTGTATTTGGACAGGAAGGCCACCAGCTGGTTGTTGGTCCTGAAATGGAAGAAGATGTCTTTGTTTAGAGAGGGAAACATATGGGGAGACCTCGCTGCAACATTGAGTCTGCAGTACAGTACATGTTAAAAGTACAATGTAAGCTTTGGAGGGAAATTATGCAAATTAATCCATCTGTTACTGGCTGCTATAAAAAAGACAGTGACATCAGAAATACATTTTTCAAGTTCTAATCCCGTGTCCCTGTGTTTGCTCTTGTTAAATGCTAAATATATGTCAAATTATATCAAAGTCCCTCTTTCATCTTTCTGTAAAACGTTAAACTACTTTTAATGACGAGAACTTTAGAGCGTTTACAAAATGTATCCAATCAAGAGCGATCTGGGTTTACGAGCTAATCTTTCCCATCGTGTAACACACTTGACAATTAGTTGGTGGCGTGCAGCTAACGAGCGATATCGTGGATCAGAGGCGTGTGTTTCGATCTCTTTTTCTAATTCATTCATTTCTTCCATTTTACAGAAGCAAAAGATTCATCTCACTGTGACCTTTAAGTCCCAGAAAATACATCTTTCAATTATCTCCTGACCGCGAGTGATGGGATCCGACACAAAGACACAAGTTTCTTCAAACTGTTTTTGGTTATTTCAAATAGGACAGTTCTGTGATTGTGCTCTTCACAGTTTCTTTTCTTTTCTCTCCGGTTAGAAGCGAGTGGAGCTCAGAAGGCAAATGTAATGACAGAGTCCTGATCAAACAGTTCAGCTCAGCTTTTGAGTGTTAAACTCTTGATATAGAATAACTAAGGATTGTTCCAAACTTTGTGATAACCATTGAAGGATCCTCCCTATACATGTTTTAAGACATATACAATATACTCTGGAAAATAACTTCTGTCTGATGTGTTTGTTCCGCAACAAAGATTAAATATTTAAGACTCTTAAGACGACATTCAGTCCTTTCACGCCGTTCAAACTATTAAGGATTATACAAAAGATTGTGCTGTCCATTGTGCTTTTGATGAATGACTTCATGCTGCTCTTACATTATAGAGCAATCAACTCCCTCATACGCGGGCCAGACAGGCTAAAAGCTTTGCTCTGCAGGCTACGCCACAGTCCATGGCTCGAACATCTCATCTGTGGTGGAGCTTTTCATGGCGGCTTGGCTTGCCTTTCTAACAGAGCTGCGAGGCCCTGGTGAACAGCTCAAGGATCATTGGGGGGAGGGACAAGTGCGTATTAATGTCATTTTCTCTTCAAGGAGCAATTTCACAGCCTGGGGGGCTTATTTTAGGAGGTCCTGAGCCATAAAGCCTAACTGATGATGTGCTACACAGACACATGCAGTCCTCTCTGGCTCTACTTCCCACACACACACGCACATGCATGCACGCACGCACACACACACACACACACACACACACACACACACACACACACACACACACACACACACACACACATACACACACACACACACACACACACAGAGCAAGGGGAATTCATGTCAAGCTCCAGATTTGCCACCTGAGTGGTCACCTCGTCCACTGGGTCTAGTTTGCTTACTGTCAGCCCTGTGGCTGCTCTGTCTCAGTGGTATTCACACGCACACATTACTGTAACACACACACACACACAATAAACCGCTGTGAGGTACTGACAAAATGTGCACATTTTCAATATCGTAGCCATTTAGACTTCATCATTATGTCATCAATAATGTGCCTTTTAATAACACAGACTTTAAGTACGTAATTCCAGGAGGGAACTCCAGTGGAGTCCAGGTTATGAACGCACACCGACGACACTCAGACAGGAGAGAGAGGAATCATACATTCATCACCTTTGTCCAGGAAAAAACGTCAAAAAGTTTTGCAACTTAATTTTACAATCTCGTTTGTTTTTCAATACGTTTTTATGACATTTTTCAAACACATTTTCAAGCACGTTGGCTTTGTTCTAATGGGTAATAAATGGCTTTTTTTCACAACAGGAAATTACACCTATCCCTTATGGAACAATGCTAAAATATGAGATACAACTTTTTATTCATAGAGACATGATAAAGTGAAAGAGATGAGACGATATGACGCCTGCAGCCATCGTCGGGCAAAGCTCAGACTCCTTAAAAACAGCTGTAAAGTCTATAAAGAGGTAAAAGCAAGGAGGCTGTGGAGATAAAAGCTGGGAAAGAGGGTTGTACTTTGACAAAGCAAGCATGTAACTCATGCTCTGGCCTCTGGACACACACACACACACACACACACACACACACACACACACACACACACACACACACACACACACACACACACACACACACACACACAGAGCATATCTCCCCATGGACTCACAGCCCCTCTGCTGGTGTGAGGGGCTCTGGGTTTGCCTTTCAGAGTTATCCATGATAGGACAGACATTATCAGGGAATTAGTGGGGAAATAATGCTTGTCTCCAATCCCACTGATAACAACAGCAGTAGTCAGGACAGCGTAGTCAGGACAGGGTAGTCAGGACGGCGTAGTCAGGACAGCGTAGTCAGGACAGGGTAGTCAGGACAGCGTAGTCAGGACAGCGGGGCGGGGAAGCCGCAGTATGGTCATCAAGGCAAAACGAGTGCAATTTGGAAAGTCTGTGACCAGAAATACTGTATTTAAAGCTACATTAAGAACAGACTAGTGCAGATTCACAACATATATTTTGAGTGGAGTAGAAGTCACTGAATCACGGAGTGAAGTGCTCGTGTATGGCAGCGTTTGCATAGAAAGGTGTGGTGAGGGAGCAGCGGTTATCCAACACGCAGTTCTGATGAAGCACGCTGGCAGCTTAACACATGGTTGCATTCGCAGACATCTGCTCATACCGACATGTTTTTGTGCGACGTAGTGTGCTACAGTACGTCCATGATGATAATGTAATGCTGAGGTGTTTATTTCTGAGGGAGAATGTCTCTTTTTCCGGCCAATTCCTTTTCCAAAGAAATCAGAGAGGATTATCAGCGGCAAAACAGCTGAACGGGTTTCGGTTTGTTGCTCGAGGACACTGGAGCAGCACGGACGCTCCCTCTCACGGGGGTCTGAGCCCAGGCCTGCCACTTAAAAAGGACCACATTTGCAAGTTCAACTTAGTAAATATGCAGGGAGCAGACTTTGTAAAATGCAAGCTGTGGTTACAAATGCACTTGCTAAGCAGAGATACAAGATTGCCATTTCCATATTTCCATATTGCATGGATCCAAAACATGCAGTTCCCTCTTGTTCCCCTTCCCTAGCTGCTTATTCTCGCTCCCTCGCCACTCCCTGTCATTTCTGCCTCTCGGCTCCCTCTCTCGCTCCATCAATCGTTTCGTTTCCCAACAGATGGGGCTTAAAACCGCCACTGTCAGCCCTTTTCTCAACAACATCACCCTCATGCAAATGAGTAGGCAAGAGACGGGAGGAAAACAGTGTCTCAGTGCATGCACTCGTAAATACCTTGAATCATGCAGTGACAGACATACAGACAGGATAAATATGCATACATGTACACGGGAAGGTGCTGAGATACACTGAACTATGCAGACATAAACTGAGGTGTGCACACACTGGTGCAGAAACACAGACTCACACACACACACACACACACAGACGGCGTGTCAGCAGCGTTCGATATGGTGAAAAAACAAGCAAACACAACGCGATAGAGCCCGTCTATGAACAAAATCCATCTTTGCCCCGGCATCTTAGCTCCAGCTGTGGAGACATCAGATCCCGCTTCTTTTTACCCAGTGGCCATTACAGCTTGTCTAAATTCAACTGGTGGACATCTGGCTGCGCAGAAGAGATAACTCTTCCTTAATAGGAGGATTTTAATTGGCTGCTGCAGAGCTACATCAAAAACCCAGCAGACCCTGAACTCCCAGGAGGACTATAAACTCACATAAAAAAAAGAAGTACAAGTCACAAAAATTCTCCTGCAGTCGGCTATTTCCATGACTTCATGTCCACGCAGACTTTGTGGCTTTAATTACCTTTTACAGCCTCTTAAAGGGGATATTCTGGAGTGGAGAGATGCCTTTCGGGCTGTACAGTACATAACCCACCTGGAAAGTCAATAGGTATTGACCCTGGGCAATTAAATTGTGATCAGTTCACCATGTAACCCATTCAATGGAGTGCGAGCCAGGAAGCAGGGAATAGAAGGTGTGAACGAATAGCAGAGGTTCTACTTCATCGATCTGTTTGGTTTGGAGTGACTCTTTATTTAAAGCTCACAGTTAACCGCAGCAGCCCAGACCAGCGTGTATTGAATTTCCTCCATATTGGCTGAGAGCGGTCTGCTATTGTTGAGCACGCCCGGTGACTGCCTTTGTCACCTTTATTACTGCAGACGGTTGCTCCTTCACCGCACTTCATTTCCTTCCAGGACAATTCTTACAGAAATGACCCGACTGCCTCCCCCTCAGGTCTCCCCCATCTGAACCTGCCACTGACCCCGCCTTCCTGTTCGATGAGTCTTCGTTACCTGATGGGGTAGTCGGCAGCACTGAGGTTGATGAAGAAATCCCAGCTCCAGTCCCTCATGGCCAGCAGGTCAGCCATGCTGCGAAGATACATGGTCAGCAGACTGGCCCCGCCCCAGATGGTGGCCATGCGCCAGGGGGTCACCCTCACATTCGAATACTGGGCCGCCAAGGAGTGCACCTGTCTGTGCAGGTAGTTAGAGCGCTGAAACAAAGGAAATGATCAGACACTGATTACTATCGTGTCTGATACCAAGCAATTATATATAAGTATTGAAAAAAGAAGAAGATCGTATTATCATACCAATCTCTCATTGATGAAACAAAGGACTGAAGGTGCACGGTGTTTGCAGGCTCACCTGATCAACATGTATGTAGTAGTAGTGCGAGCTGTGGTAGATGGCTTTGAAGAGGCGATGAAACTGGCGAGAGGCTCGTCCATGGACCACCAACACAAACGCTATTCTGACCGGTTGAGACGGGAAGCTCTCAGCAGAGTCCTCGTCCCACTGGACGTTAGCGTTGGCTTTACCTGTGAGGTGTGAAGACAACAGTTTAGCGACGATACCTGTGGAAACACGTCTTGCATTTAATTAAGGCGACGCTGCGTGGATTCCTCATCAGTAACATAATCAGGGTTTGGTTTGATTGCCAAATCAAATCTGTTGTTTATGTGATAATCTATGAGCGGCGGCACAAACAGCAGTATTAGACGGTGAAGCACCTACGAATGCATTATGAATATAGCTATCAATGAAAATTAAATATGATTCTTCCCTTCCCTTTGCTCTCCACCGAGTCATTGAAATACTTTAGATCAGCGGTTCCCAAACTTTTTAGGCCACGCACCCTCTTCTACATCCAGACCGGGTTCACGCACCACCAATCCCCGCCCCCCCACACACACACACACCTTAAAAAAAAAAAGCAACAGAGCCGCATAGAAATCGGACTAATGAGAGAACAAAAAACTCTTCTTGAAAGGTAACGGACGTACACCAGACCATTGGCCAGATTGGCCACATCTGTAGACTCGTCTACTTGCAGAGAGTAAAACTCACTCTTCTTCACGCGACCGACTAATGTAGCCAGGATGTCTTCGGACAAAGCATCGATGCGCGCGACACAGTGTTGTTGGACACCGGGATCACGTCCAACTTGTTTGCTTCTCTCTCTCCAATCATACATTCCACCATCTCTTTAACATTTTTTTCCCTCTCCACCACCGCCTCTCCGTCTCCCTATTACGCGGTCAGAATACGGTTTATGGTTCCGAGTGGCGGGCGCGCACCCGTTGGCGCCGGGACGCGAGGTCTCCAGCCGCCCCCGCCGCGAGGCACCCGATCGTCGGGTCTGTCAGCCCTCGGAACAGGCCGCGGGGCAACAACTCGTGGGTGGCGGGGTAGAGGCGAGGCAGATGACAGAAAAATAATGAAGACGAGAGTATGGCAAAGATATGTTGATGAGAAACGTATTTGTAATGCGTCAAACACAAACGTAATCAGGGAGAAAATACGTTTGTGGTCAAACGTAATTGAGAATGCATTTTAGTTTTGGGGGAACGTAATTTTTAGGAGACGGGACTGCACCGCCATTACATTGTTTCTCTCGCGCACCCCCTAGAGGCAGCTCGCGCACCCCCAGGCACCACACTTTGGGAATCCCTGCTTTAGATGTTCTTTATCAGGATTATATGTACAAGTAAAGAAAGCCATGCCACAACTAAGATATTATTGAATAGATGAATAAATGAGAACAAAAAATGCTTCTTCAGCCTCTGCTGTGGAACAAAAAAACATAACCACAGAACCATTACTCACTCGTACGTTTTCTCATGTGATTGAATTGGAACTATGACAATTTCACCCAGACACTGTAACTACTGTCCTCCTTCAGATGGGAATCCAATGAGAGATTCCTCCGGGGCTTTCAGGGTGGAGCACGGTTTGACAATGTGCCATCATTCCTCTTCGGCAGAATTCCCAGAAGATGCCTTGGTTTTCTCACGAATGACAAGAATAAGCATGCCGGCAAACACCGCCCCGGTCGCGGCCGGCCAAGCCACCGTCAAATTAAACAATTCCAGCAATCTCTGGAGAGCCATTGGCAACCTGCCATTGCTCCATTGTGTGGTTCCAACCTTAACCGCTCAAAGACAAACACTCGCTCCTCAGACCTGAAGGAAACAGTTCTGCACCACCAAGGCCCAAAACATTATCGCAGACATCGTTTGTTCTTAAATCTTCGGTTATAACACACGTGCACACGCTGAAGTGAGACGTATTTGTTCACAGAATGTGTAGATTAATGACTATAATGTGGGACTGTAGTTCCCAAGAGCCTGTCTGTGCTGAAGAAGAAGAGGAAGCTGAGGGAATACTGAGGTGGGGGCTGTTTCTTCCCCTGAGCTTATGTTCCGTCAAAAATGCCCCTCCCGACTCCCCTCCCCCACTGGCCCTAAGGTTCCTTAAGTTTAGGGTAAGTGTCCGACATGTCGTCTCTTTTTGAGTAGACGGGGACGGGCTAAAAAGGGCCGGTCCCTCCCGTTCAACAAACTCACTCGTTCAAATTTAAGGGCAGGCGTCCAACATCTAAGGTTGACCACAAGGTTGGGTTAATGATACGCTCCCCTGGCTCCATGTGGCTTCTGTCAGTCACTTATTACTCCCTCTCTCTCTCTCTCTCTCTCTCTCTCTCTCTCTCATGTGTGTGTGTGTGTGACAGCTCAGGGGGGAAGTCTACTGTGGGCCGTATCAGATTGAACGGTAATTGGTGGCCAGCTAAGAAGGTTCACTGGTTTGCTTTGCACACGGATAATTGGCCAGTCACTTCACAAAGCACTTTGAGAGTGTGTGCTATGCTAGCTGAACTAATGAGCACTGCTGTGTGTGTGTGTGTGAGAGAACTTAACCGTCAGTTTTGTCGAGCATGTGTGTTTATCTGTAAATGAGCACCATGTGCAGAGTTTTTGTAGCAGACTGCACCTTATTTTGAAAGAAAGAAATAGAAGCCCTCCTCATTACTCTTCATCACCCTTCCCTTCGCCATCAATCTTTTGAACTGCCTCTCCCTCATCTGCTATCACCCGGCTCTCTTCCTCCATCGTCTTGCCCAGCCGCCGTCTTGACGGCTCATGTGAGAGGTTAGAACAAGAGCTGAGCTACGGTCTATCCCAAAGCGATCGCACCAAATTGCGTTTGAGAATGTCCTGGGGATTTTAGTTTGCTCCTAAAAAACATCCACAAAACTAGGCTTGCTGTCGTACAAATCACATCTATGGGTTTGATTTCTACCAACGCAATAACAAATTCCCTTTCGTTTTCTGTTCACCTGTAACGACACAACCCTGAGCAGAACACTGACATAGTATCACCTGTTCATTTGATGCCTATCAACACAACCTGCAGACACATGGCGATGCCAGCGTTTGGTTCTAGCTAACCTGCTAACAACATGTTAATGGAACTAGCATGTTTTAATCACGCTGCTCAACCCACCAAGTAACAATCACACAAGCGTATCAGCTCCCTGACCTTTTCTCCATAATATAACTTTCCTGTTCATTTTACACTAAAGTTCTTTATTTATTGAGACAATACTTTTGCCTTTTTCAGTGCTGATACGATACCAACTCCTGGACTTTGGGTAAATGCCGATACCAAGTATCCAAAACCAGTGTTTGATCAATACACGCCTCATAGAAGAGACGGGATTATTCTTTTATGTGTAAGAAACATCAGGCTTGGCTTAAACATTGCTGTCTTAACTGTAAAACAAACTATAAAAATAAATATAACAAATAAATACGTCGATATAAATGTACTGAAGGGGTTATTCATAAAACAATGGTAACCGATACCAGATCGGCTTATTGTCACCGACGCCTGATCAGGATGTGAGCCAGTAGCGCTGCATCTTTATACCTTTCATCTTCAAGTATTTAATTCACACACGAGTATAAGAAGTAGTCTTTACCATGAAATTATATAGTCTATTTATGGAATTAAAACATGCTGATGAATCATGATAAATCGTGATAAATATATTGTTATCACTCAGGAGAGTTAACTATATCGGGATAGAAGGTTTTGTCCGTATCGCCCAGTTACTACGAGAGAGTGAACCAGAACAATGAGCCAGAAGAACAGATCTGGGTTTTTGTTTCAGTTTGTCACTATGAGCAGTTGCATTCACACCATTATTTGATTGATTGTTATAACTATATTGATTATAGCAGCTTTAAGCATGATTTATACACACATCCTGTTCAGTACAAGGCCACTGGATTAAAGCTGCATGCTGGAGCAACGCAGCCCAGTGACATTAGTCAAGTTCGCATGTGGAGGAGAAGAGATTGAACATGTTCCTCCTCTATTCAATGATGCTAATGCCGGAGCTATCACAGTAGCTTATGCAGCCAGGGCCTCAAGGACAGCACACCCATCAAATCAAATTGGCCAATTTTCTGCTAACAAGGTTAGGACTTGAATCGGGACGGGGAACAGAGGAGGGGAGAGAGAGAGAGAGATAACTCATTGAAAGGCAGACGGAGATTCAGAAAGGAAAGTGATTTAATTTAGCTGCCGTGTTGTTACAGCCCAGCCACCGGGGGAAGGCCCTTTCCAATGCCTTTGTCTGCTCTGATCAAACTGTCAGTGTGATGTCAGAGTGATGTCAGAGTGATGTCAGAGTGGGACGGTGAGTCGCTGTGTGAGATGACAGCAGCTCAGGAACGGACAAACGCTGCTCCTCTTCTCGGGGGGGGGGAATGTGCAAAAGTCACAAAATCCCGGTGCCTCCTCGAGTCCTAACAACACGAGCGAGGTCGGGGAAGGTATCTGACGAGAACAGGCCGGATGTGTAACGGCTCTCTCCTCCTCCCCTGCTGTCCACACCCATGTGTGTGAATGCATCTGTGTGTACGTGCTGTTCATTTCAGCACGGCTGCTGATGCGTGCTCCCCACCGATGGCGGCAGCCGCAACAGATTATGTTTACAGAACCCACGGCCAGACTGCAGACGCACACAAATTTAAAGAGTTTGTGTGCGTCTGCTTGACAAAACCAAAGGAGAACTTGTGTTCTGTTGCCAGCTTGACAAAACAAATGAAAATTGGAAACCAATTTAGAGAGAATACAAGCAGCGTCCCCATTTTCTCCAACAATTTACTTCACCAATTATATATCAGCAAAAAACAACAACATTTCTTGCCTTTGACACGAATTGCAATTATGAGAACAGGAAATATTTTACCGTGTGCTAAAGCCTGAATGGTCACACCACTCTGTGTACTTAGCTTTGCGGATATTACTTTCCTGTTTTTTTGCAATGAAAAAGAAAGCGTGTACAGCAGAGAGGAGCAGATAACGTGAAAACAACAAGAACATGTCAAACAATACGAGGAAAGGCCAATCATCACTCACTCAAGCTTAGCTTAGCTTAGCTTATTGATCTCCTGATTTTGAATCTATTTGTGAAGTTTCTTAAAAGTGGTTAGAGAGGAAACATTGTTTGAGGAGTGATTCAGTAAAGAGTTCTTGAGTCTGTCTCACATATTGTAACTGTTTTTACATGAAGTTATTTATCCTCATGTATCTTACGGTAATATGAGTGCATACAATACATACATCATACATACATGAACACACACTCTAAACCAGAGTTTGTGTCTTTTCTCCATCACTGAGCTAAATCACAAGACTTTGTTGTCCAACATTTAGTTCACACTGAGCCATGTTTAAGGCCCTAAAAAGCCGATTTTCTATTTTCTTTACCAGATTCTATCTATGAGCAACGGGTCCTGAACATCTTTGTCAAAGTTTGAATAGTTTTGGTTATTTCTGGATATTTCTCATTGGTTTAAAGTGAGAATTACAAATAAAGGTCAGTTCGGTGAAGTTGATGTCGCGTAGTTCTGTGCACCAATCAGAGCTGAGCAACAGTCGAAGAAAACTGTGACAACAGTTGTGGGGTTATTTGCTTCTGTCACCAGCACCGTCCATCAAACCTAGACTAAGTTTGTGAGTGTTACTCAATAGATAGTACCAGAGGATGTTTTTACCCCAGACTTTAACACTGATTGTTGGTTATTTAGTCATGAAAATGTGATGTTATAGAGAAATACTTTAAGCGGCACCAAATCGTGGTTTTACATAACAAAACCATCCAGGTGTCCCTACGATGGGAAGCTTGACAGACATCGACCCGTTCAGTGAGACGTTATTCCTGCAGAATACAAAGTGACTGCACTAGTGACTGAAATCAACTAATCAATCTAATTAATTACAATGATGGACTTACCCTCGAGGGGGCAGTAGCGAGTGACCGCCTCAGGCATTAATTGCCCTTCCTTGTGTCTGCAGTACACCTCAGCGATCTGTTGCCGGCACTCTTTGCTCTTGGCTCTGGAAAGAGCTGAAATGGCTTCCTTCCCGCTGATCTCGCACTTTGGTGGATCGTCGTAGGTGACCGCCAGCGGCGCTGCAGTGGCTTGCCTCCTGTGCTGATGTCGGTGCTGTGACTGGGCCTGCTGGGCCTGTGGGGCACTGTAGTGTTGCCGAGACCCTCCCGCTCCGCCTTGACCACCTGGGTAGGAGGCGTTGTTGCCGACCGCCAGAGGCTGGTGGCCTACAGGCAGCACTTCGTTTGAGCCGCGGCCCAGACTCGGGGAGTTGTCCCTCCAGGTCTGCTGCTGGGCGTGGGCTTTCTGCTGAAGCTGCTCCCGCTGCTGCTTGCTGCTGGTGGCGCCTACAGACTGCCGGTGTGGCTGTGAGCGCGCGCCAAAGTTACTATTGTCAATGTTCTCAAAGTCTTTGGGCACAGAGTTCTCGTTGTTGCTGTCCACTCTACTTTTCTCCTTTGGCCGGTGGGAGTAATATCCGTCCTGGATGAGGAGAGAGGGAAGAGGAGGAGAGAGGGAAGAGGAGGAGAGAGACAAGGGAGGCGCTCGGTAAGTGTTGGGCAGTGAGAACACAAACCAGAAGAACAACATCTGAATCGAGTGAGCGCGGTGCATATCAAATGTCGGATTAATGTGGCATGTATGAGTGGGCAGCGCTGCATTGAACCGCGAGGCATGAAATGAAGTAGCAAGGTGCTGAGCGTGAGGACTACGAGGTGCAACCTAACTGGAGGTGAAGCCGGGCCGAGGGCTCTGCCGCTCCGTGCCATCATCAGATTAGCCCCGCTTTCAATTAGATTCTCCCTCAAGTGGGCCCAGCACTCCGTAAACAGATTACCAAGACAGGATAAAGGGCCAGAATATGATTGTGAGTCTGTGTGGGTGTTTGTGTGCATGCATGTGTACGTTTCTCCTTTTTCAGTGGAGCCACATGAGAATGTGAGGAAAATTGTAGTGGTGTGGCGTGTGACTGGAAAGGCTGCACTTGTCAGTGCCCTGCGTCTGCATATGTGAGATAGTGTGCGTACGTACAATTCCCCTATCTTTCCAGCAGCATAGGCTGAAAGCGAAGGAGGGGCACAGGGGAGACCGGAAAGAGGGAACAGGGTAATGAGTGAAAGTGGGGCGGAGCGCTGACACAAGGCACGAATTCTGCTCCCAGGAAGCGCTGACTTGTTCCAGTGAAATGTGCCGCGATGCATCAAACGCAAAACTAAGAAAGCTGCCTGGCTGCCACGCCGCTGTTGCACACCTTGCTAGACACGCAAAAGGAAGAGGCGAAGGGGGGGGGAGTGAGGGGGAGGGGGAGTGAGGGGGGTGGAACGGAACGACAAACGGCAGCCGAGGAAGAGGTAGAGCTCACAACAGGGATCCCCGATGTGTTTCTCCATTTACAAGACACAGAGAAGAGGGAGGAGAAGGGGGAGAAAGAGCTAAGTGCAATGGGAGTTATGTGAGAGACACACGGGAATCAAGAGAGGTGCTACAGTGAGCCAGACGCGGCAGCACGGCAATATCTTCCCACCCCTAAAGCCAGGCCTGTTATCAGCCCATCAACCTTCCTTTTCTGCAAACACTTGTGCCGGCACAATTACAAAGGTGGCAGGATGACACACTTTCACACTCAGAGAGACGGGGGGGGGGGGGGGGGGGGGGGGTATTATAGAAGTGAAACAAGGAACAAAAAACAGGATGAAAAACAGAGGAGGACACAAAACAATATTGTCATTATCAGCTCCTTTTAAGCTGCTTCCTTGGCAGAGGTACCATTCTCACAGCACCGGGTACATTTACGTATGCTCCTCCTCTCATCTGATCTCCTCTCGTTTCCTTACCTCTCCTCCTTCTACACTCATCTCTTTCCATGCATCTCTCGACTCTTTGCCTTTCCCCCCCCTCCTTCCCTTCACACTTCTCTTCACACATCCCGATTCTGCTGCGCTCCTTTCACCTCTCATCCCTTCTGCTCGGCATCTCGCTCCCCTTCCCTCCTCGTCTGTTCCTCATTTCGCGTCTCTCACGCCTCCTTTTCTCTTCCTCTGTCTCTCTCCTCTTTATTCTCAGCTCCATCCCCGTTACCTCCCTGTCATAACCTCTCCCTTCCGCACCCCCTTTATCGTCTCTCTCCGCTTTCTTCACCCTGCCAGTTTAAACAGACCACGTTGTCTGAATGGCAGAACCTGCTAATCCCGCGTGTAACAACTGCTTAGGCCAGTGATCACCTCAAAAGAAATCCCTACTTGCCGAGTTTCAAAGAGGGGGCTAATCCATGGAGTGTAAGTCACTGGATGTTTGCAGAGGTAAAATGAGTCTGTGTGAATTCATGATTATGTGTGTACAGTGACTGCTTCTTGTGGCTGTTTTCACTTCACTGTGTGTGTGTGTGTGTGTGGGGGGGGGAGAGAGCAATAAGGTAGAGGCAGCATGTGTTTGCCCTAAAGAAAGGGATACTCTCACTTTGAGTCCTACTGTGAGAGACACGAGAAGATGAGGGACAAATGTTAAAAATACTTTGCTTTCAGCACATCGATACTAAATGTAAGTTGATGAATCACTCTGCATATTCTGTTATCACAAGTCATACAATCCAAAGAATACACAATATTTACAGAAGTATACGAAGCCCCTTTTTACGCTCATTTGCTCAGCGAGACTGCGTGAGGCTTACTTGAGTCTGTCATGTATCGAGCAAAGAAAGGATTGATGTAAGGCTGCAATTTATGATTATTTTGTTATCAAATGAATCTATTTCTTCAGTTATCATTTAGCTTCGTTATCATTTGTCTACCCAAGTTTCAAAGACTGCACAGCAGGAATAGTTTGACATTATGAGCAATCTGCTTCTGCTACGCTGTGAACTAGAGAAGAAGAACGATGTCACTCTCATGTCTGTGCGGTAAATGTGAAGGTGGAGCAAGAAGATGGTTAGCATAGCATAGCATAACATAAATACTGGAAACGGGGACATGGTTAGCCTGGCTCAGTCCAAAGGAATAGTGACAAAGTCCACCAACCAGCACCTCTGAAGCTCACTAATTAACACAATGTGTCTTCATTGTCACAGCTAAGCGTTACGTGCCAGACTATTTCTGGCAACCAGCTGTGAGACTGTCAAGCTATGCGATGCTGAGCTACGCTAACGCTATCGTACGGACACGAGAGGCAGTAAAACCGCCTGTGCAAAAGCACACTGCGGGCTTATGAGTCACCTCATGCAACTCTCTGCAAGGAAACAAATACACTTATTTCTTAAAATGTCAAATTAATTCTTCAAGCTTCAGGGAAAACAAGCAAACAGCGGTGCTACATCAAAGGCCATTTACTGAGTAAGCAAGACGATAGTTTTTATCTTGTAACTACACTGATAAGGAGTTATGATACAGCTGAGTCAGATCAGCAGGTGACATTGATTGATTGAGCATATCATATGTGCAGTTATAATCAAGAGAAGCACATTGCAATATTGAGAAACATTTTGCAAATAGACAAGGCCAATCAGTCACAATCAGGTGCCGATGTGTCTGCTGCCCTACCAGCCCTTCACCTCCCAACGATGTTTAATTCACAATCCTGAATAAGACAGAAAGCAGCACATTGTTCCATTTGAGACGCTGGCAGCAGCAGCTGTTGGTATTTTATATTTTTACTAGAATGTGATCAACTAAACAGTTTAACATGACGTTGCTGTGTTGCAAACTACTGTTTTGGTTTGCATGCATCTCAGTTGGCTTTAATTGTTTTCGTTTGGGGAGAAAAAATAAAAAAAGCATCACGAAGATGTTGATTCGGTGCAAACGAATTGACACAGATAAGAGTAGAGGTTAGCCCCATGTGGCCCTGCAAATGGAAATGAGTAGTATTTGTAAACTGGCACTGAGGAGATTCCTCTGGATAAACAGTCCTCACACTGTGCTCCCCTCCTCCCTCCTCCTGTGAGCAAAGGACTCCAGTAGCTGTGCTGCTCTTTAATCTCAGGGCCCGGGCGCTAAACAGGAACCGCTGGGGCACACAATTAATAGCGGTGGCGGCGATTGAAGATAGGAGCCGCGCGGGACAGCAGATGGGGCTGGGAGCTGGGGGTGGCTATCGATTGTTACAGGGGATGTGTTTTCTACTCCCTGAGAGTGTCGAGGAGGCCATGCCGGGATTGCCTGGTGTGCTGGTTGTGCAGACTCACACACACACACACACACACACACACACACACACACACACACACACACACACACACACACACACACACACACACACAAACAGCCCTCCCTGAGCTCTGCTGAGGAAAAAGCATGGGGGTAAACGTTCATACCATCCATCACTGGTAGGTACATTTAGAGAGAGGCCTTTGGGGTTGGGACTTTCAGCCACCCCTCCGGGAATGGTTTAGTCCATTTCTCAATGCAGAGCTGGTCCTTTCCACTTCCCCCCATTTCCTCTGCCACAGGGGGAAATATTTCACCCGTCTTTTTTCTCTCTTTCCCTCTCATCCTTTTCTCTCCAGCCCCCCCAAATCTCCTGTGCAGCAGAGAGAAGAAAAAAAACCCCACATATCTCTCTCTCAGCACCTGTCCAGCTTCATCCCTCTCCTCCTCCTCCTCCTCCTCCTCCCCCCGCCCACGAATCATCCCTCGCTCTGGGAAGGAAAGCAGTTCATCTGCTCCGCCCCCTCCCCTCCTCCCTAATGCCATCATTTACTGTTGCAGTCCCATGGTAGATGTGAGGGAGAGCAAGGTAGCGGCACATATCAGTTGCACCCCACCAGCTTCCTTTCAAAGTCATCATTCCTGTGGGGCCACGCTGAGATAATCCACTGCATGTGCCGGCGTACTCTGTCAACACAAGCTGGCGTACAGTCAGCCATGCAGACAGCCAACATGTACACACACATATGTAAGTTTATTAAGATGTGCAGTACTTCCTGTGCGAGTACAGTAGGTGGGCGTTGAGTCACCCCTGCAGCAGGCAGGCGAGCTTCTGCTACGCCCTGCCTGCCATGTGGCTAACGAGCTCAGATTAATTACCTGGACTGAATCCCTGCGATACTGTGAGCAAGATGTGGCGTCTGGCATGACACGGGAGACTGATACACTGACAGACTGAGCTCACAGCTGCTCTTGCACCTCAGGACACCTCGCGGAGAAATGAGCCAGGGTAGAGCTGGGACGACCTAAATGCTTAGTGACTCCTAAGAAGTCTCACTTATCGTAGCTTATCGGAGCTTGGGGGCGAGAGCAGCTGCTCTTTTGCGCTTTCTTAGATTCACAGTTGAGGAATCAAACACATACAAAGTACACTGAGCTTCAATCCAGTTCAATGACAAATGAAACTACAGCGAAGAAGGACGACAAAAAGCACAACTGAAACATGGCAGCATGAAGTCGATGACGCTGTAGCATGCAGGCTGTATAACAGCTCCTCCAGCGACAGGCTGCTCCACTGGTGGTGTGTGAAGGAGAGGAAGCGGAGCTCCTTCCTACCTTTTGCTTTCACACTCAACAATCAACACTTCCACTGCTTCCAAACTCACAATTCACTCGTGCAATATCAATGCAACTGTTCAATATCAATATTTCTTTTGTACAATAATGTAGATTCATTCTTGTTATTGAGAAGGAGAATTTATTCATTGACAGTTTGCTATATTTGCTGTTTGTTACATGTAAATGTGATGTTAAGTAAATAAATACAGATGAAATGATTCCGGTGTATCGCTAAAGGAGCTAAGAAAGGAAGCATTGAAGCATTTCCTCAGCTTTCCTCAGCATTTAGAGCATTCAAACAGCTCTCATCATGGCGGCTAATTAGATACTCAGTTAGGAACCTTCCTAAGCAAAAAACACCTTTTCCACCGCAGCCCTGTTCTTGCCGTGGTTTGTGGCTCATGACGTTAGTAAAGGCGGCTTTGTGTCATCGTTTCCGTTGTGTTGTGAGCGTCTTGCGATGCCTCTTCTAAAAGCTTAGCATGTGTTCATTTGCTCGTGTTGCATCTATTTGCATGTGTTTCCTCAGGTGGCGGTGCGTTGAGCTCTCAGGGACACCGTACTAATCTGCACCCAACAATACGATTGATCAGGTTGGAAACAGAGAGTAAGAAATACAGAGAGAGGTATTGACTTCATAAGAGGTGTGTGCTTCTAGAGGTTTCTTTGTATTCTATCTTCTAGTTGTGAATATTTCCTGAGTTGCCCCAACCTCTCTCTTTCTTTTTCTCCTTTTCGATGAAGTCCTTCAAATCCCTTCTCCCCCAACGGCTAATACTGGAGGAATGCTGGTCACATGTGATGGAAGTGTGTGTGCACAAACGCACGATTAGCGGCAGCTCTGAATGAACAGTCTGGGTTTGGTATGCACAGAAGCCTCTTGTTGTGTGCCCTGCAACAAGCCCCGGAGCGAGAGTGGTGGAAAGGGAGTGTGTGTCTTTGTGCGTGTGTCTGCAAATACCGAGAGGAGACCGACAGCGAGAACCTCTGAAAACTACTTAACGGCTTCACGTAAGGGAAATGAAATTTGGAGAAAGGATGCATTGTCTGAAAAAGAAGCAAAAGCATGAAAAAATGCCTCTCCTCTGGGAATCTTCTTCAACAAACAAATGATTGTAATCGGCTTCTTCTGGTTGAAACCACTGAACAAAGATCAAAGTCTCCCAGAGACAATCATCCGATGGTTGAGACTCGCGGGGATTCCAGAGGGCAGAGGTGACTTCACAAGCTGCTGTTGAATTTCCTCTTCTTTCAGATATTCTTCTATTATAATTATATGGCTTTGCTGACTTTGCGTGCGTGGATTTCAGCCGGGCAAAGAGACAAAAAAAAACCAGACCTCTGCCATCCTAACCACAGACACGAGGAAGACAGAAGGAGTTCCTCTTCCTCAAACAAGCAACACAGTCAAACACAGCAAAGCTCTGCATGAAAAGCTCCGCGCAAAGATACGCTATGAAGAAATGTATTAACTGTGGGGGATTCTCTGAGGAGTTCAAGACCACAGTGGGATTAAAAAATACTTCTGCTTCCCTCGCAGCGTGCCTTTTGTGATCTCTCGCAATAGTTTCTCCCCCGAGTACAGATTACACTCAGCATGTTCTCCGATGGCCCGTTCATACGTGAACCTGTGTAAATCCAGATCACCGTACCCTGGATTATCTATTTATAATCAATACTGCTACAGTTTCAGGGGCCCTGGCACTGTGCACGCTGGCCCTCGGTGACACTGCCACAGCTTCCTGGGTCACTTGATGTCTTAATGTTGTCAGTACCTCCTGGCCACCAATAGTTCCCGATCACACATCGGTGTTCTCCGCTCACTCTCTTGACCGTTACGTTTCCTTCTCTTGTTTTGAGCATCAGAAATCCAGGAATGCAATCGTGATCATATATTGCAGTCACTACAAGTCACTCTGCATGAGAGCATGGGATAAACGCTCGAAGCGTAGATGAGTCACTTAATGGGACATCATCCGATCGGCTGTAGAATCTGCTCACTGTTATGGAAATGAACTGAAGAGAACGCAACTGGAAAAATAAGAAAATACGGTAAATGCGTTGATATCTTCCGGAAATCCCCCCCCCCAAATTGGATTAAGAGGAAACAGAGTTGAGAGGCGACCTCAAATAACCTCACAGATTTATTCTGAGTGTGTATTAACAACAAGGAAACTCACACTGTGAACAACGTCAGAGCCGAAATCCCCAAAGCATGTGGCAAAAGTGAAGCCGAGCTGCTGAGTGTCACAAGGTTCGGTTCGCCTTCTCCACTAAAAAAACCTTTACGCGGCATCCCAGGAGCTCACATAGATGGATTACTAGACACACACACACACACACACAAACACACACACACCTGCATTTACACACACACACACACACACCTGAATTTACACACACACACTTGCATTTACACACACGCTCGTCCCTTGCGAGACTGGTTTAATGCAAGTCACATTTATCCTGTGTCTGTGTGTGTGTGTCTGTGTGTGTGTGTCTGTGTGTGTGTGTGTCTGTGTGTGTGTATGTGTGTGTGTGTCTGTGTGTGTATGTGTGTGTGTGTGTGTGTGTATTTGTGTGTGTGTGTGTGTGTGTGTGTGTGCGTGTGAAATAATAAATGATTTCTCTGATGTGGAAGCAGCAGAACCAGAAGAGTGTATTGAATGTGAGGGTTAGTGCCTCAGTGTGTATGTACGGTAGAGACAGAGACAGATCTTCTCCATTCAATACAACATACAGGAGAGCATTTACGTCCATGCTAATGCTACTTAGTGGTTCATCGATGTACTGGGGAAATAGAGATGTTTCTATGTTGTGTTTAAACGCTGTGTGTATTGTTACGTTGTGTCCTGTAATAGCTGGTTAGGCAGTAAAGACAGAAGAAAGGGCTAAATGTTACTTAAGTGTTATTAACCCTTAAATCTTCAATCTAGTTAAAACTAATTTCATTGAACTGCAACAGCTTCATCTAATCATCAAAACGGCACTGATTTGTTTATAGATTTAAGGCAATTACATAGAAAATGAACGCATTTCTTTCAAACACTTGTAAACAGAAGTGCATATTTGGTATTTGGCAGGTCTACTGTACATCACAACATTTGTGATAGATTTAAGTAAGTTGGCAATGATTAAATAGTCTCCTGAATGTAGTTAAGTGTTAGATTGTCTTCACCGACATCAGAACCCCTGTGAGATGAAGTGGGTAGAGCTTTGCGTCTCGCTGTGGTCCTGAGTGCGGACCACCTGAATCCTTTGAGTCTGTTTCTGATCGATGTCTGACACAGAATAGAATAGATCTGCTACTATTCTACCAAGACATCCATGAACCTCAATAGCTCCAGTCTGAGGTTTGCAACTCAATACAGTTCCCACAACATAGTGCTGAAACATTTCTCTCTAACCTCATTACTTCGGTAGTCGATGTCCTTTTGTGGAGCGCGGTGGAACGAACCTCCTCTGCCTCCCCGCTGGGTGAACCCTGGGAGTTCATGACAACAGGAATCTAAATCATCCGGCTTACATACAGTACATCAGGCCCGTATCTCTTAAGGGCATGAAAGCCATTTAACAAACCATGAGAAGATACTGGCAATTACCCTGCTGTGCCCCTGCCCCCCCCCCCCCTCTCTCGTATACCGGCCTCTTATTTCCTCTGTGAATGAACCCCCGAACGTTACATCTCCAGCTCTGAATGGGGCCCATCAGGCCATTTCTGAGCCATATCTCACGAGGGCATGAAAGAGCCTCACCCCCTCATGCCCATCTCTCCTCTCCGCACACCTCCCTGCTCAGCCATGAAATGACACCCCTATTTAATCAATTGTGAATCATGAAATTTTGCACAAGAGACCCCTTTTCTTTGCACTTGACAGTGATTGAACTGCACAGCCGTGCAATTCCATTCACCACGGCGATGAGAAGAAAAGAGAGCAGGGGGGGGGCTGCGCACTGTGCATTGAGTGTGTGTGTAGGTGTGTGTGTGTGTGTTTGAGAGATGAAGGTGATTTCCATGGGCCCCTGTTTAGTGGCACCGCAACAGAGGGTCCCTTCTGTGCATTGAGGCCACATAGTCAGGCTGCAGAGTGGGATCCTACAGCTGATCTATAGGGCTGCAAAGGAGGTGTGTGTGTGTGTGTGTGGGTGTGGATGTGTGTGTGGGTGGGGGGTGTATGTGCCACAGACAAAAAGCCCTTCACATAAAGGTGTTATAGAGCCCCCTAAACGACCATGGGTCAGGAATAACAGTGGGTTTTGAGAGTGAGATTACAAGTGGAGGAGACGGAGTAAGTAGAGGAAAAGTAGAAAAGAGGAGAACGAGAGAGAAAGAAAGAGATGGGGGGGGAACAGACCCCTGACTGGAGAAGCCCCCGTCCCCTCTCTTTGTTCTGCATGAACGGACCGGTGGGAACGACATGTGAATGTGTGATGTATGGTCTGAGGCGAGCGTGTCAGGGAACATAGCTGAGATTCCAGGCCACCGTGTGACACCGCGGTGACACGGCGTGACCCCGGTGCAGAGGCCAGAGCGAGTCAGCGGCTCCTTCATGTAAGACAGAGAATGACAAGCTGTGGATTTATGCGAGATCCGTTCGTTCGCTGTGTCGGTCTGTTACAGGATGAGGTGGACGTGTGTGTGTGTGTGTGTGTGTGCGTTCCTCTCACGTGTCCGTGTTTGAGTGCAGCATGCTAATGATGTGCAGATATATCACAGCGACGAGAGCGTTTGGTTTCACTTCCGCAGTGCAACCACAAAGTCTGCCGTCGGGAAAAAGCCTCCAAAAGCACATAATACCGTGTAACGCAAATAGTATGGAGAAGTGGGGAAAAAGATTCCCTGATATGATAACCAGCTCGGCTGAAGACAAAACTATTTTACATGTTTTACTATCGTCTAAGTACTTTCATCTGTTATTGTTGAGGTAACGGATGACACAAGGACTAGTTAACCCGATAGAGTGTTTGTGGCAATCTGCTGTGTGTGCAATATGGCCAAAAGCTCAGGAACAAGCAAGACGACCGTGAGTTGGGATTGTTTGGTCAAATGCTATTTCTGAGGTATTCCGCTTACTGACAAACAGGAGAGGAACTTTACCTCCGTATCCGTCGTGGAACAGTGCAGCGGATTGCTTTCATTTGTTATTTCCTATTAGGTCTCTGCCCTTATGGAAATAGAAGGCACCTGTTAATTACATGTATTAATTAAGTTCTGGTTTCCTAGTAGGTCTGGTGACCCAGATGCACAACATACACCTCAAACATGGGGAGAAATGAAGCTCATTGCATGACACAGCTCTCCCTCTCCCTCATCTGTATGCAGAGTCAAGAAGAATTCAGCTTCAGCTCTGGAAAAGAGCACCTGAATGCAGCATCAGGCAACAACAAGAGGCACTTAGCTGGGAACACAGTTTTGCAAATGACATAAACTGTTAGTGCCTTGTGTCACTCTGACAATACAAAGAACACACGTACTGTGCACAGAGGTTAAGAACCTATCGGCTCTGTTTACACCTGCAGAGGGAATTATTTCTGTGCACTGATAGACTGACGGTGGGGCGCAAAACCAGATAGAACCAGCACAGTGTTCATCAACTGAGGCTTTGTTTGTGCAGACTTGAGCTTCACCTACGAGCCCAATGGCAAAGACATACTGAGCAAGCTGCCGACTAGAAAGAGTTTGAGTTTACGCTTTTCAGAGTCGGGGCGAACCAACTCTCCGTCTCTTCCTCCTGTTTAAACATTAAAGTGTGTGTGGGGAGTTCAGGGCGGACGACTGAATCATCGAGACGGTTGAGTTCACTGCAGGCTTTGTGGTTCAGATATCAGTCATAGGTATTTGGGCTCCAGGCTCGAGAAACAATATGAAGGACACAAATAATGAAAATACATTTAGAGGGGTTACAGCGCATGCTGCATTACCACAGCGTCCCGCAGGTTTGATTCCAAGTTTGGGACCTTTGCTGCACGTCACACACCGCTCTCTACTCTGTCAAACGTCCACATCTACGCTAGAGGAGAGGAGATCAGCCTGCCGTCACACAGAGAGTCAAGATGTCAAGAACATACAGATGGGGATAACGAATGCAGAATTAGTTTGAGAGAGAAGTTAAAAAGCCTGCATGCTTGTTATCCGGTGCACACCTGGTCGGTTGACCAATTGCCAGACCGCAGTGGTCGTGCTTGAGTGAGTGTTGTTTTTGGAAAAGCCACAAAAACTGACGTTGGAAATGTGTTGGCGGACGAGATTTCAGACACAATTCAACAAGCAGTCTGCGTATAATATACTGAGCTCTTCTGTGAGTCCATGATATGAACGGTAAGCTGTCCTCTATACAATAAACAGTGAAACAGACGTCTGTCTGTGTGTTTTCACCTTTTCTGGTCACATATCTCACTAATATTGTCATTTGTATCCAACACATGTAGAACGTTCTCCAGAAGTCCCGGCCTCAGCTGTGTGAATCCTACACACTGTTCCTTTAAGGTGACGCTGTGGTAGCACAGGGCCAGACGTACAAACACAGAGGTGTCATGTATGCATGATGCATGATGCATTACAGTGTAACTGAGGACGCCAATTATTCCTCGAGGGGATTTTCTGAATTTGGTCACAGTCTTGTGATCACTTCTTGTCCTCAGACAGAAACGCTTCAGGCTGTGTTGCAGGAATCAGAGAGAGTTGTTGGTCAGGTATCCGCCCGGAGAACTGGGGGTGAACATCTGTCAGGGTGCATCACAAATGTTTACAGAAGCAGAAACATGCAGAAAATGAGTATTTCCTGAATGGTCCAGTTGTTGCATTTACATTTGCCTGACGTATTGTGCATGCTGAGCAGTGAAACATTTGTCTTGAATATCATTTTCCAAATGATTATAATCAGCTCATTTGAAAGTCACGTCATGTGGTCAGATTTGCATTTAAACAACAAACGCAAGCAGCTAATGGCTTTTCCCCCAAACATCTGTGAACCCGGTGAGGTTTTACTGAGCGACACACTTTCGGCCGCGCTCGGCCGCCTCAGAATGAAAAAGGTAAACTTGTATAAAAAGCTGTGGTTCCAGAGGAATGTATGTGACAACTTTCTAAAGTCTGCAGAGTTTTCTGTGTGAACGAATGACAGCGAGATAAAGATCTGAAGAGAGCGGGGAAAGCAGGGGGAGGAGTTCAGCACCGAGTCTAGCAGTAAGGAGTGGAGGTTCCATCTGTTGGTCTGACACACAGATCATTAAAACATCTCGATGATTGAAGGCCCTCCAGCACCCCCGGGCAAAAAGGAGAGTTCAGACTTTTCAGATTTCATAGTTATGAGAACAAATCAAAAGACAACATTCACAGGCTGGACATATTAGATGGTCAAATTGCCACAAAACAAGTCTTTAGTCTGTGTGTGTGGCAGAATGAGTTCCTCTCCTGCAATAACTACAGCAACTGTGTTCATCAAAGGAGCTATTGATTCATTCATTCTAAGCCTGTTTGCAACAACACTGCCAGAGATCTCCGTGCTTGACCCCGGCATTCATTTTAGCACCAGTTAGCTGGAGTTGTGTTTAAGGCACTGCTCCGATCTATGTTGTCCAATCAAAGCAAGAGACTTGTGTGGATCACGCTACCTGCAGATGACCTGGACACTGGTTCCTCACTGGAAGAAGACAGGGCAGTAAGGAGTGTGTTGATTTGACTGGTTATTGAATGTGATGCTTTTCATGAAAACACTGCGGGTGAGTGATGATTCACGTGTAAACCAGGTGGATGTTAGTGACGGAGGGAGGAGGGGATGAAGAGGTGGAACTGTTCTAAATCTGTTGAGCTCTTATTCAAACACAGATGTCTGTCTGACGCCGTAGCTGCGCCACATTGATGTTGAAGTCAATATGAGATGAATAATGATTTCAGGCCCACTGCTGTGAGGCTTTAGGTACAGTAGCGATGAGATTAGAGTCAGAATGCTAACATGCACCCGCTCACCATCGTAGCTCAGGTGGGAACCTCCTCCATGTGCTCAGAGCACGTTCTACGTCCAATGAGATGCTTTCAGTATTCATGCACCTGAAGAATGGAACAGTTAGCCTGCTGACCCACACTGAAGACCTCCCTGTGTGTGTTTATGGATATATGGATGTCTCTGTTTATTGGCACACTTTCTTGCTGCCTTTTGTACGACATGGTGTGCAGATTCCATGTCAATTCATTGAATAGCAGTTGAGACATTTCCCCCAGTAGCTCAGTCGGGAGGAACTTGGCTTGGGAACCGGAGAAGCTAATAAACTACACCAGACTTTGTCCATTTTATTAAAAATGCTTATGTTCCCACTGCAGTACAATAAGATGTTAAGGGAGTGAGTGTAGAGCCAGAACAACTAGAGAACATCTTGCAATCACACCAGCCGCCACGCTTACCAAAGCCCGACCACGACGGGACAAAGTGCATCGTCATCATTAACCAGCGGGTCACTTTGTTAACTTCTCCTTAACCAGGACTACCCGCCCACTCCTTCTGTACCTACAGTCGATCTTGGAGGAGCAATTGAAGGAGTAGAGAACATGAAACACGGGGGTATTGACATTAGAACGTGCTGTTGTATAAGATAAAGAAAGACAGAACAGGAAAAGACCTACTTCACCCGAACTTTGTGAATATAACACATTAATACGCCTCAATCATTTACAAGCAAACATTGCATCCAATTCTCCAGCAATTACAGGTAATCAGCCAAACTGCTGGTGTGCGAGAGGGAAACAAGCACCGTGCGTTCTCTGTTCTCATTGATGACTTTCCAACACAAATCCCACCTCAGAGCAGCAGGAAGTCTCCCCAAAATCCCACCGAACCTTTCAACCCTGACATCAAAAGCCATTTGTTGCCAGCGGGGCTGCCGGACCAGGCCACACCCAAAACAAGTCGCGACACAATGTGGTCAAATTACAATGTTCACCTCCCTCATTTCTACCCTTAAAGGGCACCATAATACCCCTCTTAATACCCTAACCCCCACCCCTCCACCACCTGGCTGGCATCAAAGCCCAGAAAGCCAGCGCTAAGCAGGGAGAGACATATCAGCAACATGTTTGGCTTTCATTTCCTTCTCCACAGTGGGGGGGTGCACGGGGACATGCCGGGCCCCGGCTCAGAGTTAAAGAGGAAAAGACGGAGGAAGACAAAGAGTCTCTTTTGCAGCCCATAATGTCTGTAATTTGTCCACAGATTGAGGGGAGAGGACACAAAGAACGGCCCACAGTCACCACTCATTTAGCACATGGTGTGTGTGACTTTGTATTCATGAGTGTGTTTGTAATTAGCAGCGCTGCGTTACAGCTCCCTTGCTTGGCTGCAAGGTTAGTGGACACCAGGAGTCCTCCTCCTCCTCTTCCTCCTCCTTCATCGCTCCCCAATATGCATCCCTCAGCTGCAGATGTTGGATTTGGCAGAACAATGGACCGACACAGAAGCGGACAGATGTTAACACATGTGCACACACAGACACACGCAGATGGACATGTGATGTAAAACGGCACTGAACGTGACACCCTGCTCACCAAATCAAACACGGAAGAGACACATCTCTGTCATGTCCTGCCGGCTGGCCTCGTGTGGCCTCTGCACTCCCACCGTATGCTAACTGCTGGACGAGAGCTCAACTTGTAAATGAGTTAACCCTTTAATAGAGAAAAGACGAGGTTGGCTGCAGTTCAGTCCCTCTGGATGTGAAGCCGGAGAAGAAGAAGAAGGATTGGAACTGTGATTTAGACATCGTTTAATTGTACTGTCCAATTATCTATGCGGTTCATGTGCTGAAGTGATTTGTCTCTTGTTTGTGTGTGCACTTGTTGGTGGATTCTTACTGGAGGATAAATGTGTGTGCTTGCAAGTGTGTGTGTGTGGCAGGTTTTCAAAACAAGCCGGTGCCAAGGCTTAGCTGATAGGCTAATTAAGCTCACCACGGGGAATAAATGTTTCCTCTCTGCCTGCCATTTGTCACACCTGGCACGGAAATGTCAAAGGAACACACACACACACACACACACACACACACACACACACACACACACACACGCACACACACACACACACACTCAGAACGCAGCGGACACACACAGTAGGATAAGTGCTGAGACGACAGATCTACTGCGAGAAAGTCGGTGGAAGCATAAAGAAAGAAACCGAAAGAGGAAAGAGAGACAGATGAGACACAGATGTAGAGCAAGAGAGAGAAAAGATACAAAGGAGGAAAAATGATTCAAAAAGATAAGATAAGAGTGAGATAAGAAGAAACAGAAGAGCCTCCTGTTGAGCCTCACCAGCTGCTTTCATTACAAGGAGTGTGTGTCTCCGTCAGATACTACGTCACAAGATTACATATTTAATTGAGCACCAGTCACTCTGATAAATTAAGACATTTCATCTCTGTTTCAAATCCAAGAGATCATTTGCCGGATTTTCATTTTTTTAATGAATGTGATTTTGTTTGTCAGTTGCCATGGTGATAAGGGACTGTACTTGACCCTGTCTGGATTCAGTTTCAGCACCTTTGAATCAACCAACACTGCACAGCTCTTATTCAGGTGATGCAACGTCAGTGTTTTACAAAAAACATCAGCAAGCGTAACAACCTTTCATAATGTTTTGCATGCTTTTTTCCCGCATTTCTTTTTAATTAAGATTCATCTTAACACAACGTATGCTAACGTATGCTAACGTACGCAACGAGAGTTAAAGCTTTGTTCTGTAATCGATCTCTTACAGAACCCAGAGTCCTCGTCTTCAGCAGCCTGGCCTCACCAGGCGGTTATCACTCAAAGTTAGATCAGTGTTAGTGAGAACTTCTCTCGTTGCGTTAATGGAAGCAGTCTTTCCCTGCTGAGCTGCGGCGGAGGGATATTTCTGTGTGTAGGTTTGTTGCCTGGATACAACACGGGCCATTAACCTAAACCCACCAGCAGGACAAAGAAAGCTGCTCCGCTCGCCAAAGCTCTGACCAAACCTCATTGCAGCTTCGCCTCAACTCTGGAATGTGGATTTGTGGACAAGAGGAGAGATTACAGCGGCCGATAACACTTTCTAGCATGTAAGAATGTTTTTAAGTTTAAGTTACTTTTTTTGTTTTTGTTTATCTTTAATCTTTAACATTTGCTAAATAGCACGAAACACAAGACTACGACGCTATCGCAGCTAAATTTAGCTATTTGTTTAAATGGTAAAATGTACAAAGCTCATATCAACAGGCAGATGTTAACAAGGCAAGGCAAGTTTATCTGTATAGCACATTTCAACAACAAGGTAACTCAAAGTGCTTCACATAAACCATTGAAAGCATCAAAACAGACGATGTTAAGCCGTCAATCACACCTCCTCCCGTAAGATACAAGCTCTGCCTTGTTATGCTGCAGATGCCCTCTGTTTCCCTCTTTCACACACACACACACACACACACACACACACACACACACACACACACACACACACACACACACACACACACACACACAGACACACACACACACACACACCCCAATAGATGAGCTGCTTCACACTGAAATCGGCTGTTCATTACAGGCATGACAGCTGAAGTGGAGTGTAGCCCCACAGCCATTGTTACACCATCACCACTAACCACCGGCACCGACATGCTGCTGCACAGCACAGCAGAGCACTGCGCACCTACAGCGAGAGTCCACGGGAGATGTGAGGTCGGGATAAGGAGCGATGACACATATTATGTAAAGCCTCCGCCGGCTGATGCAACGTTTTGGGAAGAATTGAGAGGAGAGAATAGAATTCCTCCTTCGTTGTTTGCGACCGACTCGTGTTAGATTGAAACAGACGACCTGCTGTTGTTGTGGAGTGCAGCGCTGCAATGGACGCCTTCTGCATGAAAACGCCTGGATTGCACAGTGTGGGTCTGGGTGCTGGAGTGTCACACGCGAGTGTTGGGGGGGGTGAAACCGCTGCTCATGTGAAAGCGATTATTGTCCAATAGTTTCGATATAACCACCGTTTTTCAATGTTCAAACTTTGACGAAACTTCCTGAATTGATTGTAAGTGAAAGTGAAGTGAGTGCTCATTGCACAAAACGCCGCGGCTGTGCGAGTCAATGAAGACTGTGAAGGCTCAGCATTAGGGATGCTGCACCAGAGCGGATCTTCACCTTTTTTCATCCAGTGCTGAAATGCATGCATGCCACATGCTGTTATTTCCATGGATCACTTCAAAGGGAAGGTCTTGTTCTATACTAAAGCACACTGGCATCAGAGGCTCACTGATACGTCTTCATCTTTGTTCCACGGAGTCCTCTTATCTGCCTCTTGTCCACATGTCACTTAGTCATCCTCAACTAACAGGTACCAGCTGTCCTTCCTTCCCCCTTTCTCCCGTCCTCCTCCCTCCCATTGTTCATCCCGTGTCTTCCATCCTGTGACAATCGACACGCTGCCGTTGCTGTCGTCTGCTCTAATACACCCTACATGCAGTCCGACAGCATCCGTCTGCTCTCGTCCTGCCCAGCACAGCAGAAACATGTTGGCCCCATATGGAGCTCCCCCATCGGGGGAATGTATCTATGGGGTCAGATCAGTCTCAATAATCACAAATGCACACAGAAAGATTCACAAATGCGCACACAACAATTCACAAATATATTCGATTTACAAATGCACGCAGAACGATTCACAAATACATTCCAATGCACAAATAAATAAATTACGATTTATATAAATGTAAAAATAAATCACAAATATATTTCTGCATTTGTAAGTATTTCTGTGTGGATTTTTTACATTTGTTTGTGGATTTGTATGCATTTCTTTGTGGATCGCACTGCATTTCTTTACAGATCTCTCCTTGGATTTATGAGACTCCCCTGATGTCGCTAGATTCACAAATGCGTTTTTTCAACGTTCTCTTTTTCAACCAATCACATGAGCGCAGCTCCCCCTCCCCTCCCCACGAGGCTGCCAGCGTTAGAGTTACGCAATTTGCGGAAGCGACAGGGGAAGCTCAAAGGCACTTCCTAAAAAAAAGTTGGATACAAATTGTATAAATATATACATACATATAAATATATTCATATATATACATACCTATATATACATACTTATATATGTATATATATCCAAATCAATAGGTTATATGGGTTGCTATCATTCTAAACAGTACAATGCATAATATCCATGTTTACATTTTGAATTCCTTCAGTCTGCATGAAAGTGTGTATCGTTGCCATGGCAACAAGTACCAATCGATGTTAGCCTATATTAGCTTGCTAATGAAAACGAGTAGCCATACTATTACAATTCGGCCTTTTTTACTAAACTAATTACAACTACCAACAGTCATACCTTCAAGGACCTGAATGTATTGTCACATAATGTCAAATAACAACAAATAAAGACTAAACTACCGCGGACCCGCACCAAAACGGTGGTGCTTGCAACAGGAAGTGCCTTTGAGCTTCCCCTGTCGCTTCCGCAAATTGCGTAACTCTAACGCCTGGCAGCCTCGTGGGGAGGGGAGGGGGGAGCTGCGCTCATGTGATTGGTTGAAAAAGAGAATGTTGAAAAAAACGCATTTGTGAATCTAGCAACGTCAGGGGAGTCTCATAAATCCAAGGAGAGATCTGTAAAGAAATGCAGTGCGATCCACAAAGAAATGCATACAAATCCACAAAGGAATGTAAAAAATCCACACAGAAATACTTACAAATGCAGAAATATATTTGTGATTTTTTTTTTATATTTATATAAATCGTAATTTATTTATTTGTGCATTGGAATGTATTTGTGAATCGTTCTGCGTGCATTTGTAAATCGAATATATTTGTGAATTGTTGTGTGCGCATTTGTGAATCTTTCTGTGTGCATTTGTGATTATTGAGACTGATCTGACCCCATATGTATCTGGGACGGCTGGTGAAAGTCAGCGGTGACATGACGCTAACAGACCCGTGGCTTTCATACTGCTATCGCACTGTAACGATGTGGAAACCTTAAGCTGCTTAAATTGCAAGGTGGGACTATTTTGTTGAAGCTCTGAAGCTTCCTGTCGCTCTCTTTCTTTTGTCATTCTCAGATTTCCATTTCAAAGTTTCCCCTGGAATTCTACAGAATGGAACATCAGCCGGGTCAGACGAGTTACAGCCGATCCAACTTTCTCTTCTACATGACACCTAGAGCTCAAAACTTTCTCAACTTGAAGCACCATTCCTTTCCTTACTTATGTCATTGCAAATTCCTTATACGGTTAATAACCTGGGAAACACCGACTCTGTTGTTGTTGAAGACCAATGTTCCATGCCGCAGTGATAAGAGAGCAGAAATAAGACAGTATTTGAGCTTGCGCCTCTTAATCTCCCCTCCTCCGGCTCAGCCTAACTGACATTTTCTTAATTTATTCCTCTCAGGATTCCAACGTTTTAATTAGGTCACTCCAAATCTCCTCCCACGCAGCGTTATTCCCCAAAAACTTTTATTTCATCATGTTTGTCATTTGCCTCCTCCGTCTCTCATTCTCTCCCTTCTCTTCCTTTCTGTTGTTCTTTTTCCCGCAATTATCAGTTTTGCTCAGCGGGTTATCTCACTAATGATGCACGGCGTTTTCCTGCTGCTGCCACGCGTAAATACATTATTGTATTGTGGAATTGAATAAATGGGCACTTTAAGGAAATAACTGTTTTCAGCGTCTCTGCGGTGGAAGGACCCGTGAAGCATCCTGGCAACTTTTAGATGTTCTGCCTGATGCCAGCTAACACAGTGAACACATGTATGTTTATGTGGGTCAGCATGTACAGTATGTAGGTGTAAGTTCAGATTCTTTCCTGATCTTGAGAGCTGACACAAGGGTCCTACGGCGTATAGCATGCACACTTGTGTGTGTCTGTTGTTTGTCCTCTACTAGAACAGAGAGTGTGTGTGATCTGTAGAGTGTGTGTGGGTGTGCCAGGCGTCCTGGCTTCTCTCCAGCCTCAACAGAAACAAGAGGAAATTACTTTTCTACAAAGCGTCTGACAAAGCAAAATCTTTTACACGTTTTCCATCGTCACAGCAGGACATTTACTGTGACGTAGGAGCTCTGTAAGGCGGGTTTAACTCACACCAGAGGTGCCTCTCTGGTTTTAATTCTCGTTTATGATCAGTCAGTAGGTATCAGCGCCCCAGCACACGAGCTGACTGCTGTCGGTCTTTGACCGCCTGTAGTTATGGTGGTGTGCACTGCCCCACTGGCTCTAGTTTCACTTTATTATTCATGTTGTTGACGTCTGTCTGGATTATGTTACTTTTGTGCCTTTTTTGTGTGTTCAAGTGTGACTTAAAGCGAGAGATTGAAAGCATGTGATGACTCTGTGTGCTCCTCTTAAGGTCAGCTTGACATGCATGACGTGGACGTCAGTAATAGCCGACCGATCAAACTAAGTAGGAATAGAAAGTACAGAGGTGACGGGTGTAATCGTCACAGAAACACACTGGCATCACTTTCACACTGCTTTTAAACATATGTTTCAGAAACGGATTGTTTCTTTTCAGCAAAAACTGCAGCTTTAAGCTAAATGTGCTGCTTCTCGTGAATATTTGCCAGCATGTAAACACGAGTGTTAGACTGGAGATCTAAAGGGCCCTGGTTCCGTCCTGGGCTTTGGCAGCAAATATTGACCCTTTTCTTGGGCAGCAGCAGCTCGAGGCATCAGGACTTGGCATGGGGACCGGAGGCTGACATCCAACACGGACCAGTGGGTCAGGCTCGAGAACTGGAAGCTGGAGAGTTGCCAAATTGAATTTCCCCAAGGGGGTTAATAAAGTAGCTCTTCTTCTTCTACTCTCTTCTACTCCATAATGGAGATAACAGGCAACGCTCAACTTCTGCTCTGGAAAACATTGTTGGACATTGTTTCATTATTTACTGACATTTTATACACCAGACTAATGAATAAATAATCCAGTTGCAGCAGTTGATGGATGGTGTAACCTTTCAGGATGTATATCCTTATTTGCTTTCCTTTGAAAAGTTAATGAAACTGAAAAAAAATAAATTAACTATAATAATTATATTATATTATAAAGGTTGTGGGTCACACAACAAACGATGGCAAACATCAGTTTATCCCAAACACTGCGTTTAACATTGTGAGAGTTTAACATTGTGGGGGGGGGGGGGGGGGGTGTTGTCTTTCTGGAGTAAACTGATGGTGAGACGCTGACATCAAGCAGACAGATGGAGATGAAAAAGGGCGAATGAAATTGGAGGAAAACAACAAATGAATTATTTAGTTGACGTACTAATCCAGTTATTTTAGATCTCAGATTCCTGACAGTTCCTCTCTGACTGTCAGGAAACAACAAACATCAACAAACGTGAGGCTCGGGAAGTCCCCATGTGACCGCACAGAGAGACATTTACTTTCATTATTTCCTGGTTGGTTTACTGTCGACTTCTTTTCCTGTAATGGGGACAGAATGCAGAGAGGGGAAATCCATGTCCACTCACACACACATGTACTGTATCAACAATAAGGTATGAAAAGGCCGCACAGGCCCTCAGGAATGCAGACCTGCTCGTCCTACGCAACCCAAAATCTCATTCATTCGCTTCTTCGGTCGATCTGGCTAACTTCCCTGCACAAGTCTAGCAGAGTGACTTTCCAGTAATCCAGAGGAATGCCAGTCAGATCCAGTTCCACCACTTTCCTTCCTGCCACAGCTCCGAGCAGTTCATTCTGCGATACCGGTTTGTTGACTGCGTCCGATGCTTGAGAATGAGTCAGAACTACAAGGTCCAAGGATCGCTAATCCATGACCTCCTGAGAAAGATAAGCTGAGAAAGTCGGCTCTATCTGCAGCACACTGCGGCGAGGGTTATGGCGGCTGAGCTCCAGCCTCGTAGTTCCGTGTGCTTGAGGGTTAAGCGTCTCTCTGCAACTGCGGGATCATGCTTCTGCGCTGCACTGAGAAGAGATTCGGCCAGATGAGTGCAGTAATTATGTGGTTAACCTTGGCACAAGTGGTGGAGGCGAGCTGATTATTGGTGCAACTAAAAGCCCGGAAGCTGCCGGCACGGCTAGCCTGCTACAGTGGTGCACTGTGTGGCAAACCGAAGCAGGCTGGAGCTAAACTCCCTCTGTCTGAGAGGAAAAGAGCCACACAGAGCCTCCTCTGTGTGTGTGTGTGTGTGTGTGTGTGTGTGTGTGTGTGTGTGTGTGTGTGTGTGTGTGTGTGTGTGTGAGAGATGCAGAGGTACCTTTGCTGAGGAGTGTGAGGATAGCTGAGGTTCACTGGGTTCAGTCACACTGTGAATGTAAAGAAAACAAACTCCATGTGTGTGTGTGTGTGTGTGTGTGTGTGTGTGTGTGTGTGTGACTGAAGAGTGCCACACTGCAACATCTAATCCATCAAACATTGACCAAATCACTAGCCAATGTCCCCGCCGAACACACACACACACACACACACACACACACACACACACACACACACACATAAAGTCCATTTGGATTAAGTCAGAGCTCTACATTAAGGTCTGACTTCTTCTTCTAAACCATTTTGACCTCCAACACCTCACACACTCTTGGTTTAAGAGTGAACTGATCCGCTGGACAATCATTTCCAGCAAATAATCAAAGATCACAAACTCTTCCCGTTCCCGCTGCATTGTGGGAAAGATTTAACGAGTATGTTACCAAGTAAAACAAATTCTAATAGAAAGTGACAGATCAAGCCCACTGCTCACTTGTACGTACGGAAACCATATGGGCTTGTCACCACAGCAAAGACAGCTTCTGCTGCGCTAATCACTCCAACAGAGCAGATGCACAGACTGAGGCATTACTAGCAACATGAAAGCTACTTTCCCCTCTTTTCAGTGTGAAACAGCTGTCCAACAATGGAGAGAGCTGGCTAGAGAGAGGGAGAAGGGGAGAAAAGGAGAGGAAGAGAGAGAGGGCAATGAGGAACGGAGTAATGGCCAACAGCCGGACCCCGCAGCGACGCAGACCCGATCCCCCAGAGTTCAGGATTAGCTTTACGGTCCAGATTTCAGGCTGGATTTTGGGGCCTTTTCCTCAAGCTGGGCCCATCTAAAGAACTCAGGGTTTGCCGATGATGTCATAATGTTTGCATGTGTGCGTGGTTGTGCGAAACAAAAGAGACAGAAAAGTGCTCGCGGCCGTCGCTTGGTATTCTGACTACGTTTGCGGGCCGGTGCCAGCCACAGGAGCAGCAGTTAGCCAATCCAGCAGCATCACTCTGTCAGCATATCCCAACAAACATCCTCTGGGGCCCCTGGGAGCCAAAGGGGGGCACTGCCTAGAGAGCAGAGGGCCCGCGGTGACCCAGCAGGAGCTACATACACACAGCTGGTCACAGATATGAAAAGCACACAAAGATGTACATATCATTCACAGCGAGTGCAGACTAACAGTGACAAGTTATGACAAACGTGGATATTTAGTCCCACTCCCCTCATCAGCACAACACAACAGCATAAACACACACAGCTGCAGCCTTACATTAACACACACACACACACACACACTCACACACACACACACACACACACACACACACACTCACACTCACACTCACACACTCACACACTCACACTCACAGCTGCAGCCTTACATTAACAGCTGCTGTAGAGGAGGGTCAAAGACAGTGCACGTCATGCTGCCTGTGTCCTCTGAATCATCAGGCCCGCTGCAGGCTGGGACACCGTGTGGAGCACAACTCACACACACACACACACACACACACCACACATACACACACCACACCACACACACCACACACACACACACACACACACACACTCACACACACACACAGAACGAGGGGGAACTAGCACCTTCCCTGACCTTTGATGTGCAATGCAGCGTGCACATATCTCATCACCCGCACACCACTTCTATAAACACACACACACACTCACACACACACACACACACACACACACACACGCACACACACACACACACACACACACACACACACACAGATACAGAGGGTATATCATAAAATCATAACCTTACATTAAATTAACTAACTAATAGTTCTATCTCCAGCAGGGCTCGTGCTCTTGGTCATGTGCACTACATACTTGTACATACATGTATGTAGTGCACATGACCAAGAGCACGGGCCCTGCTGGAGACGAGCATCTCTGACACTCAACACACATTCATAGATTATATACACAGCGTAGCTTCTCACAGGGATGATGTTGCTGCTCAATTTCATTAAGTTAAAGAAATATAAAGGAATCCTCCTGTTTCAGTGGTGTGTGACACTAACACACACACACGCCTCCGATACGGCATCAAATGATGAATTGAGTATTAAGTATGTGAGTCTGTGCACGTTTCCTTTATCAGTTAAAGGAATAACAACAACACGTGTCACATGCTACCTGGGCCAAACATGTGCAAGCTGGTACTGCACACCTGTGGTTTAACACTCTGGTGCCCCCTGTGTTCCCCCGATAACGCCACGTTGTGAACAACAAATCTGTGTTGAAATCGGCAGGAGAGCTGGTTAACGTCAGCTGTGAGCAGCTGGGGGGCAGAAAGGAATCCGCCTCGCAGCACTAATGACCTAATGTTAAACTGTGCCTTTAATGAGAACACTATGAACGTAACAATGTAACAATGAATCACTATACATTCTCCTCTCACTGTTGCCAGGCACCAGTACGACCACCAACCTCCCCGTCGGCTCTCAAATGGAATCATTTCAGCAGAAGTCAAATATAAGCTATATCCCGAGGAAAAGAGAAATAAATAATGAAGGTAGCACAATAGTGTTGAGAAGCTACTAAACCTCACTCTCATTCATCTCCACTGGACATAATGCCGGTGAGAATACAGTCCTGTTCCTTTGATTATTCTTCCCCTTAGAGCAACGCGCTCACATCAGGCAAATAGTTATCAGCTCATTACAGCGCTCCTCTACTGCTGGTAAATTGCAGTCATTTGTGTCTTTTAGGCAAATAGACTGAGTGCTCAGCAAGCAAATGTGCCCTGGCTGAATTATAACTGCCTTGACCAAATCTCTTTCTCAGCAGTTAAGACAATTATGTCGGCATACTCTTTATACCTCTGGAACATGTGCATATGCGCAGGAGGCTGTTATTAATAAACACACTAGCACAGCAGCTACTTGCTATAATTTAACATGTACATGTATGGTATGTGGCTGGCGCACTCATTATGACAAGTTACCGGAGGACTGCAGAGAGAGCTACTCGGCCCTCCATTGAAAAAGAAGGTGTAATCATGTTACCCTGTGAATAAAGTGAGAGTTACATAAAAAGATTGTTGTAGGCCACTTCACCGGAGCAAAACGGATTTCACTCAGAGCGGTGAAGAAACTCGAGGACGAAGAGAGAAGGAGCCCTTACCCCCTCCTGCAAGTTAGACTGGCTATTTCAGAGGGTAGAGAGAGTGAGAAAAAAGAGCAGTACTGTTCTTTGTTTGAGCTCACGCACACACACACACACACACATACACACACACACACACACACACACACACACAAACACACACATATACACACACACACACAAACACACACACACACACACACGTCTATAACCCGTCTTGGCAAGCACTTGCTTCCCTTTAACCTCTTTTCTCTTTACATCTGAGTCTGTCTCAGTTTTGTGTCAAATTTTTTCCCCTTTCCTCATAATTTTACCAACTTTCCAATATTACTTACCTCATAATAATAATTACTACAATTTCACTTTCTCATCCTTTCCTCATCAAACTGGCTGCATTGAGGGAAACACAGATGCTTTCACGTGGAGGTTTGATGTGTGTGTCTGAACGCATGGAGACAATCTGTTGCAACAGAATCGAGACATTGAGAAAAAGAGACCGCTCACGGGTTCAATGTTCAAAGTGTTCAGATCGCTTTCTGGAAGAAAAAAATCGAACTGTAGCAGAAAAAGGAACACGCTTTCCCGTGTCCTGCCGTAGAAGCATGAATGCCTTAAGTAAGTAGCAAAAAGCCATTTGACAGTGTGCTCACATAATCACCCATCCTAATTATCCCCCCCCCTCCCTCCCTCCATCTACGAACTCATACACTTTTTTTTTCTTCGTACATTGTCATTTCTGTATACCTCCGAGGCAAGACGACCAATCACATGGAACAGAAACGGGAAGGATGGTGGGCGACAGATGAGGGGAGCAAGTAGTGGCAAAGGACGGAGCGAGAGGAAAGCGAAAGAGAGAGGAAATGAGAATGAAATAAGTGTAACGAGTGCAATTGACGAGAGAGAGAGAGAGAGAGAGAGAGAGAGAGAGAGAGAGAGAGCGGGTCAACTCCGGTGGCGGCAGCGTGGAAGCGTCTGCCGAGCGTTGCTGATGTGATGGCACGATGATGATGGCGTTGATGATTCACCGCTGGTAGGAATCAGAGAGAGGAACGTATTATTATCACGCAGCTCAATTACAGCGCAATTTCTCCCCGGCAGCGACAGCCTCGGCAGGGCTCCTCGTTGAAGCTGATTTGGGAGGCCTGCGGCGCCTGGAGGACCAGTGAGCGACTCAGCGGCGCGGCGAGACATCCCCGACTCGAGATGGGAGAAGAGGAGACGAGAGGACGACCGGGGAGATGAGGAGTGGGAGCATGCAGCGAAGGAGAGGGGGAGGAAGTCGTCAAAGAGAAGGATGCCAATGTGTCAGCGTTAAGACCTCGTGAGCTCAGCAGACTGGAGACCAGCAGGAAGGACAGACAGGATGTAAATGCACTGCTGGCGGAGAAAACACCTGTTCAGTAATGAGCACGAGCTCTCCGGATGGTCCTGGTGCTTTGACATGAATACTGAAGAGCAGCTATTTACTCTCAAAGTGTGCGTGTATGTGTGTGTTGTGCATGAACCAAGGGGGGCGGAGGTGTACGTGCAATGCGTGTGTGTGTGTGAGAGAGAGAGAGAGAGGGAGATTGTGTGGGTGAGTGTTTTTTGTGATGCAGAAAGGAAGAGTATTTTCTGATTTCATGCATTCTGTAGGTGTGCGCCTTTAGCACCGAGGGGCCGTTGAAGAGTACGTGGGTGTGTGTATCCACTTGTGTGCATTTGTGTGGATGTTTGCAGGTGTGTACGTCTCCGCTGTGCCTGTACCCGACACATACCTCCCAACAGCGGCTGCCCTGAGGCAAAGGCAGCCGCTCCACTGACCTCTCAACGGGGGTGATTATTCAGCATGACCTCGACCACAAAGCCAAACCTCGTTTCTCTCACACACAATGTGTCCTGAGCATGTAACGGGTGAAATATGAGGTAATTATGTAGCTACCACCTTCTAGGTCAAACACCACCCGACTACAACGATTAAGCTATTCCTACAGGAGAGCAACTTCTAACGATACCTACGTTTCCCTTCAGGTCGAAGGCTGCACAAATCAGTATTCTCACACCAACAATGGATCCAATGACTGAGTGAACTCTGCAGAACCGACTCTCACAGCTTCATTTAGCTCCTGCTGCTTTACTTCTTTGGTTCAGACCCTCACAGAGATTCATTTGATTCATTATGAGAGTGAATGATAATGTTGCTCCATAACTGCTGTGTGTGAATAAGCTGTTTAGTAACAATGTGTTCAGCATATCTTATAATGAGGTCAGTTGTGTCTTTACGTTGCATTCCTCAAAGCGTACAAAATAAACTATATCTGCAGGTTTTATGTTGTTCTGAACTTTTTTTCCTTATTTTTTGAGACGGTGTATATAATCCTTGTCTGCTGACTCCACATTGTGAGTGAAACACTTTTATTCCAAAATGACCATTTTTGCAGCTTCCTTTTGAAATTCCGGTTCCAGGGCTGGACAAATCAAAACGCTTTACGACAAAATTCACGAAACAAAAGAAGTTCTCCAACGTTAGATGTTGTCCGAACCGAAGTAAAACTGATCAGACATTTGATGCCCGTCACAGTTCTTGACAGTTTGATCTTGTGCTCCTGCAATTTTGGTAGGTCCCAAAAAAGCATTCAGGTTCAAAACCCTACCATTATATAAAATGGAAAATTGTTAAAGCCTCTCACATCATTGTATCCACATTTGTCTGCATTCATGATGGTGATTATCTCATCGGCCCGTTTTGCCCAAGTTCAGCCGCTCTGAGATGTTATCCAGATGTGGATAATACAAAGACATGCCTCGCAGAAGCAAGTGTCTTTGAGCGTGATCAAGTAAACCAGTGGAAACACGACCTGCGAGCGGCAGACAGCGGATAAGTGGGATTACTGGGATTACTGGGCAGATTCCTAAATCAGAGCTCCTGTTTAGAGATGCTTGATAGAAGCAGCTCGATCAGTGTCTTGGCATCAACTTACGCTAAACCCTAAACTTCACCAACCGAGGGGAAAATTACAGACCTGATCCCTGCATGCTTGGAGTCCATTTGGACTCAGGTTAGTTTCCAAGAAACGGTCTCCAACCACACAGTCGCTGCCAGTCTCTGCTACACTAACAAGCCTTCAAACCAAACTGGGTTCCCCCGAGGATTACGCTGGGATTTGAGTCGACATCGGATTTGTAGAAGGGATGAGACATTTATCTTTTATTCCCCCCCCCAACATTTCTTCCTCTGGCTTTCTTCTGTGTCTCTGTCTCTGCCTGTCTCTATCTCCCTTTCTTTCTTTCTCCTCTCACTTTCTCTCTTAATATAGATAGAAACAAGTCTTCTGGGCTGTTGGCATTCGGCTCCAGTTGTGAGAAGACGGGAAAAAAAGGAGGAGGAAGAAAAGCGCCGCTGTCAGTTCCTCTCCTCCTGCTCCACGGGACTGGAAGGACAAAAGCTTTCCCTGACAGGCCGGATCGGCCCTATCTCCTTCCAGCCGACGTGTCATCGCCCTGCGTCCTCGCCATCCTGCCACGTATACTCCGTTCTGTCTCTGTCACAAACTCCCCCGTCTTATTAGAATAACACAATACACGGGGATTAGTGTGTTGAGGAGGAGATAGCGAGGCAGGGGCTCATGCTCAGTGTCATTAGTCTGTGTGGGTGTGATTACATGTTCATGTGCATTTGGGTGTTACATGTGGATCAGCGTGTCGCATGTCAATGTTTCGCGGCACTGCGGCGGTTTCAGAGCAGGGGGCGATCTGTCAAGTGTTTTCCACTGAGATGTGACCATTACGGTTGAGACACCAACACGCTCCCTACTGTCTAATGATCCCCTCGAGAAGTCTGTTCACGTTGAATGCTGCGGGGCTAGAGTGGAGATGCTATATTACACACAGTCCATATGCCCGCCACTCCAACCTGATGGGACTGGACTAATGCAGCTTCTCATCGTGTCCCAGCTTGGCAGATTACACCCAAAGGAGAAAATTCACTTGTGTTCCATGATAGACAGAAACACATCCTCCCTAAAGCACAAGGCTCCTCAGAATTTTGGGATCGAAACACAATCTACAAAGCGCTACATTAGTAACAGCTGCTGGTTATGAATGACTGGTGTTTGAGCTGCAGTCATTTTCATGTTTCGTGACATGACGAATCAGTAAATTGAAAACAATCCCAAAACTGTCATTACACGATCATTGAAGAATTGCTCTGATAGGTCCACAGAAATACATGACACCATCTTTTTCCAGCTAAGCCCCGCCCATTTAAAACCTGCAGACATGTAACTCTTAACCACGACACTTCTAACGTTTTCAGATGACTTTGTGTTATAACTGTTGGTCATAATAAGAAGCTGATTGAGAAAATATGTTTTCAGGGGCTTTAAATTCTTTCTTTCTTTCTTTGGGTCAGATTAGGCTCTGAGAGGCCTGCTGTGTGCATGGGCTGACAAATAATAAGCCGATCATACTTAGTCTTATTTCATTTTCTTCTTTTAGGTATTGGAAATTTTACCCAAGAATCCAACATGACATCTGAAACCCCAGAGGACTGAATATTAAAACCAGAGACTGAATCTTTAAATCTGTATTAAAATAAGAAAGATCAAAATGTAAGTCTACAATAAATCACATTCATCAGATTAAAATTTACTGCCATGAATTTACAAAAGTGTGCTTTGAGAAAACAAAATCTTTTTGATATGCAGCTCAATGTGATAATGACACGTTCACAGTTATCAGTGCACACTGCTACAGCATTGTGCACTGATCTCCATTTATAAAATACAGTCGATCAATTTTAAAGGGACAACCCTGCAACCTAAACAGCGTTAGGAGTTCACCCCTCCATATGGTGACGGTCTAGTCTGTGTGTGTGCGTGTGTGTGTGTGTGTGTGTGTGCAGCCTTTTAGCGCGACTTAATATCAACATGGATACCTGACTCCAGATAAAACTAATTCAGCTCCCCACCAGCCTCGTCTTCCTATCTGTCTCTCTGTCTCTCTCTCTCTCTGTCTCTCTCTCTCTCTGTCTCTTTCTCAGGGCTGCTAAGCCTCTTACCTATGGGATTATTGGCAACGCTAGGTATTATATAGCTTCATTCATCTGGATGATGCGTTATTAACGTGTTGGGGAATGAAACCATCTGTAACGGCGGAATGATGGGAGGATGAGGGGAAGATTGTGTGTGTGGGGGGGGGCAGAGGCAGGAGGGACAGCTGGGCTGGAGTTGTGGTGATGATGTTGTGTGTGTGTGTGTGTCTGTGTGTGTGTGTGTGTGTGTGGGGGGGGGGGGGTTGTTGACACAGAGCACTGAAACTCTAATCGGTGGTAATGGTGAGGTTTGTTTGAATAGACTTGACAGGAGAGAGATGAACGGTAATTGTGATCTTTGATTTTGCAGTTTTACAGATGAGGCATAGAAAGGCACCAAGCTGAGCACAAAGAACACACAGAGTCAATAAGATGTCAGAAAATAGTCCGAATTTACCCGACGAGATATCTTGAAATTGCTTGTTACGTCGGACCAACAGCGTAGAACCCAAGATATTACCTTTACAATTATATAAAGCAGAGAAAAGTCCTCAGATTTGAGAAGCTGGAACCAACTGTTGCTGATTCATTTCCTGTTGATCAAACATAGCGGCGAACCGCTGGATGACGAGCAATGAGTGACACGAAGAGAGAGAAGCGTGAACACACTCTAATGATATAATAAAAACATTCCGATTTTGAACGGTTCACATCCCACTTCAGTCCTGTGTGTTGGAACTCTAAATGATGTCAGTGAAATGACGTCATTTGACAAAGAAGAAGTCTCTCGCCTCTGTAGCCACGAGTACCAAAAAGAAGTGAAAGTTGAGGCGGACCTCTTGGTTTAGAGCTCGTCTTCTCATTCTTCAATGAAACATTCTTGGACTGAACACCACCAGCCCCGTTCTTCATGGCTGCGTTACTTCACGAGATACTTCTATGTAGAACACTGAACATGGTGTGCTGATGGGAAACCCTCAACACATTATTTGCTTCTAACTTGATGATGTAGTTGTCACAATCAGGCTTTGCTTTCATGTGTTCGGGGTGTGTTTTTCTGTAGCTCTCCACTTTATAACTCAGTCACTCCCTCAGCACCAGTCCAAGTCCCTTCACCTGTCCCTTATCTGTAATCAAGCCCTCCCTCATCAGCACACCTCTCCTCACCTGTTCTAGTCACTTCTTAAACCCCCGTCTCTCGCTCAGTCACTGCCAGATCAGTTTTGTTTCCTACCCGCCCGGTTTGCTCGTCCTGTTCCCGGTTCTCCAGTCTGCCTGTTCTGCCTTTTTCTGCCGGATCCCCTCCCCCCCCCCCCCCCCTCATCGCTTGTCTTGTCCTTGGATTCCCCGTTTGTTTTTTCGGTTAATCATTAAAACCTTTTTTCACTACACCTGACTGTCTGCATTTGAGTCCTCATCATGCCTGGTGACAGTAGTTATCCATTTGCCCTATTGAATAATATAATGCGATGATGGGACTTGCTCTCTACTCTCATCTCATGAGCAAGAGTCAGCATACGGTGCAGGACTGTGTGAGTCATATCAGCGTGTATTCGTAGTGTTTTCTAACATCCTGACACTTGAATAGTTAAACGGCTATTCCGCTTTAAACACTATCAGCAGCACAGAGATGGAGGAGGAGAGAGAGAGAGAGAGAGAGAGAGAGAGAGAGGCTGCTGCCTGTGCTGTAAATGGATTACATGGACACCACACTGAAGAGGCCTGCAGTACTTTCAGCACCTGTCTGTGTTGTGCTGGTTGAGCTGCTGTGGATACCCGAACGTTCAGTCTACACACGACACATATAGTCTGAGGTTTTAGGATTCCATACTGATGCTGACGTTCTGCATATGAGTATAGGATCAGCTCAGTGAAATGACATGAGGGCGTAGCGCATTATGAATATGATAAGATAGTTTTCTGTTGCAGGTTTTTGAAGAAGGATGGTGTCATGTATACAAATTACACTTCATCATCAAAGAGTCTCGGGGTTCTCGATGCGTCTCTTTCAAGTCTGAGGGGCAGACTTCCTCCCTCAGATCTGAGTATGTTCCCACCTCTCTCTTGAAAAAGAAGCGGCAGATGGACGGACTGATGGGCAGGCCGTACTTCACTTCCCCTCATTACAGGTTTTACAGAGTAACACTTTATTGATGTAATGATCGGGACATTCGACATTTGAAATCACAAAGTGTCTCTGGACTGTAATTATGTTCAAAGGTCTGTTTAAAGCAGGATGGCTCACAGTCCAAGACTGGCACAGAGGACGCCACTGGCTTTGTTGGAACGAACTGCACTGCCAAGAATGCAGTGGGACAATCTGACACATGCGGCGAGGAAGGTGAGGAAGGTGAGGAAGGAGGTTTTGTTGCACAGTGAATGAAGAGACTCTGAGGGGATGAAAAATGAGAAGGCTGGCCTTAAAATAATGTTACGCCGCTCAATAGCGTACTTCTGTGTTACACCTCTGTAGCCTAGATATTAGGGCTGTCGCTGCCAAAAGAAGTCCAGTTTGGGAGTGGCTTGGTAGCCGAATGGTTACAGCACATGACATGTAGCCACGGTGCCGGGGGTTTGATTCCGGCCTTTGTTGCAAGTCATAACCCTCTCGATCCAGACCGTCTCCAGACCGCCTCTGTGCTGTCATCTGCTGAATGAAGCCAAAATAACGCCAAAGTTTGAATGAATGTAAACTAACACATACGTAGCCTGTAACTCTGCACCAATGTAGAGTAGATCTGCTGCTTCACTTGAGTTTTGTTACTGTTACTGTAAGGAAGCTGCATTTTATAAAGTCAAATGCTTTTTCCCCACAACATGTTGTTATCCCCTGTGTTGAATCCAAAGTACTTCCTCACATTACTTCTCAGAGTTTGTTGTGGAGATGATCTGTTCAGCGCAGCTTGTTTACTCTGTTTTATGTTAGCAGAGCGAACAGCAGTTGCAGGCAGCAGGATACATAACACAATAGATAAGAGTGGCAGTGCGCTTTATGAAAGCCCCTCGCTGGACTACAGGACAGACCTGTTGTGTTTACATGTCCTCCACATCTGCAGCATGGACGTTCATGGGAATACATTTTCGAGAAACTACAAATTGGAATTCGAACAGATCATTCGAAACCGAAAACGTGATTTATGCCCACGTTCAAACTGGGGGAAAGGAAATTGTGCCGCGTGTAATGCGAGTGTGTAGCTGTGCACGTGGGTGTTTGTGTGGAGCTGCTTCCCTGCATCTACGGACGTGCAACACACTGCATCCTGTTGGGTGTTTGTGTGAGTCAGCACCGTGATCACGAACATGGTGCGATGAATCACATCGTGGTTGTGCTGGTTGGAGAAAAGACTGGTAGTAACAGCGGATTTCATCAAAGCTCACCAATGAGAAACATACGTACAGTGCATTGTTACCTCCACTGTACGTGATTAAAAACATGAAACAATAATCCCAGCGTGACTGAGGATATTCTGAATAACTGCTTCAGAGACTTTGATTGCGGTTAGTATAAGCTGCCACCACTATATAAGAATAAATGATATCTAAAGTTACATGAGAACATTAATATCAGGCTATTTACGGTCATGTTTGGGAAACCCCACAAAGCTGATTTATTCCACTTTTAGCTTCTCTGAATTCAGTGTTTCCCTCTCCGAGTCCGACAGCCGGCAACATCTGTCCGTCTCAAACTATTCAAGTCAAATATCTGCTGCCGCTGCTTTCTTTGCATCTGTGGCAAAGCCAAGTGAGCCACTGTGGCAAAATAGCTGAGGTGAACATCTGTATAATACAATATAATATGCACCATATTGTCTGACTCAGCATGTCATGTATGTATCATCACTATACTGTGGAAACCTGTTGTGGTAAGTGTGCATTCTCAGATGGATTGTCATCTTTGTTGTAGGAAACCATGAGGGAAACTCAGTGCAAAGGAAAAAGTGTAGATCAGAGGTAATGTTACGATACCATGACTAACGGGAAAACTCTTCACAACATGTGTGATGTGGACACCCACTGGGTACACGGGGATCATGACAGTATGACCACCAGCAGCAGATGGAAAGAAACCGCTGATGACCAGATGTGAAGCTTGGAGCCAGACGCTTTTCAAAAAGTCTGACTCAGCCTCCTGCTGGAAGTAGGCTGGTTTAATTCTGGCACATTAACCGTTTTTCACCGGGAGCGCCTTAATAAGCACCTATTAGTAATAATTGTGATGCTATAGCTCCTGTAATGAACTGATGTCAGGCAAAACAAGACAGACTAATTAACTAGTGGGGACACTTCTGATGGGGAAACTGCAACTTAGACTTAAAGGGACAGTTCACCCCAAAATCAAAGGTACATTTCTTTCCTCTTACCTGTAGACTAAAAAATCCACAATAATCCATAAGAAGTTGCTCACAATTAACTGTGGATAATCCTGAGTAAATGGGGCTTCATTTCTGAAAAGAGATATCACTGTTGAGCTTTTCCAAATGTATTTTTTGGGCGCTTTAGTCACCACAGGCCGAGTGCCATATAGTCCATATAATCACCACAGGCCGAGTGCCATAGTCCATATTTATATACGGAGAGAAGGCAGACATCTCCAACACTTGACAACTCGCACCACAACAATCTAGATTGATGAGTAGCACGACAGGTACAAGGTTTTTGGGTTGAACTGTCTCTTTAACACTCACAGCTAACATAATGTCAGTCAAGCGCTTCATACATCAGATGCACGAGGCATGTGGAGACGTGAACAACAAGCTGTGGTGTCTGTTCGACGAGAGAAGAAAACATCTTCGCTCTGCGGCAGAATTTCCCTGAAGAGACACAACGGGAGACCACTAATGACAACTGTAGCCCCTGTCTGCCGGGATGACACATCCAAAGCTATGCATAACGTTTCCATCCAAAAGAAGTTATTACATAGAAATGCTGCTATTGTCATACTGTAGCTTCTGGCTCATTCTATTCCGGATCAAAGTGCTGCTCTCCCCTCTCTCAGGCGTGGCGCCTCATATAGCATCAGTTGGCGCTTATGCGTCACCCTTAGACCGGACAACTCTGCCTTGCCAAGCCACACACACACACACACACACACATACGGCACCCAAACGGGGAGAAAGAATGAAAATACAGTGATGATCCATTTGAGGGAATGCATGTGGCCCAGGGCGACCAGTTGAATGTGAGGAGTCCGGGGGCCACAGAGCTGCAGAGAGCCGGTTGACTCTGACTGGCAGCCGGCGAGCTGACTGGCTGGTGGGACTGACTGGCATGCAGGACTGTGTGAAGTGCCTCGAGGTGATGGCGGATGAAGGTCCTTCTTTAAAAGGTCAGGAGTGCAGATCCACTGTGTGTTGTAACAGCGAAACACATTTGGACAAACCGGTGTTGACGCAGCGTGAATAGGTAGTGACACAACTGACTTCCAGCTCCTGTTACGTCCCCGCATTACTAATTTATGTACAATCCTTATTGGAATATTGCAGCAATTTTATAGCGCGAGTGATAACCCTAAAGTGTTATAATGTAAACTCACTAATGAGTCCCTGCAGGACTATTACAGGGATATTACAGTGATATTTCTGTGGAGGATTCTCCGACTGTCGAGAAATAGACTGGAATAGAAGCCGCACTTAGCACGACTCTGTGCTGTGGTAGATGTCGGCAGGTGGAACAAACAGACGACCAGATGAAGCCGAGTGAGTCACGGTGAAATCTGCGGAGGAGACAGATGATACAGTGCACGGCTCCGAGTGACTGGCTGAGCGCGGAGGCCACAGTGTATCGTGCTACATCAGAGCCGGTTATCTGCTGGCTGCACGGTGGCAGTGAGGAGTGGGCTATACTTGAATGGTTGGCAGCTTTTTGTGAAGGGAAAGCGCCGCACGCTTGCCAGCAACAACTGCGTCCAATTTCTTGAGGGCAGCCTAACTGCTTGGGAGACCACGCGAAGCAAGAAGCTCAATTTTGGAGAATATTAATTGCGGGGATCAGGTTGGGAAATGAATCACATGCTGCACGGAAGCCCTGTACAAATACAGAAGTGCTTGGTGTGGAGCCTCCAGGGCACGGGGAGCAGTCGGTGGAGTCCACAAACACACGTTTGGATCTTTGGGAGCCAATTCTTCAATGTTCAGTGGTAAAGCATGGCACTAGCTCCTCTGCTTCTGAACAGACACAGTTCCACAGGCTATCTTTAACGCAATTTGTTCATTATGCTGGTCTGCATGTTTGCTTTGGCGCCACAATCACATCCATCTTGACCCGTGTGTCTCATGCTGCCACTAGTAATAAAGCTGTTTGCCTTTTCACAAACAACAGATGACTCTGATCTTTGTACACTCATCAAAAGCAACTCCGCAAATTAGGTTATGTTTCAATTCGGCCTCTCGCAGACAGTAGCTGCTGAGCCATGCAGCTACTGTATTTGACTTAAAATAGCAAATAGACCGAGACAGGCACGCGCTTCGACCCCAGTCAGTGACTCTGCTATTCATATCTTTTGGAAGGATTTGTCCCTGTTGTGCTATCATTTTGCCCCGGAGTGAACTGCACGCTGAGTCCAGATTTCATACTCAGCTTGGGCATAAAGTGGAGTCTGCGTTCATACCAACGGCGTAATGCGTGGCTCCTGTCCTCAGCTGAGGATGCTCGGAGTAAAAAAAAAAAAAGGGCTCGCTTGCGTCTCTCTCGCTTTAGACATCCTATCGTTTTCCCACGAGAACGCCTCCGTTCAAGTGACAGCACAGTCAAACATTCATTGGTTTTGAGGCCCGGCCGTGTGCTTTTCTCCCCCAAAAGCGCAAAAGCTGGAGATGTGCTGACCTGTCTGCCAACCTCTTTCGGGGTTCACCCCCGGCGAGACAGTCTCTTCCTTTGAGCGTGGATGTGATATGACTACATCGGTGGCGCATCTGTCTTACCGGCTGCTGTATGTGGCGAGACGTCCCCTTTCCGGCTGGAGGAAGATGCTGCCGTTGCTGCTGCTGCTGCTGCTGCTGGCGCTGGACATCGTGCTGGAAATAGTCGCTGCCAGCGGCTTTGCTGCCTGCGACCCGGTCCCTCTTCTCCCGCACGTTGGAGCCTCCGTTTTCCCTGTCTTCGCCAGAGTCGAGGCTGCTGAAGTTCCACACAATCAGCGTCTGGACCAGCAGCACCGTGAGGGCTACTATCAGGGCGGACCGCGACCGGCGGGCCAACCTGCGAGCGCACAAGCCGCCGACCATCTTCGTACCGCGCCGCACGGTGCTGGAGGACCGTCTGTGGCTCTGCGCAGCGCGACGGGAGGAAGGAGTGGAAGTAGAGGGAGGACGAGGAGGAGGAGGAGGAGGGGGAGGGGGAGGGAGCGAGGCTGAGCTGACGGTGGCGAGGAGGAGCATCGAGACAGGAGAGGCACAGGGCCACCGTGTGGTGAAACTCGGTGAGAAAACGTCTGCGATGCGCCAGGCTACTGTACCGTCTGCTCAGGCTCTCTGGGTGAGGACTCACACCGGACAATTTCCATCTTTCCAAGAGGAGGACTCTGATTAAGACCAGACATTTGCAAATGTCCTAATTTGCAATGCTTGATGTGATTATTACAGCATGTATTATCACACACACAGGGGCGTAGCCAGGAATTCTGGGTCCCATCATGTAATGTTGCCTCAAGCACCCTTTGACTAATTCAAACATCCCCATAGCATGTTGTTTGGGGGACTTCTTTAATGTAAGAAAGATTATTTCCATTTGACACCCCACTGGTTGCATCCGAACTGAAATCTAATAGAAAAATGAACTATTTCTGCCTCCCAGCTGTAAGTGGCAGCTGTGTGGTGGAGCTGGTATGAATTCAAAGACTTGCCCCCTGCTTGGGTGTGCCTGCATGTGTTCTTGCTCCCTTGCAGCGAACTGTACGGTGGAGCTGTTCACTCCCAAAGCTCAGAGCTACTCTAAAAGATGCCCGTCCCCGAAGTAACACTCTCTTGTTGTGTTTGGATTCCTTATTATTGTGTCCCTCACCAATATCCACCAAGCCTCCCAGAAGAGCGCCGCGCTTTGAACCAAATTGTACATAGTGGCCAAACCATGGCATTACAACATCCGGGTCCGTCACATGATGCTGCTGGGCCCAAAACCACTTTGCCATAGATTTACATTGGGGAGCAGTGTCTGTAAATCAGCGGGTTCTATTTCTGTATCCGGTTCTCTTTATACATCCACGATATCCACACATCACATCTTTTTACATCTGTCTCCCAGTTCAGACAGAGCCACATCGGCTACTTAGATACATTCTTGGCACAATAATGAACATTTTAAAAAGAAAGTCATGTATTTTTCCCCAGCAGATGACATGTCATAAATGAGAACATCTACAACAGAGAAGGCATGGCTGAGACTGGGTTTATTGCACCTTAGTGCTTCAACAGACATGTTCAATCATTTCTCTGCTACTCAAACTGGTCTCCTTGGATTTTTAACTGAATAACTGAATACTGAATATGTAAACAAAGCGCTGAAAGACACTAAAATGACCGGTGGAGCTGAGGGGAAGTTCAGGGTCGGGGATGGTTCTCAGTGGGTTCGTCACTAAGGGCACATTTTTCACATTTTTCACATTAAATGCTGTCATGTGATCCACTGTTTATATAAAAAATATTCTTGCAGTTTAAAGCTTGAACACAGAACACCAAACTCCCCATGAGGAAACCATGGTCCTCCTCACGACCCCGAGTGACAACACTGTGATATTGATCTAAAGGCTTCGAGCTCCAACAACCGCTCCAACGGTAACACCGGCCGGCCTTCTCACTCTAAACAGTCGTCTGTGTGATGTTACGGTTACAGTTTCATCCGCCTTATATTCAAACAAGAAGCTCGCAGTGAAGCTGATTCACTGTGAGGGGAGCGCTTTCGTGTTACCAAGATCTGACGCACAAGGGAAGGTTACATCAGACGCTGTGTGTCGGTGTTTGAAAGAAGCCGACACCGAGGCGTTTATCATGTTTACGCTGTTGTGTTGCATAAGTGATTGAGCTTGAGGCTACTGAAGTCTGCAGATGGGATAAATAACTATTAGCAAAACAGAAAAAGCCAAATTGAAAGAGATTTGAATTGACTGCAGAAGAAAACCTTTGAATTGATGTGCTCGCTATTGCGTTTGTTTCTTCGTTTGGTGTTTAAAGGTAGACCTTGGCCGACTCAGCTCCCTGAAAATTGCAAACCAAAGCTCAGAAAGACAGAGGACAGAGGAGATGGAAAGTATTATTTAACACTAAAGAAAGACGACACACTCAACACTTCATTTAATAGTGCTGAAGAAACACAGTGACACCCTCGTAAAAGCTGTTCATGGTCGAAGCCTGTGTTGGTCTTTGTTTGTTTCTGAGCAACTCGGCATTGAGGTAAATACATAAGACTGTAGTCCTGACACGGACAGCAGATGCAGCTTTCTGACACGTTGATAGCTGGTTATATGTTGAATGACGGGCAAAATAAGGTAATTGGGGACAAAAACAAGAAAATTGCTGGATGCGGCACCAGACAAAGTTTAGCATATATCAAGCCTTGAGCTGGGAAGTGAATTATATACTGTAGTGGCTGCGGAAACAGAAAAAGAAGTTATCATTTCGAGGACCGCGCTGTGGTTTTCATCTCCAGGAATGTCTCGACTGACACGCAGACAAAGCGCAATATGCAAAGCCCAAAACAACAGCGCTGGAGGACACAAAGGCAGATTCTTCTCTCCGAGTGCGCTGACCTTGTGGTTCTCAACTCGACAAGGCAATTAGACATTCTTGCCATTTCCAGAATTACATCTGGACTTTTCACAATAGCAGTTCATTTTAGGCTTAACTGTGTGTTGAGCTTATCCCTGTGCTCTGCTCCCCGATCAAAGAGGTTTGATCGAGAGGCAGTTGAGCATGTCTATCCAAACTCTAGGCAAAATGAGGGGAAAAGTGTGTTCATGTCAACCATTTTGCAGACCATCGCATCATAATATTGTTGGATTGCAGCACTTCTCCTAAAGAAGAGTTTCTTAGGTAATCTGTCATCCAACGTCCAAGTGTTTAATCTGTATGATCACCACACAGCTCTCTTTAAGTGTTTTAGCAATTCAATTGCAGCACAAATGATTAACTTGGTGGTATTTCTGCAGGCAAGCAGAGCCAACGCTGCAGAGATAAGGCTGCAAACCACAGACAGATGAATGGTGCGTTGAGTTATCTCTCTGTACGCTCACACACACTCTGAAAATATTTGAGCATCTGATAAATGTTAATTTTTACTTCATCAGGGAGAGTGAGGGACAGGAGGAGAGAGAGAGAGAGAGAACCTGCCAACGGAAGAAATGTAAAGCTGCTAATTAAGGTAGAGATGTGAGAGAGAGAGCGAGAGAGAGAGAGAGAGAGGAATGAGGGAGGAGGGAGGAGATGCATGTGCTGCCATAAATGAGAGCAAAATGAAAGAGGAGCAAGATGAAGAACATGTTAAAAGACAAAACTAGATGTAATTGGAAGGAAAGGGTGAAGTCAGAAACGAGAGAGAGAATAGAAAATATAATCAAAGCGCGGCAAGCTGGTCCATAGGTCTCCTAAATGAGTAAAGAGCAAACAAGAGATCGATGAGGGCAGAGTCAGAGGAAGAACAACAAAACCATTTATGAACTCGATGTAAAGAGATTAAAAACGGAGAAAAAGAGAATAAAACGAGACGGAGAGGCGGCTCAGGCTCCTCTGGCAGCACAGCCATGTCTTCGCCTCTCATTAGCTGTCTGTTGCTCAGGGGACCGAGTGGGCCGACTGTCGCCACGACAATAGTTCCCATTCCCTGCGGCAACAAATGCTGATTTTAATTAGAGCCGACCTCTTTGTCACTCAGACAGACGGACACGCGCGCATGGACTGACCAGAGTAGCTCCCTGGATGAAGCACGCAGCCCTTCCTCACTAACACTGCGGCCCAGACACAGAGGGATGGAGAGACAGATGAGCAGCCAGCTGGCGGAGTGAGTCTGGGACAGCAGAGAGAGAGGAACTCGGGGTGGGCTCTGCACAGCACGCCTGCAGCCTGAGGCGTCCCGCTGTAGGACGCTCTCCTGCGTTCAGTGTTTTGTGTAATCAGCCGGCGTGCTGACTGGAGTGCAGTAGAACACAGCGAATCACAGCAGCAGACAGGTGTCCTTGGCAGCGATGCCCCAGGGGAGCAGAGGGAGCCTTTTCCCCTTCCACTGTGATACGACAAGAGACGAAAGCAGCAGACCTGCTTCGTACGTGGCTGATGCTGGTGTACGTACAGGAAGGGGAAAAGATTAGTTGACTTTGTTATTTATACTGAACTGCAAATAGCTGCTAAAAGCGATATTTAAGCTGATATAATACAAGGTGGCCCAGGGCAAAGTTATCGGTAGTGCCTGTGTCAAAGATTGAAAATGTCACACTCCTTGAAGGCCTGTTGGTTCTGGTTGTATAGAAGTCTAAGAGAAAATGACTCTACTTCTCTCTTGATTTATTACCTCAGTAAACATTGTAAACATGAGTTTATGGTCTCAATGGTTAGTTTCAAGTCTTCTTCAATACAGCATGATGTTCATTTCGTACATTATGGTCCAATCCAGAGTCAAACAGACCATAAAGCAGAGTATGCTTTAGGGCGGGGCTACACAGTGATTGACAGGTCGCTACCACTATACGGCGTCCTTACGGCACTCCTCCGCAGTCCAAATATGGTCACGTACGTTCACTGGTTGCAAAACAGTGGTCCATAAACCAATGGGTGACGTCACGTCGATACGTCCATTTCTTCCTCACAGTCTTTGGTTTCTCCACATGTCAAAATGATGTGGGGGTTCTACCAAAAGAGAGATGAGAAGCCATCCTCTTTAGCTGAGCTAACGTGGACTTGCAGACGTGTAAAACAAGGTTCAGTTCGTATCACTGTTGTTTAGCCCTGAGCATCTACCACCACAGTCAGGGGTCACAAAGGTCACAGCACAGCTATTAAAAGGTCAGGATGTTGAATCAAATATTCCCCCGGTACGTGAGCCATCCGTGATGTGACAGTGGCACACCGGCGACAGCTTGCTGCTGTGATTGGCTCATTTGGTAGCCGAGCCATGGTGATCTGAAGTCAGCTATCCCATATGGTGAGAGGCTGCATGTCAGCTTCCAGTGGCACGTGTGCACGCGTGCACGTGAATGTGAGCATGTTTCCTGAGGGAATGGAAGTATTCCAGGATAGCAGGCTTTTCTCACATCAGACAGCTTGTCCTGGAGGAACGCAGCACTTCATATCAGGTACAAAGCTGAAATCACCACCAGGGAAAACAGACCGTCTACGCTGTGAAGCCGCAGCTTCAAAAGGGCAAACAGATAAAGAAGCCAGCAGACAGAATACTTCCACCAGACATGCATTAACACCATATGGTCTGTAAAGTGGAAGATCCCAACGTCCTCTTAAAAGACAACTGTCAAGTTAGTAGAAGGTCAGCACTTGATTGTTTCTGTTGCTCAGCAACAGAAACAGCACATGTTGTGCATCCTAGCAAACATTCACACCGCGTGACAGAATCTTCTTGTTGGAAAACAAGATGTATATGCGGCATGCCATAGTTAAAGAACAGCAGAGGCTCATTTGAGTGTTTCCCTGTTGATGCTAACCCACCAGTGTATTTGCTGTGAGGATGTGTGTTTTCACATCTTTCACTGTTGCTGAGTTTCCGGTGGCAAAACAAGACTGCATGCAAACTGAGAGAAAGAAAGAATCCACTGGAATAATAATGGCTTTATTAAACAGTAACACTACAGGTGTTATCTAAGATCACACATGTTTGAGAGAGAGAACAAGGAAGATGATGGCCTTCAAGAGAAACGGTCCTCTAGGTCCTGTCCTGTTCACATCATTTAATTTGTGGTAGAGGAACATAATCACATGTGATCTGTGCTCGTTTAAAAAATGTAATGAAGCTTGACTGCAAATACATCAGTGGGTTTAATCATGTCATTCGTTAAGGGTGATGGGAAGCAAGTAAAGCTACACTGGTATTATCCTTTGGAAATGAGATATGAAATGAGCAGAGTCATTCTAAAACAATATATCACCTATCATAGATGGGTTGAGTTAAAAAACGCTGGTGAAATCAAAGCATACCTTTGTCCTCAATACTACCAGTCCATAGAGAGCGAGTGTCATCTTTTGCATATCTAAATGTGGAACAAAACTTAACGATCTAAACAGAACCGGAATACCGACTGTGAGGATCAGTGGCGGCTGGTGGAAAATTTTCTAGGGAGGGCCATCCTATCAATTTCAGCAAACATCCCAGTATGATTTCATGCAAAAAAAATTTAGCATCAAACACGCATTATTACTTGGCAGTTAAATATTTAACATTTATTCCAACATGAAAAAAGCAGTAAATAACACTTATATAATATAATACAATATAATATAATAAATATAAATATGTTTATTTATTGTGATGCCCCTATGGACCTTGTTATAGGAGGTAAAGATCAGGAGAAGTAAACATGAAGTGTAATTATGAATGTTAAATTCATAATTACATTAGATTTTCCATAGTTAAAAAACACAAATATTGACAATTTGTATAATTTATGATTATTATAATTTTTTTATTTTATTTTTTATTTTTTTTCGTGTGGCTCATGGTGGGGCCATGCCCCATTGCCCTCTCTTGACCAGCCGCCACTGGTGAGGATTATGACTATGATTTCCAGAGTAATTGTAGCTATCCATAGTTGTCTTTTGTTCTAATCATTGATTTGTTCTGTCGCCTTGATGTTCTTTCTGCCTTAGTGGAACAGCGAGCGTGTAACAGGGCTTTTTAGTGTTGACAGCAGAAACACGGACATGTGATCTCCCAACATGCCAACCATCAAACACTGTTTGCTGTTTGACTGGTGTGTTTGAGTCTATAGCCATGCTAACTGCCCTGTGAGGCCGTACAAAGGCCCAGTGGCCCTTGGAGCTAAATGCTAACATTAGCATGCTAACATGCACTCACTGACTATGCTTACATGCGGATGATTAGCAGGTGTAATGTTACATTACAGTCATTTGGCAGACGCTTTTATCCAAAGCGACTTACAATTCAGATTCTATCTACACCGTAGGCACAGCTACGGGAGAAGTTTTTGGGTTTAAGTGTCTTGATCAAGGACACGACACATGCAGCTAGCATCGAACCACCGATCCTCTGATTGAAGGACGGCCGTGCTCTCCACTTAGTCACAGTCGCCATAATATTGTACCATATCAGGCTGGTCTTATCCAGCATGCTATACCTACGAAAACGTAGATATCCCACAAAATGATTTTGTATGGTAGGCCTACCTTATCCACGTAATCATTAACATGGAAGTACAATGACTTCAAAAGCCCACAAAGAACAAACAGACATCTTTCAGGCCCTTCCTTTGGTATTTTAACCCAAACGACGACCTTTTCCCAAACCTATTGAACTAGTTTTGTCGCCTAAACCTAACTAAGTATTTCACAATCCTTTCCTAAACCTACTTACTTTTGTGGAAATGTGGTAATGATGAGAGCGACAATGTAAACCCCTCGCTGCTTGTGTCTGTCAGCACTCTTGTGGTCTGTTGAGGACGTAGTTGGTCATGTTCTCTGGTTGTCGCCGTGATGGAATAACACCACAGAAAGAGGGCACCTTAAAATCCAACCGTTTCCTCTCAGAGCCAGCCGGTATGGATGTCGTGCCATGTAACCTGTCAGCAGTATTAACCTTTGGGGAATAGTACAGTTCTCTGTAGCTTTACATCTATTAATATTGATATTGTATGACCTTACAGCTATTCCCAAGTCATTCAGTGGGCTTCCTCTCCCGAGGACGCACCATTTTACAGAGCAAATTTACCCTTGTGCACCTTCATTAAAGCACTGAATAATTTATCCCTCCCAGATCAGCCCCTCCTGTTTTTCTGCTGACTCGGTAGAATGTAAAGCACAGTTAAATAGGTTTGAATGGGTCTGACAGACAGGCAATGACTTCTTGGCATTGACGTGCGCTCCTCTCCTCTGAGCATGAGTTATTCACATGACATAGAAGCCAGTGGACTATATCAAATGGACTGTGTGACCGCTATGTAAATAGAAGGATATCGTATTTCATACGCCCTGGCCCCGTCGGAGCGCAGCCGAGCACGGTAGTTCTAGAAAGAATGAAATCATCACCACATACGGTGTTGATACTTTGAACTTAAATACGATTTTTGGTATTTTGGTAAGTCATCTATATCGCTACGGCAGTGATATACATACACTACATTACCACTGCATCAAAGTACCATTGAGTAAATATGTAATTTTAACCCTTTGTTTTTTGCACAAATTAAATGAGATATTACAATGAGATAACAGAGCTTTAGAGGTGCTGGTATTTGGATTTTATTACCATTGGACAGAGCCAGGCTGACTGTTTCCTCCTGTTCCCAGTCATTATGCTAAGCTAAGCTATTCACGATTTCCTCTTTATTTATCGTAGAGTCACGAGTTATGTCAAGAAAGAGAATGAGTTTTTTTTATCATAAGCATTGTCAATGACAAAAGAACAGTAAAAGCTCAAAATATAATGCAATACAACAAAAACACAAACTATGATCTCCGAAATTGCTGAATTCAAACCTTTGCTGGCGCCAAGGCCAGATCACGAACTCCCGAAGGGCCGCAGCATCGCCAGGTTCGCTCTGTCAATTGTTTTAAGTAATTCAATCAATTGCAAAACCAGATCAAATAGTTACTCATAGCTCCACTTTATTCAGTACATCAAAGACTTTTACTCCTGTTTGATTTTCAAAGGTTCAACTTTTCTTCCCCAAACGACGTCACACAACCCTGAATTAAACCCTGATTTCCTTGGTATTCACTCAGCTCCCAGCTGATTCTTTTCATCTGTCTTCGAGGTGAAGAGTTTGTCTAACCATCGCCTGTTCTGGAGCAGGAGCTCTTTCACCCGCCCTCTCTTCTTTCTCTCCCACCTCATCTCCATCTCCGGGGCCCCCAAGAGGAGAGGGCCCGGGGCCCCCTCCTCCTGGGGGCCGGCGTAACAGAAGTATAGCGTGTATGCGTCTTGGATCCCAGTGAACATTTCTTTCCTTCGCTGCTCCTCACAGTCCTCTGTGACCAAGCAACCTTGTTACATTGGTAAAAATAGAAACACCAGCGAAGATTCGAGAGACGCAAGACACTGTTTATAAAAAAGGCAGCGAGACGGAGGGAAAGGAGGCAGGTAATGAGGGAGTAAGAGCCTGGAAATACATGTGGCAGCTACAGAAGCCCTGCGAGCGGCCCACCGCTCAGCTGCGTAGGTGAGAGATTATACGCCCTCGCTGTTTTGGCTGATGAGCAATGACCTCCGCTACAGAGGCTGCGACATCGCAAATGGCAGCGTTTACATCCTTCAGATCACAGTGTTTACATTGTGAAGCTTTCGTATTTGAATATTAAAGGCAGGCTTTTTCTTTTTCTGCTTCTTGTCGATTTTCTGGAGGGAAACGATGCATCGAGATATGCTGCCGTAGAGTTGCTCCAGGACAATTGTTGCATTTATGGGTGATTATATAAAATCAATCTCAAAATAGAAATATACACAACAGATGGCCCGGAAGACAAATCTCCCTTCTTGATGTTTACAGTAAGTACAACCTTGGAGACGACATGGTTTTGAAAGTAATATCACATGATATCACAACACACATTTTGAAAGTTTGGAGCAAACTTCAGAAGGGCAAACTGTAATGGCTGATACCTTTGTCAGAGGCAGTGGTGGCTCTGCAGTGAAAGCTCTGCTAAATGCAGCATTAAAACCAATATAGTTTCCACCCAACTCGTCCTCAATCGATAAGATGCCAGTGCAAGTGTTTGCTCTCAAATGAATTGGGAACTCGCATTGTTTTGCTCCTCCTCCTCCCCCTCACAGGTCCCTGCTGCTGCTGTGCTCCCGCTGCTGATGCTGCTGGTTAACTTCTTCCGCCTGATAATGGAACCGAGTGGACTGCTTATCGATTTGTTTGTCTCGATACGAGTCAGCGCGCGCTCTCGGCTGAGCAACGCCGCCACGTTTCTGTGCATTGTGCGCTGGCCTGCAGCGTCTGTGCTTCAAATTAGGGAGTGACAAGTGGGGGTATAGGAAATATAGGGCACATGTCAGCTAATGACAAACATTGTACAGTTTCAGCCAATTTGTTTTTCTTTGTGCACTTGATGAGGTCAGTGATGAATCTAATCTCTGAAGTGCCCCTCGCACTGACAATGAGCAATCCGTCTCTGGCAGGGAGCACCGTATGCATGAGGCTGGTCTTCCTCTGTGAGCGGTGTGATGAACGAGAGCTGTTATAGTTGCTGCATGTGATTTGTGCTCCACGTTGACCGCTAATGTTGGACTGACCCCATGAATGTATGGTGTTTTTTTCCCCTCGCTTGCTCTGGGTTACAGGAGAAGGAGTTCAGTTCACCTGATACCCAGGTGGCTCTGTTCCAGCATCAGGGCAAAGATCTATTATGCGATAATTGTAGTAGCCTTTTAGCCACAGGAGTGCAGGTGCATGTGCTCAGAGGATGGCATATGGAGGCGTGTGTGTGTGTGTGTGTGTGTGTGTGTGTGTGTGTGTGTGTGTGTGTGTGTGTGTGTGTGTGTGTGTGTGTGTGTGTGTGTGTGTGTGTGTGTGTGTGTGTGCGTGTAAGGGTTAGGGTTGTGGGCGGCTTTCGTCTCAGCAGTGCTTTAAGGCCAATATAGCAAATGGCGCGGACTGACCAGCTGCTTGACGTGCTGTTAAACCGCCAGCAATCCCAGACTCCCTCCAGAGCCACTGGCTCGCTGCCCATTTCTCCCGAACTCTCTCCACCTCTACTATCTCCCTGCTTCTGTCATGCTGCTATCTTGTTTTCCGTCCTGTCACACAATTAAGCTTGGCTGGTCCTCAATTTGATCTCAGCCTTTTTTTTAATTTTAAACAGAAGAATTTGACTCCCCTCCTGTCGCTGCCACTTGTCTCTGAGCCTGCACATTAGATGGTTGGCTACATTTCAGGCAGTTGTCTCCCCCCCAAGCCTTCTTTATCTAATTCTACGCTACGGGCGCAATCATAATTGTCTTGACAGTCACGTGGCGAGAGAGGCCGCCAAGTCAGTGTGGGTGGAGGCATCCTCACACTCACAGATTCAGCACTGTCAAGGTCCTCCTGTCCTTAGCCCTTAGCCTCTGGGCATGGCCTGTCCTGTTGTCTGAACAGATTAGCACAGCACAGCACAGCACGGCACAGCACAGCCATGCTCAAACAGTAAAAGCACATGCACTCATGTGCTCGCATGTGCATGTTGCTGATACATGCACACCAACAGCGTAGGAGCACACGGACATGGACTGCAGGTGCCGGGTCGCTCGTCCCTGCAACAGACGACACAAAAAGGACAATGAGGATTCTTGACTTTTTGAACCAACGCTGTGTTTTGGGTCAGAATATGGTTTTCTGATGAGTCAGTCCAGCTGAGCATCGCTCGCCTTGGCAAATGAGTCCCTCATTAATCTGACAGTCTATTTCTGGTCAGAGCTCCACAGCTTTCTGGAGTAGAAATTGAGCACATCATTCTATTATGTTTTGAATCTGAGAGCGAGGAACAATTTGCACTTGCAAGCCTTTGTAAACAAACAAACAACAGCTGTGCTCATGCAAGTGTTGGAGTCTGCTTGGCTTATAAATTCTTCTAGTTGAGACAGAGCCATTAAAATGTTGTGCATCACATCCTGCCAAATGACAACAACACAAGGGACACAGAAAGGTGCAGCAAGACTAAAAGCATTCTGCTGTCACATGCAATTCAATATAGAACGAGAACATTTCAAAAGAGATTTTGACAGTGTGGCTGCTACTGCCCGAAGACATTGCAATATATACACGCCAACATTACCAATAGTAAGATGTGTCATTGAGGTTCATAAGAGGTTCATTTGAGACATCGCTTCTCTCATTTCTGCATTTGAGATTCATAATCTTCAATGTCTTGAACTTGAGAGCAGCTATCACTTGATAGAAAACACATATAAGGTGACACACATACACGCATCTTCAACTGAAGACCAAATTCAAGAAGGACTCCAAAGCAGAAAACGGCCCGTTAACGCCGTTAGACGTATACAAGCCATCATCCCCGCCCTGATGACATCGTATGATGAGGCTAGAAACCAGGATTGTGTGCTTTCCATGTTCAAGGGACTTCCAAGTAGCGAATCCCTGACAATCACACAGAAGCTGAGTAACTTCCTCTTCAGACGCACGACAGGAAGTTCGCTGCCTGAGATCATCCCCGGAGCGTCTGAGGGAGTGAGTCTGACGGGACAGTCAACCTATTTTTTTGCGCAGGTGTTGGCAACGCTGTGGGAGGAGAAGCGCACCAAACCTTTGTACTTTTTTATGATGATTAAGCCAGCAGGATTATAGTCGGTGTGCTGTGGCGCAACAAGGCTGTAAAGTACAATCAATTGATGCAGCCTATAAAGCAGTGCAGAAACAAATTCCCTTTTCTGAGACGTCTCGATGCACTTGACAGCACTGCAAACATTTGACTCTTCTGAAGATCACAAATCGAGAAACATGAAATTCAAATGTTGCTGTCCAGACTGCTGTCATGCCATCTTCAAGTAATTTCATAACTCCTTGGTGTGGTTTAACCCTGTGTGGTGTGTAAAGCTCTGATCTGACTGACACTGTCATAATCGTTTTTTGATTGGTGCAATATGTGAGTGGGCAGGAACAGAAAATAATGTAACACTTCAAACAGACTAACAATGGACCTGTTAGTCTGTTAGTCTGTCACACCAAGTCATGAGTTTTGACAGGCTGCTCGATTGCTATCAACACAACGAACACGTGAATATGAGCTGTCAATAACTCAGCAGGTGTTGAAATAACATGAACAAAATGTAGAGGTTTCAATCGTCGATGGCCGACAATAGTTTATATTTGAGTTTTACACACAAAGTGGGGAGAATTCTAACTTCAATTCACCTTGAACTCACTGCAGAGGGTGTGATGAGTATTAAGCGCTGTTGAAAGTGACTCTCTCAGTCTTTATGTTTCGGTTGAGACCATCTCTGCTCTAATTTGCCAGCTGTGACTTTTAAGGCAGGCTGAGTGCGTGTCCCTAAATTGTTGTTGTTGTCGCTGACTTTGAAGCGAGGTAATGACACAAACATCGCTCAAAATGCAATCACACCCCACCCCTTTCTGTTTGAGACCCAATGGAGTGTTACAGTGAATGAAGGTAAATGTAGTGTGAAACCAGTGAGGCTGCATGGGCCGGGCAAATGCTTGGACAGGAACCAGTCTGTCTATGAGGAGTCTCCTCCTCCTCCTCCTCCTCCTCCTCCTCCTCCTCCTCCTCCTCCTCCTCCTCCTCCTCAAAGTCACATCCTGGTGATGAAGTGAAATAATGAGTCAGAGAGGAATTGAGGATGTTTTACAAGATGACAAGCACTGTTTATCTGAACAGGGATTTGGGATGAAGCACCTTTGAGAGCAGAAACCCCAGGATGTGTTGTTACAAGGGGGGCATGACTTGAATGTGGATGCTCTAAAAGTGTGTGTGTGTGTGTGTGTGTGTGTGTGTGTGTGTGTGTGTGTGTGTGTGTGTGTGTGTGTGTGTGTGTGTGTGTGTGTGTGTGTGTGTGTGTGTGTGTCAGGGGGCATGTCACTATTAATTTCTCTCACTTTAAGCACCGTTTTAAGTTACAAGCACAAGCAGTATTCTCCGACATGCTGCAAACCGCTGAGTGTGCGGCGACAGCTTCAGTCGTTTTCTCCAGAGGGACGAGAGAGATACAGAGACAGCGAGGGAAGAGACGATTGTAGAAACATGGAACATAGAACACAGTGAAAATCAGAGGAAAATATAGAGAGACTGGGAAAAAAAATCGAATAAGTGAGAAAATATTAAGGAAAGGCAGCGAGAAGCCGGTTTCGGTGAACCACCAAGGGAGAGAATGGAGAGAATAGCCTGTATTGTTTTCGCTTCCCTTTGATTGTCTGCCCTCAGCAATAACAACCCCCCTCCATTCACTCACATACAGAGACACTCAGGGTTTGTTCTTCCTGTAACCAAAGACATTTCCATCTGGCTCGTCTCTCTGACAGTGAAAACAGAAAGAGGTTTGCCCTTCTTGTCTGCTTCTAAAGGTCTGTTTTGTCTTCCAGGGATGAAATGAATATCTCTCTAAGCGCCGTTTAACAGCTAATATTCAAGAAGAGTAAGGTGACAGTTTGTGATATGCACACTGACGTCAGAACGGATCACCTATTGGTGCTTTTTTCAGCATAAATAGGTAAACATTATTTAGTTTGTTGTTTAAAAGGGTTATAAAGGGTCAACCGTGACATCATCTTATGACACAAATCTGAATGAAATTCAGCCATATTTTGCATTTTGTGGAATAGAATTTCAATATTAAAGGCCTTTACACTTGGGAGCGTGACGAGTTAGCGTGGTGGCTACCTGTCAATCACCGTGTAGCCCCGCCCTAAAGCATCCCCTGCTTTATGGTCTGTTTGACTCTAAATGGACCATAATGTACTAAATGAACATCACGCTGTATTGAAGAAGACTTGAAATTAGAGATTGAGACCATAAACTCATGTTTACAATGTTTACTGAGGTAATAAATCAAGAGAGAAGTAGAGTCATTTGTTATTAGACTTCTATCGGACTTCTTTTTGCAAGCAGAGCAGTCGCCCGCTGTTGGAAGAAAGAATGCCAGTTCAAGGCAATAGAGCCATAAACCGAGGATATCTCAAAGTGTAAGTAGCTGTGTGGATTAAGAGTTATGATAATTAACTTCACTAATCAACCGCCCCATCTGTTGTCAAACCAACCACCAACAAACCATAGAGTTTCACTCTGCTGCTCACTGAAAACCATTCAACTCTCGTCAGAGAGAAACCGAGGATCTCTGTGAGGATCGCCTCAGGACTTATTGTCCGTTTCTCGACATCTTGCGAAAGCCTGGTGGACCGCTAAGGGATGCCGGGCATGCGGACTGGAAGCGCTGCTTCTGAATGCCAATCAGAGTCTCTGGAGACACCTGATCCCTGAAACCTTCTCCCAGCTCGCTCTTTTTTTCTTGTCAGACGGAAGTGAATGCTCAGGGCTACACGTGTTAAGCAGATGTGCGGGACTTGCAGTGAACATCAAGGTTAAGATGAAAGGTGCAGAGAAAGCCGCAGGCATCTCCGATACCCGTGTAAGGTTTTATTTGCATATACAGGTGTGTGCATCAGAGAACAAGGCGGCTACTTCTATTCACACACTCTCCTTATGCTGTGTGTTCATATCCGAGGGCTGATGCATGTCTGTTTTTTGTCATTTCTCAGTGTTTGTGTTACTACTACTAATACTAGCTCACTAATATGTTAAATGAATGTGAAAATGTGTTTATCATCAAACTTAAACGCCAGGGAGACAGTGATATCAACCACCAGTGATTCATAGGTATATCAGTGCACGCATTTGTGCAGTATATTGTAAATATTGCATTTTGTGTGCGGGTGTTTATCTGTGCGCATTCATGAGTAAACAGGATGCAGCCTATGCATGCACACAATGCATCAAATGCATGTTTTATGTATACAGTATATCCATGAACATATTCTAATAGGGTGAATATGAAAATACATGTGTAATGGATGTGCACATATTGTTTGCATAATGGTGAATAACTCACCATAGTATCTGTCATGCAGATGGATGACGAGCCTGCGGCGATGAGCCCTCGTCTCTGAGGATGTGTATTAATAATACGGGGTGTTGGGTCGGAGCGCTGCCCGTTCATACGTTCTGTCAGAAGGATCCCTGAGAGCCGGCTGAAGCCTGCTTGCCAGCCAGCATTTCTCTGCTTGTGTTTTCATGAGGATGACGATATGATGATACAACAACTGCATTCAGCCGCGTCATTGTAAGCAGCATCAACACTTTCCCTGCTGTGATGAGAAACCCTTTGATGTCTCCACAGGTACAGGTGGTGGTGGTGAGGCGGCGCAACGCTGCGTTCAGTCGTGAAAAACACTCGAAAAACAGTCGTCGCCATCTTGGCATTGGCGATGTACGGTCTATGGGGATTGGCTCTACTGGAGCCAGGCTCAAGTGGCTGTTTTTGGCTCTGCCACGTTGGCTTCATTATTCAGGTTGTAGCTCGGTGCAAAATCCTTTTCTTCATCCAAAATCCTGAAAATAATTAAATTAAATCTTTGTTGCCTGAGAATAATCCAAAACAAAATGACAAAAGGTGACGGTGCTTTCAGATCGAACACGAAGCTGCATGTGCACAAACCTGACCACCAGCGTTCAGCGTGCGCTGTCTTTGCCTTCAGCAACGTTGAATTGAAAACATTTTTTTTTCAGGTTAATGTTTTTGTGTGTTTGTTATTGTTGATAATACAATACAACACGTTTAAAAGCGATATAAATATCATATAAACCAACAGGACAGTGAAGGCGATGTCAATCATGCACAGCCCACACTGTCCCAAGAAGAGCCCTAACCTTAATTATTCAAATGAATGGGTTTGGACCCACCTACATTATTGTTATATAATCGTTTAGATCCTCTGCTGCTGCTGTTTTAAATACCAACTATCACACAAATAAGAACATTGGCAGCTCAGCCTTTTTTAACTATGCACCAAAACTATGGGATTCCCGAGGCTCTAAGAGACGGAACATTCTTTAACAACAACACGTTCTCCCTTTTTACCTCCAGACACTTGAACAGCTTCAGTCTTAATGATAGTTTGGTTAAACCTGCCAAAGTCTAACAATGACAATGGCGGTGATATCGATTAGCTTCACTCCCACATACAACCGTGAGAAGAGGACCAATTAGCCAAAAGTGGAAACACCTGCGTGGGTGTAAATGCTGTTTGAGTGTGTTGTTTTCATCGGTAAAAATATGGTAACAATCTGATTTAGAAATGCCAATACAAAAATCAATGTGTAAATGGGATTATAGTGGGGCTCTTCTGACTAATTGGCAGCTATTTTGCATTACTCTCCATTCTTCTCTTCAACTGCATTTCCCTCAGCTCGTTTTCAACGTTGCAAAGACATCTCTTTCATTTGAAACCTGCGGCAGAGCAGTGACAACTTTTGCGCGAGGGGACATTAAATCAGGTGAAATCTGATTTAACTGGGCTTTGTTAAAAATTGTATGTCGGGGGTGTTTGACAGCTTGTTTTGAAGTCCTTATGCCCCCTAGTGTCCACGATCAATTAGTGCAGCTTCAAGACAGATTTTGGCAGCTCAGGTTAGCTCCTCTTATCAAGAGATTTCCACAGTGAAGTTCATCAAAGTAAATCAAAACCGGTGATCAGAATTGTTCTAATTGGTATCATAATATTCAAAAGACGTCGACAAAAAGCATGAAAACGTGTGCTTTATGTAGAGCATCTCAAACAGCTTATCGTTGCTGTTCTCCTCTTGTTTGTCAGCTTTCATAACTAAATGTTGATAACTGTCAAAGTAAACCTGTGAGTCAGCAGTGATGGGCAGACGACACCGCCTCTGGAACTAGAGAGCAGAGGGAACGTTGTTATGAAATGAGTTGTTGTGCAGTGTGGGGTTTATCGGAGTTTTGGTTAATTTCCAATGCACCGTGCCAAGATAACGATAATTTGTGAATCAGTGAATCATCGGCAGGACATGCTCGGATTTTAAGTTTTGGGCCATAAAAGCGGAATTTATTATCAGATGAACTCTTCAGATCAAAAACACAGCTTGTATTTTGCTGATTACCCACTTTTTATGCTATAGCAGCATACACACACACACACACACACACACACACACACACACACACACACACACACACACACACACACACACACACACACACACACTCATGGATTAGTATGTACTGGAGATGATAAAACACACACAGATGCACAATAATTAAAATGGATTGTCCTTACACACACACACGCTAAACATACATATATACCCTTCTTCCTTTCCTTCCTCAAACATGCTCCATCTGATAGCAAACATGCTGAATAAACACTCATCATCGCTCTCATGTCTTCTGCTGCTTAATCAAACTTCTATCAGCAGCATGTCATCGTCTAAACTCCTCTGGTGCGCAGGGTGAACAGCGTTTACCAAAGGGTATTGGTATCCGCGTTGAGTGAAACACGCTTGTCTTTCCGTGTTTGGAACAATGGAGGAGTTAAACCAAAAGAGCCCAACTTTTCTTGCCAGCCACACTCTGACCCATGCACTGGTCCCAGCTGTCATTCTGCAGCCATGCGTAGCAAAGACAAACAAACAGAGGAGGCTGCCCCTTCTCTGAACACAACCCATCGATCATAACACGGCACCGCACATTTCCTGGAAGAGGGAAACAAGATGACGTGGAGAGGGAGAACGGTGGAGCCGGTGCGCTTGTGTGTGTGTGTGTGTGTGTGTGTGTGTGTGTGTGTGTGTGTGTGTGTGTGTGTGTGTGTGTGTGTGTGTGTGTGTGTGTGTGTGTGTGTGTGTGCAGATACAACAGATGACTGGAGGACATTCTGGAGACATCCTCTGAGGTACCACCCAGACACCTGCCACCTCCCAGCCCGGTCTCCTGATGCTCCTTCCAGCCTGTGGTCAGAGTACTCGTACCCTGCATTGGTGGAGATGTAAAATAATACAGTGGGAGGTTCAAATGAGATGGTGGATGAAATAAATAAAAATGAAACCCATAGGGACTAAAGACAGGAGATTAAAGGGGTAAACAATATGAGAGGGTGGGGAAAAGGAGAGGAACAGTGGGATTAGAATCCCAGCGATAAATCCTTTCTTCTTCTTCCCTGTTCACATCCAGGGGCTATCTTCAGTCCCCGACTCCCCCCCCCCCCCCACACACACACACACACGCCTCCAGGCTGTCTTTACTCTCATCACCCCTCCCTCAGTCCTGGAGAAAAGTTCAATCTTTGCATTTTCATTGTGGTTGCCCACACCAACCCCCACGCCTCATGAAAGTTTCATCTCCCTCGCTCTCTTATCCTCTCTCTCTCTCTCTCTCTCTCTCTCTCTCTCTCTCGCTCTCTCTCTCGCTCTCTCTCTCAGCCTCTTGTCACATATGCATCCACGGCTGGATACAGCTCCCTAGGTGAGGAATGATGATGAAAAAGCACCAGGCAACCAGCAGAGATTTTCCATGCTGGGCTGTACCCGGCTCTGCTCGGGGGTGAAAGAAAACAGCCTGCATGGAGTAAGACTGAGGTTCATATCTATGCCACAGAGCCCAAAGCAAAGGATGCAGCTGGTCTCATTTGAGGCCTTTTTACTTCACAGGTACAAAGATGAATCTGATGTATGCTCAAGACACACGGCTGAAATAGCCGATATGACTTTGCAGACACAACTCTTTGTGTTGGCCCATGCATGCCAAGTGAATGTATGTATTAAAACCTCAGCTGCACAGCCACACACACGCACATGTGCGCGATTGTAAGATTTATTCATGCTCACACTATCACAAGACAAACACTGGCAGACCGAGAACAGGCCCAGGTTGTGGGCTATAAGAAGGCCCCCGCGAGCACGGCAGGCATTCAGAGTATGAGGAAAGGTTACTACGGTGAATACCTCAATATGCACGGTTGTCAGGAAGCCTGACAGAAAAACATATACTCAGTGCAATTGTGATATGATTAAAAAGGCAGTGAAACTTATATATATATATATATGTAATATATATATATATATAGACAAAGTCTGAGAATGCCATGACCTGACTTCAGCTCGAGTGGGTCCACACAGCAGTCTGTTAATGTCCTCTGTGAGACATTCACTGACTCGGACCTCCAAACCGGAGCAGCTCTGCCTTCATATCGATTGTTCACATCATGCCACCTGTCCGGACGAGCAGCGGGACCATGCAGCAGAACCATCGTCCACTCTGTCGTGGATGTTTTATCGGATATCTGGAGGCCAGCGTACGACGCGCCTGCCTGCCGGGACCTGATGTCGCTCTGGATAAAATAGCTGAGAGGCTGCAGCATGCAATCTCTCACACATGCAAATGCATCCACAGAGACTTCATTTGGCATATTTACAGTAGATCCTTAAACCAGAATGTCAATGTGCAGCTATTACTGAGGGTGGGAGGGAAAAAGAGAAGGAAGGAAGATAAACATCACTTACTAAATACCAAATTACCGTGGCCCGTCAGACTTTAGGGGGAACCGCTGCTGTCATACATCAGGGTGACAGCTGAGGTTCTCCCTGCTGAAACAGGCGCAGTTGGCCGTAATGAATCTTTAATGCCAATGCCTACGGCGATGCGGCCTTCACTTCTTCACTCCTGCCTCTCCATTTCTTTGTTCACTCTTGTTCACATCCGTGGTCCGTTTCGCCCCGATCTCAATTTTTGTCTCTTTCCCTCTAATTCTTGTTCAATTCAGCGTATCATAACCCGATCGTCAGACATCCTGCATGACAGCAAGCTGAAGAACTGGATACACTTACTGTAGAACTCCGTCTCTTTTCTCTCTCCCCAACTCTCGTTTCTCACTGTTTCTTTCTTTTGACTTTTATGTCTTAATTCGACATGCTATCCTATAACGTTTATGACTTTATTCCACATGCTATACACTAATGACGACTTATATATGAATATTCTATTCCATCTCTGATAATAGATTCCTCTAACCGCTACACACTGGCCCTTTAAGATGTTGTCTAAGTCTGTTGTTTTTACAACATCAGCTAATTGTTTCCACCACAGCAACACCATAATAGCTGTTTTTCGACATTCACTGCCTGTTGCTATGATAAAATGATGTCTGCAGTCACAATCTGCTACCAGCACTTGTTCCTCTGCAATAATCTGAGAGGTGTGTTGCATCAACTGACTTCACTTCCGTGTGGCTATTATGGATACTGAGATATTTTCAGGCATTCTTGTGCAGCTCGACTGAGGCTCTTTGTAATCAAACGCTGGGGCCCCGAGGCCAAAGGAGGGGGAGGCGAATGAAAACAGCTCAGATTCCCAATCATTTCAGCCCTCATTGAGAACAGGTATTGATGGGCAATGATGTGTGTGTGTGTGTCAATTTGACCAGAGCTCCATCTCCCGTGGCCAGACCGCGAGGCACCCACAGTGAGAGCTGGGAGGAGAGGGAGAGAGCTTTGGACGAAGCGTGGATCAAGATGGATCAGGATACAGAGAGAAATGAAGCAGCTGGGAAATGGATGGGTATATAGATACAGGGAGAAGGAAACTATTCAAGACGTCGAGGGAGAAACTGAAACAGAGAAAGGTGTTTGAGTAAGCGGATGTGCAGAGATAGAGGGGGACGATAGCCGGGATGAGATGAGTCTGTCTGGGCTAGGTGAGATGGATTAGTGTGTCTCCGGCTACCTGTGCGGGGGTCAGTGTTAAACTGCCGGGGCCCGATAAGGGCCTGGCAATAGCTTGAGTGTGGGCAAGCATTGACTGGTTACTTCATTGATTTAGCTTGGAGTGAGCACAGAGCGATGAGCAGAGGTCACACCTGTACAGCTGTTCATCAATGTGTCAGGGCCTGCAGCGCCCACCGACGCCGATCTCCACCACCAATCACCTGCTGCTCACTCCATCCACACCGAGCTGCTCACTCCATCCACACCGAGCTGCTCACTCCATCCACACCGAGCTGCTCACTCCATCCACACCGAGCTGCTCACTCCATCCACACCGAGCTGCTCACTCCATCCACACCGAGGAGGCTGAAATATGGAGCGTGATCTCAACTTTACTGGCCCCGGATGTACACAAGATACATAATCCGTCGCCCGTTGATTTTCTTGATTACATCCCTAAAAGTCAACATATTCCCGGGCGTGTGTATGTCTGCACACGTGTTACAATAAACACATCAGTGCACATGCATTTCAGTGGCTTCCATCAAAGAGAGTGAGCCACTGAGGGGCTGAGAGATGAATTGCTTCAGAGATTCAATAAAATGTTCCTCAAACGTTGAAGTGATGACTCATCAATCACACAAAGGCAACTAAAATAAAATATTCTGTCAATTTCAAATAAGCTGCTCCATCTTATATTGCATTATATATTGTGCGGCAAAAAAGAGAATCAGGAATTACAACATTTTTATTATGTCAAAATTATGAAATACTTTAGTAAGATATAAGTATTTATTGCTATATAACTGAGGTACCAACAGTGCGTCTCACTCTATGCTGAGCTTAACATACAGACTAGAGGAAACTAAACCAACAAGATATCATGTGTAAGTTAGTGAGCTTCAGAGGTGCTTGTTGGCCGTAAAACAAGGCCGGGCTAAGCTAATGTCTGACTACTAGTTTACATTTTGATTATTATTATTTTGACTAATTTATTAATTTGAATGTGTCATCTGATGGTGTAAACTTAATATACGTATTTTCATTTAATTCTTCACTTAGTTTGTGTGGCATTAATAAGCTTCTTACTCAATGAGGCGTTATACATAACAAGTGAAATGTGCATAAAGTTGAACTCCAAAAGAAAGAAAATGCTAAATGGCTACAAGACACAGAACGGTGCATGTAGACAGTGAACCCACGAAAACACAAAGCTCTGCTCACAGGAGAAGTCTTTTATTTCTTCTTTCCTTGTCCGGGGCCCAGTGCTGTTCTGACGTAGTTGTGGTGGTGGTGGTGGTGGTGGTGAGGGGCAGGTGGTGGGAGGTGGATGCTGGGAGAGGAACGGCCCAGGGTAGGATGTCTATAATTACATATTGATTTCTCGGGAGCCGCTGTTCAGCCAGCGCTGTGAATGTGTAGAATAAATCACTCGGCCCTCTATGATAGCTAAGTATTTATTCTTTTTAATTCTGTTTATGGTGATCTTGATTCATGCCCTCCAACCCTGGTCACGCCTCAACGCCGCTGCCACCTTCATGTCAGGGGAGATCAGGCTACATGGCTCTGTGTGTGTGTTTACATGCACGAGTATGAGGGGCAGCGCTGAATATGAAGGCTGAGAGTAAAGGGCCCCTTACAGCTGATCCGTATCCCAGTCTGGGAGTTCAAACAGAGTCACCTGCAGAGTGGCACTGATAACAGGGTGTTACTGCTCAGCATACAAACATATTAAAACAATGGTGGTCCATCTTTAGGCTTTGGGTTTTCTTCTGCACGCTTTATCAGACAGAACTGGTGCTTATATCTCAGACACTGCACATTAAACAACTGGAGAACTGGCAAATAATGATAAATAAATAAATATATCTGTGTATCATTGCTCGTGGAAGACATTTTTACGGCTGCCTTGTTGTTAAAGGAGGTAAAGGAGAAAGATGAGACGAACCATATTGATCCCTGAGGGTGAAAATACTGCAGCAAAACTATTATATAGATAAAATACAGTCCTACACCGTATTTACTGATCGTATTAAAGATTAGTGATAACGTTGCCTTTCAAGGATTTCCAGCTGAAGTAACAATTTCCAGATTCAGCTGCAGATGTGTTCCAGTGAACTGCAGCGGCACGCTGGATGTGTTTGGTGGAGTTCTGTGTCTAAGTGCAGGCTGAAGGCTGAAGGCTGTGTGGGGTTGTGAAGGATGAGGTGGAGGTGAACAAATGCTTCTTTGGCTTTTTTTCCGACTTCAAATTGACAATTTAATTTTAGCCCACTCAGTCTCAACTCAAAGGCCACGGGCCACAGTGAGCTATGCTATGTGGTGGGAAGGAGATCTGTGTTCTATATCACAGATCTATACTGACTCCTAGAGTTGCGCTCATCGATATTTTCATATAAACGACAAAAGAAATTACGACGTGTTGTGTGAAAGCCGTCGCTTGCAGTGATGAACCCACAGAGAAACATCAGCTTTGCATTTCCACTCAGCTCCACACGGTGTTTTAGCATCTTTTGGCTCATTGCTTTGGTTTGTCGCACAACTTTTGCAGTTTTGGTTCAGCCAAAGGGATACGTTTCACACTCACAAGGGTCTGCTGGGTGTGATATGGGTATATAGCACGCTAACACGTTAACCATATCAAGTTTATAATGTCATCACATTATCAACTTGATTTATAGATTTAACATTTGGAGCTTCTGCTGCCTCCATGTGGCCAAAAATAATCAATTTATTTAGTTTGTTGGTGAAACAGGGGAAGTTCTGGTCCATATGCCGTTTCATTTGTGGACACACTATCACATGACATTCTAAGAGTATACATTAATACATTAATACAATTTTGAAATGTATTTCATTTCATTCACATCTGGGGTGATATAGGCAGCATTCATAAAAAGAGAGATATTACAGTATTGACAGAAAACGCACACGGAACTACCAACTTGTCACTGCGACTTGCTGTCATCATCTCTCTGACAGCCTGAGGTGCACTGAGCAGGGCCACGTCATCGTGTCGGCACCTGAATTTGATCAAGACGGAGGCACAATGAGAGGCACTATTAACAGGGTTCATAGTTCTCATCACAGTTGCTATGTCAACCCAACTTTCGGTACTCGTACCTCTGTGAAAGCAGCCTGGATCCCTCTTGCTTGCCCACTAATGCACATTAGTGTCAGCTCCCGACAGTATACGTACGCGGAAACACACAGAGACCATTAACTCTCTCTCTCTCTCACACAAAGGATCAGTGAAGGCAGCACAGCTCTCCCAAAGCAGCTTGACAAACACACTTGTGACACATTGAGCTGAAAGCATTGCACTCAAATATGAATTGAATTCATTTGCACTGAAATAAAAGCACAGAAACAATTCAATAACCCACTTTTCTCCGTCTACTGCGGCGGCTCAGTGGCTGCACGGGCAGAACGAGTTATGGCTGGAAAAGAAAAATGAGAGGGAGACAAATCCAATCCACCAGAGGTGTCATTGTGCCTGATGAGCACAATGACACCTCCACTCATCCCTCAGACCCTCACTCGCCACAGCAGCTCATTGCTGTTTTGCTCCTGTTGTGGCCCATCAAAGCCAAGGTGAGGTTTCAGTCATGTCTGGCTGTTTTCAGCTCTTTTGTTTCAACCCCCCCTCCTCCCCCCTCTGTTGGCATTTATCAACTGCATCACCGCGACACAACAACTCACACATGACAAATAGAGAGATCCACAGTGGATCGAACGTGTAATCTGAGAGGGGGGGGGGGGGGGGTGAGGCTGACTTTGAGTGTCTGGGTGAGGAATGAGAGACCGTCTCGTTTTATGACGGATATCCTGTCAGAGAGAAGGCAGAGCTGCCAGCTGCTTAGAGGCATCACATGTACCATCTGACTGATGCCTGATCGCAGTGAACAATAAGACTTTCCCCAAGCAAAGTCGCTCCCAGTGTCACACTTTTACATTAAATAATAAAGAAAACTGTCAGCAAGAAACCTTAAAACTGAGACGACTATATGTTCAGTAAAAGCCTTGTGCCGCCATCAGCAAAGTGAACGTGTTCCTTCGCTGTTGCGGTGACCTCAAGACACCCTACGAAACTGTGTATCCAAAACACCATCACGGTTTATTGTTGTTAAAGCAGCAACCATGTGAACATGAACTCTTCCATGACCTCCTGCCTTCAATCGCACCAGTCAGCTTGATGCTCAAAGGACCATGTGTAGCTTCATTCTATGCAGCAGAGCAGTGATGTGTAATAGCTTTACATAGGTGCTGCTAACCTGAGTCACGCTGTGAGGAGTGATGAACTCGTTCAGTCATTTCGATGTCTAGTAATACAATAAGTAATGTCAACATTTCTATCATAAATCGTGCCTTCACATGTTCAAATCCAAGTAGCCATGTTTTTATGATTTCACCGATACAGGATATCAACTGGAGAGATTTGAGCATGCTTTTGGTGATTTGTAGGCCAGCAGACGTCTAGACGTCTAGATACTTCAATCAGGTTCAATGTTTTAATGACTATATTTCAAAGTACATCGTCATTAAATATGGTTGAAAAAACTCTCGCAAATCACCGACTCATTGCTCACAGTGCTTGTCTGCATTTCCCTGTCGCTCGGCATGAAACATACATACATTCAAATAGCACAATTTCATTCACATTTTTACAAATAAATTGAGTAAGTCGACCACTGAGTCGATCGTGGCATGTCAGGGTTAAGACACAGCCAGAACATCAACCCGAGGTGTGGCTCTCTTTTCAAAGATAACTTTGTTTAAAGGCAGCTGAGGGTTTAATATTCCTGCAGCAACAGTGTACCTGCGGAGTGATCCATATTATTTAAATGAGTCAACGCTAATGTGAAGATTATTCACTGACACGAGCCCCATGGGCATACCTGACCTGTGAAGTACGCTCCATCCATCTCACCTCACCCGTCTCTGTCTGCTCCCACTTTATCTTGTTCCATCTCTCGCTCGAGCCTGTTTCACAAAGATACCGTTGGAAGCTTTTGTACCTTTGAAATGAGGAAAGTGGATAAACTGCAAAAATAAAGAAAACCTCACATCGATGAAGGAAATGGGAACGTAGCTGTTTCACATGTTGTGAGACAGTTGTGAGTGTTGATTGGTCCCTGTTGACTCACTTCTTTTTTTGGCCTGTCTTTGTTATTGGCTGCCTTACCTTTTGTTTTTGCCAACAAAGGAATTTTGCCTCAGCCTGTACAACTCTATTTACATCTCCCTCAATTCCCTCAGCAATAAAGGCCACGCAGCTCGAGGCAATTGCAAGGACATGTGCTTGAGCTGGGGGCCTTGCTTTGTAAGTGCATGTGTGTCTGCATGCCTGCGTGTGGTATGTGTGTGTTGTGAATTCCAAAAAGTCTTCTCACACGCTCTACATGATGTTTGGAGGTGGAAAAATGTCAAAAAGGCTGATTTAGCATATGTAGAACATTTTAAAAGCATGCAAAATAAAACCTGCCCATCGCAGACCTTCAGCCGTTCAGAATGTCTCACGTCCCTCAACCTCGTCTCTAGGTCAACGCCCCCCCGAAGCCCTATCAGAACTTCACAATTAGTTGATTGAACCTGCCTCCAGTGAGCCATCTGCCTGGGCACACGGTGGAACTGATGTCCTCGCCTGCTAGAGGCAATTAACTCTAAATACGGCTCTTTCCGCTCATGCACCGCAATTCTCCTCCCAGCTGAGTATAATCAGGTTGAACTACGTTGAGGTTGAAGAGGGGGAGGGAAGCCTGCTCGTGGCCCCCAGGCTGTGATGGGTATTTACTTTCCTCAGATTTACTGGCAGTCATGCGGATAGGTGGACGACTGTCTTTTGACCCTCGTGGTCCGGGGGAAGCTGCAGCGGGGGTTCTTTTCGCGCCGCCTCAGGTCACCTCGGATGGAGGGGTGGAGAGGGAGGGAGGGAGGGAGGGCGGGGCGGTGGCGTGAAGGGAAGGTTAGGTGATGAATCGGAGGAGCAGCTCAGGGTCAGCCTCTATCGTTGGGGTGATGGGTCAAATGAGCGTGACATTGCGTGCGTCACCTGATGCATGTCCTCGGCTACGGCTAGAAGATGAAGTTGTAACTCAAAGTGAGAAAGAAGAGAGGAGAAAGAGATGAAGACACCAGAGAGACAAAAACACCGGTTCTGTGGATTTGGAGTCGCTGTATCTCCACTGACATTTCAATTAAATTGCTATCATGAGTGCCAAGAGCATTGTTGACTTCATATCTCGCACAGATATATATATATATATATATATATATATATATATATATATATATATATATATATATATATATATATTTTCACTCTGAAGGACTTGAATTACTTCGAAAAGTATTGGAAAATTCCCCAACTAAGGAGAGTGTAAAAGGGCCAACAGTACAAAGATGTTTTAGAAAAGTCTAAGCTCAAGATAGGAGCAGCTACGGTGATTTTCCATTCAAAAAACATATTAAATAGAAATTAAGGTAATTCCCCTCCACCGTTCTACAGCCAGACTTCGTGTTTTATCTTTTTTTTAATTCCTCTGGGGTGTCTATGATGTGAATGTCACTGCAGCTCCCTTCACCCGCTCAGCCGTTAATGTCGGCCTGGAACATGACAGATCTGTGAAGCCGATGTTCCTCCCGTTTCCAGCCTAAAATGACGAGCCCTAAGAGCTGTGCCGTGTTACAACGCTGTATTTCAAACCTATGGTGGTAACGTTGTTGGCGGCGGTGCCTGTTTCTGTTGACTACCCTCTCTTTATTCCTCCCGCTCTGTCTCCGGCATGCCGAATGCCTTTTTATACGCTGCTGTATACTGTACCCCTGATGTCCTTGAAGAAAAACAATGAAGATCTACAGAATGCTAAGAGGCACATGGGCGTAGCATTGATAGCAGCGGTGAGCTATCAATCTTTGAAACAGATGGCCTATCAGTCGCACGGCTTTGTCCTCGACATGTCTACACTGCAGAGGTGACCTCTCACAGATAATGCACACTGAAGATGATGCTGTGCGCTCATTTCACTTTAAAAGTACGGTAAATTTACTTCTTTCATAATGGAAAGGCAGCATATCTGAAGTACTGTGTTACATTTGATCATCATAATTGCAGTAGATGATTAACATTATTTCGTGTATTTTCATGCCCTATTTTCTTGGAAGCTAATGAAAGCGGGGATGAAATGTAAAATAAACGATTAGGCTGTAACCAGCTGCCCATTGTTCCAGCAGCACATCCCGCTTATCAACAGCTGCATGTTGGCTTTCACGGCACAAGAAAGAGCAGCCATGTCAATCCTCATTAACTCTCCCAGTGAATTAGAGGCAAAGTAGATGATAGGAAATTAATGTCTGCAAGGAGATACTTAAATTATTCAACAGTAACAGGATTACGATGAAAGATCACTGCTGGCTTCTTTCTCTCCGTCCTCATCCATTCTTCCTCCCCTCCACCTCCACCTCTTTCTTTTTGTGCTTCCTCCCTCTTTCCTTTTCAATACTGTCAGATGGCAGTCATTGCCCTGTGTGTGTGTATATAAATATATATATATATATATATACATACATACATACATACATATATACATACATACATATATATATATATATATATATATATATATATATATATATATATATATATATATATATATATATATATATATATTAAACCTTGCCTTATACTTGTGTTATCCCCGTTGTTGGTGTTGCCGGTACGCCGATGTAATCTTAAATTATAATACTTTTGTTTTATTCGTTCATCTGTTAATCCTTTAAGAAAATCAAGTACATTATATTTAATGTGTTCAGTGTCTCCTTAGGAAAAACTAAGAGATTATGTTTTCAGTCCCATTAGCAGGACGTTTAACAAAGAGAAACCAGTGAGCAGCACAGAGATGTGGAGGAGAATGCTATTGGCTGTGGGAAAAGCGTTTTCATGCTGATTGCATACTGTATGTTTCACAGGAAATAATATGCAATTCACATACTTTGATTTCATACTCAGACATGTTAATAAAAACTGTTTTAACGTATAAGTATGGCATTTCTTATTTTATAAGTTGCATCCCATGACTGTAAGACTAACTGCCAGGCAAGCAACACTAACTCCAGCAAATCACAAGTAGTGTAACCCATACCATATATCACAATTTGTCATTTTTACACTTTGTATTTTGTACAGATTGAACAAGCCAGATACAGCGTGTTCGTTAGCGATGCTGATTGTTTTACATTTGGACAGAGCCAGGCTCGCTGTTTCCCTCCGTCTTCATTTTCAGCTCAATGAAGCGGCTGCTGTGTGACAGAGACATGATGTAAGATTGATATCAATCTTCTCATCGAACTCTCGGAAATAAAAGCAAACAAGTTTATTTTCAAAAATGGCAAAATATTCCTTCAAAAACATGAAACAATAGGTTTGTTTCAGAGAATAAATCAATAATCTGTTCATAGTTTGCAGGATGGTGTTCAGGTTAACGTGTTTCCAGTCAGTTCATTTGTAGTTTTGATGACTGAAAGTCAACCTCAGGCTGTTTACTATTGAACTTGTTTCTAACAGCCGAGTTGTTTCAGTAGAATGGGATGTCACAGTCAAAACCTTCATGTATTTTGTCGCTGCAACCAAAAGCCAACAACACTTTTGCAGATTTTGCAAAGACGGCAAGAAGGAGCTGCAACCCGAGGCAGTGAGACAGACGGAGGGGCTGCGGAGGCATTCGAGGACCTCTTAAATCCATGGCAACAAAGATGGAGAAATGTGTATGTGTTGCAATGAATGGAGCCATGTACAGCTTCTGCTTAAATCTATGGAGATGGAAGAACAAAGATCATTGTGTCTTCGTCACTGACAAAGGCTGAGAGCGGATATGAACGAAACAGCTTCCTGCCGTGCAGCAGCTGCAATGAACTCAAAGAGAGACGCGGTGCCCGAGTTAAGACAGGGAGCGAATATCACATTAGTCGCTGTAAAAATGAAAATATGATGCATGATCCATGGCGCCACATGTCTATGTTGTATCTAGGCAGTACAATATTGCAATAGGACAGTTTATGAAGTAGCTGTTACTGTAAACACCGGCGTCTTTTGAGCATGAAATACTCTGTGCAGTCTTGACAATTGTCTGTAAAGAGTTCGTAGTTTGTTATCTCCTCTGGGCTGACTTCCACTCTAAAGTATTAAACTGAAGGCGATTGTTCACGAGAGGAATTATCTTCGCATCTTCTCACACAGGACGGCGTTTGATCCATATTCCATGTTTACTACACGTTCCTGCACTAGCGCTGAAAGATAAAACGCTTCATGTTGTGTGTTCGTTGTTTGTTATTGTTGTATGCATATGGCAATAAATCTGACATTGTTGTAGTTGAAACTATACAGAGCAAAAGTTCGAGCGCTGAGGTCTTCCTGTAGTGTTCGTGATAACACTTTGAACATGGGTCCTTGGCCTGCCATCATACGAGGGGAGAACAAAACAAGGTTATGAAATGTGAGAACTTAATTGATCCTGATGAAACATTTAACAATGACACAGCATTCCCAGTCTACCAAGCAGCTCTTTCTGCAGTGAATTACCAATATTTAGTGCTTCACCTCATAATTTCCACTTCCCACATGTGGTGAAAGTATTGTTCTCAAGTAAAAGTTCTGTTCATTTAAACCACCGAGTAGTGTGCCGTGAAGACGGAAACATATTTTGAAAAGATTGTACGCAAGTAACGAGAGGAAAGTGACACGTGTTGCTGGCTTTCGTAGGAAAACACACGGAAAATGAGCAACTTTCCGTAAGATGTCGTACGAACCGTCGTCCGAGGACACAATGAGCTCCGCCCTCCTGCGGCCACAGACGTCGTTGATTTATCGACGTTCTTTTGCTGTTTTCACACCGTTTGTCAGGATTTGTTCATGTGACTTTTGTTTTCACTGTGTAACAGATGATGTTACATTACGTGGGATATGTATACCTGTGAGGAATACATAGACATGCTATCTCTTGGAATGAATAGATTATGGAGGCATGTTAAACTGTACTTAAATTTCACTTCTCTCTTCCACAGTCTGGAATCAAAGAGTACTTGAATGCACCACGGCTGTTTCTGCAGACTGAAGCATGAATTTGTAAAATGTAGCCAGAGACCGTTGCGTTGTCCTTAGCCGGCACTGCAGGACGTCTTCAGAGGAGTAACCTGAGGCCAGGGATGTGCAATGACTCTGCACTAATTATCAACTGCTTCTGTAAATGGTCAATTAATTATTAATCTGTGATGGGTTATAGATACAAGACACGAATATGGAAGGAATTGTACCTGAGTTTAATCTCTAATTCTAAGGAGCAGTACTGGGATTTAGTGTATTAACCATAAAGTGCTCAGGCAGCTATATGTGACAGCAGTTGACAATATTCAGGTTTTGCCTTATTTACAGTATCAAGGTGCATGTGTATTTGTCCCTGAGCCAAAAACCCCAAAGAAAACCCTCATAATTAAATATCATTCTGAGTAATGGCACTTCCGAACAGAATGTAGATTCGGTGTGAATAACTGGGAGAACAAAAACAAAAGGTTCTCCCGATGTCAGCGAGGCCGCGGGCGGGGTAAATGTGAGGCATTTGATGAATTATCTCTTTATGCGATAAAATAAAAGAGAGAAAGGATGCAGGCAAGTGGAACAAAGGGATAGTGAGCAGTTGGGTTTCGTTCATTGTTTTTCCTGAGGTCAGAGAAAGAAGACAGAGGAGGAGAGAGGCGGATGTAAAGGGAGGAGTAATTAGACACTAAGAGCAAGGCATCAGCACAGCGAACATGCATCAAGCCACCGCCTTGCCTCCAAGATATCCTCTTTTATTCAACAGCTTTCCTGTTCGCTGACTGAGCTCCGCAGCTTGAACTACAAATAATGTAAGACGTTAAGCAGGGTGCTGATGGTGAAGGCAGTGAAGTTTCATCAGGTCACCGGAAAGCAGCAAAGTTTTAAAGTTTTTTCCAAACAAGCTGGAAACACTTTAAACGTATTATCACCTTATGAAGTTGTTCGGGCGAATGTGTTGCCTGTTTGCACATCCGGCAGATACAGAACAACACGAGCGTTCATTTGGAGTCGTGTCCAATATTTACTTTCCTTAAAGTCCTTGTGGTCTCCTCTAATTCCTAATAAAAATATCTGACTCTCGAACTCCGTCTGTCTGCTGCTTGGTGCTGCGTACAGCTGGTTTTGAGAGCTGTTTCACTGTAAATAGTTGCCTGTTGCAGTCAAACAACAACAAACGACACTATCGGAGCAGAGCGAGTGAACCAGAACGCTCCAGTTAGGGGTCGGAAAACCTAAAGAGTGTGGAGCTGAGAGGAACCGAAGAGCCAAGTCTGAAATATGTTTTTTCAATACACGTCCACATGAACACGTGATTCATTGTTCATGTGAGAATATTTCTTATTGCAGCTTTAAGTAGGAATTCAAGTTCAACAATGTGTATTTCAAGAGTCCAGAGTGGTGAAGTTGATTGAAAGCTATTATTATTCTTTTGTGTGTGGCGGCTTTAATTCATCTGATGTCTTTGTGACACAGTTTATCTGTTTCATCATACTTTTTAGAAGACGTTTATTGGAGCGCTTTAAAGATGACACATGCGGTAATTTGAATTTATTCAAGTCCTTTCTTTTACTCTGCCAATTTCATAACATTTTACTTTTTCCCCAATAAGGAAATGGATGGTTTCCCACGTTGTTCTTATCACTGCTACTGTAACCAAACCCTGTTGGTCTATCGACCACAGGGTCCCAATCTGTGGGTCAGGGCCCCACCAGGGGTCCAACGATAAATCCCAGGGGTCAAAGATTAAAGGGATAAGGAAAAATATAATACGTCATCAACATTAAAATATGTTTATCTTTCTGACTTTTCTCTAATATTAGTTGTTTTTTCTTGTAAAATACTGGAGACTTTGATGAAGCAATTTGAGAACAAAACAAAGTCCTCTGTGGTTGAACTGCTCATGACCCATGACTACGATGAGGCCATGACCTGTGACGAGGCCTCACAACTAGACTGAGCTTTAGTAAAAGGGCTCGCATGCCAGAACGTTTGGCAACGACTGGTGTAGCAACGTGCGCTCGCTCTGACACACATGAAGTCATCACGTTCTTCCTTTTCAGCAGAAAGGCTCAGAACCCAGATGACCTGAACCATAATACTAAAACACCAACAGTAACATGAAGAGGTCACAAATGACACTGAAAGACATTTCCCACATGTAAACATATTCAAAAAGCATCGACAGCGTCGCCATCTGAGAAGCTGTTCTAGCACCGTCCCCAGACACTGCTCAGGCAGATGTCACCCCCTCCCGTAAAGAAAAGAGCGAATGAATGCATTACCGAGCCAGCATCTATTTAAAACCAGCAGATTGAGTAAGCCAGATGTCAGATGTGTTTTCATATTAGTCACAGCTCGCTGGTAAAGGGATAAAGTTGGCTTCATCAACAGGACACGCTGGCAAACAGCCAGAGTTGTCCAGGCATATATATACAGGCGACAGCCCCATCAGCTGGATGACAAAGCTATGGCTAAGATAATGTGCTGTAATTCATTGACATTGCATTTTCCCACTGAGCCATTCAAAATGCTATCGACAGAAAATGGAGCTAACAGATGCCTCACGGGAATATTAAGAAATGAAGCTCTTTGACAGTCTCACGCTCATATTGATGCTCAGCTGCTTCTTTCAGCCCCAACTTTGTCTTTCTTCCCCTCTCTAAACACAACATGCCTGTTTGAAACCGAAACCTCAAGCGGTTCTCTTTGTTACGGCCAACACTACATGGCATGTATGTTTCTGTTCTCACCTTCTGCAGCGTGAAGATCTTTGGAGAAGTCTGACAGTGTGTGTTGAGGGAACTACCTGATGCAGACCTCGGGGGTCATGTGCTCAACTCCATGGATCTTCACTGAAAGCGTGCAGCTCTCTCTTCATGCTGTCTTTGACGTGATCGGGCGCCTGGAGCAGCTTGGAAGTGCACTTTTGAAAAGAACGATCCGAGAGTACATCCATTTCTGGGTTTGATGTAATGTTGTTCTGTGGTGAGGTTATTCTGCGGTGAACCCTTGGAGAGCTTCTCACACGTATTCCCCTATTCCAGCATGTATGTACGTTTTTTTAAACACGGAAAACCGGCCTCTCTGTTTTTTTTCTTTTCATGTGTTCGGCGTCATGGATGCTCCGCCCGGCACCAGAAGCAGGCTTACTTCTTCTTTTCTTTGTTACTTATTCAGTCTCTCTTGTTCCCGTTTATTTGGTTTCTGTTGATTTTGAGTTTTACAGTTTTACAACGATCAGCACGGAAAGATGACTGTTGTTGGACTGGCTTTGGGGAGAACCTATTAAATGTATGTTTTGTATGTAATAAATAATTGTCCAAATCCCTATTGTTTTTATTTATTACATATGCAATTCAACGCGCATCTCAGAGCATCGCACCAAAAAAGTGACGAAAATGAGGAGGGTGTCACGTTTCCATCACGACTGTTCAGCGCTGGAGCTGATAAACAAGTGTTGTATAATACAATTCATGAGGCCTAGACTGTCAAGTACAAGAGAAACAGGACGTGTAGGTGGCCAATAGACACAAGTGGAGTGTAAATACCTTCTGTTTCATGCTCGCTCTGACAAGGTGATTTTTCCTTGTGGGCGTCCGACACCGGGAGAAAAAGTCTCTGTAGCATGAAACACAAACACCACGGTGCTGCAGTCAGACCGAAGAGAACACAAATTGCAAAAGCGCACGGGGTCAAAGGTCTGCGTTTTTGCTGGAGGACAAATTTGGCTTGAAGCAGAAAACAGAGTGAGGTGAGAACAAAGTTCAGTTCTCTGGTTAACGAGGTCAGAGCCAGCAGGGCAGCCAATCCACAGCCAGACATGCACTCCTCTTTGATAGAAGACGCCCATGCAAAGGCCACAGCTTCATTTTAAAATGTGTTTTTGCTTTTTTGTGAGAATAATATCAACACAGCAAGAGGTGAATATTTTACAAAGAGGCCATTCATTAACCTTCTCAGTGCCGGATCAGATGAAGGTTTTAAAAAGACCTCGAAAGCTTCAGACAGGTCAACCTCCTCTGAACAGAGACACGCAAAGAGCTTAATGTCCAAATGTAAGAGATCTTTAGAGACTGGAGGCTTTTTTTGAATGGTCGATTAAAGTGTTGTCTACGGGGCACGCGTTAAGGCCCTCAGAGTACATTTCATCACCCGTACTTCACAGTAAAGTGGTCTTCTGGTTCACTCTCACAGCCACTCACGCTTCCTTTGCATGCTGACGACACCGAAGCCCTTCAAATGCCTCCGTTTCCCATTTGTGACCAGAAAATGGAAGAAGAACACTAATAGCTGCTCCGACGCAAGCAAGTGTAAATGTTTACCTCAATGTTACACATTTTAAGAAGCACGGTCCTTTCAACGCAGCACCTGCCTCCCGCTGACCTGCAGCCGATGGATGCTCAGCCTCAGCTCTGAATGGCACCATAACGGCCCGAACATAAAGCAGCGATGAGTCACTGCAGCGGAGGTGGAGAGAGCTTCAGTTTTGTTCACGGCAACGCAAGTAAAAAGTGTGACACATCATTTAAAGAGATGCCTGTGACAGATATGTCTTCTACTGAATATAAGTGTCAGAGTAAGAAGAGAGACAGTGATATTATAAAGACGAGGGCTCCCTTGTCCTTGCAGTAGAAGTGTGTGAAAGAGGCTGTTACTGAAAAGCACACCCCCCCCCCCCCTCTCTCTCCCCCAAACTCCCACACATTCTAAATGATTTATTACCCAAGTATTACCGTATCTCCATATCCATGACACTGGTCCAGCCTGCCTTAAATAACCTTGTGTCCCCTCATTAGTAGGACAGCCATGTCTCCCTTGGCCTCGTTGGCGCATACCCACACACCAACACACACCATCCCCCCCCCCCCCCCCCCGAGACCAGGCCAGCCATCGCCATCATAAATCCACGGGGCGTACAGTCTGGCAGCGAGGGCTGGGCAGCTAATTATCCAGTCAAGTAGGGCTGGGCATAGAGGTGACCCAGACTCTCTGGGAAACCCAGAGATACACAGAGAGGTATAGGCTGATGGCAAAGCATTGTGGGTCCTCCACTCGAGGGGATGGTCTCCGCACTCTCACTTCGTCACTGAGAATTAATTAATCAATTGGCTTCACCCACTTGTTGCTAATTAGAGTCACAGAGGGTCAGAAGTTAACAGACGCTGAGTGGAAGGTGAGGAAACAGCCTGGACAGGTTTTCACCGGATACAAGTCTGCAGTATTCGCTCTTTTCTTTCATTTCTCTTGACACATTTTGACTTTTTGGTGTCGGCCCAATTCATGAGTGAAAGCAATTTTAATTTCAGGTAGCGATGCAAAAAAGAGCAGCTATTCCCTCAGGAGCTGAGACCAAAAACAGAGCTAACAGGAGAGTTGGACTGATATCCGTCAGCTGAATACCAACATGACTCCTGATGGATGATAATATTGTGTCTTAATTATGAGTCACATGTGTTTTATGAAAGGCAGAGTTCAGATATTTGCATCGATATTCCCTCCAAATCTGAGCTGCTTGGTTTCCATTCATTTGCTTATAGCATGTAAATCAATAAGATCTGAAGACCCGCTCCAGTTTTTCAGTGACATGATCATTGCATGGATATGCAGTTTGATTTGAAACATCTGCATAATAACAGCGTAGCTTTGACACATATTAGAATGCAGACTTGGTCACACAGCTCAATCACTTGAAGAGTACGTTAGAGAGGTACGCCACCAAATCTACACATGAAGTTCAGTCTACCTGTCACAAGATACAGTCGTCCGCCGTGACTTCAGAGGAGGCTTCCTAAAGTTTGAAGGTATCTGTCTCGTGTGAGTCGTCCAACATGAAGGAAGTAAGGAATCAAGTTTTTATGCTGTCGGGAAATTAAAGAAACCAAATGGATGCCTGGAACCTTTCACTAGCTGTCAGGGGGAAAGTATTTATGATTCGTGCTAAATTCACTGAAACATGCACCATCTCAACTTGCTATTTAAACATTTTTAAGAAACGGATATTGATTGCGTAATATCTAAACGCTTCGATGCAAAATTAGAGGTAAATCTGGCACTGCAAGACCACAGAGCTAACACAGTCACACTGATATTCACACGTACGTAGTCCTGCATAACTCAGTTGTATTTAGAATAAGTAAGGAACTGAAGAGCATTTTGCAATGACGTCGCAGCAGCTGCGACACCAGATCTGACCATGGGTAAAGTGGTGGGTGGACAATGACCCCTTGGCCTCTTCCTACATCGACTTCCAGCGTCACCCTTGCTTGGACCACAACGATCTCAACTACCGACCTGTAAAGGTTTATGACATCCTGCAAAACCCATCCAGACATAGCAGCACCTGGCAGAGTACTAAAACTGCCCCTGTGGTAGTTCCCGCTACAGTAGGTGTCTCTACCGCATTCTGCCATGAAGACACACACACACACACACACAGAGTTGAAATCTATACCTGGTAAATATTGCAAAACATAAAATGCAATCAGTTGAACCTGAATGTCTCTGTAACAATCTTTAGATATTTTAAGAAACAAATCTATAAATGCAGACTTATGAATGAGTCAAACCGCTTCCTTTCAAAGTTGGCACTATGTGACTGTCTCCCACCTGGTGTGGTCACGGTCCAGTGAGTCATCTCAGTGGGGGGGATGGGGGGGGGCTCAGCTCAGCTGCTGATAGAGTAATACTGCTGCTCTGGGTATGTTTTCAGGGGAAGCGCTGACAGACAGCCGAAAGCGACCTGCTGTGCTGCAAGGTACCATGGAATTGCGAGGGGCACAAATATATGTTAGTGTGCGTGAGTGTGCGTGTATGTGCGCGCATGTGTGTGCATGTATGCGTGTGTGTATCTAGCGGAGTCGATGAGCAGACAGTGAGTGGGCTGTGTGAAGTCCCAGCATGCCCCGCGAAGGCTGGACCATGCGAAGGCTGGACCATGCGAAGGCTGGACCATACGAAGGCTGGACCATGCGAAGGCTGGACCATGCGAAGGCTGGACCATACGAAGGCTGGACCATGCGAAGGCTGGACCATGCGAAGGCTGGACCATACGAAGGCTGGACCATGCGAAGGCTGGACCATGCGAATGCCGGACCATGCGAAGGCTGGACCATGCGAAGGCTGGACCATACGAAGGCTGGACCATGCGAAGGCTGGACCATACGAAGGCTGGACCATACGAAGGTTGGACCATGCGAAGGCTGGACCATACGAAGGCTGGACCATACGAAGGTTGGACCATGCGAAGGCTGGACCATGCGGTCTCCGAAATGAGACGGCCTCGTTCTTCCTGGTTTCACCCAAAACCGGCGCTCCATGTACGGCTGATAGCGTCTCTGGACTCGGGAATTGTCGCTCATCGCTCGAAGAATAGCTCGCCTCCTCCGCCTGTAGGCAGCAGCAGCATTGTAAAACAACGAATTTAACTCCACAATAGCTGCTAGTACAGACAACAAAGCAAGCAAGGCTTGCCGTTCGTTCCATGTTGAAATGAATCGCTGCTGGTCGCCCGGCTGTTTGTTTTCTTCCGGGTACGGGTCACGTGATAGTGAGTGTGACGAATCAGGGCCGGAGACGTCATGGTTGCCAAGAACCAATCCGGTAGCGAACACGGGTGTGGGCGTAATTGTTTTCTAAGCACATCCGTGCCCGACGTCTACACTCAACCAAAACCCCGGAGTTTTCAAATACCTCCAACCCCGGCGGAGTTTTCAGGCTCCTCCGTTTAGGGTGCTCCAAAACTCTGGCGTAGTGTGGCTGCTCAGTGTAAACGTAGCAAAGATGGAGTAAAACTGGAGTAGTGTGGACTAGGCCTCAGCACAGAGGGTGTGGCGTTGGGGGGGGGGAATGACAGCAATGAAAAGACAAGAGGCCAAAATTAGCTGAAAGACATAAAAGACTTGTAGTATGACACCCCCCCCCCCCCCCCCCCCCACACTGATATATTTGTCGCTTGACATGACTTGATTTTTTGGGAATGACAGAATGCATATTTATGTTAACACACAGTTATAAGCATATATAACACAGACGCTGTGGTTTAGGGTGCAAACCATTACTAGCCAAGAGAAAGCTCTGCAGGCAAAAAGCCAGTACAGTCCCTCGGTTATTTCTGTGTTTCTGTGTGAAACCATCATTGTTCCTTTGGTTGTTTCTGTTCTCTGGTGCAGGATTGGGCTGCAAAACATCTAAAAAAAACAAGTGTTTTAGTTACAGATGCTGAACAAATGGCAGCTATATTTCTAGAAATTAAGTCTGAAGATGAACAGGTGGTTCCGGTACAGGCAAATGCATTTTCTTCGCTCACTTTCACAACAGCACAGAAAAGATTTGAATCAAATAGCCTCGGCTCTGTGAAATAGAAAAGGCTAAGAGTGTAAGTCCACTGCAGCCCGAATACAGAAACAAAAGCTGTCTCTGAGTGATATCCGTGTTCTGCAGAGGAGCTGAGCCTACGAGGGCTTATTCCTCGCATAGTGTGTATGTTGCAGTGGGCGGATGGGAAATGGAGGTTTGACTCCTGCCACCTCAGCAGTTATCTGACAAATCCATTTTAGCGACACTACGCTGTAAACTGTGGACGGACCTGCCAACCTCCCACCTCCAACATCAACCAGAGAGCAGACGCAGGCTCATTATTCAGGACAATTAGCCAATGGGCTGGCTGTCCCCTGTCGTTACTCATGGCCCATTTGGTCCCAGTCAGATGACAGTGCCATGTCCACTCAGGCTTTATGTCACTCAGGGGAGCTGACACAGAAAGACGAGAGAGCGGCGGCCAGCTCACGATCAGGCTCAGCCAGGAATCCAGCCCTCGTGGAACGTGTGTTAATGAGTACATGCATGCATTTGTCTGCTCCGTCTTCATAGATGGGGACGACAACCAACAGCTGTGAAAGGTGAAAATCAAAGGAGAGATGAAGACTATATGCAGGGAGGGATAACAAGCCAATAACACCATAACAGGGAGGGGAATATTTCACATCTTTTATCAAACATGAAGGTGCACGTGGCAGCCTCACAGCCCAGCAGGCTGCTGTAGTGACAGCAAGAGATACTTGAGGCAGCAGCCACGGATGTGTATGTATGGACACAAAACCACACACACACACACACACACACACACACAGAGAGATGAAACTGTGTATGCATGACTAATCCAGTTAACACTCTTCCCCCCACCAGTCTGGCATGAGAGTGTCGACCAGTTACCCACAAAGTTGGATGCTCCGCTTGTGTGTGTGTGCGTGTGTGTGTGTGTGTGTGTGTGTGTGTGTGTGCGTGCGTGCGTGCGTGCGTGCGTGCGTGTGTGTGTGTGTGTGTTGTTGGCCATGTAGCTACTACGGCGATCCAGAATCCAGTTTGGCCTCTTTCAATCCACGCTGGTTTATGTGCACAACTCTGTACATCCATTTGCGAGGGTGTGAGTGATGTGGGCAAATCAAAAGTGTGATTCTATTCCCGTCACGGCTTTGTGCCCGTGTCTGAAATTAATCATCAACCACAGACGCTGCCGGAGTAGTTTCAACCAGAGTAAAGTTTTTCTTTACTGTAGCTATTTATCTTCGACAAATGAAACTCCAATAATTCTATCAATGAATAAATAACACATTATGTAGTACTAGTGCTGTGGTCTATCCATCATTAGCAATGATTATCCTTTCATGGTGTCGGGGGAGCGGAGCCGATCAGCTGACATTGGCATCTATGGGTAACCTGCATGTGGGATATCTCCGTTCAGGTTTTCACTTCTTATTGGTGATGCATATCTTTATTACTCACTCCCACTCGGGCTGTTCTGGAAATTTGTAGTCGACCAACACCCATATGATTTTGTTGACTAATTGATTTGCTGATTTATTCTGCAATCTATAAAATTGAGGAAAACGATTTCTTGAGAATAAGAAATAAGTAATGAAAAATGTGTGATAGATGAAATAAATCTTAGGCGACTAACACTAAAACTGATACAGATATGCGTTGATCAGACACCCGAACCTGTGTCCTGCAAACCGCCAACTTTATGCATTATAGTAACTGTCACTGAGGTCTGAGACAAGGACTCAGACCAGCGGACTCAAGGTCAGAGAGAGAGAGAGAGAGAGAGAGAGAGAGAGAGAGAGAGAGAGAGAGAGAGAGAGAGAGAGAGAGAGAGGAAGTGAAGGTGGAAAATTGCATGCAATGTTTTACTATGATATTAATAACTCACTCAGAATGCTACTTTCTCAAAAGGTCCTCAAAGCCGTAATATTTCTCGTAAACTCAGCCCGAACCCGCCCGACCCAGCATCACTACGTTCTATACCTCTAGTTTAGGAAATCTATGGTTTTTAAACATGTATAACATTTGTTTGATTATATAATCATTGATTATATGATTCATGATTTATTATTTGATCACACCTCGAAGAACTTGGGCTATAATATTATCCTATGTCTATTGGTCTGAGGTTATCGCCTTCCCCACATTAATAACTGCTTGGCCCATCGGTTGTTAAAAACTAGGTTATTTATGAGAAAAATCATTTGTTTTATTGGTAATTTGTCCATGAACATCAAACTTGAATCAAAGACATCAATCAACCTTGGAAGAAACAAAGACTTTGAGGTGTGTAACAGGTGCTGAGTGATAAAACCCTGGAGTCCATACTGAGGGTTTGGCACAGATGTCTTTAACTCATTTATATGTTTCCACATGTTAGAGAAAATATTGCATAATACGTTTGGTGGGCGGGTTCCAGACAGCAGGGTCTAATCTGTAGGATTTATAAGCAGGTGAATATATTAAATGACTCCGGTTTCCATTAGGCATGTTGCACCAAATTGTTTATCGACCCATATCTCAGCGCTGACACTCCTGATTAATGATGTTATTAAGGAGGGCGGAGCGGTGGGGGGAGAAAGATGACAGGCTATTCCGTGATTGACCATTAACGTGTGTGTGTGTGTGTGTGTGTGTGTGCGTGCGTGCGTGTGTGTGTGTGCATTTGGGCATGTAGTTTTAAACAGGCCCATTCTGCCACATGTGTCTGTACACAAAATCATCACTTGAATGTGCACCTGATCACGCATTTGTGCTCTGCGGTGCATTCATGCATGCAGCGTGTCTATTGATGTCTATTAATGCACATCTTCTGATGAGCTGTGTGTAAGTGGGTATGAGGGTGTGAACGAGCAAACATGTACAGAGAGTCTTGACAAAACTCATCGAAAACAGCCCGACGGTGAAGTGCTTTGGTGCTTTTCCACTGCTGTTGGGTCATTTTTCAGCTAAACACGTATTCTAGGCAATTACTGCAGCGAAGACTTATTTAATAAAATCATCTCCATTCTCTATTGCACCACAAATTGAGGTGCTTTCATTGGGGAGGACAATGGCCCTTTCAGTCTGGTTAAGTGTTCAGCCGGTGTTTTGACCAGCATGCAAAGATTGTTAACCACATTCCAGGGTTTTTAAAAAGGACAGGAAATGATCCAAATTTCAGCTTTTATACCGGAATTATCCACTGCCGATGCGATGAAAACCATGTGCTGGGAGTGATCAGCAGACAAGAACCATTGTTGGCAAAGCACCCCGCATCTCTGCAGAGCCACCAGCAACACAACAATCCCCATCACCCTGCACGCTCCTGGAGGTTTTCTGTCAGCCGCACTTGATGGAGCCCCGACTGCTGGCTGTGATCCCAGCCAGGCAGAGACACTGCAGGTGGACGTCACCTTTGACCTGTGGCAGGCTGCAAGTCATCTGACACTTGTCTCAATCACATCTGTTCCGGGGCCCGTGGGTGTATGCATGCTTGGCCTCAGATGGCGTGTGTGTGTGTGTGTGTGTGTGTGTGTGTGTGTGTGTGTGTGTGTGTGTGTGTGTGTGTGTGTGTGTGTGTGTGTGTGAGTGAGTGAGAAGCGGCCTTGCCTCGCTACACCTACGACGGATCAGTCGGGGGGGGGGAGGATAAAAATGAACTAATCAGCGTCTCCAGTTGTGGAATCTCACCCAATTTATTTCCAAGCTAACAGGCGTCGGCTAATGAGCTGAAGCAAAGCATCCTCTCTCTTCCTTCTCTCTCTCTCTCCTCTCCTCCTGTCCTCTGCTGTTCCACTGGTGATTCTGCGGACCAAACCAATTACTTCTCAGCGCATCCGTTCAATGTGCACATGCATTCACATTTGTGTGTCCAATCACACATATTCACATTCAGCTCAAAAACAGAGAAATACACACACATTATGAATAGGCATGCTGTAGCCTCACTCTCACACTCACACACACAAACACACACACACACACACACAGCAAAACATCTCTGTGCAAACACTCTGAGCTCTTTGTTTGTTCTGCCAATTACTGAAAGTTTGTGGAAGGGTAAAAGGCCCGGTATTTAAAAAACACTGTGAGAGCCAGACAATGTCACGACCAGAAGATGTTATCAGACATCACATCTATGGAGGTCAAAATAACACCTTTTTACTTTTTGTTGAGACCAAGGATACAGCACAGACAGCTCTGTCGCTTGGCTGCAGTGGAAAAAAAAAGATAATTTCTTGATTGTATTAATGCAAACCTGCTGTGTTACATGATTGTTACCGTATGCTCACGATAGGAATTTTCATCCAGGTCTTATTCTACCCACAGTTCCAACAAGCTCTTATGCATGAGCTTGTTTGAATGCAAATATGCTCACACCGTTCACACACTCGCTGCATTGTCAGCTTGAGAAGGTTCATTGCAACGCTGCAGAGTTATGTTCCAAGATACTGTGCGCTGTGTCTACACAGAATATACCGTAGTCTGCAACAAACACTGACACAGAACAGAGGCTGTCTTTAACCCAGCAGCCAAAGCATCATCAGGAGCATCGTGACACTTCATGTATATTCAAGCTGCTAAATGAACAGCTGCGAGTAACAATATCCATGTTCGTTGTTTATGTGTATTACGATACATTTCGGGTATAGTGGCTTCGGAGGGAGGCCTGAAGGGACGGGCTGTCAGAGTTGCTGACATGGCTGTGTATTTCAGTTGGATAATAATCTCGTGTACTCTTGCTAGTTTCTCAACATGACCAACCCTCGCTGAAATGCCCTCGCATAGCTTGATAAGCTATTTCACTCCCATTGCCAAACTGCGTCTGCACACTGGTGAACGTCATCCTTGTTTATAAACTGTAAGAAGGTCTGAATATTATGGCTTGCAGAGTTTCTAAAACCAAAAACAAATGACTCATTAAAAATTGGCTCATAAATGCATCTTCCTCATCAAGTAATTACAGCAATCCGATTTACGTGTTTGAGGTGTCAAATGAATATCCAAAGAATATCCATTATCAAGTTCATTTCACCGTCACATGCAGTATATTCTCATATTTCCGCTTGCATTCGTGTTTTCCAAAAGCCTTCTTGGAATTCTAGGAATTCATGAAGGAAAAAACAATGACTTTGATCATCACAAGCTAACATCTTCAATGCAACAATGTATTAGTGTCGGACTGTTTGTTCTTCCAATCATTGTCCCATTAAAGGAAATATTTTAACCAGTTGTGTGTGTCCAGTTCAAACACAGCAGCTTTAACATGTCACACATGCTGGACAGACATCACCTGAACCCGCCCCTTTAATCAATAACTATATGGTGCCAATACTATCGAACATATCAGTGAAGAAGCATATTCTAAAAGTCATATAACATAACAGGGAATGGCTCAGGTGACCTTTTGAGAAAACCTTACAGCTAAATCCCACATTCCTGGAGCAGCAGTCCTGACATCATGGAAGAGGATTTGTAAAATCTGTGACAGTGAAAGGTCGATGGCTGACCAACAGCCATGGAGGAATTAAACCCTGACTACCGTCCTCCAGTCTTCCAAACTTCTTTCATACGAACCCAAGAGACGGCCGACTGGGAAAGAGAGCAAAAGAGCGATAAAAGGAGGTCGAAGGAGTGATAAGAGAGGCGATAGACAGAGAGGACTGAGCGTACTATAATCACACATATCACCATCAAACATTCTCTGCATATACTGTACTTCAGAACCCTGGATATGAACGTGCTTCGGTTTTTAATAAGCTTGTCACATGTGCATCAGTCGTCTGTCTTAAGAATGTGCAGCCGTTATATAATTGAATGGAATATTTTCATTAGTGGCAGTCTGAATAGTGTTATACTTAAAAATAAAAAGGGGGACTGAATGATAGATTCATGTTCCTCCACTGAATATTAATAGATGAGAAGTATGTGCAGTACAGTAATAAATAGGGCTGGATTTTCATTCAAAGCTTCAAACTGATAAATGTGCAGGTTTGATTAAAAGTGACAGCGTTCTATTGTAAGAAGAAAAAAACAAGTTGTCAAAATGTACATCTGTGACAGCGTTCATAGGGAAATAATCTCATGAGCAAAAGCATATGCAGCGAGCACATGCAGCAGCATTTGTGAGCGCAGAGAAATTGATGTGTCAACTCTGATGAATCATTTCATGATTTCAAGTCCTGGAGGAGTACGTAGATGAGGTTACATGGACAGTTTATGCTATTTTTAAACACACAGGACGTGTACCCTTGAAATGCGATGTGGTCAGGTGAAGCAGGAGACGATGGCGCCGGTTTCCACCTCTCTCCTTGTCTTTTACATGCTTTGGGTTCTTTTACCTCTGTATCACCAAAACCTATTAACCATGTGACCGCATGCTGTTAAGTGTCTCCAGCTAATCTTAGCTCGTCAGTGTTGACCTGAGATCGCTCGTCAGGGCCGATCCGCTCTCATTTGAGTCACAGAAGAAAAGCCCGAGAGGTCGAGCCTGCAGGCACCGACACACGAACATGTGCACGCACCGGGCGTCTGCTCTTCATGTTCCCATCATAGGAGCCTTCAGCACCGTGGACACCAGGCGCCCCTCTGGGTGCAGAGAAACAGAAAGACATGAGGAGTCTGTGCCGGTGGCGCAGGCTGAATCGCTCGATATCCGATCTGAGCAGAGCTTCATGAAGAAATCAATAAAGACACAACATATTTAAGCACATACGCTGTTTGACACGGTGCAGGGAAAATTCCAAGTGATGTCCCTCAATCAATACCAAGATCTAAGACACTGACACACCCCAGGATATAATGTGCCCACAGATCTTAGCTTTACTGTAACATTGTTTGTTTTGGTCTTTTCTATTCTGGCCTTTTCCGAACTCCTTTCACACGGACTCAAAAGAGAGGCTTCTTTTCACGGAGGGGAAGAAATGGCAGCAATTAAAAGGCAAGTGGCTTTAACGTTCCAATCGTATCTCTGAGCGCTGCTTGGGTAGTAATTAAGTCCTCCAGAGTGTTGCTGCCATTAGAGCTACGAACAACCAAATGAGGACACGCCCAGCCCAGTGTGACCGGATTAAAAGAAGAGGAATCAGCCCCTCGCTGCTCCCAAACGGCCACCATTGCTCCGGGCAGTCCATCAGTCTGCACTGTACGACTTGACTCCCCATCCAATCAGTATCAAAGTGACATCAACCTCCCAGTTGGCTGCTTAACGACAGTCACTGTAAACTGTATTTACACCAAAAATAATGACAATGAAATAATACTGTCTCGACGCTTTACAGGAAGTCTTCTGGGGGTATTTTGTGGGATGATAAATTCCGAGCCAAAATATGACAACAATAACTTACTTTTAGATAATATCACGTTCTTGACAACTTATAGCTGAAGAATAGATGTTGTGGGTTTCAGACAATGTTACCTTTAATACACATAATCATCATTAGTCCTCAACAAAGCCTTCTTAGTGTTATAAGGGAAAACATGTTAGCTGTTTGAAAATCCTAAAAAGGATGCAAGCGAAGCACAAAATAGGGTTGTGTTGGAATGAAACATCTTCCTCATCATACATAATATACCGGGATCATAGCCAGCTCTCCAATACACTGCAAAACAAGAACAATGCGTCTCCTTTATGTCCATGTCTTTAACAGTAGCCTGCATCAACTGCCAGCAATAAGTGCATTTAGGATAGGACCCCTTTACAGTGTTTTAATGTGGATCAGCTGGACACATTAAAAACACAGCATTTCCATCCAACGGATGGAGCTACTGTTAGCATAATTAGCTAGATAAAAGTTCATCACATCTGCTATCAACAGTCGTCACTTCAGCTGGAAAAACTGAATCTCCAGCTAGAAATGCTAATAGGCGTAGCATCGCTAACTGAGAGGACAGGGTTTAGCTAATAGCCAATTGATGGAACGCAAACAGATGTTATCATCTGTTCCCGTGATGTTGTTGACAGTACGAGCCTACACACCTTACACCGATTGCGGTGAACATATCAGACAAGCGCAGTCTACCGCATCAGTGAAATGAAGCCCGGCTCTTTCAATTGGTCTTCCACTTCAAGACCTCAAGAAGAAATATGACGCAGGGGAAAGCAAGGAAAACCCTTTCATTATCCGTGGTGTCTGTGGTGTGGGAGAAATCAATAGAGGTGTCCATGCTGGATTCATCTGTATTCTACTGTGTGAACCTAATACCCTCACATGGGGAAAGGAAGATGAGTGGGTGGTTTGAGGGGAAGAGGTGAGGGAGTTTCAGAGGCAGGGGGGCGCACTGGCGGGGAAAAGGAAGTTAGAGAAGGAGAGTTTAAAGAGTTATATATACACAAAGTTTTCAGGGGCACTCGCACAGGTTGGAGTAACTCGGTCAGGTTAGAGCGACTTTGGGGAACTTGAGAGACGTAGATGTAGATGCGGGTGGGATTCAGTGGCTGCACAAATATCCCAGGTGGGCCGTGCTGAACTATGCAGGAAAACAACCCCCTCGGTCATCTCCCGAGTCTAACGGATACAAATGGAGTCTAAGAAAACGCATCAAAGAGTAGCATGGAGACACGCTAGATACAATAACAGACATTTCAGCTTTAGAAGTCATGCTAACGAGGCACTTTGTTCAACTTCTGTGAAAACCCACACCCGAACATTCGCACACACACACACACACACACGCACACGCACACACGCACACACAATCTTACCACCACATCAGCTGTCAGTGGGAGCCTCATTAAGCTGACAGGCGCTGGCCTCTCAGGGCAGGCCAAGACGTCAGAGCCCTCTCCTTCCTGTCACGACATGATGGATCTCTCCACCACTGGCTGCCAAGCTGCCACTCAAGTCCACCTTCCTGTGGGCGTCCATCAGGAAACACTCGCCAAGCATCCTGTTGATCTTATTTGTATAAATCCACCACCGCTGTTCACGTCCACATCTGACTGCACGTCGAAGGGACGGTCTAAATTGGCTCCATTAGCTCTTCCCTGGCTCTCACTGTCAACATGTAAATGGATGTATGTTGTGTTTAACCAATGGCTCGCTTTATAGCACACTATATAGCCTGCTAGCATAGCCCGATGCCAGACGCCCACACCTCCAGTCCGTTCAGTGGTCCATAGGGTCTGGTGCCCATTGACAGCCATTTCTCTTGTTAGAGAACATCCCATCAAACAGAGCTAAGACCCATCATCTTTCTTACTATTTATCTATCTACTGTATCTATTCATCTATAAATTGCATGGACCTTTCTGTTACGCTGGTTTTGCACATTAAAGTACCACTACCTCATTCCCACTATAAACCAAAGTCTCACTAGCTATGAATATAGACAAGTATGTATATATTGTTTGATTTTATTATATTTAAATTTAAATTAAAGTTTGCTGTGTGTGTAGATAAACTTCAACATGGTTTTCAACATTCTCATCTTTTGGTACAAATCCAAAACTGAGATCCCAAAAGTTCCTGTCAAGAGTATTTCAGGATATATTTTCTTTTAACAGCAATTTATTTAATGTTTGATGTCAAGCTGTCTGTCAGCATAAGTGTATTATGCAAAAACAACAGAAATCTTTTCCAACCACAAAGAGATGAAAATAGAAAGAATCTGATGAGTTAAATAAACATGTTAAGCTTCCTGAGATCAGGTATAACACAGAATACTACCTCATATTTTGGACAGTACTATTCCATAACACGCGTTTATGTTTTTAAGGTGCATGGGTGAATGGATGTGTAGTTCTTGTTGAGGATCTTGCTGGTTGTCTGCTAAGAAAGCAGTCGATGAAAGTCACGCTTCATTAAGTGTGACTTTGTACGACGGCTTTGATCACTTTCACTACATTGACTTGTGACTTCTCTGGTTAGGATGAATGAAGTCGATCCACATGGACAAGAACACCACATGCTGCCGTTTCATGAAGTTAACAAAATAACCATCAAGACGGCAGCCGAGTCGTCGTTTAATCAATAAAAACCAGGCATGAAGCCCTGCAGTCAATTTCCAACAGCATGAACAATTCATATTAAAAAGGATCAGATATGGAAAGAAATACTTATCAGGACTACATCTTGTTTTACTCTGGGTAGTTTTTTAGAAAATATTTGTAATAGTTGTCATAACCAGATGTTATATTATATGTTACGGAGTCGATGGAGACCAAAGCTGAGCGACTGCTTGCTAACCCCTTAAAATACAAAATAAAAACTTTAAACCAACTTTAAGGTGATAATATGAGTTCTACAAAAAAATCAATTAATGTAGGTTTAGCACAACTGATCGCTGATTTAAGTCAGCACATGATCGTCTGTGATTGATGAGTGGAATGCATCTCTGAGTCACGATGTGTGAACATGTACTCGTGTCTGCAGCCTGTGAACCAACCTGAACAACGTTAAGTGTGTTGATTGGCAGCCAGCCGTCAAACAAACTCATTTTCAGTGTAGAGCTCAGAGGATGAACGCCCCGGCTCAGATGTTATCATCCAACATCAGTTCACCACCGACAGACACATATGGGACACAAAGTCGCATGATTCGTTGAGTCTTTTCCTTCAAATACTTCTCCTGAAGCGCATCCAGGCATCTCACAAAGTGGAAGAACAAAGACATTGTCAGCTTTGGCGAGAACAACCTCAGACACCTGACACCTCCATCGCCAGATCCCTCCGTCCAACATTCCTGTGTGCCCCTCTCTCTGTGTGTATCATCGAAGTGCAGCTGGTTGCAGGCGCTGCCCGTTGAGGTGGCAGAGCCATTGGACAGCAGAAAGCTAGTGGATAGCACACGGAGGCCCAGCCAGCTTGTACCAATTTAATGCTGACTGCTCTCATATGCGAGTCCCAGTGGTGACCCGGTGACCCGGGCGCTACAGAGCGGCGTGCTGTTAATAGCTTGGTAGATATAGGTAATGAGGTTATCAATTAGAGGGAGACTTGCTCTCATTTGTCCCTGTTATGATGTCGTGTTTTCAAAAGGGCTTCTGGGGAAGAGAAGCTACCTGTGAATTTGTAATTGTCATTTCATTAAAAGGACCCAGAAGCTGGTGTTCCATTATGGGCTGTTTTGTTGAGAGCAGATGTTTTCCAATGCGGTTTCAGGACATGCACAATAAATTACCCGAGACAACAAGTGATGATGGACCATTATCCTGAGAAAGACAAAGCTACATCACAACCAGGCAGCAGATCATGACGTTTCGGATATATTATTCGCGCTCATGCACACGCATAGTATGAAAAGGTTTGCATGTCGGTGAGCCGCCTTTAACGGTGTGACTGTGTGTGTTACAGGAGATCGCTCAGTATTCCTCACAGCCGCTGTGAGCGTGAGGGTCCCAGGAGGTGAGCAGACAGAAACAAACAGCCCAGGCCAGGGATCCTATTCTCCCTCCGCATCCGAAGCCTCGGAGGCCATGTATTATTCACATACAGCAGGAAGAGAAGGCATGCGCTTCACTGTGAGGGATGGCAAGAAGAGACATAGGAAGGATGGGGCAGAGAGACGTGAAGATGACAGCACTCGGGTGACAGGAACATGTGAGCAAGAGATAAACTGATGGAAGGAGCTGATACACATTAAGCAACAAGATGAAAACGTGAGATGAAGATGAAGTCGGTAGACCAGACGGTGTGCCGTAGAGAGCCACGCGTCTGTAGCAAACACTTGAGCCTTTCATTTGGCTGATTAGCACACCTTCAGTCCGAGGGGAGGAACTAATCAGCGGAATCACCTGCTCTTGTGTTTGGCTCCAACGCAATCCTGCGTGAACGTGATTTCAGTGGCTCTGTTGAGTGAAGACCACTGAGCTCACCGCTTTGATTGCGGAAGCTTCCTGGAAAACATGCACAGATACAAAAATATGACTCACTCTTTCCCTTTTTATTCTCACACACACTGTTAAAACGGGTATAAACAATGATTTTATATTGACAATGGATCACATTGAAGACTTAATTGAGCATTATTGCACAAAGCTGCCGTTCCCCTCAGCTATGAAAAGCTTTATCGTGAGTCTCAGCTCATTGTTTTGCTGTCAAACCAGCAATTCTACTGTTGTGGTTCGCTGTCCCTGCGTTCGTATAGCGTCGTATTCAGTCACAGCAGGCTTTTCAGCAAAAAACAAGGCTTTGAAACTCACGTTATCTGCACATTGCCAAGCAGCAAAGTTAGCAACTAGCTGCTGAGCATACATAGTGTAGTGGAGCAGCTGAGGAGCCAGATGGTTCTCTCAGAAGACAGTGAGTGATGTGGCTCTGCGTCTGCTGCATGTGATACGCAACTATTTCATTATTATTAACTTAAAATGTTATAATATAAATCTGTGTATTCACGGCTTGTTTCCGCTGCCCCCAAGTGGCCAAAATCAGTTATTGCAGGTTTAAGATTGCACCTGGAGCCTTTTTATAGCCATACTTAATATGTTTTCTTGCTTTCTCTCTCAGAGTTTAATGAGGAATTTGATAATACTCATTTGTTTGCTAAATAAGTAGCTACAACCAGGAGACAGTCAGCGTGTAGCTAACAAAACACTGGAAGCATGGGGAAACAGCTAGCATGGCTCTGTTTAAAGGTTAAAAGAAGAAGCGAGGTTCGGCTCCTCACTCGACTCCGCCGCCACCAGCGCCCAGAGGGCATCGTGTCCTGTTCATGGGATAACACTTAATGTGGATGCTTCTTGTCCATTGAGTCCAACTGCTAACATCTTCCGTTGTTGCCGTTTCAACAAATCTTGCTAAACACTTCCAACCGACCTGAGCGCCTGTTAACAGCCCATTGCACGATGTGCTGCTGTAATCCCTCTGGAAGCTCTATTTCCACTGAGCAGTGTCACATCACTGTGGTCATGCAGATTTCAGCACAGCGGGGTCATATTTAACGTGCAGCATAGTGGCTTGATACGACCAATCGTCTCAGCTTTGATTGTTCACGCTAAAATAAATCCAAATGAATGTGCTAATGGTTTTTTGATGGTAAAAGCTGCACACGGCACATTTGAATTCTGACAATGTTCTATCCATGTGTCTTCCCTCTTGCACCAAAGGCCGCCCACACTAGCTTACCCATTCCCAGTGTGTCATCTCTTCATCCTCGGGCTAACCAACAGTGGAGGTCAGTGAGGATAAGACCCTCTCCTCACACACACACACCCACACACACACACACACACACACACCCTATCTACCTCCAACAGCCTATCTGCTGCACAGACACATCTACACAGTTCTCCTAATTGTATGCACCGCACACCTATCAAATTAAATTTGCACACAAAGCCCTCTTATGCTATCACTTGGCTGACTATTCACCCACTTAATTAATCCAATTACTCAAAAAAAGGTATATCGGCCGAATGGAAACATGTGTGTCGTATCCAGCAGCATCATCAGTATCATCCCCTGCTCAGCAAAGCGTGAAGGGTGAGACGAGGAAACTTTCATCCAGGGTTTCTCCTCCTGGTTTCATTATCCTCAATCATTCTTGAAACATTTTCCAGAGCCTGACACCACAACTATAGACTCCGTATCTTATGACGGTCCCGACAGATGCGTGCAATGCTTTGAGTCCAGAAACAACGTGTTGTTTGTTGGTTTAATGTGTGGAGCAGCTGTGCCTTGAAACCAACTAATGAAGACATCGTTAGACTTCACATTTGCTGTGTGGAACATAGATAACCAAAGCAGAGCACACATCTCACAGGACATTTGTGGGAATCCATGCAAGATATGCAGCACATTTGAATATAATAAATAGTTTTTCTAATAAAGGTAAAACTTTGATTTGTAACCGTTTCACACAGAAACTGTTCGATCACTGTGCTGTGTTTGAATTAAGTCAGGCCCACACCTGGTCTGGAAGGGCAGCTTTAATGACTGCTCGGCCATTAATCGATACTGGTAGCGATGCAAGCTGCTGTTAAATATTTAACATTCAAAGCTCATCCCACTGATGCACGAAGGAAAGGTCTTCGTGTATGGAAGCCCTTTGGTCAAGGCTTCCTCCAGGGTGCCAGCAACCATTCCCGCCTCTTTTGTCCTCCTCCACAACGTGACTTTGCTCAAGGACTACGACAACTCCAGTCTGATCAACTTCTCCCCCGTATACACACACACACACACACACACACACACACACACACACACACACACACACACACACACACACACACACACACACACACACACACACACACACACACACACACACACCCTCTGTCTCCCTCTGCCCCCTCTGTCTCACTCCTCCTCCCCTTTCGTCAGGCTCCGTTGATCGTACAGATGACAGTATGGACTTCGGCACCAGTGTATCGGAACCAAGAGCTGAGGAGAGCGATGAGGGAAGGGAGAGGAGATATGAGACAAAACGAGATGGATAGAGTGAGAGAGAGAGAGAGAGCGAGAGAGAGAGAGAGAGAGAGAGAGAGAGAGAGAGAGAGAGAGAGAGTCAGTCCTTTCCAGAGCCTGCCAGCCTCTTTATTACCATAATGTCTGTGTTTTTATCACCGTGCCTGCCAACAAAAATCTCTAATAGCCAATGGGGTGGCAGCTACAGAGACCTTGCTGAACGGCGAGCGGGCCTGAGCGCTCATTTGATCCACAAGGCGTTTGAGCATTGCAGGCGAGGCACAGCGAGACCTCGCCGGGGTTGGAAAGGGCCGGAGGGTGGGGACACTACACCTTGTTGACCCTGTGCAGGATGGAGGGAAGGGGAACGGACGGCATGCTGACGGCAGCCAGTGGTCAGTGGTCGGTGTTCAAACACGTGTTCAAGGAGAGATTTGTGGACAGGCAGAGGATTAGAAGGCAGTGTTGGTACAGGGCTCACCTTCCACTGTGAACTGCTCGGGAAAGAGGCGCTGAGGCTCACACGGGGGAGATGTGTTTGAGATGTCAGCGCTCGTATGTCTGGGTAAGACTGGAACAACTGACTCTTCAGAGAAGGGAGGACGTGCAGGCAAAGCAAGAGAGACAACATGAAAGACAGACGTGAATCAATCTCAAACATTTAATCTTTAATCTACATTGTTTAAGATGATGGATGAAAGGTGATACTAATTCAAATTCGACCTTATCGACACACATATGACCAAAGATGCTGTAATCCTGTCTTGGTATTCGTTTCATTTGTCAGAACAGAAAAGTGTGAAGCAAATTGTTAATTTATGTTATTATTGATATTAATACGAAATATGAAGCATGACGCAACCATCAGACCCCTCAGTCGCCTACTGTACAGTACATTAAACCTGCAAAGAAGGAACTCAGAGGAATTCTAACAGTGATTGGAAGCCGCGTTCACTCTCTTTTAGCTCTGTGTTTGGTCTCTACCAACTCCTGAGGGAAATATCTGTTCCTTTAGCTGCCAAATATATTCACTGTTTGGTGCTGGGCAGGTAGGGTACAGTGGGTTTGTAGGCTTTTCTCTCAAACAGCTGCTGCTGGAAGTGATGCTGATGAGAGTGAAACAAAACATTCAAATTGCGTGCCGGAGAACCAAACCGATGTGTTGAAAGCTTATAAAGCTTTGTAGTGGAGGTGAGCGGATGCAGAGTCGGGCGGTAGTTCTGTGTGGGTTCATGACCACAAGCAAAACCTTTCACACACAAGCAGTCAAGTGATGGTAGCATAGCAAAAACTGATGATTGCAGCTTTAAGTTTGAAGAGTAAATCCAAGAGAAGGTATATTTGTACCGTCCACTCCTTCAGCCGAGCAGATGATATCACATTGGATGAGCAACGCAGCTAATATGATTCTTTCCTTCCTTTTTGACCCGATGGCTCTCCCTGTCCTCACAGGTCAGCTCTGGCAAGAAGACCATTTGCAATTCATCAGCAGTACAAATGTGCAAATCAAAGTCCACCACAGTTGAATCCAACGTGTTGGCTCTGAGCACTGACTTTACCTCCACGAGCAAACACAACCAACATGGTGGCTTCATTGTAATGAACTGATTCTGAAATGTTGCTGTCCTCATGGCTGGTGTGACTAAACCCTGAGAGAACCATCATACTCTGATCCTGGGTCACAGTGTGCATGAATGATGCCAGACTTTTAATGCCTTCTGTGCACTTTTGATCTCTCTGATTACATTATTGGGGGCGCAGCCGCCTCAGCCATCATCGCATCTGGCACACGGCAAGTAGGTATTAGCTTTCATAAAAGGGTGACATGACACACCTCTCGGTCTGATAGACGCTGGCACTTAAGAGTCCGTCTGGGTCGTTTCGCCACACACACACACACACACACAGCCAGTAGATACTATTACACATCATCCTCACCGCTGCCCGTCTTGTCATCATCCCCTCTGAATATTCAGTTCCTCTCCCTCTCTCTAGCCTTCTCATCAGACGTCTGGTGAATGTGCCACAGACGGTGTGCTGCTCCTCTCCGCCTCCTCCCGCCGCTGCTCTACGATGACTTGTGTCCTGGCTAATGCATTATGACCGGTAGGGGTGACTCGGGCTGGGCAGCGAGCCACTGGAGTGCGGGGTGACATGAACGGTGAGGGGGTATGTCAGGTGACACACTGATGCAAATGCAGCAGACACAGGACCAGCCGTGATGTTGTATATTTGGATAAGACCTCATCTGCATTTTAATAAACTCTGGATTCACTTACAGCGAGACAGCAAACCATCCTTTCAAAGGTTGTGTGTGGGAAAGATTTAGCAGTTGCATTGTAGGTGTGGAAACTTCTCACGAGACAACAAATACTACACATGATCTGGTTCAAAAAGCTTCCACTCATCCACGCTTTGATGGGGACTTCTTACAATGCAGCAGCTCCTTAGCGGCTGTGTAAAGCACACTATAGTGCTTTGAAGGCGGCGGTAACGACAGCGAGTAAAACATGTCGTGAAAAACTGCCGTTAGCGTGAAATCACACCAGCATGTCATTGAATTGTATCACACTCGTCAAAATGGCTGCGACGGAAACAACAGACTGCCATTCAGTGTGAACTGGAGGGATGGAACCGCTGACCCTGTGTGTGTTGTTGTTGTTGCTCCTTTCATTCCTCAGGTCGCTCCAGACAGACGCTGCTCTGAGTGGCTCACACTCATCGGCTGCCAGGAGACGAGCAGCGCCGTGTCTCTGCTACCGTCGAGCGACAAGCTGCATTATTGAAGCGTCTTAATCTGGAGAATCTGGATGAAAGTCATTTTAACAAGAAATATTACTAACATACAGCACTCAAGATTACAATATTACTGTTTTTAATAAGTATTATTGTTTCATTGTTATTCTTTGTGGATGCCATACCAGCCTTGAATAGTATTTACAGGCTTCATGCGGTGATATTTCTGCACACGCTAACACACAACCAGGCTGTTGAGCTAAACTGAATGTGAATGTGTCAGCTTCTTGTTAACTGTATTTCACATGAGCTATTGTCATCATGAATTACGATTATTATTTCAACGTGATTAAGATTCACCGGCCCTCATGCTCATCAACATCAACATGACTCATGAGTATTGGCCATTGTCACACTTCAGACCCTCACAGCAGGTGTTGCTGTTGAGTGCAAACAAAACAGGGTTTTGTTTTTTGCTTTGTTAAAATGACAATTGCTCAAATTTCCATATCCAGTGAAATGGAATAGAATATGGACAGAATAGACGCATGTTGATCAGAGGGGGCAGAGTTTCATGTTACAGGCCAACAGACCAACACTGGGCATAACACGGCACACACGCTCACGAGGTGGCAGACGCAGCACAACATCCAATTGAACACCCAGCAAAAACTATGACCAATAAAAAACATTGTTGAAATATGTCACTACTGTCCAAAATTGTAAATGAACTTACTTTTGGTTACTTCAGCAGGAGACGCCGTGGCTTAACGCTGAGATGATTTCATGATGGTCTCTTTGGAGGAGAGCAGGGACAAAGAGTTCAGTCTGTGATGTTTCTATTCCACAGTCAAAAAGAGATTCAACAGAATTGTTATTGGCACTTGTTGAGGAGAAAGTGATGCGGGAGTCGGCCTTGGCTGGGAATGACGGCTGAACAGTGGGATTCTCTTCCTCCTGCACATCACGATGTCTTTTTGTGACAAACTTAAGCAAACTGCTTTGTTTTGCAACTTTTTTTAAATCTTAACTTACAAAACAGCTGCCTAGGGCGTTCATCTGTGTGCGAAGCCGGTGTTTCGGTTCAACGAGTGACCGTGTTATCTGGTGAACTTCGGCTTGGTAACACAAACAAAGGTGAGCGTTTATTTAAACTGATGGAGTAAATCCAGGGCGTTTGTACTCGTGCTTTGACCGGCTGCCGTTGATCTGTGAAGTAAAGCTCCTGCTCGCTCAGAATGACGTACTGATATGATGTGGTGAGCGCATGTGCAGTCCATTTCAGAAGACAAAGAAAATATTCCAGAGGACGCGGCCATGATGTTACCTCCGATATAAAGGCAGTCGGCCATTGTGGTAGATATTCCTGCCAACAGAATAGGCTGCTCTGCTTTACTACATGTATAGAGGCTCATCAGACTAGTTTCCACTTTCTTTTAATCAATAATTAAGTTTATTAGTTCTGTAGTTTTGCTTAAAGTTTACACTTTTAGGATCTACAATTCTTAACATCTTTATGAAAATATTCATATCTTAGCTTACGCTGCCCCCTGGAGGCAAACCATGAAACAGTCAAGTTCATTTCCTTCCAGCCAAACATTATCTCAAACAAAAAAACAAAACAGATTCTGACCAAATGACAATTACCCCCCACCTCTTCATCCTCCCTCTCTCACCTCTTCACCCTCCCTCTCCCACCTCTTCATCCCCCCTCTCTCACCTCTTCACCCTCCCTTTCCCACCTCTTCATCCCCCCTCTCTCACCTCGTCATCCTCCCTCTCCCACCTCTTCATCCTCCCTCTCTCACCTCTTCATCCTCCCTCTCCCACCTCTTCATCCTCCCTCTCCCACCTCTTCATCCTCCCTCTCCCACCTCTTCATCCTCCCTCTCCCACCTCTTCATCCTCCCTCTCTCACCTCTTCATCCTCCCTCTCCCACCTCTTCATCCTCCCTCTCTCACCTCTTCATCCTCCCTCTCCCACCTCTTCACCCTCCCTCTCTCACCTCTTCATCCTCCCTCTCTCACCTCTTCATCCTCCCTCTCCCACCTCTTCATCCTCCCTCTCCCACCTCTTCATCCTCCCTCTCCCACCTCTTCACCCTCCCTCTCCCACCTCTTCACCCTCCCTCTCTCACCTCTTCATCCTCCCTCTCTCACCTCTTCATCCTCCCTCTCCCACCTTTTCATCCTCCCTCCCACCTCTTCATCCTCCCTCTCTCACCTCTTCATCCTCCCTCTCTCACCTCTTCATCCTCCCTCTCCCACCTCTTCATCCTCCCTCTCCCACCTCTTCATCCTCCCTCTCTCACCTCTTCATCCTCAAAACAGCCATATTATAAACGTGCCGTGTGGAACAAGCGAAGCCTCCAGTGTCGTTGCTTCTCACCTCGATAGCGCGGTGCTGTGGTAAGGCCCTCTCGATGTGGTCGTTGCCTTCTGCTCGCAGCTGAATTAGATATTTGCAACTCGGCTGCAAGGAAACAAGAAAAACGGTGATTTCATCAACTGGAAAGCAGAAAAATATTTACACAAATTGCGAGAGCCAAATTATGAAATGGTGGGTTCAATGAGGCTGACAGGTGAGTTTAATGTCTCCAGCTTTCTATTCCAGAGAGGATATAGAAAAGCAGGATGAATAGGGACACGGAACTCGTTGTAATTGCTGCACAAAAGATTTCAAAGCAACTCATCACACAGTCTGAAAGAGAAACTAACTGATGATTAGTGCCAGCATCTCACGGTCTCTATAGATAATTGCACTCCCTTTCAACAAAGGCAATATAAAGGTGACACACTGACAGCACACAGCAAAGCAGAGAAGTGATTCAACTATCAGCAGTTTTTTCATTTAATTGTATTTTGTGAAAACAGAACAGGTACTAAAAGCTCCTCTCTCAGTGATGGAGATCTCAACACCCTGTAGCTCTGGTGTCACCTTGCCGAGAGAGAGCAATCAAGTGTCAAAGTGATCGGAGTTCTTTGGGGTTTCAGGAATCTGGAGGTAAAATACCTGATACATTCTCCATAGGCAACGTTAGGTGCCTCACAGTGGGAACAGCTTCGAAGCGTGTCAGTTCAAAAGATGTGTAAGAAAACATCTAGTTATTCGATAAAAAGCCAAAAGCTACAAGCCTGTGCCACCAGTTTGAGCAGGACTTCTGCACCTATGATGCATAAGTATTGAGATGCTGTCTCCATTCATTTGTGCTTTAAAAGATGCTGCGTGTGCAGATAGCTAGCAGGCACAGCAAACACAGTGTGTATTGGACAGCGGGTGAGATGGGATGCAGCACCAGAAGCTACAGAAACACTGATTGAATAATGTCAGCTTCATGAAAGCTGCTGCTAAATATCAATTATGACCGGAAGCTGGTAATTACTAATTTATTTCCCCATAATCTTTAGAGAGTAATTGGATTTCTGAATATAAATATGAACAGGATGGAGGAAAACAGCTGATAAACAACGGTCAGTTTGATCTCTCAGTCAAAACTTGCTGACTTTGCATTTGTGCCCTCCTTAAATGTTGATTAACACAACTGCAACTACTCACAACCACCAGTTTCAACTTTCTTATTAACCCTACATGAAAACAGGTTGTTGCAAAGAATAAAATAATACATATCACAACTATTATTAAGGATGTCCAATCTTGAGACAAGTCTATAGATTATGATCATTAGTGAATAAAAGAGTTAAAAGTACTCGAGGAGTGAGTCTCACACCTCGTCCAATCATTAGTCATAGATTGGAGCACAAGCCATTTGATATTTCGAGGAACCTTGTTTGGTGAACCGCAAGTTATGTCTTCATGATGCAGTCTGATGAGGTATATGATGAGTATTTTAGTGACTTTATATGTTCGTACGAGTCATGCATGATACACTATAGATTAATTACAGTTTGAAAAGTACCTTCCAAATGTTTCCCAAAGTATTACCTGTAGCATTGAATCTTCATATCATAGGCCAACCTCATCAGACTGCATCCAGAGGATGTTACACACATCTGTCTGTGGTAGCTCAGCCACCTCAACGTTTGCTTGTGACGTCAGAGGCGAAAGCCGTCAACTGGACGCCTGGATCACGTGCACTGAAAACAAGATGCGCTGAACGCACTTTACACCTCGCATGGTGTGGACATCGCTTTGTGGTGCATTTAGCAATTTATTCAGCCTTGAACAACTAGTGCGGGTTTAAAGACGATGCATGTAGGCTGTTGTCTGGTAATCCTCCACACGATGGCAGTATTGTAACTTCATTCACTTTTTATTTACTGATGCACTTTTGCCAAAAGATGACGCCACAGCCTCACTTACAGATGAGCTCTGTTCCTCTCCCAAATGTCCAACAACCCTCCCCGGCTAAGCGAGACACCGTGCGATTTCACCGAGTCTGGGAGCAGGAAGGATTCCTAATATATGTCATCGGTTACAAAAAATCTAAGATTAACCGATTTTGTCATACGAGTTATGAAAAATGACTCTTGACTGCTGCTGAATGTCACTGCTAGAACAACAGACACATTTCATAATGATAGTCAGTGGAATAGTTAAGCCGAGCATGTAGGATATTGATGAATGCTAAAGCAGTGAACACATATTCACATAAAGGTTGCTTCAGCTAACATTAGCCACCGTAAATTACTGGTCAAGTAAACCTGTAAGCAGCAAAACCTTTGAGTGGATTGAACTAATCCAGGGTGCAGTCTATTTCTAGTGAATCTAATTTCCTATTTGAAAGGAGAAGACTGTCATTTCTGCATTGGCAAGTTATCTTGCTTTTGTTTTATTATATGCATTTGTCATTTTGTTGATTGACTCTTGATATTCACTGAATGTGGGAGAAACCGGAGCAGCCCGGAAAAAAACTCGTACACAGACAACTTCAGTTACAGTTCATAACACCAACCCTGTTCCTACGTCTGCAGACAGTCAAAGTGTTATTTACTGCTTTTTTTCATGTTGGAATAAAGGTTAAATATTTAACTGTAAAGCAGTAATACGTGTTTGATACCTTCATTTTTTTGCATTAAATCATTCTGGGATGTTTGCTGAGATTGATTGGATGTGGCACAGCTCTACCTAGAACATGTTCCACCAGCTCCACTGATCTAATCACAACACCCGCTGATCTGCAGAGGTCTGAAACCAGTGCCACTGAAAGAGGCAGTGGGGCAAAAATACTTTATGTAAAATATTCATAGGTTAGTTTACACTGCCACCTAGAGGCCAAACCATGAAACAGTCATTTCCTGTGTTTATTTCCTTCCAGTCAAACTTTATTCATTATCGCAACAAAAAAACAAAACAGATTCTGACCACCCCCCAGAATTACCACCCCCCCCCCACACCTCTTCATCCTCCCTCTCCCACCCTCACAAACGAATCAACTATGGTGAAATGTGGATTTATTGGAATATTTTTCAACTCGTGAATAGTCAGTCTCACAACTGAGAGAAGATTAATGAAACAATAATTGGGGTCCAGAGTCTTCACAGTGCATTACACAGCTCAGTGGTAAGACAATGAGTTTATGAAATTACAATTCGGTCTCATCTCTTTAAGTTTAACTCCAGGTCATGGCCTTTGTAGATATTCTAATTCATGTTTCCTTCTGTGGACGTCAGTCTTCTAAAATCTAATGTTGCTAACTCGTCACAAACTCCATCCGATAGAATATCTTTCACAAATAAACACGTCTGAAGGATATCCCCCAAAGAAACAAACTAGGTAATCATTCACATCTGATTAGACATGTTAATAAATTAATCAACCCCCCCCCCACAGCAAAAAACTAAATGTCTCCTCACATAGTATTCAAGCCAAAATCTCCAGCATCCGTTCGACCACTTTCCTGAGATGAAACTGACAGAAAGTCCATCTTGCGTCACACTCAACAGCTTATAAAACACCATCTGAAGAGGAGTGCGTGACAGTAACGCGTGGGCGTTTACATGTAAGTAATATAACGTGGTTGACGATGATATAAAGCATTTATTAGCTCAACGGCGTTGCTGTCTTTCAATCATAGTGAACGTTTACACAATCCCACGCGTGTGATGGCGTTTAGAAGTCAACTCAGTTTACCTTCTACTGGCTCAAAGAAAAGTCTGAAAGATTTGGAAGTTGTGAAATGAAGTTGAAAAGAAACATAATATTTCTAAACATGTTTTAACTACTCGTGGAACCAGAAATACAAAACAAACATTTCTGATCATTTCACAAGATCTAAATCTTATTGCTTGTTATTTGATTTTACAGTTAATTTAATTAAACTTTACATTTTAACGATCCAATACTGGAAGTTATTATCAGATCTTTCACAAATTCTGATGAAATTTCTCTTCGTGTACCGTCTGAATCGACCCAAATGACACACGGTCCTCCACGGTGCCTCACAGTCCTGATCCGTGTTAGAACTGATATCAAAGCACTCGAGTGCTTTAAAAACACAAGCAACAGATTGGAGTTGACCGAGATAAATTACAAAGGTATAAAAATGGCTCATATTCTATCACAAATATTAACAATTTCCTTAATAAACAAAGAGTTCTGGAGAAAACAACCTGTAGAATGTCAGCAGTCAGTCCAGTGGATCTGAATGGCTGATGATGAGGTGGTGGTGATGCGCGTCGAGTGGTTCGTGTTGGGCTTCGCTCTCCAAATCACATCTTAGTGCACGAAAATAGTTCACGAGCACCCACAATAAGCCACTCCGACCATCGCGAGGTTCATCTGGTGAACTCGAGGAGCCGACCTCACGGTGCTCTGCGAGGCTGCAAGTCAACCATTCCGTGCACTAAGATGTGTTCTGAGCCGAGGGGTTGTGTCCTCATGTACGTCTGGCCTTCGGCCTCTTCGCCTGACGTTTGGCTTCATCCAGAGCAGCGCTGTCCCCGCTGGCCTGGGCCATGCTCCTCACTCCCTGGATACGGTTCACCAGCTGCAACAGGAGGGGGATCACCTGCAGAACAGGGCCGCAAAAGATTTTTGGATTAACACTCTCACACTTGAAATATTAAGAAACTCTCTGAAAGGAATTCTGTGACTTAAGTGAAAAAGTATCAATTATAAAACAGAAAAATCTTTCTTTTTGGTGTTATTACACATTGTAGGGCTTTGTATGATGCAGCCAAACTCCAGTGAGGTTTATTCAAACTAAATACATTCAGAAATGTAACGATGGAGCAAGAAAGGGTCTTTGAACTCATTGCCTGCAGCAGGTGGAGGTGAAGATGTACCTTCTCGTGGTTGTACGCTGCTAACAGCAGCAGCAGAGTGAGGGGCAGAGCGATGTAGGAGCCCTGGGCAATGTCCTGGTCTGGCACTTTACGCTGTGGGAAAGCACACGCATCAACACACACCGATAACAGAAACATATCTGCACAGTTTACCTCACTGTAGGTTCTTAGTGTTAAATCATATTCTCAAACAGAAAACACTGAAGTGTTCTGTGGGTTAAACCGCGGGCTAGAAAGAAGCCTCTTACAGTGGGGTTGAAGGTGAGCGTGACGTGCTTGTGGTAGCCATTGGAGGTGAAGGTGACCTGAGGCAGAGTGAAGTCATACTGGGAGCGGGACAGCGTGGAGTACAGCATCAGCACATAGCTCTAGAGAAGGAAGAGAAAGGAGACTTCAGATGCATGCTCTGTACATTAAGGAGACTTCTGATGCATGCTCTGTGCATTAAGGAGACTTCTGATGCATGCTCTGTGCATTAAGGAGACTTCTGTTGCATGGTCGGTACATTAAGGAGACTTCAGATGCATGCTCTGTACATTGAGACTTCAGATGCATGCTCTGTACATTAAGGAGACTTCAGATGCATGGTCGGTACATTAAGGAGACTTCAGATGCATGCTCTGCACATTAAGGAGACTTCAGATGCATGCTCTGTACATTAAGGAGACTTCTGATGCATGCTCTGTACATTAAGGAGACTTCTGATGCATGCTCTGTACATTAAGGAGACTTCAGATGCATGCTCTGTACATTAAGGAGACTTCAGATGCATGCTCTGTACATTAAGGAGACTTCTGATGCATGCTCTGTACATTAAGGAGACTTCTGATGCATGCTCTGTACATTAAGGAGACTTCTAACCACCGAATAATGTAGACCAGAAAATCTGACTTTTGGTTTTAGGACTGTAAGGAAAAGGTTTCAGTAGTTTGGGATTCACAATGTTGTTTTCCAATGAAGAGAGCAGAAGTTGAAGCACATACCTCTCCGTCTCTGTCCAGAGGAGGGAAGTTGAAGAACAGGGACTGTCCCAGAGAGACGCTGTTGATTGGGTTGTCCATATTGTCACTCTTGTAAAGCTTCACCTGAACAGAGAAAGGAGTAAAAAGTAGTAAAACTTCTACATTCTGTACGTCAGTTCCATAAAAAGGACCGAAGTAGATCGTAGGGATAATAAAACCTACCGATAGTGTTGCGAGATGTTCAGGGGACGTGTGGACGTTTCCACTGAGGTCAAACTGATTGATTTGCCTGAAGGCGATGATATTGACCCCTTCGATGTCACTGCTGTCGACCTGAAGGGGAACACAGAGCTCAGTGTACAGACACAACCTGGGGCTCACTCCAACCGTGACCCGTGGATGAGGCTTTGTACAAGTCACTGTGTGATAATAACAGAGAATTAAGTGGAATTAAAGGCATTTCCAGCCCGAGAGATTAGGAAGCCTGCACTTTCCGGACGAGCTAAAATGATGAACCCAGAGGTTTAACAGTGCAGCGGGATTACTGCTGCTTTTGTTCTGCGTACAGAAAGGACCCGTGTGATGAGGCTGCTGATAAGTTATAATCACAGGGTTCCCACCGTTATTTTAACAACTCAACTAAGAGCTTTCCATACCCTCCTATCGAGCTCTCAGCGCCACGTGTCAAAGCAAAAACACTGACATTGAAAACGCTGTTACTGTTTGGAACGGAGGATTAAGAGACATGTTTAAGTAGCGCGTTAGGGTTAGTCCATTTAGTAACTGTTCTGGAGCTTTTCATCATATCTCATGATATTCATCAGCAAATGGAGATGCCCTGATGAACTTTGAAGCTCAACTTTTCAGAGGTGAGAAGTCCTTAAAGTCTACTATTCCATGGCAATCAAGCAAAACCCATCTCCTGATGAAGATCATCTGAAATAATCAGCTCCAGAACAGCTGCTAAATGGACCTGGTGGTGGGTTTCTTCTGTTTACCTCGTGAGTAAAGATAAAATACTTGCTGCAGTGACGAGTTGTAAAATCCTGTCTGAGTATTAAAACAGTCGTATTATAAACGTGCCGTGTGGAACAAGCGAAGCCTCCAGTGTCTTTGCTTCTCACCTCGATAGCGCGGTGCTGTGGTAAGGCCCTCTCGATGTGGTCGTTGCCTTCTGCTCGCAGCTGAATTAGATATTTGCAACTGGGCTGCAAGGAAACAAGACTTTCATTAAGTCATATGAGCTGTAAAGAGGCTTAGAAGACACAGTAACAGTGGAGCCTCTCAGATGCTTGCGCTGTACGAGACTGTGATGCCGGCGAAAGTGCTGCTCACACTTGGTCCTGGTGTACTCACCAACAGACCCCTGAGTCTGAAGCGACCCTCCTCATCGGTGACGGTGTCCTCGCTGTAGAGGCTACACTCTCCCTGCCCCAACGCCTCCACGGCCACGTCCCTCTCTGCATCCCCGCTCAGAGACTGCACCGCTCCGTAGCAGCTGAGGAACACAGTGCGAGACCGGGACACCGGTCAGATTCACGTGCGATGGACCAGCGAAACAAACGGCACCAAAGTACATTTGTTTACCTGTAAGCGGTCTTAATGCCAGTTATGTCGATGCTGAGGTTTTGACCCTCCTCCACTGTGATCATCTGAGACACCGGCTCAAAGCGAAACTCCTTCATCATGGGTTTAAAGTAATACTGACCAGGACTCTGAGGACAGAAGAGCAGTGATTTTATCAACTGGAGAGCAGAAATATACATACATTAGCTAGAGCATCGCTGCACCACAGAAAGAAAATGAATGAATTGTTGGATCCGTACCAGGTTATTAAAAGTTAGCAGGCCGGTGTCCTGAGTCCACAGATTGGAGCGAAACTGTCCTCCACTCAGAGACAAGAGGACACCTGATAGGGGAAGACCATCCTCCGATTTAATCTAAAGCACAGAGGGAAAGAGAGGGTACAGGTCATAGATCTCAATCAGGGCACGAGTGTCAGCTCAATGAGTGCAGATGTGAAAGTGGCTGCTGAATACTGGGATTAATATGTACGGGAGTCAGTTTTGGTCAGATTGTACCTTGAAGGTGACACCAGCCAGAGCGAACGCCTTGAAATCTCCCTGGGTTCCCTCCACAGGACTGAGGACGAAACCTTCTTTACTGGCACTGATGTTGTACTGCCGGTCGCTGTGCAGCGGACCCACACTGAGGGACAGAGAGGAGCAGACAGGAGGCTGATTGGATTCTGTGTGTCATGTGATCACAACACAAACCTAAATGACATACATGTTATAATAACAGATAATAGTACAGTAAACATTACACACATTGTGGTTCTCATACCTGTATGCTCCCATCTCATTAGTGGCCACAGTGATGAGTGGAGCAGCAGCTCCTCTCTCAGTGATGGAGATCTCAACACCCTGGAGCTCTGGTGTCACCTTGCCCTCCAGGAAGAGACCTGCGCGACCTGCGATGTCCACCAGCCGACCCGGACACGACTCTGTCGAGAGAGTGTACTTACTTTTCAGGTCATAGAGGTAAGATGTTATTTATCGGTTCTTTCTCCGCACACAACCCATACAGTTTGAAGTTGGGGCAACGCATGCACGCACGTTTCTCAAGAATACAAGACTTAAGAAGCAGCTCTAACAAGGAACACAAATAGACAGAAGGTTTGTCAGACTACAGTGTGTGTGTGTGTGTGTGTGGGGGGGGGGGGGGGGGGATCTTACCTCCAGTGATGGTGGCCTCTACCTCAGGAGGGTAGAAGAGCAGTTCCTTGGATGAGGGTGTCACTGTGATCTTCTCTCCAGCCCTGTACAGACATACAGTCTATATGACCTCACTCATCACATGGGTTCAAGACTCAGACATGACAGCATTATTACCAATAATAAGGTTGCAAAGTGATACGAGTTCTGTTTAAATCCTTCCTGACTACGAGTGGCAGTAAACGAAGTGGATATGACTCCACGCTCTGCACTCAGGTCGAGATCTTATCCAGCTGTCGCGTGTGATGGTTCGCCCACAGCTTGACATCCTGGCCTTGACTGTTAGTTTATTCAGCAGGAGCTCACTCTTGGTATTAACTAGCTGCTGTGAACATTGCTTGTGGTTCTGATCGTTTCGTGAGGTCAGCCTCTGGATCTGCTCAGAGAAGCTCTGGTTCCGTTGGTGTGAGGCTCCAACTGCCTCACCCACCACTCAGGCAGGAGGTGTAAGACGCCATGTCAACGAGAGCTTTAAACTCATTTTCAAGTCTGCAATGCGGCATTTAGCCCCAGAGAAGCTACATTCCACCAAAGGCAGCTCCAGGAACAGAGCCTGCACGTTTGGAGGCTCAGGATAACTCAGAACGTTCCCTCAGGGGCTCTGCTAGCACTGAGCTGGGGGGACGACCACTGCAGTGCTGCCCTGGCTCGGATTGGGTCGGTTGATCCGCCGGCAGCGCAAAAGCTGCTGCACTTCATGCCTTCGGGTTGACCAAAGAGTATAAACTGGAAGAAAAGCAGTAGAGTACTGACCTGGCCCAGTAGGAGAACTCATAGTGGAAGGGGCCGGTCAGCTCGTCAGCCTTCTCTTGGATCGGAGGGCTATCGTCTCTGGCCCCTCCGTCCTCTTCAGCAGCGCGGCGCTCTCGTTCCTGCCGGCGCAGCTGAATCTCTTGCAGCTGCTGCTCCTGCCTCTGCTCCTCCAGGCTCCGCAGGGGACCCAGCACCAGCGCCGGCTCACTCTCAATGGATGATCTGACCGAGGGGAAGAAACAACATATGAGCTGGACATGCGCAGAAGGATGACCAGCAGCTGATATTAGCACACAGGGTCTCCGGCGTAACCGCGTCGAGTCATTACTTGATGGTAACTGTGACGTCTAGCATCTTGTCGGTGGTGATGAGCCCGGTCATGTGATGCCGCACTGCGGTGAGGGTCAGGATGCTGGGCGCCGAGCTGTTGGACACAGGTGAACAATAGACACTTGGTGGAGCTGCGTCTTTTACAGCATCAATAAATGGAAACAGCATCTCAATGCTTACGTATCGTAGGTGTAGAAGTCCTGCTCGAACTGGTGGCAAGAGCGAGGGGTGACTTTGTAAACACCTGGACAAGCAGTTTGTAGGTGATTAATGACTTTGCTCCAGTTCTACAGGTAAGGCCTTTTGGCTCAACACACTGTACTGTAACGATGCACAAGGGGACACTTGGTCCACTGATATTTGAATGTTCTTCATATGCTAATTCATGCTGTGTTTAGCTGATGAGAGGTCAGGTGAATGAAGCTCACCAGGCTTGGAGAGGCAGAAGCGGTTGACTCCCTTGGAGAGGTTGTACACGCCGACGTTCTCAGGTTTGCTGCCATCTTGGAAGAACTCCTGTGCAGTAAAAACACATTCAGTTAGAGTCTGAAGAACTGTAACAACTAACACACACCAGGCAGTGATGACTCACCAACGTGATGGCGTGGGAGAGGGAGCAGCGCAGGATGTAGCCAATCTGTCTGAACTCCACCCCCAAAACATCAGAGTCCAGAACCTCCACCTCCATAGACTTGTGCTTCCAGCACCACTCCTCATGAGGAATACTCACTGACGGGTCAAGAGACAACACTAACAATCAACCAGCAGACTAACAGTCACATAACAGATGTGAACGTCTGTTGAAGAGGAGGAAACCGTGATCACTTCAGGTCGAGGCTCATCTTATGATTATCATTATAACATCATCAAAGTAAACTTCTTTCACTACTTGTGCCCGGCAACAATACAAGCTGAGTAAACGTACCTTATTAAAAGATGCTGCGTGTGCAGATAGCTAGCAGGCACAGCAAACACATAGTGTGTATTGGACAGCGGGTGAGATGGATGCAGCACCAGAAGCTACAGAAACACTGATTGAATAATGTCAGCTTCCTGAAAGCTGCTGCTAAATATCAATTATGACCAGAAGCTGGTAATTACTAATTTATTTCCCCACAATCTTTAGAGAGTAATTGGATTTCTGAATATAAATATGAACAGGATGGAGGAAAACAGCTGATAAACAATGGTCAGTTTGATCTCTCAGTCAAAACTTGCATGCTGACTTTGCATTTGTGCCCTCCTTAAATGTTGATTCACACAACTGCAACTACTCACAACCACCAGTTTCAACTTTCTTATTAACCCTAAATGAAAACAGGTTGTTGCAAAGAATAAATATCACAACTATTATTACAGATGTTTTGTGTTATTGCTGGTGAGTCCTGACCTTTGTATTTCCCTGGTAGAACATCGTCAAAGGAGAAGCCGATGACGTCACTGCTGCCGGTCAGAGCCAGCGTCCTCCTCTCGCCCGGCCGACTCACCGGCTGCAGGGTCACCGACGGGTCGTCACAGGAGGCTGGAGGTCAGTCAGAGCACAGGAGCTCAGTGACAAGGTGTCGCGGTTATACGGGGTTGAAGCCACACTTCTGACAAAGACTGTATTCTAAAAACAAACGTAAATAGAACAGGTCCTCACCTAAACAGTGGACATTCCCAGAGACAGAAGCCATGAATTGGGTGAAAAGTAGGTCTGTGAGGGGCTGGTCCACCAGGGAGACCTCCAGGGCCCGAGGCTGCAGAGCAAGGCCCGCCTTCACCTCCGACTCGGGGAGGGATACCTGAACACGGTGAAGTATAACCAAAGTTACCTTGTAGAGATCAAAGCTTTTAATATACTGTGTAAGCACTGAAATCAATCATATCTCTAGTGTAGTAATAATATTGGCAATCTGAAGAAGGGATGCTTCTTGTTCATTTAATTATTAACTGAAACTGTGTGCTAATCAAATGTCGGTTTTCAGATATTTTAGTCAAATTAGTGAATTTGGGACGGACAAGCTGAAAGCTTTGAGGCATAATGAACTAGATGCTGCCGGTCTTACATGGACACTGTAGTCTCCAGGTTTGGCCTGGAAGCAGAAGGCCCCCTGCGGGTCGGAGTCGATGGTCTTGCTGGAAGCCTTGTCTTGGCCCTGGTGTGTCAGAGTGACCTTGTAGCGGCCCTGCTGCTTCATGCCCTCCGGCAAGCGGCTGATGGAGATCTGGCCACACACACTGAACCTGGTGTGGGACCAACAGAAGCGTTCAGATCAAGCTAATTAGCAACGTGGTTGTACAAAGCTGAGAGAATGTATTCAGGCCAGACGTACCCAGCGGTGATGATGTCAGGAAGCTGGGGTGTGTTGGGGGCGATCTTCACTGTGATTGGCTCAAACAGCATGAGCTTCTTGCTGACGCGGATGGTGTATGTACCAGCCGTCATGTTCTCCAACCGGAAAGAACCGTCCTCCTTGCTGACGACTGTGAGGACAGAGCAGCAGAGTAAGCTGTAGTGTTACAATATTTAGACACTTTTGTTGCTTTTCAAACTGAAGCATGGAGTCTTCCAGCACAGCTACCTCTCATCTGATTGTTGAGGGACACCGTGGCATCGGGGACGCCTTCCCCACCGACACCGTTGAGAACTCGGCCGGTCACGGAGAAGCCCATGACGCGGAAGATGGGCTGCGGGAAAAGCAAAAGAAAGAGCGTCACACGACAAAAAGTGGAAGCGTGCATAAAATGTAGTCGCAGTCACAAGACAATGACAAACACTAAAACTAGTATTGAGATATAATTGTATTCTTTACCTCCAGCTTCAAGCTGTTGTGTTCCACCTTGAAATTCATCCGAGAAGGAGCGACATCAAACGTGATCCTTTCTCCCCGGTAGAAGGGCACCTTAAGGGAGGGAGTTCACAGGAGCAGAAATCATCTATTTACAAGAGATGTTCAAGTTAAAATATCATGAAGTCGAATGACGCCTGCCATTGGTGTCGCCAAATCAACCAGGAGTGAAATCTTAACGAGTACAGCTTTAGGTGAAATTAGAAATGGCGACGGCCCTTCTTCTGCTCTTCACAGAGAGCTTAGAGCTTACCACGGTGTACTCGCCGCTGGCCAGTGAGGGGAAGACGAAGATCCCATCTTCCCTGGATAGAGCGCTGCACAGGTAGACCAGGGAGCTGTCCCCAGGATCGGCCCCCTCCACTGGAGATGTGTTACAGCCCCCAACGTCCTGAACACACATCAAATAAACATGGAGCAGTTACCTAGTTTTGTGCTTATAATTCACCCAAAATCATCCATTTTGACTCCTCGCAGTTTCTAAAGATATGAAATAATAATGTTGGTTCACCTCTTTCTTGACTGTGGCCGAGTACAGCAGGAAGGTGACCTCTTTCATGGGCTCTCCGTCACTGCGGACCTCTCCCGAGGCATCGTAGCCTCCAACCACCAGATGGTCGTCAGCCGGGGCGTTGGCGTTGGACACGAGCACTGAGGTGGTGCTCTGCAGGGAGACGGAAAAGGTCACCGTGGAAGTTACAGCGAGGACGAGATCATTCGTGATGAACCTGCTGATCTATTCCAACTCTGTCCCAAAGGTCTCCACTCAGCAGTGTGTTGTTGTAGTGCGAGCTGTCACCTCTCGGACGATCAGCCTCATGAAACATTACCACCACAAACTAAAGACCTTTGTCATTCAGAGGATGCATGGCTTGGTTTCCTACTCTGGGATTCTGGAGAGATTTATCATCATGTTGATCAAATCTCAAGTCAAAAAAAAAAGTGTTCAATTTTGCACCAAATCTGTGTAATAAACGGTTTTACTCCAAAAATTGCTGCAACATCTTCTGAGACATAAGTGAGTATGAGGATGGCATCATATGGTTCCACCATGATGTCCTATTTATTTTTAATTTATGACTAGAACAACTTGACAAACTGCTGAGCTGAATTTAAATGAATCTTCAGGTTCCCAGCTTTCACACGATTTATACTACTGTGTGGCATAAACTGTTGACGTGATATCTCCCCCCAAATATCCCCAGCGTTCCCCTAAAAACAGATAATTAATGTTGGGTTCACAGGAAGGTTTGCTAGCTCATCACTCCACAGACTTTCTATCTCCAGTCAATGACAAAGCAAACCGAAAAACCACCACCTGAACTCAAACGGTCCTTAAAAAAGGCTTTGGCGACATCACATACAATACATTCATGTTTCTCTGTAGTCTGTGCGTGTTGAGAAGGTCTAATGAAAAACTGAAGTGAAGGTACCGACCTGCTCCAGAGTCCAGGAGGGATGAGCAGCTGTGATGTCATAATTTCCAGGGAGTACTTTTAGAAAGGTGTACCTGTTTTAGGAAGACCAAAAAAAGGGAAGCCATTGAAATAGCGAACAATTTAAGAGACGCATGTTTACTGCAGAGTAACTCGTGTGAAGCCTGAACAAAAAGAACAGGTGAGAGCCACTTACTTTCCTCCAGGCTGTGTGACGACACTCTGAAGTCTCTCCTCGGTTCCCGCTCGGGTCAGTCTGACTTCCACAGCAGCTGGACCCAGGAGATGGCCTTTACTCAGAACCTGAAGGTGTGCAGAGAAGCTCTTAGGGTGTTCAGGACAACATGCGTCCATTAATGAGGCATGAAATCCTTCAGACTTCTCACCGTTCCTGAGACTGAAAAGCCAGTGAAAATAAAGTTGATGTCCTCTTCTTTTGTGCAGATGTCACTCACTCCATCCACATGGAGGTCAACACTGGTTGGCTCTGGTGAGAGGTAACACCCAGATGAAGCAAGAACATCAATAATGCAAACATTCTTTGAGCATTTCGTGGACAACAGCTGACTTAAACGAAATCTGGTCAATTTTGAGGATGTGGGTGTTTATGTAATCTTACCAAAGCTCCACCCAAGAGGCGGCTCGATCTTCAGAACAAAGTCTCCCTGTGTGAAAGAGACACGTCTTAGATTACAATCATCACCAGTGGAACAAAAAGAAAGTTAGAAGTTCTCAACGGAGTGAATCTCATACCTTGTCATAGAGCGGGATCATGAAGTAGCCATTGATTGGAGCACAATCCGTTTGATATTTCAAGGAACCTTGTTTGGTGTACAGTTTGATCTGATCATGAAAGAAGACAGAACATGATCATTAAATCATTATATTAACTAAACCTTAACTACTATAACAGGGGTTCGGTGTCTGTCGCTTTAATACAACGCTGATTGGCTAATTGGTTGAGTAATTAGTATCAGCTGTCATTCACAAACTGATCAGTCTACCTGGGATTTAGTTAATGTCACCAATTAGGCAAATGGCTAATCCGATGGAGCCTGTGAATGAGCAAGGACTGTTAGCTAGTTAGCATTTAACGTATTCCTGCTCAACAGACAGGTTTAAGAGTGAACAGCGTTTAACACAAATAACGTATAACAGTAATGTAATATTATATATGCCAACATAATCAATGGGGTTTTCAGTAATAAACCGTGACCGCGCAGAGAAAACATCCGCAGTAGCAAACTAGCAGATAACGTTAGCTACATTGACGTAAAAACAACGTCACAGACATTGTCCCAATTTTGTGTTGGCCAGCAAGAGAAAGCAGCCATTGAGATAACGTGGACTGCTGTTGTGGTCATTTCATTCAAACTGCCAGTCAAGCAAATCTCCGCCTAACCTTTAGCTTACTACGATGAACCTGCTAGCTGTTAGCTAGCAGCTAGCGAGCCACTCTCACCTCGATCAGGGAGTAGTTGATCTCAACGTCGGATTTCACAAACCCCCCGCATGCCACCACTATGTCATCGGAGGACACGGTGGAGAACTGGGTATAGGTGATGCAGAATAACAGCCAAAGGGCTCCTACGTCTGCCCGGATCGTAATTCTCAACATCTCTTCTTTTTTTTTTTTTTAGCTGACTGATCTCTCGATGAGCAACAGCACGCTGCCTCCGGTTCCGTACCAGCTGAGCTGCTGTCATTGTCAGAGCAAAGCTCCGGGAGCAGCGCCCTCTGCTGGCTCGGAGGTAGTACAGCAGCGAGACCGTCATGAGGTAAAAAGAGGAAATAAAAATATTGTTTTGATAAATTTCAGCATTTATTTTCCAGTCACCGCAGTTATACAATGCGCATCATAATAAAGTAGAACAGCATTTATAAAATAGTATTTTTACACAAACGTTATATATGCGAGTAACAAAAATGGTCCGTTTTCCACCCTTTTCCAACTTAAATGTGGATTTACATGTTCAGTGATCCACACTTTAAGGATTGTTGCAAAAGTCAGAACATTTAATTTGATATAGAACAGTGTTTATCAGAGGTATTGGGAGTGAAATGAAATTGTAATCCATCCACTTGAATAAAAGGATGCATAGAGGTATCCGCCGAGTTGGATTATTCTTTTTTTCTATCAATGATATCTAAGAAACTTATACTAAATCACTGGAAATCCCCCCTACACTGGAAAATAGGGAAGAAAATAATTGTGCGTGTGTGTGTGTGTGTCGTTACGATTCTTTGTTTTTGTTTGGTAGGTGAGGGAAGTGTATATGATGTAGACTTTATACACAGTCACAGTGATGGTTAAATGGTGACATGATTACAGATTAGTATTTTGAAATGCATTTGTTCTTTGCATTATTGTACACCCACAGTGATTCTGATAGTGACAAATGGCAAAAACACACAAGACACAGCATGAACACACTGCAATGTCAACACAAAAGTTATAAAAGTAAGAAAACACTAGTGTTAATACATTTAAAGTGCATACAATTCAGAAAGATTTTTCAAACTCCAGTGGTTATAGTGATGCAAGTCCTTCTCAGAAGGAAAAGATGCACGCCACAGCAAAACAACACCACAAAACATCTGAGCAGCAATGATCGTTCTGGTTTAAAAATACTTGAACATTGTGGCCTCCTAATAGTTTCATGATCGTCAGACTGTCAACAAAAGAACACGGAAAAGACACACCAAACAAATGTAAGCCGGTCTGTAGCAGCTCACATCATTTAAGGTATTACTTTGGTTTTAAACTCCGGTCATCTGTCCAGTCTCTGCTCTTTTGGTGTGTGACATCAGGCCCCTTCCTCACACGTGTGTGGAGGAGTCCGGCTGCGAGTGTGCCAGAAACACACCTTCATTGAAATTGTTGGAGAAGCTGGTGTGGTAGCTGGGGCTGCTCCTGCTGCTGCTCCTGCGGGGCTGGGATTTGGACACCGGGGATTTGATGGCTGAGAGCCTCTGGGCCTGGCACAGCTTTTGGATCAAGAAGCGCTTGTCACGGCCGTCCTGGGAAAACAAAACAAAAAACAGAAAGTAGATCCCAATTATTTTTTGCAAAAACTCAAATGCTGATCAAGCTGGGTCCATGTATGATTAAGAAAAGAGAAATAGAAGAAGGTGAATAAACTTGAAACACCTACCATAGCTAGCTGCTCCCTCAGCTGGTTGATAACTCTCTTGTGAGCTCCAGCTAGTGCGATCACATAAAACATGGCCAAGCTGCACGGGGAAATGACAAAAATCACAACCGAGCAGAGAAAAGACCACTCGTTATCAACCGTTAAAATGCTGGAATACCAGACGGACACACGTACCACGTGACAACGAAGAAGGACACAGCGAAGGGCTCTGACGAGAGAGCGAAGAGGAGCGTTTTGATTCCGTGAGGCAGCTCGGCTACTGTTGTCGGCAGCACCTCCCACGACGTGGTGTAGTTAACAAACGGTCCACAGGCCCAGGAAGAGTTTATTCTGTGCACACGTAGACAGCAGCAGCAATGAGCGACGCTTCACTCACTCTGACGGTGACGTTCAGAAGACGCGGCCCAGTGAAGTGAAGATAGAACACAGCATGGTTGAGGACGGTGCATTACTCACTGAGCCACACTAAAGGTGACGGGCAGACAGGCCAGAGCCAGGCCGATCAGCAGCACGGCCAGGAAGAAGAAGTTGGAGCTGGAAGCTCGGAACGGACGTGTGGCCGGACGGCAGTTTGTTATCAACGAGACCTAAAACAAAGAGCAGATAAGAACATCACAAAATCTGATTTTCATCTGTGTAAAAACAGCAAAACAGTTTGATTTAGACCTACCTTTTTGATATAGAAGATAAAGAAGTATTTAATGGTGCAGATGGCCGGCAGAATCGGGCAGTAGAAGGTGCCGATCCAGCAGATGGTCTGACCGTAGACTATCTCCAGCACATTCTGAGGAATAGCAAACTCCTGCTGGCCCCACCACTTAGCCAGGCCGCAGTCACAGTAATTCACTATCAGCCTGAGGAGCAACACAAGGACACGGTCACACGTGAAGGAAGAACAACAGGGGAGAAAGACCAGAGGAAAGGCAAGACCATGACGTCGACAGACATGAAGAGACAGAATACTTTTATAAAAGCAACACGTCTCTACCTCTTGACATGCATTAAGAACAGGAACCAGACCAGAACTAAAAACAATGCAACAATGTAAAAACGTTTCCCTCGGACTACCTCAAGAGTCATTGAGATGATGGAGATGTGTTTGTTTTTGAAAGATGAGAACTTACTTTCTGGGAAACTCCACAAAGATGGTGACTGCGACGATGATGATGAAGTCAAAGATGGTGAGTTTGTACATCTCCTGCCCCACGCGGGTCTCCCAACACTGTGGACGAGAAGGAAACAGGAAAATAAAAAGTGCTTTGAATACATCACCAGAGCGCTGTGGGGAGGTCGACCCAGACCAGCATCAGCTCCACGTGTTACAGCTTAACGATCCATTTCATATCGGAGTGACAAAGGACTGAACACATGTGGTGCTCACTCACTAATGAAGGGACCAGATCCCGATCCGGGTCATTTAATATTGATTATAGATAGATATAGATAATACAGCTGCACAGTACACACTTCAAAGCACATTTAGTTTATTAAAATCAATCAGATGTTTACGATTGATAACTGAATACCTCATGCATCACACTGAGACATGTAGTGTGTATTTTCGTCGTCTGTACACCTTTCGTGCGGAGAACAATAAGTTGTTCTTACCGGCTCCGCCAGTGGTGAACACCAGGCACGTTACAACAAAACGCAAGATGCTGTAATACTGAGCTGACATTGAATGAGTGCACATAAACGAGTTACATAACCGAAATAAATAGTGTAATTTTTATGTTGTTTATGCAGTGTGTTGAATGTGGCAGCCGATGTAAACTAAAGGATGGGATCGGGCTCAGTATAGATCAATAACGGGTTCCGATCGATTGTAAAATGTCTTTATCGGCCCCAATACAGGACGTGCCTGTTGTGTATTGGAATGCAGGAAAGTGACTTACAGAGTAAAGCTTGTGGTTATAGCCACAGATGCAGGGCTCCCCGTCACACTTAGTGATCTGAGACCAGAGAGAGAAGAGCAACACCCCAATACTGGTCAACCGCATGAAGACACACCTGGGGACAAAGAGGACAGAACAGACGTGTATTAATTCCTCTTTGTTTGCATCTTTTAATGGCAAACATGCCGCGTGTCTCCTCGTGCCATCAGGTACAGCTTCAGCGGTGAGAAAAGGGATGCGTGAGTCAGCCGTACCTCATCAACGTGAAGCGGATCTCGAACGCAGGCGAGTAGTCCTCGTAGTTGATGATGACGGAGAAGAGGAGGGGGATGATGAAGTTGGCCAGGGTCATGACGATTGAGGGTAGGTACTCGTAGATGAGATCCACGATGAAATTCTCCTGCAATCAAACACAATGTGGTTCCAAGTGCACGACTCTGCGACGAGCAGTTACTCGGAGAGAAGGATGATAACAAAAGAGACACGTCACTACCTTTATCTTATCCATCTGCACTTTCTGGGAGAAGATGGTGGCTTCATAAATGCTGTAGAAGCAACTCGCCAGCACGGCGATGACAAAAAGGTTGAGAATGAGGCGGATTAGGTAAATCCGACATCTCTCCTTACGGGTGCGATCTGCTATTTTCTGTTTGATCCTCTCCTCCTCCAAATCCGTCTGGGGACAGAAGATTGTGCAGGTTTAGAGCGAGGCAGACGGACAAAGATCAAACATTTGCAACAAACAACTAAAGAGAAAAACAAAAAAATGGGTCTAAATGCCTGAGAAGAGCTAGAAATCGTACACTTCTTCACTACATTTAGCTTTATATTTTCCGACACTATGCTGCCGTTTAGGTTGTACTCGGAGCACGTCCCACTAAACATCTTGTTGAACAGAAATGAGCCGCTGACCCTGAGCTCATAGAGCAAGCTGCTTCTCTTCAGCCGCACTGCGTTCTCGTTGGTGATGCAGAAGTCCCAGCCAGCGAAGATCTTGTTGCAGAAGCTCTGAAAGCGATCCTCATCCTGAATCAGGTTACGTTTGAATCCCGTGGCGGACCTTGAAGAACAGTAATTCGAAGTGTGTTAACATTTCCAGGAACTTCCAGTTCATTCCTCATGAGCTTTGTCTTTTTCTTACCTTTTCACTATCCAGACGAGGCTGAGGAACAGGTAGGCTATAGTGACCAGCAGGTAGGCCAGCGGCAAATTGTAAGTGGCCTTTGTGAAGTGTATTTTGTCCACTTTGTAGTAGCCGTAGAACAGATAGGTCTGTTCCAGAAAGCCCTGCAGGTAAAGCACAGAAGGGGAGTGAAGAAACCAAATGCAAACTTGTTTTCCGTTCGTCCAGAACCCGTTCAAGTCTGAGTGAAACGACTTACTCCCCCAGACAGCAGATCTGTAATGTGCTCATGAAAGATGACCAGACCTCTCCGGGCGCTGTTTGGATAAACACTGCACACACTTCCTGCAGTGAAACACAAGAAAGAAAACAAGCTTCAGACTACGCGATGCCTAGTTTACGCTCAAAGTCTAAACAAGCGAGCGTCCTCTCCCACCGTCATTCTGGTTGTAGGTGATGTTTCCTGAAGCGCTCGGGGCGATGATGATGGGTAGCATGACGAAGCTGAACATGAGCACAAAGATGATCAAGTTGAGCATGACCAGGAAGCGCAGGAAGGAGAAGTAGGACAGGATTCCTGTGCCGAACATCCCTATTGAGCGTAAAGGAGAACGGAGGGAGAAATTAACTTTTGGGACAACAACATCACAATTGGTACACAGAAGTGTGTTTACTCATGTGTGCCATCCTGAGCAGGAATCAATGAATGCCTCTGAGGCTCAGGACAGTCCATCTCATTTCCTTTCTATCGCTCACCCTCTATCATGTGGATGTCTCCCCTCCAGAGCTTCAGGGAGCTCAGCCATTCATGGACATCATCCCTCAGCCTCCTCAGGCACCTGCGGGTGCTTACCTTCAACTGTCCAAAACTGCTGAGCTCGCGATTCTCCTCCAAGCGCTGTGTTCTAATAGTCAAAACACATTGTTTGTTGCGATACGATACTTTTTAAACATAGGTCTATTTAACATCTTAGTGTGATACTGCAGCAGTGGGTCTCGTACTCGTCTCTGCGTTTCTCGGCCATGGTCTTAGGTAGCTCCCTTATGGGTCTCTGAGCCATCTGACTCTTCTGCTTCTCCTCATTTCTGCCGACGGTGCTCGCGCCCCATTTCCCGCTGCCGGAGGAGCCGAGTCGCGCCCTGGTGCTGTTTCTTCGTTTGGGGCCGGCGACTGACGACTTCCTGCGGTACAGCAGGGACTGGTAGCTGGGGAGCTGGTCCAGCAGCGGGTTACTGGCTCTCCCACTGTGATCGGTGTAGAAGACTAGAACACGTGAATATAGATGATTAGACAGCATCATGTTTGACAGCGTGGTGCTGAAGGCTACTGTCTGATAACAACTCTCCAACAGTTATGATGCGATTAAAACTGACACATTTTGAAAGGTGATAATATTTCACCGCTTCTGAAGGAAATTATAGTCGTAGTGACAAGATGGTGATAATGTTCCAACACAGAGAAAACAACAACAATTCACTCATCATTCATGTGTTACAATGACTTCCCATAGTTGAGACAGACACGTTGGGAGGTAGTTTTATGATTCTGTATTTAGTTATAAATTGTGTGTTAATGTCTTGAGCGGGACGGAATATATCTGAGTTGTCAGATATCAGTGTTATTATGGATGCTGGGCACAATGACTGTAAGAAGCAGACGTTTCACAATGTTTAAAATGACAAGAGGATCGTGTTTATCTTTTATAAGTATTAGTGCTGGTCATCATCATTCCAGAGAGTAGCTCGTACCAGTTTATAAAGAAGTGTAACATTAAGACAAACAGTGACCGTGTAGTCTCTGTGTTCACCCGGCAGCTCCAGCTAAAAGCGAACCGAGGAGCAGAGTCAGCAAGTTAAACCGCAAACAGCGGGTTTTATTATTACCGCAAACCGAACGACTCCTCCAACTGCGACTCTTTCTCAAACTACTCACTATCAGGTGACAGCTGTCAGCCTGTCGTTATCGGCTCTTACTCTGAACTTTGAAGCTACCTAGCATCATTAGCGGGTTAGCTAATGCTGCGGTGAGTTTGAACTGACCGAGCTAACTTATTGATAAGTTAGCTGCAAACACAAGTAACTTCAACTTTACCTGAGTCGACCTCCATTGTTCTCTTTACTGGAAAATAATATTTAAAAAAGCTATTTATTGAATTGTATTAGTTAACAATGGACCTAGAAGTGTTTGTTTCCACTGGGAGTGGACTCTCCGCTGTCAGGAAGACAACACCGCCTCTCCCCTGGTGTCCCACACACCACTTCCTGAATGTGGATCATGTGGACACAGGAGCCGCTCGCACCTCAAGCCCTCTGCCTTATTATGCATTTTACTCTACCTTTTTCGTATTTTTCTTATTTTCTTCCGTCTTATTTGACTGGTTTACAAATCTACAGTCTATTTTAAATAATGAATATGTTTGTTACTCCTTTTTTAAACCCTCATCTACATGTATAAAGTTGTGTTAAAGAGAGAAATTGAACCTCTTAGAGTCTAAAATAGAGTCTAACATTATTAAAGGGTTATACTCATCGTTTTAGTTATGGTCTGACAAAAACTCTGGGCTCTTGCAAAAGAAAGAAGATTGATTAAAACCAGGTTAAAACAGATGCGGCACAGTTCGCGTTTCGTTTGCTAAATGGGTCAAAAACACTGCATCCCTACATCTCCCATAATGCAACTCAATACTATTTATATATCTACTGTATTTATTGCCATGTCTATGTGAACTTGAATAACTGAGCACCACCTATAGGTAAACCAACAGCAGATAAAACATTAAGTCCTGGATGCCAATTCAATTGCAACCTGAGGGGTTTAATTATTCTGTCACCATACAAAGTGTCCACATGTGATTTACGTGGCCTATCCAGAGGCAGTGGACTTTTACCTTTATGAGCTCAGCACACACTTCCTGGTAACCAGACAGTCCTTCGTTGTTTCTCACTGATGGTGTTTCTCAGGCGGATTCACAGGTCGAAACAGACTAGAAGCCACTTTCCTCAAACTCTACAGCATTTTGTCAGGACTTCTTTCTGTTATTCTCCCACCACCACGACACCACCAGGTAAGCAGGGGTGGAGAACACACCAGAATGTAGTTTGTCAATAACTTTTGTCATCTGCACAGTGTTGGAAATATAGCAGCAAATATATACACTGTGTGAGCTTTCTCTCTAACATCCGTTGTTGATTTGTCAGACTAGTTTTCTGTTGGTTGTTATTCAGATTTTCCTATTTTGCCATCCTTCAGTGACTCTGTGTGAGAACCGTAGACTACTGCATGTGGTGGAAACCAAACCTATTGGATGAATTAATGATGAACAGATGAGGATGGCAACAAGAGATTCGATTACACACGCTTCCCCCCGACAATGTAGCTGTCACTCTGAGCAAAGACAGGCACTTGGCCTCAACATGTGATGCTTATTAAAGCTGGCTTAGCCGGCAGCTGAAGTCTCAATGCATCAAGTAATGAAGGCATATACTCTTATCGTTCTCGTTATAACTTAATGTAAAGAGCAAGTTGTTTTGACAGTGTATTACTGAACCTGGACTACACAAACATCAACATATTGAAGAGTGACTGCGACAGGGTGAGCTGAAGGATCGTCGCCGTCTCCAAAGAAGAGGGAACGGATCGATTTGACAGATCTCATGACAAGTTACAGAAACGGAGGATTCTTCAACCCTGCCTACCATGACAGCGAGACTCTGGAAATTGATCGAAGGTTTGTGGTAATAAAACATAAAATGTGCTTTTGTCAGGGAATCATTTATCCTGAAAACTATTATCAAAGAGTGTGTTTGAGTGAGTGCTGTGTCTTTACTTGTAATCAAAGGGCATGTTGTGTACTGTGAGGGAATGAACAGGATGTCCTCAAGGAACAGCAGCTGTGTGGTATTTATCTTCCCAGGCTGGAAGAGGGATTCAATTCATTTTTCAGCTTTTGGCTTAAAATGTTATGGTATTAAGAAAAGTTTCTAAAATAAGACATGACAGTAAACGTCAGGGACACATATATTAGTCCATTATGTTCTAGTGTGGAAACCTAATCCTGCACTTCCTTTTAGGATATTATATACTTAAAATGACCCACTTAACCATATCTATGACACTTCATCACAGATAATGATCTTGCAATTCCAGTTCCTGTCTTGAACTGATAACCCCTGAGCTCTTAAGTAGTCAATAACACAAACTGACCTAAACGATTTATCAGTCGCGTGACGTCATTTGTTCCGTGTGGTCTCGGTGTCTCCTAGTAAAACCCACCACACTAACCCCTACGCCAGGGGCGAGAGGCCGGGCGAACATTACTCGACCGGTCAGGCCGGCGGGGATGCTGCTGTGGGGAGAGTGCCGGGCTGGCAAGAGGAGAGCTGGAGGGGGAGGGAAAGCATTCCCATGGGCCTCATCTCAACGCACTCAGAGAGTCCGTCATGGCAGCATGACCTCAGTGAGTGACCAAGCTGAACTACGGAACAATACTACGTCTGCCTGCACATGTTGATATCTGTATACTCTCTGTACTGTATCACAGAAACAAACCATCATTAGTCTCTGTTTCCACGTGCCCCTGTTGCTAAGTGACACTTCTGTTGATACTTCTGTTGAATCTCCTCACTTCTATTCAGATCACAGCATGTTCCAAATCCCACCTGACTCGCAGCATGATCAATCACCTCATGTCCGTCTTTCTTCTGCAACGTCAGGTAATGGTTAAACTAATATTACTTCATAGATATCATAGTTATTTTCACAGTACACGCACACATTACGTCGTTAAAGTGTCAATCCTTAACATTCCGTTTAGAATTTCTATTTGAGAGAAAATAATGTAATTGTGTTTCGCAGTCTTTTTGTTGATTCATGAGCTTCGAGTTTTGTTTTTGTGCACATTTCCTTTAAGGGCATTACAAAACACAAATTGAAAGTATGACGTTCATTTTGACCTGTTTGACTTTGATGATCAATTACCTCAGCAGTCCTTCTGGATAATCATTAATGGAGGCTACGCACATGAAAGACATGACAAGGAAGTTGGCAAAGAAAATAAAACAGGGGGAAGGAGGTTGTCTTAATCTGAAGGACATAATCTAAAGGTTGTGGAAAACTTTGAATTTATGTTACATGAAGAGACATACCATTCAAATGGTAGCATACTAACACGCTAAAATAAAGTGGTGAACGTGGTAAACAACAACATACAAGTTCAAAATCAACATTATAGCGTAAGCATGTTAGCATGCTGAGGTCCAGCTCAAAGCATCACCGTCCTCGCAGAGCCGCTAACATGGATGTAGATTCCCTGTTTTGTTATAATGCAACTTTATTACACTGTACTTATCAGGCTATATTGAGAAGCATCACCATACTCCCTGTGAATGACAGTACTCGAGTAAAGCAGTTGGCACAGTCCTCTGACTCTGGCTGTGGTGTCAGCAGCTGCATAGTTTTTATCAGGAGTAAAGATAATGTACATTCAGTGGCATAATAGGACTCACATTAGCTCACACTGAGTGCACTGCTATCAGCTGCACTTTCAATCAATGTATTTACAGTGGGCAAAATACACACAAAGGTTATATGAAAATATCAAGAGACAAAAGTGAATCAATGGCAAGCTGTGGTGGGAGAGTAAATGTTTACATGTGTGGTAGCTGCAAGTGTTTCAAAAAGCCAACCTCGATGTCGTGAGTTCACCATCATACATCAAGCTCTCAGGGATATTTCTGGACGATCACTCATCAGCGAAGCACATTCTTCTCTTCATGTCCGTACGTCCAGGTCACATGACAATGAGATGGAGGGGAATAACAATGAGAAGGATGAGCATGTTTCCTAACGGGGATCCCGCCAACGTAGCCTTCACAGAGGACGCCATCAGGAGCGAGATGGAGACCGGTAAGAGCGTGCAGCGATGTGGAGAGCGACACCTGACGTAAAGATCACAGGGAGGTCTTATCTTGTCATCTTGTGTGTGACAGAGGAACAGAACCTGGTCAAGGAGCTCGTTGCCCTGTCAACACGAGACCGAATTCGGGCCATACGGGATCTTCCAATGAGCTTTGACGAGAAGAAACACATCAGGTGGGTCTTGACTGACGAGCAGTTAAAGGTTATAAGCTTCCTTGTCAGCGTCATCTCACGTTAACCGTTACACCCTGCTGAGAGCCATAAAATAAAAGTCTGTCTGTCTGCAAAGACATGGTGGGACTGTGTTGCAATAGAGTTCACTGGAGGAAAATATACGTACAGTATTTGTGCACAGACACACACACACATAGACACACTGCTCTCTTGTTTCAAGGTACATTTCACAAGAAACTATTAAAATGAAAGAAAGTCCAAAGGTTGTTCTGCAGCGTTGTGTCGCAATTTATCTAATTCATCAGGAGATATAGACCTTTAATGTCATTATCACACCAAATACTGTTCTCAATGACCTCCACAGGAGCCACGTGCTGGCGTTTAAGTCTTCCAAGCAATCTCGCCAGTTCACATGTTTTGCAGACTGCTCTGAGAATGTGTCACTGGTAAGTAAACACCATACTTAAACAACTCATTGTGAGTACAGCCATTTGATATATAACCTACCGGTATATGCTGTATGTCACAAGTTGCTCTCTCAGTCTTTCCGCAGGTGTGGCTACAGTCTGAGCTCAGCCAGGCAGACCCTGGAGCTGTGGCAAGGCATCATGAAAGAGATTGGTGGCAAGTTTGGCACCAGTGTCCTCATCTATTTCGTGTTCCTCAAGTGGCTGCTCATGTTCAACATTTTCTCGTTCCTGGTCAACTTTGGCTTCATTACCATCCCGCTGCTCGTTTACGACCCCTCTCCCAACATACCTCCCAATGTGAGCTTCAGCGGACTGGAGATACTGTCTGGAGCTGTAAGTTGAGACTCGTAAATCCACAACTATCCAAATGATGGTCAGTAACAAACATTCCTTTCCAATGCATAGTAAATGTGTTTTGGCGTCTCCAGGGTTACTTCCACTACACCGTCATGTACTACGGTGGCTACAGCAATGCAACCCTGCATGGCCTGATGGAGTACAACATGCAGCTGGCCTACTTCTTCACTATTGCAGTCTACATGGTGCTGTGTGGAATTGCACTTATCTTCAGGTTAGTTCGGTTTCTGTATCACTAGAATGCAGATCACAATATTTGAGTTTTTTTGCATATTCCCTTCGCGCTTCTAATTGTCATTCAGGTTAACAGCCCTTTGAATGCAAAGAAAGAAACGTTTCCTATTCCTCTCTCGCAGCATGGCCAGCTCATTCAAGAAAAACAATGTACTAGCATACCCAACTTCAAACAGTGCATGGCAGCTTCTCTGCAGCTGGGACTTTAGTATCACCAATGAGAGGGCAGTGAGGCAGCGCAAGAACAATCTACGTGTCCAACTCAAGGTGACTATACCTTTTGTCACTCAAGACACCACGTGGGGAAAGAGAGTCGTTTTACTGTAGGATCTTTTCACCTCCATATGAAGAAATATATCTGAAACAAGCCACTCTGAACTACATGTTCATACAGTACATTTCCACGAATTCATATTTCTCAACTTGCTACTCTAAACTTTGTAGTTACATTCTGGAAGTCAGATTGATATGCGCACAATAAGCCTTGAACAAATGTCCTGCACTCTGCTCTGTCAGAGGTTAATTCCTGTTTAAAGACAAATCACGAAGCCTCATTATTTTTCATCGCCACGATTGTCCTCTTGCCATCTCTCCAGGAGTCTTTGTCAGAGAAAGCCCAGAGGGAGCTGCTGACCCTCTCTGAAGAGCTGAAGCACTTTGGGGTTTATCTGGGTTCCTGGCTCCTCTCCACCGGCCTGGCTGTCGGCTGTGGAGCTAGCATCTATTATCTCTGCCATTACCAACAGCAGGTACTCAAGTACAGATTGAATAATTAGTCTTATTGTTAAATTGGACTAATTGTCTTTGTTTGACATAGACGACAGAGAACAGAAAAAAAGGTTTCTTCTCTGTCTGGAAACTAATTGGAAAAGCAGTATTAACATAGAGATCTATTGATCCCTTTGTTTGCATGCGTGGATAAACTGCGTAGGATAATACTTCATGGCATGGTGAAGTATCGATCTGACTCAGCATGTGTCATAAGCTCGTAACTTACAGTAATGTGTCAAGTAATTTACCGGCAGTGCAGGGTTTGACTCATTTCTTTGCACGCAGTGTTTGCTGTCTGCGCTATCGTCAGCTGACCTCCATCTGTTATCTAGATGCTGCCAGCAGATGCTGCCAACTGGTCTCTGCTTCAGGAGGCACAGACTCTCCTGGTCCCCTTTGTGGTGTCTCTGATGAACCTGGTTGTCCCGCTCTTCTACTCCCTCTTCAACAAGTTTGAGCACTACTCCAGCCAGCGCAGACAGATCTACGCTCTGGTGGTCAGGTTAGATTGCGGGGACACATTATATCATGTGAATTAAAGGACACATGATCAAGGAATGTGCCATTTAGAAATGCAATGTCATTTATTGCCAAGAATTAAATGACAAGATTGATAGATTTGTCTATTTATTATGAAGCTGGAGCCAGAAGTTGATTAACTTAGCTTAGCTTAGCATAACAACTGGAAACGGGGGGAAATAGCTAGCATGGCTCTGTCCAAAGGTAACAAAAACTGCCCAGCAGCTCGTCAGAAGCTCAATAACTAATTTGGATTATTCCCCTCTAAAACCACAATTAGCATTAATACACATAAGAATTTTCCACCTTCGGAAAGAGCCAGGTGAGCTGTTTCCACCTGTTGTTAGTCTTTATGCTAAGCTAAGCTAACCGGCTGCAGGTTCCAGCTTTGTATTTACTGCACGTTCACACAGTGGTGGTATCAATCTTCTCAACTAATTCTCCACACAAAAGCAAATAGCCATATTTCCCATGAAGTCAAACTATACCTTCAATCATCAATAATCCTTTTGTTTCTCTTTTCCCAAAGAAACGTGTTCCTCAAGATATCCATTCTGGCCGTCTTGTGTTATTACTGGATGAATGTGGTGGCTAAGAAGTATTCAGTATGTTTAAAAGGGATCAACCCTTTCTTGCCATCTTTAAATACACCGATATTAGTTCAGTCAGTCTATAGACGGTCATTTATGAACCTGTTGTCTTCTCCACAGTGTTGGGAGTCCATTGTGGGCGAGGCTTTGTACCGTCTGGTCATTGTTGATTTCCTTTTTCTGATGTTGGGATCCTTCTTTGGAGAGTTTCTCAGCAAGTGAGTTTCACACTTTCAGTTTATTCTTCACAATCATAGAAATGGAGTCGGTTAAACTAATCATGCTTTCTTGTAACAGTGTGATTGGGACGAGATTACTACCTCGTCTCGGGGTTCCAGAGTTTGACGTAGCCAGAAATGTCCTCGAACTCATCTACGCACAGACTCTGGCCTGGTGAGATCAATACATCCAACGGCTACAGTGAGAGCTCACTCACAGGACTTGTGTTGTCTCTTCTGCTCTCAGAGCTCATTTATTGTTTAAAAGTAAGTTTACCTTCTATTATCTCCCCGCAGGATTGGAATCTACTTCTCTCCTCTGCTGCCTGCCATCCAGATCCTCAAATTTTTCCTTTTGTTTTACGTAAAGAAGGTAGATGCAGGTTCATAAAGATGAGAGGCCTTGGTGATTTAAAGCTGAACTGCCATGATGACACACGGCCATAGGAAGATAGAACGCCCGAGCTGCTCGATGCAATGTTTCAGGCTCATGTTACGCTATTTGTGCACCTGGTTCAATAATTTAATGAAATCCTTTCATGACACTGACAGCATGTGATGGTTCATAGTAAAGACAGGACATGTAGGGTTTGTGGAGTAAACCTTTTGGTTGTTCTGTACCACGAAAGGTCAATCAATCCCAGAGTGAAGTCATTTCATATGATTGGTAACGTGATCTGCGTTGTTGAATGTTTTATGAACATGCTGAATGAGCTTTGAAGCAATGCTTTTCAAAGCTCTTATGAGGTCTTTGTGTTCAGACCTTGTGAAACAGATTTGATGTTTAGTCAGAAATGAGCTCATGCTTTTGTAAACTCCAATAATACCACGAGGTATTGCAATAATAATGAGTGGAAAATGGTGATGGTGTTACATGTCTTTGTTCATGTGTGTGTGTGTGTGTGTGCCTGGTTACCGCTTACCCAGGTCAGCCTGGTCCAGAACTGCCAGCCTCCGCGACGGTCGGGCAGAGCAGCTCAGATGCAAACCATCTTCATCGCCCTCCTCTTCTTCCCTTTCTTTGTGGGAGCCCTGTCCATGGTTGCATACACCGCCTGGAGGTACAAGCACATGACCTATTTTTAATATTACAAACTTTTGTATCACATGAACAACCTGACGTAAAGACAATTATTATACAAGAAAGAAACTTCCAACAAAACCCAACAGTCTTTGATACATGCTGCATTCTTTACCTGCACAAACCCAAGCTTTGCTTTGTGCACCTTGTCCTGTGCTGTAGTCTGACTCCCTCGGAGCAGTGCGGCCCTTTTCGGGGACTCAACAACACCTTCAGTGTGGTTGGAGTGTGGATAGATGATTTGGAGAAGATCCCTGGTTCTCAATCGGCCGTCTGGATCTACGAAAATGTCATCAGAAGTGAAATCTTCTACTTTTTTATCTCACTCATCATCATGTAAGTGTGTGACATAGATTGTGTTGGTTTCACTCATTCTGGTCTTGCAGATCAAGCATCCATTTGTCATTGAATGGGTCCTGCAGGGTAACCATGGTGCTCAATTCAGCCACATGAGAACTGCATCATACAGCAGTCCAGTGGCGGCTGGTGGAAAACTTTCTAGGGAGGGCCATCCTATCAATTTCAGCAAACATCCCAGTATGATTTCATGCAAAAAAAATTTAGCATCAAACACGCATTATTACTTGGCAGTTAAATATTTAACATTTATTCCAACATGAAAAAAAGCAGTAAATAACACTTATATAATATCATACAATATAATATAACATGTTTATTTATTGAGATGCCCCTATGGACCTTGTTATAGGAGGTAAAGATCAGGAGACGTAAACATGAAGTGTAATTATGAATACTGATGTTAAATTAAGCTATGATGAGTTTTCACTGTTCATTTAGGGGGAAAAAGTGGCCCGGGAGTTACTGTCAGACCGGCCCACTTACACTTGCACGGCGTGCTGCCCACTCAATACACGGCATGTATTTCGCTGGTCTACGGCGGCCATTCGCACCTCCGCCGGCGTCGCCCCGACAGACGCCCGGCACGACCGCACGGCGCAGACCGCGATTATGGAGAAACGTTTTTAAAAGCACCGTAGTGTCCAGCCGTGCTGTGGCGTCCTCGGATCGCGAGGAGTAGTATAATGTCAGTTTATACTGTTGATACAGTTTTCACTGATTATTGACTTTCGGTATTAGAGTAAATTGAACGTGTTCTGTGAAGCATATAATATAGTCCCGTCGGCCTACCGGGGATTCCCCCGGTATCCCCGATGGCCAGTCCGCCCCTGCCTGTGGATACGTATGGTATGTCGAAGTAATCAGCGTACTTTTAGGAAGAAAGGAAGTTGATTGACTGACTTGTACGAAGTAGTGACGCTTCGCATGTAGTCTGCTGTCTGATTGTGAGGTCAGGCTGATCTGATATCAGCTCTTTGGCTGCAGAATCTCCTCAAAGTTCTCCTCTCAACCGGGTCTTGGAGGAGGAGTGGTCGCGCTGGCGCGGGCGCCTGTCGAGACTTCTCCTGACGAGAACGCGCAGCTCCGGGGCTTGATCGTTCTTGCCCACAGCTGAATCTATTTGAGGGCGCTGATTGGCTCAATTGTATGTCACTCATTTATATCTTGAATCAGCAATTGGCTAAACAGCTTCATAGACCCGTCTCTTTTGGGCCAAAACGATCAGGCCCCCCTCGCTGCGCGCTCTCAGACGTGTCGTGCACACAGGCAGAGAGCACGAGCAGACGAGCACACGGGGAGAGGACGAGCAGGAAAAGCATATATTTTGCGCAGATATCATATTGTACACACATTACTGGGTACATTCCATAGTTAAAAACACAAATATTGACAATTTGTATAATTTATGATTATTATAATTATTTCTTTTTTTTTTTCGTGTGGCTCATGGTGGGGCCATGCCCCATTGCCCTCTCTTGACCAGCCGCCACTGCAGCAGTCCCAACGGTATCGTGTCTTTACGACATTCATTTGAATATTGAATCATAGACTGAACAATGTGGGCACACAGTGTGCTTGTGTGTGGGTGTACTCATGTACAATTTAGCATGTTTATCCAAATGGTGTCTACAATAATTTGTCATTCATATTATCATGTTTTCCTTCTCAGTGTCATTATATTCATCTTCTGGCAAGTTACTCAGGGCCGCAAGCAGCTTATTGGTCTCCTGAGACAACGGATTGTTAATGTGAGTGTGTTTTAAAAACCAACATTCAAATGTTGTTTTGTGTATTTCTGCTTGGTTTCCCTTTGGTATGCCTGCATGTCCGATAATTCCCTCTCTCGCTCTCTTTCTCACCAGGAAGGGAAAGACAAGTCCTTCTTGTTAGACAAGCTCCAGAACCTCCAAAAGTCCCAGCCTGATAAAAAATCCAAACAGAAGAATCAAAAAAAGGTTTGATGCGACGATGATTTCACGGTCACTCTTCACCTTTCACACAGAGATTTGTTATCGACCTCGCTGCATATTCTCTCCTGTCCTCAGCACTCCAAGCGGCGTCCAGATGACCACTCCTCGACCGGTCAGTCCAACTCAAACGCCATGGTTCAGGCGTTACTCGCTCGCCAGCAGCTTGAACAGGAGGAAGAGAGATGCAGCAGTGGTGGAGTGCCCGTTCCCGCCGACATCTCCACCCCCAGCGCTCTGATGCAGGCCATGTTGGCCCGCCAGAGAGCTGACGACCAGGATGAAGATAAACACTCGTCATCCTCGAGCGCCTTCACACAGGCCGTGCAAGCCAGGCAGAGGGCCGAGGGTCGAGAGAGGGATGAGTACTACAGCACAGGCTTTTCTGAAAGCCCTATCAACACACCCAGCGCCTTCACGCAGGCCGTACAAGCCAGACAAAGAGCCGAGGAGGACGGAGCGGACGACGCACATGACCTGCCGTCCTCTGTGTCAAGTGTCATGATGCAAGTCGTGCAAGCCAGAGAGAGAGCAGAGAAAGAGGACAGGCCTCCGTGGGTCCCAGCTCCCCCACAGAACTCAGCTCCGGCAGGCTCCAGCGCCCTCATACAGGCCATGCTGGCCCGCCAACAGGCCCAGAATGAGTACGACGACGGCTACTGACCAGAGCCGTCGAGCTCACTGTGGGGAGAAGGAACACGACTGAAAAGAACAACAGAGGACGGAAATCACACTTGGATTCGAGTCGTCGACCATAGATAAATTAGCATCAGTTATAAGTCAATGATTAAGGTAATTTCTCCAATGAGGAAAACATCTCTGTAAATGCCCATTGTGACATTGATGTCACATTTCAGATCTTTGATTGAACTCAGAGGGTAGTTTTCCAGCATTTATTCGCTGCAGAAGACAACATAAACCACATTAGTTTCTTCCTGGGCCCCGTTCCACGTAAGTGGTTCAGCAAAGTCGATCAAATGTCCTATTAGCCATCCTAAATTAACGAGATGATTGATGTCAGGCTATGTCGGTTTCTCCAAGGCTAATCCGCTCTCAAACTGTCTCGTTAATTTGAACCAGACGATCAGGATCAGGATAACTGCGCGTGCCCGTCCTACGTCAAAAGGGGGAAGCGTCGATCACCGAAACCATGATTTTCTAACAGTACAATGTCAAATAAAGTCAAAGAAAGAGCCTCTTTTTACTCCGCTGATGAGCAGGAGTGGCTAACGATATCACCGCACACTTTACAGGAATGTGATCTGACGCACAGCATGAACAAATAAATCACTCATCACCGGCGCTAGTAGTTTAGTCTACACAAGGGATTTAGCATGGAAAAAATCCCGCAGCAGGTCTGCCAGCGGCCGCCCGGTCGAAGCCATGAGTGCTGCTAGATCCACAGGGATGAGCTGCTAGGAATCGGTTGAGTCTGTCTTGCTCCCCGACTCGACCAACCCTGCTTACGAAGGAGGTTCGGACCGCCTACCTCACTAACATACGGACACAGAAATACAGAAATAACGAAATGAAGGAATACAGAAATAGATTTATTTATTTAAGTTCTGTATTTATTTCATCATGTATTTATTCTTTTATTTATTCATTTCTGTATTTATACATTGGAAGGAGTCTTCTAAATGGGACAGCCTCGTCGCAGCCGCGGTGACGCATTCGGTCTCCAAAAGGCCACAGCTGGCGCATAGAATGACGTCACGCACGATTCGTCAAGATCAAAGGCAAAGCGTCACAAATGAATCAGTTCAGAAACAGACTCTAGAACGGCATGACACCACAAAGAGATGTGTGAAGGAATATTTCTGAAACTGTTCGGGAGAAGAGTGTAACGTGTTATCAAATCAATGTCAAATGAAACAGAGTCTTGATGAAAGATCAAAGATAGTCAATTTATTTGCTTGCAAGCAAAAGCTAGGAAACAGTTCTCAACAGACACGTAAAACCGAGTCTCGTGAGGAGTGTCCTCAATTCACAGTCAAATGCATGGACTTTTATGCTCCAGCCAGCATGCTGGAATGTTCCTTCGTAAACAAGAATGACAAAAGGACAGGATAAAGATAAACGTAATTACAGATGGTTCTCCTTTGAAGCCTAGCGTCCTGTTCTCATGATAAAACAAAAGTGTTATACAATTCCTTTGTATTCAGTCTGTCTCTCCATGAACCATGCATACACTCAAACAGATGCTTTCTTTACTGTCCCTGTGACCTGGTTGAGGAGTTTAAGTCACAGCATGTGGGGGCTCATTACTCCTAGACTGTCTCGACTTAGCATGTGTCAGAAGGAAGCCATGTCTCTCCTTCGCGTACTCAACAAAGGGATGAAGAGAACAGAAACCATTTGCACAGGATCTCAAAGAGCAAGACCCCCTGGACCACAACCAATAATGTTCTAGGTTCAAATAAAGGTTTACGATGCAAATATGTAGTTCTTTATCTTAAGTTAAAACTTTATGATACAGCAGACGCTGTTAGTCTAAGGATAACTAAACCAGAGAATAGTGTTTTGTGCCTGCAATATAAAGGCTTACATTCTTCACCCCTGACAGTAAGACTATGACATATTTTCCCATTACAGATGAGAGGCACAATCACTTGTCCAGATCAAAGGCAGAGAAACTATATAGCCTACCTACCCCAGGGTTATTTGTCCAAACAGTTATTGAGAACTTTCATACAGTATAAGCATACAGCAGAAGCAAGTAAGTGAACTTTCAATACACACGTCGCATACAGTAGAAGCAAGAAATCAAAATGAATGTACTTTTGGAGTGTATGAGAAGAATAACAAGGAATCCCAGTTATTTCAAGTCGGGCCTATATAATAACCTTGAACAGCGGCTAAAGATGGCTGAACAGCTGAATGACTTTAAAGACAGCTTCATGATGCCTCCAGCTGCTGAGACTCAGAAGCAAGAAAATCAGTTATTTCACGTCGGCCCCAAGTGACCTTGAACTGCGGCGAAAGTTGGCTCAACATATCAATGATGAGCTTGAAAAGCAGCTAAAGGGGGTTGAACTGCTGAATGACTTTAAAGACAGCTTCATGATGCCTCCAGCTGCTGAGACTCAGAAGCAAGAAAATCTCAGTTATTTCACGTCGGCCCCATATAATAACCTTGAACTGCAGCGAAAGTTGGCTCAACATATCAATGATGAGCTTGAAAAGCAGCTAAAGGGGGTTGAACTGCTGAATGACTTTAAAGACAGCTTCATGATGCCTCCAGCTGCTGAGACTCAGAAGCAAGAAAATCACAGTTATTTCACGTCGGCCCCAAGTGACCTTGAACTGCGGCGAAAGTTGGCTCAACATATCAATGATGAGCTTGAAAAGCAGCTAAAGGGGGTTGAACTGCTGAATGACTTTAAAGACAGCTTCATGATGCCTCCAGCTGCTGAGACTCAGAAGCAAGAAAATCTCAGTTATTTCACGTCGGCCCCATATAATAACCTTGAACTGCAGCGAAAGTTGGCTCAACATATCAATGATGAGCTTGAAAAGCAGCTAAAGGGGATTGAACAGCTGAATGACCTGAAAGACAGCTTCATGATGCCTCCAGCTGCTGAGACTCAGAAGCAAGAAAATCAGTTATTTCACGTCGGCCCCAAGTGACCTTGAACTGCGGCGAAAGTTGGCTCAACATATCAATGATGAGCTTGAAAAGCAGCTAAAGGGGGTTGAACTGCTGAATGACTTTAAAGACAGCTTCATGATGCCTCCAGCTGCTGAGACTCAGAAGCAAGAAAATCTCAGTTATTTCACGTCGGCCCCATATAATAACCTTGAACTGCAGCGAAAGTTGGCTCAACATATCAATGATGAGCTTGTAAAGCAGCTAAAGGGGGTTGAACTGCTGAATGACTTTAAAGACAGCTTCATGATGCCTCCAGCTGCTGAGACTCAGAAGCAAGAAAATCACAGTTATTTCACGTCGGCCCCAAGTGACCTTGAACTGCGGCGAAAGTTGGCTCAACATATCAATGATGAGCTTGAAAAGCAGCTAAAGGGGGTTGAACTGCTGAATGACTTTAAAGACAGCTTCATGATGCCTCCAGCTGCTGAGACTCAGAAGCAAGAAAATCTCAGTTATTTCACGTCGGCCCCATATAATAACCTTGAACTGCAGCGAAAGTTGGCTCAACATATCAATGATGTGCTTGAAAAGCGGCTAAAGATGGCTGAACAGCTGAATGACCTGAAAGAGAGCTTCATGATGCCTCCAGCTGCTGAGACTCAGAAGCAAGAAAATCACAGTTATTTCACGTCGGCCCCATATAATAACCTTGAACTGCAGCGAAAGTTGGCTCAACATATCAATGATAACCTTGAACAGCGGCTAAAGATGGCTGAACATAACGATGTCAAGTCGGTCCATCTGAAGAGGTTCTCTTCGAACCTCTTGCTGGCTCCAGCTGCTGAGACTCAGAAGCAAGAAAATCACAGTTATTTCACGTCGGCCCCAAGTGACCCTGGACTGCAGCGAAAGTTGGCTCAACATATCGATGATGAGCTTGAAAAGCATCTAAAGATAGCTGAACAGCTGATTGGCCTTAAAGAGCTCTTCAGGATTCCGCCAGCTGCTGAGACTCGGAAGAAAGAAAATGCAAGTTATTTCACGTCGGCCCCAAGTGACCCTGGACTGCAGCGAAAGTTGGCTCAACAAATCGATGATGAGCTTGAAAAGCATCTAAAGATGGCTGAACAGCTGAATGACCTTAAAGAGAGCTTCATGATGCCTCCAGCTGCTGAGACTCAGACCAGCAGTTGGTGGTCTCGCTGTGGCAAAGGTCTACTGACAGCAGGATTGGTTGTTGGTGTCGGTGTCGCTGGAGTGGGAATAGTGAGAACTGTGTGGGACTGGATAGCGTAACCCACAAGTGATAATTGTGATTAGCACAAAGATAACATGTTGTGAGTGTGATGCCCACCAAGTTAGCGGGACGTGAAGAGCGAAGCAGGATGTGAAATCCTTCTTTTCGAGTGACTAAGCGTTCAGGAACTGCAAGGTTAAAATAATTCATGGATAGTTTATTAGTTTAATAGTTTATTTTCGTTGTTTAGTGCTGTATGGAATTGGTGTCCGTCTGCGCTACATGTGAATTTGAACTCGCACAAAGATAACATGTTGTGAGTGTGATGCCCACCAATGTGTTGTCACATGTGTGTTATGTATTTTGTTTTCATCCACAGCCAATATGTTTTAAGGTGAGCATACTTGTTTATTCCAGCAATAGTTGTTGGCAATAGAACTATTGTTCTTCTAATCTAAAATAAAAGGTGGAACCTTCTTTTAGCTGAAATAAAAAGAAATCACATAAAATGAAGTTTTTCTCTCGTATTCTTAATAATTCTTCGTAAGTCTTTAATTCTTTGAAGTCTTCTCCAACACCCAGTCAATGACCTAGAACAAGAAAACATTTAGGTTTAGAAGGACTACAAAGCCAAGGTGAGAACCATTGGTGTCTGGTGGTGTTACCTGTTTAACGTTGCTGCTGGCTGCCTTCTTCACCTCCTCATGCAGACCACGAGATGTCTTCAGATCCTGGGATCAAACAACAGAAGAGGAGATCACTCTGACTGACAGTGTGCGGTAAACTCAAGTGGGCTTTACATCATACACATCAGATATTTTAGGCCAAAGTTGAACACATTTGAAGTGGGGAGAGGATATTGGTAGAACAGAGTAGAGAAAAAAAGCAAAGCGTAACATGTACTCAAATATCGATCAAATATTCTTGAGCATTTTCAGCTACTTTATCCTGCAATACATTTCAGAGGGAAATGACTACATACAAACTATATACAGTGAGTTGTATTAGATTAAACTACATATTTGTCCATAATCAAAATCAAACACTTGAAACAGGCCAGTGATGCGTCACAGGAATAAATGATATGTAGACAAAAATAAGTCAACTGTCCATCAATAAATGTGTGAAAAATAGCAATGAAAAATACTATCTACACAAAAACAAACATGTAGGATAAATCAAACACTCAAAAGAAATTAAATATATAGCTTGGACACTACCCAACAGTATATGAAGTAGATCGAAGTAGCTTTCTTCCAGCACTGTTGGCAACAGTTTTTCCTCATTGTTTATATTCTATCAAACAAAAACGCCGAATCACAATTTACAAGGAGCCACAAAAGAAAATAGATGAAAATGTGTGTTTTGGGCAAAAATATCAGAAATGGATGTCTTCAAACTGTTCCTATTATTGTTCTAAGTTGTTGCGAGGATCTCTAACAAAACACAACATATGGTCAAAATTGCAGTACAAGTCCTGGATACAAAGCATACAAATAAAGAAACTGTCAAAGGGAGGACGGCGCTGACTGCGTGTGGGCAGTAAACAGACCAACCTTGAGATAGAATTTCGAGATATCAAACAGTCTTTTGCCGCAGGCCTCAAAGCACTCGTGCTCGGCAGTGATCCCGTGGTGTTTGAGCGCTTTAGCCACTACCTCCTGCAGCATCTGAGGACACAAAAGACAAACACGCTCACAGTTCTATATTGGCATTACTGTGAAAACATCTACTAGTTGTGTTTATTCCCTAACCACCTGACGCTAATCCGGTTCAGAGAAGCTCATTTTAGCACAGCTCCCTTTTTTTTAAACAAAAGGAAGGGATGTCAAAATGTCAATCAAGTTGTCACTTGATTGAACTTTTTTTCACTTGTTGTTTGAACTTGATACAGCGAGTTAAAACAAAGAATTGTTTTACATTATCAGGTCAAGAAAACTTTCCTCACCTAGTAAAACCAACACGCATTTCTGCATTATTGTAGCTCACAGTTTCAAGTTAAAATAACTTAACCATGTGTATACAACTTGCCATTTCAAGTTAAGAGGATTTAAATTCCAAATTGGTTTCAACTTGTCAGAAAATAAAAAAAAAATGTAATCACCCATAATTCTTACTTCTGATTTAAAAATATAGCATTCATTTGATGAAAAGATACACAAGCTTGAACATTGTGTTTAAGTACATCTCAAACATGCCGACACTTAAATAGCTGTGTTTAAAACAATGTTACCACATACAAGTGGAGGCAATCTGAGAGAAGGTGGGGTTGTGGAGAGACAGACAGAAGGTGGGGTTGTGGACATTTTATGGACCTCTTTTAACTATCTCACATTTGTAACTATACAACTGTGAGATAATTAAGAGGTTCATAAAATCATCCACAAAAATATTGCATACTAGTACCTTAAACAGGCCATAACATCAATACAGTCATGTTCAACACATAATATTAACATATAACTTATGTTGACAACTAGAAGTGTTCAGGTAAGGTACTACGAGGCAAAATGTGAGATAATGAATATAGTTTCATAAAATCTCAATATTGTAAACACAGAAAAAGGGCATGACTTAATCGCATACTTTGAGAAAGGGGGAATGAGAGAAGAGATGCAGAGGTAAAATGTGGGATACTGGGAACTTTATAAAACAATCCTTAAGATTTTTTTTGTGTTTCGTTATAAAAGTTAGTGCATCTAGGTTTTTCACTTTTACATTTTTCAACAAAACTTGACTTGCTTTACCCAATATGCAACTCCTGTTAAACCATGAACAGCGTTTGTATGAACAACAAAGTTAGAGTCCAGAATAACAGCCTCCTCCAAGCAGGGACTTCAGATATGCCTTGATTTGTTTACTTGCGATATCTGAGCAGTTTGTTTCTGAGCCCATGGACTCTTGCTGAGCATTGGTCCGGTTTAATGTTCATAATGACCCTCTGAAGGAACTCACAGGTGAAGGTACTCACAGGTTAAGGCAGTAGATTGCGGTCATTAACATGGCAAAGCCTGTGGGGATGTCTCCGAGCTTATGTAGGATGATCTTCTCTGCTACCACAGCCACATTGAAGACTTCCAAAGGAAATGCATCTTGCAGAGTGCCTTCGTGTCCAATCAACAGTCCAACCTGCATTCCTTTCATGATCACATCAAGGTTTTCTCCATGGGCCTGAAGATGTATAAAGACAGTCAAAGCTTAACCGACATCTCCAAATTTAAAACATAACTGCCACTCTAATTACTCGACTATAATTTATTTATTTTTTCCAATAATTTGAAGACTTATAATATCATCAGCTCTGCTGCAGTAAAGCTACCATTACCAGCTCAACCAATAGTAATACAGACAGGGAGAGTGCTGAAGGGTATGGTAATAACTCTAATGAACATGAAAAATGTTACCATTGTCACATTACAAAAATTGAGTGTAGTAAAGGTGTAAATACAGTTTCTTACGTCACACATCCGGATTATGTCGGTGGAATCTAGTCCATCCAGGAATGACTCCAGCAGGTCTTTAGTGGCAATCCTACTGAACTCGGCACTCAGCTGAAACAGACAGATGACAAAATGCAGAGAAATATGTATGAGTGAGGGAAAATAAGAGCAGTATTGAAATGAAAATACAGGATTTCTATGCTATACTCAGTTGGCAAAACATTACCTGTCTTTCACTAAACAATGCAGGCCATCTGTCCATGACTGCAGAGATGAGTGGCTCGTTACCAATGATTTCACTTCTTCTTTGCGAGAATGTTCCAATCATCAGATCATCCAGAAGCTGTGAATCTGGTTCTTTCTTCTGCACTTCTAGAAGCATGGTCTCGCGATCCTTCTCAGATTTGCCGGCAGTTTGTCCCTCAGGTGGTTCTGGCAAGAAATGTATCTCTCCCTTTTTTGACTTCTTGAATGGCTTGAACTGGACATTCTTGATATCTAGAAACAGAAAAAATTAAATGAATTGCATGTTTAGTGAAAAAAGCTAATATATGTATTCAACACAAATATAACATTTATTTCCTTTATGATTAAATTATCAATCTTTACAATTTCAAAATACTGAAAAGAAAAACAGGGATCAAGTGATTTTGAAGCAAACATCCTCTAGATTACAAAAAAAGGATAAACCGATTCATACATCTAATTTTCAAATACACTTATTCAGTTTATTGAGTTAGCTAAATCGTGTGCAGTATAATAATAGCCCTGCAAGAGTTTCAAACTTGATGATGGTTAAAATATTCAGTTTTAGCTTTGTTTTGTTATAAGTGAGACAATAGATTGTGATGTTGAAATGTATTACATTTACTTGTAGAGAGTACGAGAACCGCCTCTCAATATAATCCAATTCAACATCCAATTCAAGTCTCAGGAATAAGTAAAGGAAGTCTCTGAAACCCTCCAACCTGTGAAAGATTACTAGAATAATACATTGTTTAATTAGTATCAACTTGTTTGTAGAATATTTAGTGCCAGGCCTTAACCTGCATAATATATCTCATTATGTATGTCAAGTCTAAACATTACAAAAACAAACTACATAAAGTTGTACTATTCAACAGTTAACATTAAACTGGCTAACAGCACTATGGCCTCACTGATCCTGTCTGCTGATGTGGAGACACACACTGCTGGTAATAGGAGGGGCTGGTTGTAACAAAATGTCAACTGTTTGGAGACCCTTCACTGAACAAGGCTCAACTATTTGCGTTTAACCTACAATTGACGTTCGACGTACTTAATTCAACCATTTGCCAGCTCCGTTTGTCTGTGTAAAACATACCAGTGATGAAGCGAGTTGACTGCAGAGGGAGCGGTCAAATACACGTGTCTGAATAATTCATATTGTCTCTACTGGAGGATTTGTCGTCATTTGAAATTAATGTTTTTACTCTACGAAAGGAGTAAACTATAACTAAAAGTCCGTCTCTTGATCTCTGTGCCGTTTCTACTCTGCTGTCCGCTGTGTGTGGAGTTCAGCCTACTCTCGTACAAACATGCACGCGCACACACACGGCAGAGAGAGAGAGAGAGAGAGAGAGAGAGAGAGGGGGGGGGGGGGTCAAAATGTCCGCTATACAGTCTTTGCTCTGAATGCAGTTGCGTTCATAATAAGCGGCATGCGCCGCATTAATATAAGTAACGTTACTGGCATTACAATATAATATAAAGAGGAGCAATGCATAGGCAGCGACTCGGCCATTCAATGTGAATCCAGCAGGCATGAGCTACTTTAAGACAGAGTAACGTTAGTGGAGGCTAGCAAACTTGCTGACTAATAGCTAGCTAAGCTCATTTTCACTTGGGAGGGGGGGGGGGGGTTGAATGGAGGTGTTCAGCGAAAAACTTCAGTGGCACATATAATAATGAATAAAAAATAATATTGCGGTCACATTAAGAATTAACCAATACTTTATACTTCTACATTAAATACGTTTTATTAAAAGCACTACAGATTAAATAGGTCCACCATTTATCATTTAAAAAGTTCGCGGGCAAAACAGACCGGGGAAACTGTTAAGCTAGCTAAACATCAAGACCACACATTTAGCCTTTAAAAAGCCCGACCTACATAACTGTGTTACATTACGAACGTTACACATGATATTAATTAAGAAAAATACTCAAAGTCATAATTTAAACTCACCTCTGTGTGCTGAAGCCCAGCGAAAAAACTTGCCTTGCCTATCCTCACTGCGCTCTGTTCTGTCCGCTCTTCTTGTTGCAGGCAGAAAGTTACGTTATGTTCCTCCGCCGGTTGTCAGGTACATAGTCTCCCTCCGCAGGTGGCAATAGTCCTTCTTGTTTACCATAAATGCCTATATTTTCATTGGAATTTCACTATATGAATTATCTACAGTGTTTAACCAGTAGATTATGTCTAAACTTCAACCTGGCCATGGTTTAAAAAAGACAGTTTCCTTAAAACTCAAACATTGCAGCAAATATTTTATTTCATCCCCCCCTCCCGCCGTTTGTCTCCATTGTTTTTTTTAACTGATAACTTCAAAAAACAAGTTCAATCAAAATTTACCAATCTCAAAAAGTCAACACAATGAATTACTGTAAGTTTAATGTTCAAGAACTTGAACAGTAGAGTTAAAATGTAAAATGTGTCAGAGCTCTTTGAGTTAAAGAGAAGAAGTAAGTGGACATAACTAAACAGGGCTGTGCTGTTTTACAGTGTACTAGTTGTGTTTATTCCCTAACCACCTGACGCTAATCCAGTTCAGAGAAGCTCATTTTAGCACAGCTCCCTTTTTTTTAAACAAAAGGAAGGGATGTCAAAATGTCTCGACTTTGGGGGGCGTCCTTGCCTCAGACTTGCGCGCATTGACATTCAGTGTGAGCTTGCAGGTACAAAACATACAAATATTGTACCGGTAGCTTCGCCACGGGAAAAACACAGTCCTGAAACAAATAGATCTGCCTTTAATCTTGTCACAGCGACTGTTCAGAGGAAAGAAGATAAATGATTGTGAGGAATCATCTGTGCCATTCAGTCTCATGAGGAGAAAGGCAGCTTTTAAACTCTGTCCTGAATAAACTGCGATCATTATGTCTGAGTAGGGCCAACTGTCCTTTCCTATACTGGGGTTTGGATGATAAGCCTGTTTGAATAGTAATCACAAATCAGAGCAAGCCAAGGTTGCGATGCAGATTGTGAGCTGTATGTGTGTGTGTGTGTGTGTGTGTGTGTGTGTGTGTGTGTGTGTGTGTGTGTGTGTCTATGGAGGCAGGCAGCAGCTGACATGATAATGGTATAGTTGTAAAGTGATTGTAAAGTGGTTTAAACTGTGATTAGTTCAGCTGATATTCCAACAGCGCTAACCCTAGACTAACCTTCTGTTTCTATTGTGAAGTCTGATGAAGAGCTTTGCTAAAGTTAATTTAAAGTGGCAGGCAGTCAACTTATCCTTTTAAGCAACTTGTGTTTCCAAACAAACAAGAGAATAGAAAGCACAATAAACAGCAGAATAGAAAATTAGACATTTTTCAATTGCATGGCAACACAGTTTTTAAATTGGTTTCCTTCCTTTTAGGCAGCAATTCATGTCAGTTCATTTCTATGAAACTCAACTTGCAAGGACTTCAGGACAACCATGTTTGAGCAGTACTTGTCCATGCAGTGATGTGATGTAGGTAGAGATCAAATGCTGACTGTGATCATTTCAATGAAACACGTTTCAGATCTCACCAGGTTAATGTTTATTGTAATGAAGTGAACCCAATGGCTGCCACAGGGTAGAAAACACATGTCATTTCTGAGAAAGTCATTCGTGTGAGTGTTTTTGACTTAGCATCATGGGGTCACTTACCTGTGGTGTGCACTGTACATCAGATGCTCTTGTAAAGAGGGGAATTGTGTCTTTCCTCTCAGTTAGCAAAGGCCAGATCGGTGTCTCTTTTAACCCCCTTCGTAACTGTTTCACTTGTCTTGAGGTTCTTCCAAGGACCTGCAAAACATTTGCATCACAACAGAAAAACAAAGCAGCCTTACTCATCTTTAACGAATAGTCTAATTAGCATTACTTAATAAACTCATCAACATCCATCTGTGTATGTCACAACAAAAGACAAAATGTGAAAGACATAACGTTGTCCTACATCAGAACCTCAACTCTGATTAGTCGATCTGGTTTGTATGATCTATTCAGTACAGATCAGAATACTCACAGCATGGAGGAGCAGTTTGTCCAGCAGCCATCTTCTGTTGTCAGATGTGACTGCAGGCAAATCCCAGAACAGTGCCAACTCATTAATCAGGTTATTTTCTTCAGGTGACAAATCTGCTGCACCCTCCAGCTAATAATGACAATTAGAATCAGAATAGATTAGAATTCCTGATTTCTCAAGACTTGCATAATATTCAGATTTGATACAACAAATAGGACAACTAGAGGACAACTTGTCAATAACTATCAATCACGTGGTTGACAACACCCACTGGTCTCAAACCACATCCCAAATAATGTCATTTTGTATCCCTTTTAAACAGCATGTTGGGAACCTGTTAAAACTGTGTTTGCTCTAAAAACACATTTTACATGATGACATCCGTCACTATAATTACATGTTTTAAAGAAATGGACTTACGTTTATGGTTTTAATATTGCTTCAGCACCCCCTGCTGGTTGAAATTAGTAAATTATGTGATTGTGGTATTATAAATATCTGAGAAAAATTTCTGACATCAGGTATTACTTTTACTGTCCTTGCCCCGAATTTTTGTCATTAAAATCTTACTGGGAAAATGTATTTTACCACTTTGATTGTCTCACGGATGTCAAGGTCAGCACAGTCCTTAATATCTATTATGGCTTCTTCTGGGGATCCACCAAAGAGCACATGCAGGATAGCTGGGCTGAGTCCTCCAAGACATGGCCCACCATGGAGGAATGAATGACCAATCATTCGGCCAGCAACAACAAAGAAGTCACTCTCCAAAAGGTAATGCCAAGTGGAGGGAATCAGATGATCTTGTTCCCCCTCAAAAAGAAGAGTTCCTCCTGGCTCCCACTACCCTGCTCAACTTAATGGAGAACGACTACTCCATTTCAGCACACCTCAAACCAAGTTAATGAAGCAGAAGCTGGAAGGCAACAAGGTGCAGCTAAACAGACGAGTGTAACATTGTTTGTGTAAGTAGTCTAAACGTGGTTTAGATGAGTGTAATATTGTTTGACTAAGTAGTTTAGACGTGGTTTGGACGAGTGTGTAGTCCAGGGGTCTCAAACTCATTTTCACTCCGGGCCACATCAGCATCATGGTCGCCCACAAAGGGCCGGTTGTAAATGTAACTACTCGTAACATATTCTTAAATAACTCTGCATTTGATTATTGTTACTGTAATGCTTACAGTGCTTCTGGGTATATAACACATCAACAGTTTCCACTTACAGGACAAAAGACCAAGTGACACAGCAACAGTTCATTTGTATTTATTAAAGCACAATATAAATATAACAATGTTCTTTATATAAAAACATAATCTCCTTTTCCTTCTTTAAATGTCGTTTTCAAAGCTACACAGGAGCCGGTTTCAGGAGATCTGCCATATTTGCAAGCTGGATATCTGTAAATAAAACAAATATTAAAAAACATATTGACTTCGACCAGTTTTGAACGTCTCTTCACCGGAGACCATAGACGTCTTTTAAACGTGTTTTGAACGGAACGATGCTGATCTGGATATTACACAGTATACTCTATTTTATAACGTTGGGCTAAACAATAAAGAACACAGTCACCAGTCGGAATTGAGTGAAACGTAACTTTGCAAACAGTCTGTTAAGACAACACTGCCCTCTACAGGGATTATGTCTGCAATGCCACAGATCAGCTGTTGAGTTTTAGGTATTATCACACATCTGTCTTCTCAAACTTTGATCTCAGCCAGTGATTCCAAAGTTACACGAAAGATCCCTCCAGACATGTTTAACACCTATAATACTCTGCTTTCAATGGAAATGTGTACCCGATTAAAAAATACTGCGAAGGTTCTATGAAACAAGTTTCTCTGTAGTTGTTCCTGATACAGTATGATGTTGCAAATGCTCGTTTGGGCTTAATATACAATTACAATAAAAGTAACTGGTAGTGAACATGTGACAGAGACATGATGCACATCTTTCCAGTCATTCTGTGTACAAAGATACATGTTCACATGTATATATGTAGGAAACATCATTGTTGGAATGCTGTTAAGCATTCCAACAATGACGCTTCTTCTCCTTCATATTTTAAGCTACAGAAACCGTTCAACTCTCAAAATGTTCAGCTTTTTCAGCAGAGGGGTGCTATATCTCTTCATATTTCTAACCTTTAAACTTTTTGAATTATTAAGCTTTTAGCAACTTTTTTTTGAATGGGTTTCTATGGAGAAGATCCTCTTAAATCCTCAAATCCTCTTAAACTTCTTAAACTTTCAAATCCTTCAACTTCCTCATACTTTCAGCTAAAGACACCATTTCAACTTTCAAATGTTGAGAAAACTCTGAACTTTTGCCGCATAATTCAGCTTTCCGATATCTTTTAAACTTTTTGAACTGCAGCAATTTAACTTTTCTGATTTTTCAGCCCTTTTCTGACTTTATAATGGGTGTGTATTGCGCAGCTTAGAGTGCGTGATGTCACCGCTAGAGTGAAGAGCAGCTTGAGATTCTTGTGAAAAAAACATTTGTGTTTTGCCACTGTGTCCACAATCTTCACTCTTCATGCATAATTTCTGGATGTAAAAGTAGCTAATATTGTCCTTGTCGTAGAAACATTACTGTGGAATCCCACAGATTTACACATTTGACACAGAAGCCATTAATTGACAGGAAAACCAACTTTCTGCTCCATAGAGACCAATGTTAAATTTTGCTTCAAAAACATCTTCCACAGAACACGGTACCCCATTTCTAGATCGCCAGTTAAGCCACATTTCTTACACTACAGACACAATTTTTACAGGATCTGTTCTTCGACTCAGCCTTCCTCTCAATTATTAATATCGGAGCAATAGGAGCTACGGTTATGGGAGTTTTGATGATTTGTTTGAGAGGCGTCTCCCTGTGTTATCTCCATGAAATGGCTTCAGGCACACAGGTGTTCACGATTGAGCCAGTAATCAGTGATGTTGACAAACACACATTCTCTCTCTCTCTCTCTCTCTCTCTCTCTCTCTGGTCTTAGGACTCTTTAGAGGTCTTTCCACCCTCCTCCACCCCCCCCCCCCCCCCCCCACACACACACACACACACACACGCCATTTTAAAATAAAAGCCCCACAGAATGAATCCTAACTGAAATGCTTGTGATGAGCCTATCATTTAATAACCGGTTTGTGTTTATCTAACATTATGATTCTGTCTCCTCTCCCCTTCTCCCCCACACCCCACACCCCATTTCAAAATAAAAGCCCCAGAGAGTGAATTCTAACTGAACTGCTTGTGATGAAGCCTGTCATTTAATAACCTCTGTTTATGTGTGTCAAACATTATGATTATGTCTCCTCTCCCCCTCCCTCCCCCACCCAGTCCCACCCTTTCAAAATAAAAGCCTCATGGATTAACTGTATTTAAACATTAAACTCAAAATTAGGCTTTTTTGTTGAAAAAATGAATGCTCTTACTAATACTGCAACAACTACTACTGCTGCTAATATTTCTAGTATTACTACTACTACTGCTGCTACTACTTCTACTACAACTTTTGCTGTTGCTACTATTACTAGTGCTATTACTGCTACCATCAATATTATTACTACCACTACTGCTATTACTACCACTACTACTATTACTTATACTACAACTGCTACTCCTGCTATTCATGCTACTACCAGTACTAATACTACTACAGCTATTAGTACGACTGCTACTAGTACTACTACTACTGCTACTTCAAATACTGCCATTACTTTTACTACTACTACTACTACTACTGTTATATTAAATACTACGACCACTACTACAGCTATTACTACTACTACTGATACTAGGCCACTACTTCTTCTGAATACTAATACTTCTTCTAAATACTAATACTTCTACTACTACTAATGATACTTCTACTACAACTACGACTTCTACTATTACAAATATCACTACTGCTACTACTACTTATTCCAATGCTACTAATACTTCTACTACTAATAATACTTCTACTTCAACTACAACTTCTACTACTATTACTACAAATATCACTACTTCTGAAATGTGTTTAAGCTACAGAAATTGTTCAAATATCAAAATGTTCAGCTCTTTCAGGAGAGGGGTGCTTTGACTTTTCATTTTTGTAATCTTTAAACTTTTTGAATGAGGCTTTTTGCAATTTTCTTTTGAATGGGATCTCTATGGAGAAAATCTTCAAATCCTGTTATACTTCAACTTTCAAAGCCTTCTTCTTCCTCATACTTTCAGCTACAGACACCATAGTTAGACATTTCAACTAGAAGGTTTTTCAGCAGTGCAGTTTAAATGCTTTCGGGCTTCAACATTTTTCAGACAGATAGTCTCCCATTTCTTAATTTTCTGCAATTTTTTCACAATTAATTTCAGCTTTCAGCATTCCAACGCATTTTCAGCAGGAAATGCATTTTCTAGTTTGCAATAACTGTTTGTGGCTTTATTTCACAATGAATGAAAACCAGTAACCAGTGTCTTAATTCACATTATATCATGTGAATTAAAGGACACATGATCAAGGAATGTGCCATTTAGAAATGCACTGATTTGCTTTATTGCCAAGAATTAAATGACAAGATTGATAGATTTGTCTATTTATTATGAAGCTGGAGCCAGAAGTTGATTAACTTAGCTTAGCTTAGCTTAGTATAACAACTGGAAGCGGGGGGAAATAGCTAGCATGGCTCTGTCCAAAGGTAACAAAAACTGCCCAGCAGCTCGTCAGAAGCTCAATAACTAATTTGGATTATTCCCCTCTAAAACCACAATTAGCATTAATACACATAAGAATTTTCCACCTTTGGAAAGAGCCAGGTTAGCTGTTTCCGCCTGTTGTTAGTCTTTATGCTAAGCTAAGCTAACCGGCTGCAGGTTCCAGCTTTGTATTTACTGTATGTTCACACAGTGGTGGTATCAATCTTCTCAACTAATTCTCCACACAAAAGCAAATAGCCATATTTCCCATAATTTTAGTATCAAACACGCATTATTACTTGGCGGTTAAATATTTAACATTTATTCCAACATGAAAAAAAGCAGTAAATAACACTTATATAATATAATACAATATAATATAACATGTTTATTTATTGAGATGCCCCTATGGACCTTGTTATAGGAGGTAAAGATCAGGAGAAGTAAACATGAAGTGTAATTATGAATGTTAAATTAAGCTATGATGAGTTTTCACTGTTAATTTAACATCTGTAGGAGCCAAATTCAATGTGATGTTAAATATTCACTTGTATTTACATGTTTAACTGTAATCACTTCTGTTTCTACTGTGAATGTTACAAGGATGTCGTTACAATTTGTTATCGTAAGAAATACATGTAAGTGACAGACAACTGTCACTTTAAGGACACTGTGACAGTTACTGACAGTGGTGAGTAATATCTGACGCAGTATGGAGCCGCACAGTTTTCCGACCGTGTTAGGAAATGTGTTATGAAACGTGTTAAATGGAACGATCTACGTGGATTAAGTTGTGGATAACCTGTGGACACGTATGGTATGTCTACTGATAGCAGGATCGGTTGTTGCTGTCGTTGACGCTGGAACGCGAATAGTGAGAGCTGTGTGTGACTGGATAGGGTAACCCACAAGTGATAATTGTGATTAGTACAAAGCAACATGTGTGTTATGCAACTGTAATCTGTGTTTGTTTTTATGCTGTAATAAAAAGAAATCACATAAAATGAAGTTTTTCTCTCGTATTCTTTAAGTCTTTAATTCTTTGACAAATAAACACGTCTGAAGGATATCCCCCAAAGAAACAAACTAGGTAATCATTCACATCTGATTAGACATGTTAATAAATTAATCAACCCCCCCCCACAGCAAAAAACTAAATGTCTCCTCACATAGTATTCAAGCCAAAATCTCCAGCATCCGTTCGACCACTTTCCTGAGATGAAACTGACAGAAAGTCCATCTTGCGTCACACTCAACAGCTTATAAAACACCATCTGAAGAGGAGTGCGTGACAGTAACGCGTGGGCGTTTACATGCAAGTAATATAACGTGGTTGACGATGATATAAAAGCATTTATTAGCTCAACGGCGTTGCAGTCTTTCAATCATAGTGAACGTTTACACAATCCCACGCGTGTGATGGCGTTTAGAAGTCAACTCAGTTTACCTTCTACTGGCTCAAAGAAAAGTCTGAAAGATTTGGAAGTTGTGAAATGAAGTTGAAAAGAAATATAATATTTCTAAACATGTTTAAATGTCTCTTAAATGTTTAAGAGACACTACGAGACCAAACGTGCTAATGCTACAACAAGCTATCAGAGAGCAACCGTGCTAGAAAAGTGAAGCAACTCCAAGATAACTTGGCCACACAGCAGCGGCCCCTTTCACATGAAAACATCATCAAAGTAAGCTACGAAGTGGCTGTGGTAATTGCTAAACATGACAAACCTTTTACGGAAGGTGAGTTTATCAAAGACTGTTATGAAAATAGCAGAAAACATTTGCCCCGAGAGGAAGACAGTTTGCTAATGTTTGCCTGGCTCGTAACACTGAAGAGCTATCATCAGATACTAAGAGACAACTTGATTTTTTTTGTTAGCCTGTTTCATGTGTGTTGAACTTAAATGTTAGACAACTTTTCATTACCCTCACTAAGTCATATTTAAGATTGTCTTGAGGTGAGAATATTGATCGGTTTCTTTGTAATTAGCTTTTAGATGGCTTGTTCTTTGTTATCTGACTTTCAAGATGTGAAAGAAACAGAATAGTTGTTGAGATTTGTGCACACATGAATGCTCACATTTGGTTACATTGCTATTTGCTGTCATTGAAAATAAAATGATTAAATAACAATGTATGTATAGGCTACTTGTATTGTTTAAAATAATGTCAGCAGGGACTGTTGGCCCTTGGGCATTTTCACATTATCAAATCTGGCCCCCTTTGAAAAAAGTTTGGACACCCCTGCCTTAAAGTCTACTATTCCATGGCAATCAGGCAAAACCCATCTCCTGATGAAGATCATCTGAATTAATCAGCTCCAGAACAGCTGCTAAATGGACCTGGTGGTGAGGTTGTTCCGTTTACCTCGTGAGTAAAGATAAAATACTTGCTGCAGTGACGAGTTGTAAAATCCTGTCTGAGTATTAAAACAGTCGTATTATAAACGTGCCGTGTGGAACAAGCGAAGCCTCCAGTGTCTTTGCTTCTCACCTCGATAGCGCGGTGCTGTGGTAAGGCCCTCTCGATGTGGTCGTTGCCTTCTGCTCGCAGCTGAATTAGATATTTGCAACTGGGCTGCAAGGAAACAAGACTTTCATTAAGTCATATGAGCTGTAAAGAGGCTTAGAAGACACAGTAACAGTGGAGCCTCTCAGATGCTTGCGCTGTACGAGACTGTGATGCCGGCGAAAGTGCTGCTCACACTTGGTCCTGGTGTACTCACCAACAGACCCCTGAGTCTGAAGCGACCCTCCTCATCGGTGACGGTGTCCTCGCTGTAGAGGCTACACTCTCCCTGCCCCAACGCCTCCACGGCCACGTCCCTCTCTGCATCCCCGCTCAGAGACTGCACCGCTCCGTAGCAGCTGAGGAACACAGTGCGAGACCGGGACACCGGTCAGATTCACGTGCGATGGACCAGCGAAACAAACGGCACCAAAGTACATTTGTTTACCTGTAAGCGGTCTTAATGCCAGTTATGTCGATGCTGAGGTTTTGACCTTCCTCCACTGTGATCATCTGAGACACCGGCTCAAAGCGAAACTCCTTCATCATGGGTTTAAAGTAATACTGACCAGGACTCTGAGGACAGAAGAGCAGTGATTTTATCAACTGGAGAGCAGAAATATACATACATTAGCTAGAGCATCGCTGCACCACAGAAAGAAAATGAATGAATTGTTGGATCCGTACCAGGTTATTAAAAGTTAGCAGGCCGGTGTCCTGAGTCCACAGATTGGAGCGAAACTGTCCTCCACTCAGAGACAAGAGGACACCTGATAGGGGAAGACCATCCTCCGATTTAATCTAAAGCACAGAGGGAAAGAGAGGGTACAGGTCATAGATCTCAATCAGGGCACGAGTGTCAGCTCAATGAGTGCAGATGTGAAAGTGGCTGCTGAATACTGGGATTAATATGTACGGGAGTCAGTTTTGGTCACATTGTACCTTGAAGGTGACACCAGCCAGAGCGAACGCCTTGAAATCTCCCTGGGTTCCCTCCACAGGACTGAGGACGAAACCTTCTTTATGGTGATTAATGACTTTGCTCCAGTTCTACAGGTAAGGCCTTTTGGCTCAAGACACTGTACTGTAACGATGCACAAGGGGACACTTGGTCCACTGATATTTGAATGTTCTTCATATGCTAATTCATGCTGTGTTTAGCTGATGAGAGGTCAGGTGAATGAAGCTCACCAGGCTTGGAGAGGCAGAAGCGGTTGACTCCCTTGGAGAGGTTGTACACGCCGACGTTCTCAGGTTTGCTGCCATCTTGGAAGAACTCCTGTGCAGTAAAAACACATTCAGTTAGAGTCTGAAGAACTGTAACAACTAACACACACCAGGCAGTGATGACTCACCAACGTGATGGCGTGGGAGAGGGAGCAGCGCAGGATGTAGCCAATCTGTCTGAACTCCACCCCCAAAACATCAGAGTCCAGAACCTCCACCTCCATAGACTTGTGCTTCCAGCACCACTCCTCATGAGGAATACTCACTGACGGGTCAAGAGACAACACTAACAATCAACCAGCAGACTAACAGTCACATAACAGATGTGAACGTCTGTTGAAGAGGAGGAAACCGTGATCACTTCAGGTCGAGGCTCATCTTATGATTATCATTATAACATCATCAAAGTAAACTTCTTTCACTACTTGTGCCCGGCAACAATACAAGCTGAGTAAACGTACCTTATTAAAAGATGCTGCGTGTGCAGATAGCTAGCAGGCACAGCAAACACATAGTGTGTATTGGACAGCGGGTGAGATGGATGCAGCACCAGAAGCTACAGAAACACTGATTGAATAATGTCAGCTTCCTGAAAGCTGCTGCTAAATATCAATTATGACCAGAAGCTGGTAATTACTAATTTATTTCCCCACAATCTTTAGAGAGTAATTGGATTTCTGAATATAAATATGAACAGGATGGAGGAAAACAGCTGATAAACAATGGTCAGTTTGATCTCTCAGTCAAAACTTGCATGCTGACTTTGCATTTGTGCCCTCCTTAAATGTTGATTCACACAACTGCAACTACTCACAACCACCAGTTTCTGATTTCTTATTAACCCTAAATGAAAACAGTTTGTTGCAAAGAATAAATATCACAACTATTATTACTGCTCTTATTACAGATGTTTTGTGTTATTGCTGGTGAGTCCTGACCTTTGTATTTCCCTGGTAGAACATCGTCAAAGGAGAAGCCGATGACGTCACTGCTGCCGGTCAGAGCCAGCGTCCTCCTCTCGCCCGGCCGACTCACCGGCTGCAGGGTCACCGACGGGTCGTCGCAGGAGGCTGGAGGTCAGTCAGAGCACAGGAGCTCAGTGACAAGGTGTCGCGGTTTTACGGGGTTGAAGCCACACTTCTGACAAAGACTGTATTCTAAAAACAAACGTAAATAGAACAGGTCCTCACCTAAACAGTGGACATTCCCAGAGACAGAAGCCATGAATTGGGTGAAAAGTAGGTCTGTGAGGGGCTGGTCCACCAGGGAGACCTCCAGGGCCCGAGGCTGCAGAGCAAGGCCCGCCTTCACCTCCGACTCGGGGAGGGATACCTGAACACGGTGAAGTATAACCAAAGTTACCTTGTAGAGATCAAAGCTTTTAATATACTGTGTAAGCACTGAAATCAATCATATCTCTAGTGTAGTAATAATATTGGCAATCTGAAGAAGGGATGCTTCTTGTTCATTTAATTATTAACTGAAACTGTGTGCTAATCAAATGTCGGTTTTCAGATATTTTAGTCAAATTAGTGAATTTGAGACGGACAAGCTGAAAGCTTTGAGGCATAATGAACTAGATGCTGCCGGTCTTACATGGACACTGTAGTCTCCAGGTTTGGCCTGGAAGCAGAAGGCCCCCTGCGGGTCGGAGTCGATGGTCTTGCTGGAAGCCTTGTCTTGGCCCTGGTGTGTCAGAGTGACCTTGTAGCGGCCCTGCTGCTTCATGCCCTCCGGCAAGCGGCTGATGGAGATCTGGCCACACACACTGAACCTGGTGTGGGACCAACAGAAGCGTTCAGATCAAGCTAATTAGCAACGTGGTTGTACAAAGCTGAGAGAATGTATTCAGGCCAGACGTACCCAGCGGTGATGATGTCAGGAAGCTGGGGTGTGTTGGGGGCGATCTTCACTGTGATTGGCTCAAACAGCATGAGCTTCTTGCTGACGCGGATGGTGTATGTACCAGCCGTCATGTTCTCCAACCGGAAAGAACCGTCCTCCTTGCTGACGACTGTGAGGACAGAGCAGCAGAGTAAGCTGTAGTGTTACAATATTTAGACACTTTTGTTGCTTTTCAAACTGAAGCATGGAGTCTTCCAGCACAGCTACCTCTCATCTGATTGTTGAGGGACACCGTGGCATCGGGGACGCCTTCCCCACCGACACCGTTGAGAAGTCGGCCGGTCACGGAGAAGCCCATGACGCGGAAGATGGGCTGCGGGAAAAGCAAAAGAAAGAGCGTCACACGACAAAAAGTGGAAGCGTGCATAAAATGTAGTCGCAGTCACAAGATAATGACAAACACTAAAACTAGTATTGAGATATAATTGTATTCTTTACCTCCAGCTTCAAGCTGTTGTGTTCCACCTTGAAATTCATCCGAGAAGGAGCGACATCAAACGTGATCCTTTCTCCCCGGTAGAAGGGCACCTTAAGGGAGGGAGTTTACAGGAGCAGAAATCATCTATTTACAAGAGATGTTCAAGTTAAAATATCATGAAGTCGAATGACGCCTGCCATTGGTGTCGCCAAATCAACCAGGAGTGAAATCTTAACGAGTACAGCTTTAGGTGAAATTAGAAATGGCGACGGCCCTTCTTCTGCTCTTCACAGAGAGCTTAGAGCTTACCACGGTGTACTCGCCGCTGGCCAGTGAGGGGAAGACGAAGATCCCATCTTCCCTGGATAGAGCGCTGCACAGGTAGACCAGGGAGCTGTCCCCAGGATCGGCCCCCTCCACTGGAGATGTGTTACAGCCCCCAACGTCCTGAACACACATCAAATAAACATGGAGCAGTTACCTAGTTTTGTGCTTATAATTCACCCAAAATCATCCATTTTGACTCCTCGCAGTTTCTAAAGATATGAAATAATAATGTTGGTTCACCTCTTTCTTGACTGTGGCCGAGTACAGCAGGAAGGTGACCTCTTTCATGGGCTCTCCGTCACTGCGGACCTCTCCCGAGGCATCGTAGCCTCCAACCACCAGATGGTCGTCAGCCGGGGCGTTGGCGTTGGACACGAGCACTGAGGTGGTGCTCTGCAGGGAGACGGAAAAAGGTCACCGTGGAAGTTACAGCGAGGACGAGATCATTCGTGATGAACCTGCTGATCTATTCCAACTCTGTCCCAAAGGTCTCCACTCAGCAGTGTGTTGTTGTAGTGCGAGCTGTCACCTCTCGGACGATCAGCCTCATGAAACATTACCACCACAAACTAAAGACCTTTGTCATTCAGAGGATGCATGGCTTGGTTTCCTACTCTGGGATTCTGGAGAGATTTATCATCATGTTGATCAAATCTCAAGTCAAAAAAAAAAGTGTTCAATTTTGCACCAAATCTGTGTAATAAATGGTTTTACTCCAAAAATTGCTGCAACATCTTCTGAGACATAAGTGAGTATGAGGATGGCATCATATGGTTCCACCATGATGTCCTATTTATTTTTAATTTATGACTAGAACAACTTGACAAACTGCTGAGCCGAATTAAAATTAATCTTCAGGTTCCCAGCTTTCACACGATTTATACTACTGTGTGGCATAAACTGTTGACGTGATATCTCCCCCCAAATATCCCCAGCGTTCCCCTAAAAACAGATAATTAATGTTGGGTTCACAGGAAGGTTTGCTAGCTCATCACTCCACAGACTTTCTATCTCCAGTCAATGACAAAGCAAACCGAAAAACCACCACCTGAACTCAAACGGTCCTTAAAAAAGGCTTTGGCGACATCACATACAATACATTCATGTTTCTCTGTAGTCTGTGCGTGTTGAGAAGGTCTAATGAAAAACTGAAGTGAAGGTACCGACCTGCTCGAGAGTCCAGGAGGGATGAGCAGCTGTGATGTCATAATTTCCAGGGAGTACTTTTAAAAAGGTGCCGTTTAGGTTTACGTTGTACTCGGAGCACATGCCACTAAACATCTTGTTGAACAGAAATGAGCCGCTGACCCTGAGCTTGTAGAGCAAGCTGCTTCTCTTCAGCTGCACTGCGTTCTCGTTGGTGATGCAGAAGTCCCAGCCAGCGAAGATCTTGTTGCAGAAGCTCTGAAAGCGATCCTCATCCTGAATCAGGTTACGTTTGAATCCCGTGGCGGACCTTGAAGAACAGTAATTCGAAGTGTGTTAACATTTCCAGGAACTTCCAGTTTATTCCTAATGAGCTTTGTCTTTTTCTTACCTTTTCACTATCTAGACGAGGCTGAGGAACAGGTAGGCTATAGTGACCAGCAGGTAGGCCAGCGGCAAATTGTAAGTGGCCTTTGTGAAGTGTATTTTGTCCACTTTGTAGTAGCCGTAGAACAGATAGGTCTGTTCCAGAAAGCCCTGCAGGTAAAGCACAGAAGGGGAGTGAAGAAACCAAATGCAAACTTGTTTTCCGTTCGTCCAGAACCCGTTCAAGTCTGAGTGAAACGACTTACTCCCCCAGACAGCAGATCTGTAATGTGCTCATGAAAGATGACCAGACCTCTCCGGGCGCTGCTTGGATAAACACTGCACACACTTCCTGCAGTGAAACACAAGAAAGAAAACAAGCTTCAGACTACGCGATGCCTAGTTTACGCTCAAAGTCTAAACAAGCGAGCGTCCTCTCCCACCGTCATTCTGGTTGTAGGTGATGTTTCCTGAAGCGCTCGGGGCGATGATGATGGGTAACATGACGAAGCTGAACATGAGCACAAAGATGATCAAGTTGAGCATGACCAGGAAGCGCAGGAAGGAGAAGTAGGATAGGATTCCTGTGCCAAACATCCCTATTGAGCGTAAAGGAGAACGGAGGGAGAAATTAACTTTTGGGACAACAACATCACAATTGGTACACAGAAGTGTGTTTACTCATGTGTGCCATCCTGAGCAGGAATCAATGAATGCCTCTGAGGCTCAGGACAGTCCATCTCATTTCCTTTCTATCGCTCACCCTCTATCATGTGGATGTCTCCCCTCCAGAGCTTCAGGGAGCTCAGCCATTCATGGACATCATCCCTCAGCCTCCTCAGGCACCTGCGGGTGCTTACCTTCAACTGTCCAAAACTGCTGAGCTCGCGATTCTCCTCCAAGCGCTGTGTTCTAATAGTCAAAACACATTGTTTGTTGCGATACGATACTTTTTAAACATAGGTCTATTTAACATCTTAGTGTGATACTGCAGCAGTGGGTCTCGTACTCGTCTCTGCGTTTCTCGGCCATGGTCTTAGGTAGCTCCCTTATGGGTCTCTGAGCCATCTGACTCTTTTGCTTCTCCTCATTTCTGCCGACGGTGCTCGCGCCCCATTTCCCGCTGCCGGAGGAGCCGAGTCGCGCCCTGGTGCTGTTTCTTCGTTTGGGGCCGGCGACTGACGACTTCCTGCGGTACAGCAGGGACTGGTAGCTGGGGAGCTGGTCCAGCAGCGGGTTACTGGCTCTCCCACTGTGATCGGTGTAGAAGACTAGAACACGTGAATATAGATGATTAGACAGCATCATGTTTGACAGTGTGGTGCTGAAGGCTACTGTCTGATAACAACTCTCCAACAGTTATGATGCGATTAAAACTGACACATTTTGAAAGGTGATAATATTTCACCGCTTCTGAAGGAAATTATAGTCGTAGTGACAAGATGGTGATAATGTTCCAAGACAGAGAAAACAACAACACAGATGCCAACATCTGTGTGCAATTCACTCATCATTCATGTGTTACAATGACTTCCCATAGTTGAGACAGACACGTTGGGAGGTAGTTTTATGATTCTGTATTTAGTTACAAATTGTGTGTTAATATCTTGAGCGGGACGGAATATATCCGAGTAGTCAGATATCAGTGTTATTATGGATGCTGGGCACAATGACTGTAAGAAGCAGACTGTTGTGTAAAATAATATGCGTTTTACTTGTATGCTTATATTGCGGAGTTGTGAGGTCACAGTAAGTAGGTTAAAAACTCCAGATAAGGCATTCCAGCGCTTGTCTGTACATAGAGGCAAGGCAAGGCAAGGCAAGGCAAGTTTATTTGTATAGCACATTTCAACAACAAGGTAATTCAAAGTGCTTCACATAAAACCATTAAAAGCATCAAAACATAAGACAAAAGAAAAGGAGATTTAAAAACAATTAAGAACATTCATTAAAACACAGTGTAAACAGTTTCATAGTAAAATGCAGAAATGCAGGAAATTGATTTATATATTAATTGAATGTGGTTCAATTAAAGGCAGCAGCAAACAGAAAAGTCTTCAATCTTGATTTAAAGGAGCTGAGGGTCTCAGCAGACCTGCAGCTTTCTGGGACTTTGTTCCAGATATGTGGAGCAGAAAAACTGAACGCTGCTTCTCCATGTTTAGTTCTGACTCTGGGAACAGAAAGTAGACCGGTCCCAGACGACCTGAGGGGTCGGGATGGTTCATAAGGTAGCAGCAGATCAGAGATGTATTTTGGCCCTAAACCATTCAGTGCTTTGTAAACCAACAGCAGGATTTTAAAGTCAATTCTTTGTTGGACAGGAAGGCAGTGCAAAGACATCAGAACTGGGGTGATGTGATCCACCCTCCTGGTCTTAGTGAGGACTCGAGCTGCAGCGTTCTGAATCAGCTGCAGCTTTCTGACGGACTTTTTACAGAGACCTGTAAACACACCGTTACAGTAGTCCAGTCTGCTGAAGATAAATGCGTGGACAAGTTTTTCCAAATCCTGTTGAGACATAAATCCTCTAATCCTTGATATATTCTTCAGGTGATAGTAGGCTGATTTTGTAATTGTCTTGATATGGCTGTTCAGGTTGAGGTCTGAATCCATAACTACACCTAGATTTCTGGCTTGGTTTGTGGGTTTTAACATCAGTGATTGAAGCTGAGCGGTGATTTTCAATTGTTCGTCCTTGGTACCAAAAACAATTACTTCTGTTTTATCTTTGTTTAATTGAAGAAAATTCTGGCACATCCAGTTGTTGATTTGTTCAATGCAGTTACCCAGCCCTTGTATGGGATTACAGTCCCCTGGTGACATAGTTATGTAGATTTGTGTGTCATCTGCATAATTATGATAACACACTTTGTTGTTTTCCATAATCTGAGCTAGTGGAAGCATGTAGATGTTGAACAGAAGAGGCCCCAGTATTGAACCTTGGGGAACACCACATGTCATTTTTGTCAGCTCTGATGTGTAATCAGCTACAGACACAAAGTATTCTCGGTCCTTCAAGTAGGATTCAAACCAGTTAAGTGCTGTGCCAGAGAGTCCCACCCAGATTTTTAGTCTTTCTAGGAGTATGGCATGGTCGACCGTGTCGAATGCAGCACTGAGATCTAGTAACACTAAGACTGAACTTCTGCCATTGTCTATGTTTAAGTGGATGTCGTTGAAAACCTTAACAAGAGCAGTTTCAGTACTGTGGTGCTGTCGAAAGCCTGACTGGAAAACATCAAAGCAGTTATTTACGGCCAAGAAGTTGGTCAGCTGTTGGAAAACCGCTTTTTCAATTATTTTACTTAAAAATGGGAGGTTTGATATTGGCCTATAATTTTTCATCGTTGCGGAGTCTAAACTAGCCTTCTTTAGGAGCGGTTTAATAACTGCAGTTTTTAGGGCTTGTGGGAAGACACCTGAGAGAAGGGATGTGTTTACAATTTGTAAAAGATCAGTGGTCATGCAGTTTGAAATATTTTTGAAAAAGTGTGTTGGTAGAATATCCAAGCAGCAGGAGGATGACTTCAGATGTTGTATAATGTCTTCTAGGCTTCTACGGTCGATTGAATGAAATTGTGTCATGATATTTGAATGGATGTTATTCAGAGATGGGGACAACGCATATCCTGTGGTTGGTGTGGAGGCACTGACTGCTTGTCTGATTTTCTGAATTTTGTCAGTAAAAAAGGAGGCAAATTGATTGCATGCCCAAGTGGATTGGAGCTCAGCAGCTACCGACACTGGAGGGTTTGTTAGCCTGTCGACGGTAGCAAATAAGGCGCATGTATTGTTCTTGTTTTTGGTTATGATGTCAGAGAAGAAGGACTGCCTTGCATTTCTAAGTTCCAAATTATAATTGCGAAGTCTCTCTTTATAGATGTCACAGTGAACCTGGAGATTAGTTTTTCGCCACCTGCGCTCAGCTTTCCGACACTCTCGTTTCTCTATTTTGACCAGCGTAGCATTTCTCCAAGGAGATCTTTGCTTACCCGAGACAACCTTCACTTTAGTGGGTGCAATGGCATCAATAATATTTTTAACTTTAAAATTGAAGCCATCTACAAGCTCATTGACTGAGAGGCAAGAGAGGGCTGGTGTGCAGGAGAACTTCTGAATAAATAGTTCACTGGTGTTTTCAGAGATGTAACGCTTTGTCACAACCTTGGTTTGGACATTTGTGTGCAAGGAGATTGCACTCTCAAAGAAAACACAGAAATTATCAGAGAGTGCAACATCAGTCACAGCAACCTTGGAAATGTTTACACCTTTGGCGATGATTAGGTCCAGAGTGTGCCCCCTGTTGTGGGTGGGTCCTGTCACATGCTGAGTCAGATCATAGTTATCAAGGACACCACATAGTTCTATAGACCCTCTGTCCTGGGGATTATCAACATGGATATTAAAATCACCAACAATAACAACACAGTCAAAATCAATACAGATTACAGACAGCAGTTCAGTAAACTCATCAAAGAAGGTTGCACAGTATTTAGGCGGTCTGTAAATGTTTAGGAATAAAGCTTGAGTGGAGTTCAGAGCCACATATTCAAAAGAACTAAAATGACCAAAGGACATCTGCTTGCATTGAAGAGAATCATTAAATAAAATAGCAACTCCACCTCCTTTCTTATGCGCTCTTGTTTCACTCATGAAACTGAAGTTGTGAGGTGTTGATTCAATAAGAACAGCTGCACTGTTATCTTGATTTAACCAAGTTTCAGTTAAAAACAAAATGTCCAGTTTGTGCCTAACAATAAAATCATTGATTAAAAATGTTTTTCCTGACAGAGACCTGACATTTAATAAAGCTAAGTTTAATGTGGTTAAAGCTTTCTTTGCCCAATTTATTTGGACAGGCTGACGAGGAATGTATGCTAAGTTTGATAAGTTTGCATGTTTACTGTTGTTTCTTCTCAGTCTCACCTTTCTTTTTCTATAAACTTGCAGGACAGGAATTGAGACGGCTAGCTGCATACAGGGCCCCGACTTTTCCTGGAGAGAGTCATTGGTGTCATTAGCCTTGTAGCCTGGACCCAGAAGATATCAATTATTTCCTTTATCAGTTAGGGGAGAGAGAGGATACTGTGGCCCTGAAGAGAAACCAACTGCTTACAGCACTAGATTAGGGCGGAGAGCCGCCAACAGAGCGTAGGAGACGAACCCCTTATCTATTCACACAGAGGCTTTTGTCTTAGCTTAGACTTGCACCCTTTCCGGCGTCTCGTGCCAATAACATGCATACATACTGATGATGCAACGCTGGAGGACCAATCGTGAGCCAGTGTGAGTGATGATGCTCAGTGCTCCGTCGGGCCCTTTGACCTCTAAGGACAGAGCCGCCCCTACTTTATATTCCACCAATAGACTTCTCTAAGAATAAACTATATAATGTTGTGCGCAATGATGTTTACGAGCCTTTTCATGCCTTTTCCGCTTTTCATGCTTTTCCTGTCTTTCGTACATTTTACCTGTTCCTCCAGAGCAGAGATTAGGCCGCGTGCACGCTTGACTGCCTGGCATAATACTCCTGTTATAATAAACCTTATTGCTTTGAATTAAGCTAATTGCCTCGATCTCCATCTGTTCACTCCGAGAGTTTTCCTCCTTCGACAAATTGGTAGCAAGAGGATGGTTTTAACGATCTGAAAAGGAGTTTCTCATCGAGTGACGGATTTCTCTTCTGTCCACAGAAAGAAAAAAGTTTTTCCCGAGAGGCTGGAAGTCCGGCTGCCGTCCGGAGCCATTCTGCTCACCTCGGGAAACTGATCAATCAGCGCTGAATTCAAAAGGTAAGCAGAAGCCTATTTAATTGAATTCTGCAGATTGTCAATAGATACTAAATTGAATTGATCGGAAGTACTGAGTTGTGAGTATGAATTGCATTGATTAAATTGATAATGATAAACCACGTAACATTGTGACGGGATTGTTATGTCAGCAGTGGGGGTTTTTTAGCATAGAATGTACATGTGCGTGTGTGGATCTGACAGAAACTGAGGATTGTGAAATTGGATAAGTTAATATTGTGTTCACCGTGTAGGTCCCTATAACTGTTCTGCGATTACGTCATCGTAACGCGAGTTGCGATACACTGATCAATGACGGTTTGACGAGACCAAATTCCGGGCCACATGGTTGATTCATGCGACGTAACAAACTGAAGTTTGGATCAAGTATATAGCAACTGTTGAAGTACGCTGATGTGAAAGGTGTATAAGTGAAGACTGCACAATTATAACGGTATTTCCTTCGGGACCAAGCTCGTGTCTTGCACACACTATAAAACGCAGATCCATAGATGGTTTGTGTGTGGGTTGACAGAATTGGCGGTGTAGAGGTTTGAGTGCAGCGTAGATGATCTCTGGGAGACATCGATTCTATTTTAGCACAAAATGTCACCACTTCCCCCTGGGACCTGATTCGCACAAGGCAGGCACCTGTAAAATCGAGGTCGGCAACGATCCCAGACGTGGTTTGGGTCTGAGTATTTGTGGAATCACGGCAGTGTGTGGTTGATTGCGTGCCGTGTGAATGTCTCCTGGCCACATCCACTTCCTCCTGGACCGGGTTCGTGTGTGGCGGTTTCTGTAAAATACAGATCCACCTTAAGTGGTTTGACTCCAAGTGACGCAGTGCCGGCATCGTGTGGATGGAGACATCGATCGATGGATGAATGAGTGAAGCGTACATGTGATTGTTAGAGCACAGAACGATTGGAGTTAGAATCTTTCCATCGGGTCCGTGTATTCTCAGTTATTGACGGTCAGTGGAGTGCATAAGACACAAGAATTGCATTCAACACAGAAACACGAACACTAGCTGAGGGTTAATATGTATGTCAAGTTTTACTGATAGTGTTAGCAGTATTCCAGAGTTATTGGAAGTTGTGTAGGTTAGGGATCGTAAAAAAGTTTGGAACGAAAAACTCGCAGACAGTGAGACTGAAGTAGGGAGTAGGCTTTAGATAACAAACAGGTGCAGCTGCTGTAAGGAGTGAGACAGATATTTAGGGAGGGAAAGTGGAAGTTTAGTTCAAGGTCGGAAGGGCCTGGCAGAGTCTGGCCTGGCTGTTTTTGGCTTCCTCTGCTGGTGACTGAGAGTACTGTTTTTTGGCTCCCTCTGTTGGTGACTGTAGTACTGTTTTTTGGCTCCCTCTGTTGGTGACTGTGAGTACTGTTTTTTGGCTCCCTCTGTTGGTGGCTGTGAGTACTGTTTTTTGGCTCCCTCTGTTGGTGACTGTGAGTACTGTTTTTGGCTCCCTCTGCTGGTGATTGTGAGTACTGTTTGCAAAACTGATGGCTGAGACTGTGGTTCCAACTGGAGGCGATTCAGGAGTACTCCCAGCAGGAACATTTGGTGGCTACTCAGGAGTACTGCGTGCAAAACTGAAAAAGCAGTGACAGAGACCGGAGGCAAAACAGCATGGAAAAGAGATAAAACACATTGGGATAACTGCATGAAGCGATGGACAGTGGAGGGATGGTGGAAGGCAGCCAGTCCACTACCTCCATCAGTCAACAACCTCCGGCTCTTTACCAACGATTTGACAAAAAGAGTGACTCTAGCACAGACTGCAGAGACAAATCAAACGACAAATCAAACCACGCGATGGGGGTTCACTAACCCACTGAAGCAAGCCCGTAAAGACAGAGAAGAGGAACAGCGAGTGGCAATGATGGCACTAGGAGCGGCCATGACGGATCGAATGCAGGTGGACATGCTGACCGGAAAAGAAAAAACTGCAGAAAAAGAGGGGCAGGCATCTCTGGCCTCGGCCCCCCCCACGCCCTCAACAGGCCTATATCCAGCACTCCCACAGGTTCCTCCCCCATACTCCCCTACCAACCTGTTCATACAAGCACCAGTGAGAAAAGTAAAGGGAGGAACACTCACAGGAGCATTCCAGATGGCACTGGATGAAGGCTGCACCATCGAGACGAGCTCCACCTCAACAGAGCGAGCGATGAGAGGCATGATGGAGAGGGTGAAGACATTGGAAAAAGCTATGACAGGAGTCCCCACAGAGGAAGGAGATCCTGAGATAACAGAGAGAGGCCAGCAGGCCAACGAGGAGGAAACAGAGGCCCAGCGGCAGAGACGTTTCGATCAGGAGTGCATTCAGCGACTTCGCGATGAAATCGCTGCCACAACATCTCGCCCCATGCACTCAGAAGACACCTATGTGGCAAGCAGCCTGTACCATGATCCTGCAGGCGAGAGGCAGCCATCACCAAGGAAATCAATCGGACCAAAGACATGGGAGAAGCTCTCTGTCCTGAGAACAGAGGCTGAAGAACTACAACAGACTCTGAACTCAGTTATGGCCCACAGAGGAGAGACCAGCTACCATGACAGACCGGTGGAGCTGCCAATCTATACGGTGTCAGGCACTCTACACGGAAAAGTCTCCCCCCTCACGACAGGGACTGACATTCCTCTCCCCCGACATGTCATGCAGCTTCGGTCCATGGGTCAGCACCATAGAGAAGAAACAGAACAGAGAGATTTTGGTATATATCCTCTGAGACCCGCCCCCACTCCCGCACAGCCACAGCGGGTCCAATTTGTGCCTTTTGGGTTTGCAGACATGACCTGCATGGTACAACAGCTCCCATCCCTCCACGCGGGAGCCGATCCGTGGATTGAGCTCACGGAATCACTGACTGCTGGCCACCTGCTGGCCATAGGTGACCTGAAAGCCCTTCTCTCTCGCTGTCTAGACCCACCCCAGTGTGCTGCCCTCCTACACTTGGCAGGTGCTGGTGGGGCACAAGATGCCGACCCCTTTGCTCGATATCGTACAGCGTTGTGGCAGGAGCTCAGAACTAAGTTCCCCACCCCAGTGAACCAAGGTGCAGTGGCAGCATTCATCTGGGCCCCAGGAGAGTCCCCGCCCCTGTACCTGGCCAGAGCAGAACGGGTGTGGCGCCAGGCCTTCAGAGAGCCACATGATGACAGCGTTACCACAGTGGCACTATGGCGTGCAATGGTAAAAACAGGCCTCCCTGAAGGACCCCGCAAGAGCATGGACGCCGTGGTTGGCCTCGAAGTAATGACACAAGACATGTGGAACGCCCAGCTCCGACATTACCTCTGTAAGCACATTCAAGCTGAGACGGGTAACGAAACAGAAATTAAGACCTTGCAGAAGGCCCTACTTAAGAAACAACTCAAAGAACTCGACGAGGCTGAGGCCACCAAGAAATCTAAGGCTAAACAGCAACAACAGCTGGTAGTTCAACCTGCACCGACTCCACCTCCAACAACACCTACTACCTCCGTCCCACTGGAGGTTATGAGGGCTATGATGTCAGCAGGCGGTGACCAGTCACGCCCATGGGTCCCACAGGGCCAATGGGGTGGAAGAGGAGGAGCCAGAGGAGGAGGAGCGACTGGAGACAGAGAAGCGTCCTATTTCTGCTACAACTGTGGGAGACCGGGTCACTTCTCACGAGAATGCAAGCAACGACGGAGAGGAAGGGGACAACATTCCAGGGGAGGAGGCGGACGGGGCTATGACAGACAAGGCCCACAGCAAGGGGCCCATCAGGCTCCTTGGGACGAAGGACATGGACCCCAAGACGGGGCCCATGCCACCCAGGCCAACAGCCAACAACAATGGCCTGGAGGATATAACATTCCTCCCTATTGACACACCCCTCAACCACTGTCGTCTCACACTCTACATTTCGGCCTCACCAGCACCCATCCCTCCACTCATACTCACCCTCAAGTTTGTCGAAAAAGAAACTACGCTGACAAACACTGTGGGAGGAATACAGACTGCTATCCCTCTGTCACTTTAACTTGTCTCCGCTAGTAGCACTAACATGACAAAGAATGATAAAATAACACTTATGTCCCAGACTACTCCCTACCGTTACACTTTGATGTTTCTGAAAGAGACAGCATACTCAATGCTGTACTCTTCCAGAAAAAGGGGGGTGAAGTACTGATGTATCATTCATCATTGGACATTTATTTGACATTTTATTTGGATTTTATTTGGATTTTATTTGGATTTTATTTGGATTTTATTTGGATTTTATTTGGATTTTATTACTTTGAAATATTCACTCACTTCAATTAGTTTCGGTTTTGCTTTGAATTGAAAAAAAAAAGGAAAATAAATCTCTCCAAATTTAAACTTTTGTTAAAGCATAATAACAAAATAAGCATCAAAATCAATAAGAATTAAAGGTAATTAAAACACATGTAATTTAATGTTATATGGATTAACATATTTATTAAAAGAATGTAGGCTACTGTCTTTATTCGCTACAGGTAAAATTGACATGGTTACAGCAGTGGCAAAAGCGATTGGAAAAGACTTTGCATATTGTCATGGGCCATACACTGGAAGTACACACGCATCATGGCGTGGCGGCATTCCTGATGAGTAAAGAATTCACGTTCAGTGCTGCAAGGAAAACGAAGATTCAACACACTTGCACCATGCCACACATCACCTATGTGCCAGCCACAAGAAATATGGCGGCTAACTTCACGGAAGGACAACCACATGTGTGCGAAGAAGTTGCAGTGCAAGAAAACAAACTGAGACCGGACCTCCAGAACACTCCCCACCGCACAGCTGAGGCCTGGCTGTACACGGATGGTTGCTGCTACAAAGGAGAAGAAGGAAACATTGCATCATATGCAGTAGTGGAACAGAAGAGTGATGGCTATCACCAAACAGTGGAATCAGGGATTCTGCCACAACCCGCTTCAGCACAACTAGCAGAAGTGGAAGCACTGATCCAGGCACTGAAGTGGAGCACGGACAAAATTGTAAATATCTTCACAGACTCTGCTTACGCCCACGGAGCGGCCCACATCGATGGCCCTGTATGGCGAAGACGGAACTTCACCACGTCAAATGACCACCCCATAAAACACGAAGAAGCCATGAGAAGGCTGGTAGAAGCAATCCAACTACCAAAGGGGGTGGCCATCATGAAATGCAAGGGACATGACGCAATCAGATCACGAATCAGCGCCGGTAATGACGCGGCAGACAAAGCAGCCAAGAGAACGGGAGGCTATGTACCTCGCCAAATGGTCATGAAGCCAACATCCGGCCCACCTGAGCTCACCATCGAACACATCAAAGATCATCAAAAGAAAGCAGGACCTTATGAATGGTCCGAATGGATCCGGAAAGGAGCCTCAAAAGACAAAGAAGGTCTGTGGAGAGCCCACGACGGCAGAGTGGTTGCCTCAGCAGAACTGTGTGCAGCACTCCTACCAGGGGCCCACGGACCTACACACGAGGGAAAGAAACGGACATTGGACAATTTAAAACAACTATGGTGGCATCCGCACATGGAAGCGATATCTTTCCTCTTCTGCGATGAATGTCAAATTTGTGGCAATCACAACCCAAGAAAACCATTCAAGACACCGATGGGATCTTATCCCGTGCCCTCAGCCTGTTTCCAAGACATCAGCATAGACTATACAGATATGGGACCAGAGAACAGAGTGCAGGGAAAGAGGTACATGTTGGTAATGGCAGACAGATTTTCAAGATGGGTGGAAGCAATTCCCACCAAGAGAGAAGACGCGCAGACAGTTGTAAAGTGGCTGCAGACAGAACTGATTCCCCGTTACGGAGTGCCCAGATGCATTCGCTCCGATAACGGATCACACTTTAGCAACACCATGCTCGCACAGGTAGAGCAATTTCTGGGAATCACACACCGATTCGGGTCCGTCTATCACCCGCAATCTCAGGGCCTGGTGGAACGAGCAAATCAGACCCTTAAGGCAAAGATAGCCAAAGTTTGCGCGGGCTCCAAATTAACATGGGTTGAGGCCCTGCCTCTGGCCCTTATGGCCATGAGGTCCGGAAAAGGGGGAGAAACACATCTCTCCGCACACGAGATCATGACTGGCCGGCCGATGCCAGGTCCACCCAGAGATGGAAGTCATATGCCACCTCTGGATGTACAGCAGATTGAAATGTCTGACTATATGAGTGCCCTAACTTCTCTTACTGAAGCTCTCTCCAAGCAGATCGAAAGGATTCGAGCAGAACCTGAAGCAGCGGCAGCTGGAGAGCAGATACAAGTAGGTGATTGGGTCAGGGTCAAGGTTCACAAGCGCAGGTGGACTGACCCCAGGTGGACTGGTCCATACGAAGTGAAGGAGGTTACTTCACACTCGGTCCAGGTCAAGGGCAAATCAGGCGCCCCTTGGCACCACCTGACACACTGTGTCCCAGCACCGGTACAAACCAGAACTCTGGGAGAAATTCGCACTGATTTGAAAAATGCATCGGGAGTTTAGACGCTGTCTGGGGGACCCGCATGCAAACCCTGCTGACCTAGATAGGAGGGGCTTCACATGGAAAAGGGTGGGATGTGGGAAGAAGACTATGATAGGGGTGGGGGTGGGTGTGGGCATACTTGCTGCCCTTATGATATGGGGACTAGAGGCCATGTATCAGACGCACCAGTCCCCATCCAACCCGACTGCCCCTTCTCTCTCTCCACCCCAGAATCAGACTCACAACCTGACTGCCCCTTCTCTCTCTCCACCCCTGAATCACACTCTCAACCGAACCAGACGTAGCATCCCAACATTGGTCCATACAACAACATGTAGATCTCACACAGGCCCCGTAGTGTTTCTAGTTTCCGTCACGGTCTCTCTAGCAATATTTATCACCTGTGGCTTTTGCCGCATCCCCGCCTCCACACTTTGATAGGCCGTCTTATTACCACCACAGCTCTCGCTTGTTCACTGTTGAAGAGAGACCGGCCGGCCCCTGACCCAGAGAGGGCTGGGGACGAGGAAGAGGACGCAGAGTTGCGTTCATTGACAAACCCCCAGTTAGATGACAACACACAGGTCTAAAGTAGTTCACACCTAGCAGGTGTGAAAAGGGGGATTTGTTGTGTAAAATAATATGCGTTTTACTTGTATGCTTATATTGCGGAGTTGTGAGGTCACAGTAAGTAGGTTAAAAACTCCAGATAAGGCATTCCAGCGCTTGTCTGTACATAGAGAGGATACTGTGGCCCTGAAGAGAAACCAACTGCTTACAGCACTAGATTAGGGCGGAGAGCCGCCAACAGAGCGTAGGAGACGAACCCCTTATCTATTCACACAGAGGCTTTTGTCTTAGCTTAGACTTGCACCCTTTCCGGTGTCTCGTGCCAATAACATGCATACACACTGATGATGCAACGCTGGAGGACCAATCGTGAGCCAGTGTGAGTGATGATGCTCAGTGCTCCGTCGGGCCCTTTGACCTCTAAGGACAGAGCCGCCCCTACTTTATATTCCACCAATAGACTTCTCTAAGAAGAAACTATATAATGTTGTGCGCAATGATGTTTACGCGCCTTTTCATGCCTTTTCATGCTTTTCCTGTCTTTCGTACATTTTACCTGTTCCTCCAGAGCAGAGATTAGGCCGCGTGCACGCTTGACTGCCTGGCATAATACTCCTGTTATAATAAACCTTATTGCTTTGAATTAAGCTAATTGCCTCGATCTCCATCTGTTCACTCCGAGAGTTTTCCTCCTTCGACAAGACGTTTCACAATGTTTAAAATGACAAGAGGATCGTGTTTGTCTTTTACAAGTATTAGTGCTGGTCATCATCATTCCAGAGAGTAGCTCGTACCAGTTTATAAAGAAGTGTAACATTAAGACAAACAATGACCGTGTAGTCTCTGTGTTCACCCGGCAGCTCCAGTTAAAAGCGAACCGAGGAGCAGAGTCAGCAAGTTAAACCGCAAACAGCGGGTTTTATTATTACCGCAAACCGAACGACTCCTCCAACTGCGACTCTTTCTCAAACTACTCACTATCAGGTGACAGCTGTCAGCCTGTCGTTATCGGCTCTTACTCTGAACTTTGAAGCTACCTAGCATCATTAGCGGGTTAGCTAATGCTGCGGTGAGTTTGAACTAACCGAGCTAACTTATTGATAAGTTAGCTGTAAACACAAGTAACTATAACTTCAACTTTACCTGAGTCGACCTCCATTGAGTCGACCTCCATTGTTTTACCTCCATTGTTTTACTCTTTACTGGAAAATAATATTTAAAAAAGCTATTTATTGAATTGTATTAGTTAACAATGGACCTAGAAGTGTTTGTTTCCACTGGGAGTGGACTCTCCGCTGTCAGGAAGACAACACCGCCTCTCCCCTGGTGTCCCACAGAATGTGGATCATGTGGACACAGGAGCCGCTCGCACCTCAAGCCCTCTGCCTTATGCATTTTACTCAACCTTTTTCGTATTTTTCTTATTTTCTTCCGTCTTATTTGACTGGTTTACAAATCTACAGTATATTTTAAATAATGAATATGTTTGTTACTCCTTTTTTAAACCCTCATCTACATGTATAAAGTTGTGTTAGATTGTTAAAGAGAGAAATTGAACCGCTTAGAGTCTAAAATAGAGTCTAACATTATTAAAGGGTTATACTCATCGTTTTAGTTATGGTCTGACAAAAACTCTGGGCTCTTGCAAAAGAAAGAAGATTGATTAAAATCAGTGGTGGCCGGTCAATAGAGGGCCACGGGGCCTGGCCCCACCCACCTTGAGTCACAAAAAAAAAAAAAAAAAAAATTTTATATATATTTTTTTACAATATTAATAAATTATACAAATTGTCAATATTTGTGTTTTTGAGCTATGTAATATACCCAGTAATATTTGTAAAATAGGATATCTGCGCAAAATATATGCTTTTCCTGCTCGTCCTCTCCCCCTGTGTGCTCGTCTGCTCGTGCTCTCTGCCTGTGTGCACGACACTCTGAGAACGCGCAGCTAAGGGGGCCGGATAATTTTGGCCCAAAAAAGACGGGTCTATGAAGCAGTTTAGCCAATTGCTGATTCAAGATATAAATGAGTGACATACAATTTAGCCAATCAGCGCCCTCAAATAGATTCAGCTGTGGGCCAGAACGATCAGGCCCCCACAGCTGCGCGTTCTCGTCAGGAGAAGTCTCTACAGGCGAGCGCGTCAGCGCGAGCTCTCCTCCTCCGAGACCCGTTTGAGAGGAGAAGTTTGGCGGAGATTCTTCAGCCAAAGAGCTGATATCAGATCAGCCTGACCTCACAATCAGACAGCAGACTCGCGGGAAAGGGAAGCAGTACATGCAAAGCTTCTGTACTAGCTGTACACCAGACAGGTTTGGCTAGCTGGATGACGTCATGCTAATCATTTATTTAGCTTTTTAAAACAACGGGGACGGATCCAGCACGGACAGTTACGGGAGTGAGGAGGTAAGGAGACATGAGAACACCAGGACACACATGAGAACTCTGTCAAGCTACATATGATGCAAAGTGAACATCTTTTATTCTACATAGCCTCAGTCTCATCTGCTTAACTTGGTCATGGAGGCATCAACATGTAATACAGATGTTAAATTAACAGTGAAAACGCATCATAGCTTAATTTAACATCAGTATTCATAATTACACTTCATGTTTACTTCTCCTGATCTTTACCTCCTATAACAAGGTCCATAGGACATCTCAATAAATGAACATGTTATATTATAAGTGTTATTTACTGATTGTTTTCGTGTTGGAATACATGTTAAATATTTAACTGCCAAGTAATAATGCGTGTTTGATACTTACATTTTTTTTTACATTAAATCATACTGGGATGTTTGCTGAAATTGATAGGATGGCCCTACCTAGAAAATTTTCCACCAGCCGCCACTGATTAAAACCAGATTAAAACAGATGCGGCACAGTTCACGTTTTGTTTGCTAAATGGGTCAAAAACACTGCATCCCTACATCTCCCATAATGCAACTCAATACTATTTATATATCTACTGTATTTATTGCCATGTCTATGTTAACTTGAATAACTGAGCACCACCTATAGGTAAACCAACAGCAGATAAAACATTAAGTCCTGGATGCCAATTCAATTGCAACCTGAGGGGTTTAATTATTCTGTCACCATACAAAGTGTCCACATGTGATTTACGTGGCCTATCCAGAGGCAGTGGACTTTTACCTTTATGAGCTCAGCACACACTTCCTGGTAACCAGACAGTCCTTCGTTGTTTCTCACTGATGGTGTTTCTCAGGCGGATTCACAGGTCGAAACAGACTAGAAGCCACTTTCCTCAAACTCTACAGCATTTTGTCAGGACTTCTTTCTGTTATTCTCCCACCACCACGACACCACCAGGTAAGCAGGGGTGGAGAACACACCAGAATGTAGTTTGTCAATAACTTTTGTCATCTGCACAGTGTTGGAAATATAGCAGCAAATATATACACTGTGTGAGCTTTCTCTCTAACATCCGTTGTTGATTTGTCAGACTAGTTTTCTGTTGGTTGTTATTCAGATTTTCCTATTTTGCCATCCTTCAGTGACTCTGTGTGAGAACCGTAGACTACTGCATGTGGTGGAAACCAAACCTATTGGATGAATTAATGATGAACAGATGAGGATGGCAACAAGAGATTCGATTACACACGCTTCCCCCCGACAATGTAGCTGTCACTCTGAGCAAAGACAGGCACTTGGCCTCAACATGTGATGCTTATTAAAGCTGGCTTAGCCGGCAGCTGAAGTCTCAATGCATCAAGTAATGAAGGCATATACTCTTATCGTTCTCGTTATAACTTAATGTAAAGAGCAAGTTGTTTTGACGGTGTATTACTGAACCTGGACTACACAAACATCAACATATTGAAGAGTGACTGCGACAGGGTGAGCTGAAGGATCGTCGCAGTCTCCAAAGAAGAGGGAACGGATCGATTTGACAGATCTCATGACAAGTTACAGAAACGGAGGATTCTTCAACCCTGCCTACCATGACAGCGAGACTCTGGAAATTGATCGAAGGTTTGTGGTAATAAAACATAAAATGTGCTTTTGTCAGTGAATCATTTATCCTGAAAACTATTATCAAAGAGTGTGTTTGAGTGAGTGCTGTGTCTTTACTTGTAATCAAAGGGCATGTTGTGTACTGTGAGGGAATGAACAGGATGTCCTCAAGGAACAGCAGCTGTGTGGTATCTATCTTCCCAGGCTGGAAGAGGGATTCAATTCATTTTTCAGCTTTTGGCTTAAAATGTTGTGGTATTAAGAAAAGTTTCTAAAATAAGACATGACAGTAAATGTCAGGGACACATATATTAGTCCATTATGTTCTAGTGTGGAAACCTAATCCTGCACTTCCTTTTAGGATATTATATACTTAAAATGACCCACTTAACCATATCTATGACACTTCATCACAGATAATGATCTTGCAATTCCAGTTCCTGTCTTGAACTGATAACCCCTGAGCTCTTAAGTAGTCAATAACACAAACTGTCTGACCTAAACGATTTATCAGTCGCGTGACGTCATTTGTTCCGTGTGGTCTCGGTGTCTCCTAGTAAAACCCACCACACTAACCCCTACGCCAGGGGCGAGAGGCCGGGCGAACAGTACTCGACCGGTCAGGCCGGCGGGGATGCTGCTGTGGGGAGAGTGCCGGGCTGGCAAGAGGAGAGCTGGAGGGGGAGGGAAAGCATTCCCATGGGCCTCATCTCAACGCACTCAGAGAGTCCGTCATGGCAGCATGACCTCAGTGAGTGACCAAGCTGAACTACGGAACAATACTACGTCTGCCTGCACATGTTGATATCTGTATACTCTCTGTACTGTATCACAGAAACAAACCATCATTAGTCTCTGTTTCCACGTGCCCCTGTTGCTAAGTGACACTTCTGTTGACACTTCTGTTGAATCTCCTCACTTCTATTCAGATCACAGCATGTTCCAAATCCCACCTGACTCGCAGCATGATCAATCACCTCATGTCCGCCTTTCTTCTGCAACGTCAGGTAATGGTTAAACTAATATTACTTCATAGATATCATAGTTATTTTCACAGTACACGCACACATTACGTCGTTAAAGTGTCAATCCTTAACATTCCGTTTAGAATTTCTATTTGAGAGAAAATAATGTAATTGTGTTTCGCAGTCTTTTTGTTGATTCATGAGCTTCGAGTTTTGTTTTTGTGCACATTTCCTTTAAGGGCATTACAAAACACAAATTGAAAGTATGACGTTCATTTTGACCTGTTTGACTTTGATGATCAATTACCTCAGCAGTCCTTCTGGATAATCATTAATGGAGGCTACGCACATGAAAGACATGACAAGGAAGTTGGCAAAGAAAATAAAACAGGGGGAAGGAGGTTGTCTTAATCTGAAGGACATAATCTAAAGGTTGTGGAAAACTTTGAATTTATGTTACATGAAGAGACATACCATTCAAATGGTAGCATACTAACACGCTAAAATAAAGTGGTGAACGTGGTAAACAACAACATACAAGTTCAAAATCAACATTATAGCGTAAGCATGTTAGCATGCTGAGGTCCAGCTCAAAGCATCACCGTCCTCGCAGAGCCGCTAACATGGATGTAGATTCCCTGTTTTGTTATAATGCAACTTTATTACACTGTACTTATCAGGCTATATTGAGAAGCATCACCATACTCCCTGTGAATGACAGTACTCGAGTAAAGCAGTTGGCACAGTCCTCTGACTCTGGCTGTGGTGTCAGCAGCTGCATAGTTTTTATCAGGAGTAAAGATAATGTACATTCAGTGGCATAATAGGACTCACATTAGCTCACACTGAGTGCACTGCTATCAGCTGCACTTTCAATCAATGTATTTACAGTGGGCAAAATACACACAAAGGTTATATGAAAATATCAAGAGACAAAAGTGAATCAATGGCAAGCTGTGGTGGGAGAGTAAATGTTTACATGTGTGGTAGCTGCAAGTGTTTCAAAAAGCCAACCTCGATGTCGTGAGTTCACCATCATACATCAAGCTCTCAGGGATATTTCTGGACGATCACTCATCAGCGAAGCACATTCTTCTCTTCATGTCCGTACGTCCAGGTCACATGACAATGAGATGGAGGGGAATAACAATGAGAAGGATGAGCATGTTTCCTAACGGGGATCCCGCCAACGTAGCCTTCACAGAGGACGCCATCAGGAGCGAGATGGAGACCGGTAAGAGCGTGCAGCGATGTGGAGAGCGACACCTGACGTAAAGATCACAGGGAGGTCTTATCTTGTCATCTTGTGTGTGACAGAGGAACAGAACCTGGTCAAGGAGCTCGTTGCCCTGTCAACACGAGACCGAATTCGGGCCATACGGGATCTTCCAATGAGCTTTGACGAGAAGAAACACATCAGGTGGGTCTTGACTGACGAGCAGTTAAAGGTTATAAGCTTCCTTGTCAGCGTCATCTCAGGTTAACCGTTACACCCTGCTGAGAGCCATAAAATAAAAGTCTGTCTGTCTGCAAAGACATGGTGGGACTGTGTTGCAATAGAGTTCACTGGAGGAAAATATACATACAGTATTTGTGCACAGACACACACACACACATAGACACACTGCTCTCTTGTTTCAAGGTACATTTCACAAGAAACTATTAAAATGAAAGAAAGTCCAAAGGTTGTTCTGCAGCGTTGTGTCGCAATTTATCTAATTCATCAGGAGATATAGACCTTTAATGTCATTATCACACCAAATACTGTTCTCAATGACCTCCACAGGAGCCACGTGCTGGCGTTTAAGTCTTCCAAGCAATCTCGCCAGTTCACATGTTTTGCAGACTGCTCTGAGAATGTGTCACTGGTAAGTAAACACCATACTTAAACAACTCATTGTGAGTACAGCCATTTGATATATAACCTACCGGTATATGCTGTATGTCACAAGTTGCTCTCTCAGTCTTTCCGCAGGTGTGGCTACAGTCTGAGCTCAGCCAGGCAGACCCTGGAGCTGTGGCAAGGCATCATGAAAGAGATTGGTGGCAAGTTTGGCACCAGTGTCCTCATCTATTTCGTGTTCCTCAAGTGGCTGCTCATGTTCAACATTTTCTCGTTCCTGGTCAACTTTGGCTTCATTACCATCCCGCTGCTCGTTTACGACCCCTCTCCCAACATACCTCCCAATGTGAGCTTCAGCGGACTGGAGATACTGTCTGGAGCTGTAAGTTGAGACTCGTAAATCCACAACTATCCAAATGATGGTCAGTAACAAACATTCCTTTCCAATGCATAGTAAATGTGTTTTGGCGTCTCCAGGGTTACTTCCACTACACCGTCATGTACTACGGTGGCTACAGCAATGCAACCCTGCATGGCCTGATGGAGTACAACATGCAGCTGGCCTACTTCTTCACTATTGCAGTCTACATGGTGCTGTGTGGAATTGCACTTATCTTCAGGTTAGTTCGGTTTCTGTATCACTAGAATGCAGATCACAATATTTGAGTTTTTTTGCATATTCCCTTCGCGCTTCTAATTGTCATTCAGGTTAACAGCCCTTTGAATGCAAAGAAAGAAACGTTTCCTATTCCTCTCTCGCAGCATGGCCAGCTCATTCAAGAAAAACAATGTACTAGCATACCCAACTTCAAACAGTGCATGGCAGCTTCTCTGCAGCTGGGACTTTAGTATCACCAATGAGAGGGCAGTGAGGCAGCGCAAGAACAATCTACGTGTCCAACTCAAGGTGACTATACCTTTTGTCACTCAAGACACCACGTGGGGAAAGAGAGTCGTTTTACTGTAGGATCTTTTCACCTCCATATGAAGAAATATATCTGAAACAAGCCACTCTGAACTACATGTTCATACAGTACATTTCCACGAATTCATATTTCTCAACTTGCTACTCTAAACTTTGTAGTTACATTCTGGAAGTCAGATTGATATGCGCACAATAAGCCTTGAACAAATGTCCTGCACTCTGCTCTGTCAGAGGTTAATTCCTGTTTAAAGACAAATCACGAAGCCTCATTATTTTTCATCGCCACGATTGTCCTCTTGCCATCTCTCCAGGAGTCTTTGTCAGAGAAAGCCCAGAGGGAGCTGCTGACCCTCTCTGAAGAGCTGAAGCACTTTGGGGTTTATCTGGGTTCCTGGCTCCTCTCCACCGGCCTGGCTGTCGGCTGTGGAGCTAGCATCTATTATCTCTGCCATTACCAACAGCAGGTACTCAAGTACAGATTGAATAATTAGTCTTATTGTTAAATTGGACTAATTGTCTTTGTTTGACATAGACGACAGAGAACAGAAAAAAAGGTTTCTTCTCTGTCTGGAAACTAATTGGAAAAGCAGTATTAACATAGAGATCTATTGATCCCTTTGTTTGCATGCGTGGATAAACTGCGTAGGATAATACTTCATGGCATGGTGAAGTATCGATCTGACTCAGCATGTGTCATAAGCTCGTAACTTACAGTAATGTGTCAAGTAATTTACCGGCAGTGCAGGGTTTGACTCATTTCTTTGCACGCAGTGTTTGCTGTCTGCGCTATCGTCAGCTGACCTCCATCTGTTATCTAGATGCTGCCAGCAGATGCTGCCAACTGGTCTCTGCTTCAGGAGGCACAGACTCTCCTGGTCCCCTTTGTGGTGTCTCTGATGAACCTGGTTGTCCCGCTCTTCTACTCCCTCTTCAACAAGTTTGAGCACTACTCCAGCCAGCGCAGACAGATCTACGCTCTGGTGGTCAGGTTAGATTGCGGGGACACATTATATCATGTGAATTAAAGGACACATGATCAAGGAATGTGCCATTTAGAAATGCAATGTCATTTATTGCCAAGAATTAAATGACAAGATTGATAGATTTGTCTATTTATTATGAAGCTGGAGCCAGAAGTTGATTAACTTAGCTTAGCTTAGCATAACAACTGGAAACGGGGGGAAATAGCTAGCATGGCTCTGTCCAAAGGTAACAAAAACTGCCCAGCAGCTCGTCAGAAGCTCAATAACTAATTTGGATTATTCCCCTCTAAAACCACAATTAGCATTAATACACATAAGAATTTTCCACCTTCGGAAAGAGCCAGGTGAGCTGTTTCCACCTGTTGTTAGTCTTTATGCTAAGCTAAGCTAACCGGCTGCAGGTTCCAGCTTTGTATTTACTGCACGTTCACACAGTGGTGGTATCAATCTTCTCAACTAATTCTCCACACAAAAGCAAATAGCCATATTTCCCATGAAGTCAAACTATACCTTCAATCATCAATAATCCTTTTGTTTCTCTTTTCCCAAAGAAACGTGTTCCTCAAGATATCCATTCTGGCCGTCTTGTGTTATTACTGGATGAATGTGGTGGCTAAGAAGTATTCAGTATGTTTAAAAGGGATCAACCCTTTCTTGCCATCTTTAAATACACCGATATTAGTTCAGTCAGTCTATAGACGGTCATTTATGAACCTGTTGTCTTCTCCACAGTGTTGGGAGTCCATTGTGGGCGAGGCTTTGTACCGTCTGGTCATTGTTGATTTCCTTTTTCTGATGTTGGGATCCTTCTTTGGAGAGTTTCTCAGCAAGTGAGTTTCACACTTTCAGTTTATTCTTCACAATCATAGAAATGGAGTCGGTTAAACTAATCATGCTTTCTTGTAACAGTGTGATTGGGACGAGATTACTACCTCGTCTCGGGGTTCCAGAGTTTGACGTAGCCAGAAATGTCCTCGAACTCATCTACGCACAGACTCTGGCCTGGTGAGATCAATACATCCAACGGCTACAGTGAGAGCTCACTCACAGGACTTGTGTTGTCTCTTCTGCTCTCAGAGCTCATTTATTGTTTAAAAGTAAGTTTACCTTCTATTATCTCCCCGCAGGATTGGAATCTACTTCTCTCCTCTGCTGCCTGCCATCCAGATCCTCAAATTTTTCCTTTTGTTTTACGTAAAGAAGGTAGATGCAGGTTCATAAAGATGAGAGGCCTTGGTGATTTAAAGCTGAACTGCCATGATGACACACGGCCATAGGAAGATAGAACGCCCGAGCTGCTCGATGCAATGTTTCAGGCTCATGTTACGCTATTTGTGCACCTGGTTCAATAATTTAATGAAATCCTTTCATGACACTGACAGCATGTGATGGTTCATAGTAAAGACAGGACATGTAGGGTTTGTGGAGTAAACCTTTTGGTTGTTCTGTACCACGAAAGGTCAATCAATCCCAGAGTGAAGTCATTTCATATGATTGGTAACGTGATCTGCGTTGTTGAATGTTTTATGAACATGCTGAATGAGCTTTGAAGCAATGCTTTTCAAAGCTCTTATGAGGTCTTTGTGTTCAGACCTTGTGAAACAGATTTGATGTTTAGTCAGAAATGAGCTCATGCTTTTGTAAACTCCAATAATACCACGAGGTATTGCAATAATAATGAGTGGAAAATGGTGATGGTGTTACATGTCTTTGTTCATGTGTGTGTGTGTGTGTGTGCTTGGTTACCGCTTACCCAGGTCAGCCTGGTCCAGAACTGCCAGCCTCCGCGACGGTCGGGCAGAGCAGCTCAGATGCAAACCATCTTCATCGCCCTCCTCTTCTTCCCTTTCTTTGTGGGAGCCCTGTCCATGGTTGCATACACCGCCTGGAGGTACAAGCACATGACCTATTTTTAATATTACAAACTTTTGTATCACATGAACAACCTGACGTAAAGACAATTATTATACAAGAAAGAAACTTCCGACAAAACCCAACAGTCTTTGATACATGCTGCATTCTTTACCTGCACAAACCCAAGCTTTGCTTTGTGCACCTTGTCCTGTGCTGTAGTCTGACTCCCTCGGAGCAGTGCGGCCCTTTTCGGGGACTCAACAACACCTTCAGTGTGGTTGGAGTGTGGATAGATGATTTGGAGAAGATCCCTGGTTCTCAATCGGCCGTCTGGATCTACGAAAATGTCATCAGAAGTGAAATCTTCTACTTTTTTATCTCACTCATCATCATGTAAGTGTGTGACATAGATTGTGTTGGTTTCACTCATTCGGTCTTGCAGATCAAGCATCCATTTGTCATTGAATGGGTCCTGCAGGGTAACCATGGTGCTCAATTCAGCCACATGAGAACTGCATCATACAGCAGTCCAGTGGCGGCTGGTGGAAAACTTTCTAGGGAGGGCCATCCTATCAATTTCAGCAAACATCCCAGTATGATTTCATGCAAAAAAAATTTAGCATCAAACACACATTATTACTTGGCAGTTAAATATTTAACATTTATTCCAACATGAAAAAAAGCATTAAATAACACTTATATAATATAATACAATATAATATAACATGTTTATTTATTGAGATGCCCCTATGGACCTTGTTATAGGAGGTAAAGATCAGGAGACGTAAACATGAAGTGTAATTATGAATACTGATGTTAAATTAAGCTATGATGAGTTTTCACTGTTCATTTAGGGGGAAAAAGTGGCCCGGGAGTTACTGTCAGACCGGCCCACTTACACTTGCACGGCGTGCTGCCCACTCAATACACGGCATGTATTTCGCTGGTCTACGGCGGCCATTCGCACCTCCGCCGGCGTCGCCCCGACAGACGCCCGGCACGACCGCACGGCGCAGACCGCGATTATGGAGAAACGTTTTTAAAAGCACCGTAGTGTCCAGCCGTGCTGTGGCGTCCTCGGATCGCGAGGAGTAGTATAATGTCAGTTTATACTGTTGATACAGTTTTCACTGATTATTGACTTTCGGTATTAGAGTAAATTGAACGTGTTCTGTGAAGCATATAATATAGTCCCGTCGGCCTACCGGGGATTCCCCCGGTATCCCCGATGGCCAGTCCGCCCCTGCCTGTGGATACGTATGGTATGTCGAAGTAATCAGCGTACTTTTAGGAAGAAAGGAAGTTGATTGACTGACTTGTACGAAGTAGTGACGCTTCGCATGTAGTCTGCTGTCTGATTGTGAGGTCAGGCTGATCTGATATCAGCTCTTTGGCTGCAGAATCTCCTCAAAGTTCTCCTCTCAAACGGGTCTTGGAGGAGGAGTGGTCGCGCTGGCGCGGGCGCCTGTCGAGACTTCTCCTGACGAGAACGCGCAGCTCCGGGGCTTGATCGTTCTTGCCCACAGCTGAATCTATTTGAGGGCGCTGATTGGCTAAATTGTATGTCACTCATTTATATCTTGAATCAGCAATTGGCTAAACAGCTTCATAGACCCGTCTCTTTTGGGCCAAAACGATCAGGCCCCCCTCGCTGCGCGCTCTCAGACGTGTCGTGCACACAGGCAGAGAGCACGAGCAGACGAGCACACACGGGGAGAGGACGAGCAGGAAAAGCATATATTTTGCGCAGATATCATATTGTACACACATTACTGGGTACATTCCATAGTTAAAAACACAAATATTGACAATTTGTATAATTTATGATTATTATAATTATTTCTTTTTTTTTTTTCGTGTGGCTCATGGTGGGGCCATGCCCCATTGCCCTCTCTTGACCAGCCGCCACTGCAGCAGTCCCAACGGTATCGTGTCTTTACGACATTCATTTGAATATTGAATCATAGACTGAACAATGTGGGCACACAGTGTGCTTGTGTGTGGGTGTACTCATGTACAATTTAGCATGTTTATCCAAATGGTGTCTACAATAATTTGTCATTCATATTATCATGTTTTCCTTCTCAGTGTCATTATATTCATCTTCTGGCAAGTTACTCAGGGCCGCAAGCAGCTTATTGGTCTCCTGAGACAACGGATTGTTAATGTGAGTGTGTTTTAAAAACCAACATTCAAATGTTGTTTTGTGTATTTCTGCTTGGTTTCCCTTTGGTATGCCTGCATGTCCGATAATTCCCTCTCTCTCTCTTTCTCACCAGGAAGGGAAAGACAAGTCCTTCTTGTTAGACAAGCTCCAGAACCTCCAAAAGTCCCAGCCTGATAAAAAATCCAAACAGAAGAATCAAAAAAAGGTTTGATGCGACGATGATTTCACGGTCACTCTTCACCTTTCACACAGAGATTTGTTATCGACCTCGCTGCATATTCTCTCCTGTCCTCAGCACTCCAAGCGGCGTCCAGATGACCACTCCTCGACCGGTCAGTCCAACTCAAACGCCATGGTTCAGGCGTTACTCGCTCGCCAGCAGCTTGAACAGGAGGAAGAGAGATGCAGCAGTGGTGGAGTGCCCGTTCCCGCCGACATCTCCACCCCCAGCGCTCTGATGCAGGCCATGTTGGCCCGCCAGAGAGCTGACGACCAGGATGAAGATAAACACTCGTCATCCTCGAGCGCCTTCACACAGGCCGTGCAAGCCAGGCAGAGGGCCGAGGGTCGAGAGAGGGATGAGTACTACAGCACAGGCTTTTCTGAAAGCCCTATCAACACACCCAGCGCCTTCACGCAGGCCGTACAAGCCAGACAAAGAGCCGAGGAGGACGGAGCGGACGACGCACATGACCTGCCGTCCTCTGTGTCAAGTGTCATGATGCAAGTCGTGCAAGCCAGAGAGAGAGCAGAGAAAGAGGACAGGCCTCCGTGGGTCCCAGCTCCACCACAGAACTCAGCTCCGGCAGGCTCCAGCGCCCTCATACAGGCCATGCTGGCCCGCCAACAGGCCCAGAATGAGTACGACGACGGCTACTGACCAGAGCCGTCGAGCTCACTGTGGGGAGAAGGAACACGACTGAAAAGAACAACAGAGGACGGAAATCACACTTGGATTCGAGTCGTCGACCATAGATAAATTAGCATCAGTTATAAGTCAATGATTAAGGTAATTTCTCCAATGAGGAAAACATCTCTGTAAATGCCCATTGTGACATTGATGTCACATTTCAGATCTTTGATTGAACTCAGAGGGTAGTTTTCCAGCATTTATTCGCTGCAGAAGACAACATAAACCACATTAGTTTCTTCCTGGGCCCCGTTCCACGTAAGTGGTTCAGCAAAGTCGATCAAATGTCCTATTAGCCATCCTAAATTAACGAGATGATTGATGTCAGGCTATGTCGGTTTCTCCAAGGCTAATCCGCTCTCAAACTGTCTCGTTAATTTGAACCAGACGATCAGGATCAGGATAACTGCGCGTGCCCGTCCTACGTCAAAAGGGGGAAGCGTCGATCACCGAAACCATGATTTTCTAACAGTACAATGTCAAATAAAGTCAAAGAAAGAGCCTCTTTTTACTCCACTGATGAGCAGGAGTGGCTAACGATATCACCGCACACTTTACAGGAATGTGATCTGACGCACAGCATGAACAAATAAATCACTCATCACCGGCGCTAGTAGTTTAGTCTACACAAGGGATTTAGCATGGAAAAAATCCCGCAGCAGGTCTGCCAGCGGCCGCCCGGTCGAAGCCATGAGTGCTGCTAGATCCACAGGGATGAGCTGCTAGGAATCGGTTGAGTCTGTCTTGCTCCCCGACTCGACCAACCCTGCTTACGAAGGAGGTTCGGACCGCCTACCTCACTAACATACGGACACAGAAATACAGAAATAACGAAATGAAGGAATACAGAATTAGATTTATTTATTTAAGTTCTGTATTTATTTCATCATGTATTTATTCTTTTATTTATTCATTTCTGTATTTATACATTGGAAGGAGTCTTCTAAATGGGACAGCCTCGTCGCAGCCGCGGTGACGCATTCGGTCTCCAAAAGGCCACAGCTGGCGCATAGAATGACGTCACGCACGATTCGTCAAGATCAAAGGCAAAGCGTCACAAATGAATCAGTTCAGAAACAGACTCTAGAACGGCATGACACCACAAAGAGATGTGTGAAGGAATATTTCTGAAACTGTTCGGGAGAAGAGTGTAACGTGTTATCAAATCAATGTCAAATGAAACAGAGTCTTGATGAAAGATCAAAGATAGTCAATTTATTTGCTTGCAAGCAAAAGCTAGGAAACAGTTCTCAACAGACACGTAAAACCGAGTCTCGTGAGGAGTGTCCTCAATTCACAGTCAAATGCATGGACTTTTATGCTCCAGCCAGCATGCTGGAATGTTCCTTCGTAAACAAGAATGACAAAAGGACAGGATAAAGATAAACGTAATTACAGATGGTTCTCCTTTGAAGCCTAGCGTCCTGTTCTCATGATAAAACAAAAGTGTTATACAATTCCTTTGTATTCAGTCTGTCTCTCCATGAACCATGCATACACTCAAACAGATGCTTTCTTTACTGTCCCTGTGACCTGGTTGAGGAGTTTAAGTCACAGCATGTGGGGGCTCATTACTCCTAGACTGTCTCGACTTAGCATGTGTCAGAAGGAAGCCATGTCTCTCCTTCGCGTACTCAACAAAGGGATGAAGAGAACAGAAACCATTTGCACAGGATCTCAAAGAGCAAGACCCCCTGGACCACAACCAATAATGTTCTAGGTTCAAATAAAGGTTTACGATGCAAATATGTAGTTCTTTATCTTAAGTTAAAACTTTATGATACAGCAGACGCTGTTAGTCTAAGGATAACTAAACCAGAGAATAGTGTTTTGTGCCTGCAATATAAAGGCTTACATTCTTCACCCCTGACAGTAAGACTATGACATATTTTCCCATTACAGATGAGAGGCACAATCACTTGTCCAGATCAAAGGCAGAGAAACTATATAGCCTACCTACCCCAGGGTTATTTGTCCAAACAGTTATTGAGAACTTTCATACAGTATAAGCATACAGCAGAAGCAAGTAAGTGAACTTTCAATACACACGTCGCATACAGTAGAAGCAAGAAATCAAAATGAATGTACTTTTGGAGTGTATGAGAAGAATAACAAGGAATCCCAGTTATTTCAAGTCGGGCCTATATAATAACCTTGAACAGCGGCTAAAGATGGCTGAACAGCTGAATGACTTTAAAGACAGCTTCATGATGCCTCCAGCTGCTGAGACTCAGAAGCAAGAAAATCAGTTATTTCACGTCGGCCCCAAGTGACCTTGAACTGCGGCGAAAGTTGGCTCAACATATCAATGATGAGCTTGAAAAGCAGCTAAAGGGGGTTGAACTGCTGAATGACTTTAAAGACAGCTTCATGATGCCTCCAGCTGCTGAGACTCAGAAGCAAGAAAATCTCAGTTATTTCACGTCGGCCCCATATAATAACCTTGAACTGCAGCGAAAGTTGGCTCAACATATCAATGATGAGCTTGAAAAGCAGCTAAAGGGGGTTGAACTGCTGAATGACTTTAAAGACAGCTTCATGATGCCTCCAGCTGCTGAGACTCAGAAGCAAGAAAATCACAGTTATTTCACGTCGGCCCCAAGTGACCTTGAACTGCGGCGAAAGTTGGCTCAACATATCAATGATGAGCTTGAAAAGCAGCTAAAGGGGGTTGAACTGCTGAATGACTTTAAAGACAGCTTCATGATGCCTCCAGCTGCTGAGACTCAGAAGCAAGAAAATCTCAGTTATTTCACGTCGGCCCCAAGTGACCTTGAACTGCGGCGAAAGTTGGCTCAACATATCAATGATGAGCTTGAAAAGCAGCTAAAGGGGGTTGAACTGCTGAATGACTTTAAAGACAGCTTCATGATGCCTCCAGCTGCTGAGACTCAGAAGCAAGAAAATCACAGTTATTTCACGTCGGCCCCAAGTGACCTTGAACTGCGGCGAAAGTTGGCTCAACATATCAATGATGAGCTTGAAAAGCAGCTAAAGGGGGTTGAACTGCTGAATGACTTTAAAGACAGCTTCATGATGCCTCCAGCTGCTGAGACTCAGAAGCAAGAAAATCAGTTATTTCACGTCGGCCCCAAGTGACCTTGAACTGCGGCGAAAGTTGGCTCAACATATCAATGATGAGCTTGAAAAGCAGCTAAAGGGGGTTGAACTGCTGAATGACTTTAAAGACAGCTTCATGATGCCTCCAGCTGCTGAGACTCAGAAGCAAGAAAATCTCAGTTATTTCACGTCGGCCCCATATAATAACCTTGAACTGCAGCGAAAGTTGGCTCAACATATCAATGATGAGCTTGAAAAGCAGCTAAAGGGGGTTGAACTGCTGAATGACTTTAAAGACAGCTTCATGATGCCTCCAGCTGCTGAGACTCAGAAGCAAGAAAATCACAGTTATTTCACGTCGGCCCCAAGTGACCTTGAACTGCGGCGAAAGTTGGCTCAACATATCAATGATGAGCTTGAAAAGCAGCTAAAGGGGGTTGAACTGCTGAATGACTTTAAAGACAGCTTCATGATGCCTCCAGCTGCTGAGACTCAGAAGCAAGAAAATCTCAGTTATTTCACGTCGGCCCCATATAATAACCTTGAACTGCAGCGAAAGTTGGCTCAACATATCAATGATGTGCTTGAAAAGCGGCTAAAGATGGCTGAACAGCTGAATGACCTGAAAGAGAGCTTCATGATGCCTCCAGCTGCTGAGACTCAGAAGCAAGAAAATCACAGTTATTTCACGTCGGCCCCATATAATAACCTTGAACTGCAGCGAAAGTTGGCTCAACATATCAATGATAACCTTGAACAGCGGCTAAAGATGGCTGAACATAACGATGTCAAGTCGGTCCATCTGAAGAGGTTCTCTTCGAACCTCTTGCTGGCTCCAGCTGCTGAGACTCAGAAGCAAGAAAATCACAGTTATTTCACGTCGGCCCCAAGTGACCCTGGACTGCAGCGAAAGTTGGCTCAACATATCGATGATGAGCTTGAAAAGCATCTAAAGATAGCTGAACAGCTGATTGGCCTTAAAGAGCTCTTCAGGATTCCGCCAGCTGCTGAGACTCGGAAGAAAGAAAATGCAAGTTATTTCACGTCGGCCCCAAGTGACCCTGGACTGCAGCGAAAGTTGGCTCAACAAATCGATGATGAGCTTGAAAAGCATCTGAAGATGGCTGAACAGCTGAATGACCTTAAAGAGAGCTTCATGATGCCTCCAGCTGCTGAGACTCAGACCAGCAGTTGGTGGTCTCGCTGTGGCAAAGGTCTACTGACAGCAGGATTGGTTGTTGGTGTCGGTGTCGCTGGAGTGGGAATAGTGAGAACTGTGTGGGACTGGATAGCGTAACCCACAAGTGATAATTGTGATTAGCACAAAGATAACATGTTGTGAGTGTGATGCCCACCAAGTTAGCGGGACGTGAAGAGCGAAGCAGGATGTGAAATCCTTCTTTTCGAGTGACTAAGCGTTCAGGAACTGCAAGGTTAAAATAATTCATGGATAGTTTATTAGTTTAATAGTTTATTTTCGTTGTTTAGTGCTGTATGGAATTGGTGTCCGTCTGCGCTACATGTGAATTTGAACTCGCACAAAGATAACATGTTGTGAGTGTGATGCCCACCAATGTGTTGTCACATGTGTGTTATGTATTTTGTTTTCATCCACAGCCAATATGTTTTAAGGTGAGCATACTTGTTTATTCCAGCAATAGTTGTTGGCAATAGAACTATTGTTCTTCTAATCTAAAATAAAAGGTGGAACCTTCTTTTAGCTGAAATAAAAAGAAATCACATAAAATGAAGTTTTTCTCTCGTATTCTTAATAATTCTTCGTAAGTCTTTAATTCTTTGAAGTCTTCTCCAACACCCAGTCAATGACCTAGAACAAGAAAACATTTAGGTTTAGAAGGACTACAAAGCCAAGGTGAGAACCATTGGTGTCTGGTGGTGTTACCTGTTTAACGTTGCTGCTGGCTGCCTTCTTCACCTCCTCATGCAGACCACGAGATGTCTTCAGATCCTGGGATCAAACAACAGAAGAGGAGATCACTCTGACTGACAGTGTGCGGTAAACTCAAGTGGGCTTTACATCATACACATCAGATATTTTAGGCCAAAGTTGAACACATTTGAAGTGGGGAGAGGATATTGGTAGAACAGAGTAGAGAAAAAAAGCAAAGTGTAACATGTACTCAAATATCGATCAAATATTCTTGAGCATTTTCAGCTACTTTATCCTGCAATACATTTCAGAGGGAAATGACTACATACAAACTATATACAGTGAGTTGTATTAGATTAAACTACATATTTGTCCATAATCAAAATCAAACACTTGAAACAGGCCAGTGATGCGTCACAGGAATAAATGATATGTAGACAAAAATAAGTCAACTGTCCATCAATAAATGTGTGAAAAATAGCAATGAAAAATACTATCTACACAAAAACAAACATGTAGGATAAATCAAACACTCAAAAGAAATTAAATATATAGCTTGGACACTACCCAACAGTATATGAAGTAGATCGAAGTAGCTTTCTTCCAGCACTGTTGGCAACAGTTTTTCCTCATTGTTTATATTCTATCAAACAAAAACGCCGAATCACAATTTACAAGGAGCCACAAAAGAAAATAGATGAAAATGTGTGTTTTGGGCAAAAATATCAGAAATGGATGTCTTCAAACTGTTCCTATTATTGTTCTAAGTTGTTGCGAGGATCTCTAACAAAACACAACATATGGTCAAAATTGCAGTACAAGTCCTGGATACAAAGCATACAAATAAAGAAACTGTCAAAGGGAGGACGGCGCTGACTGCGTGTGGGCAGTAAACAGACCAACCTTGAGATAGAATTTCGAGATATCAAACAGTCTTTTGCCGCAGGCCTCAAAGCACTCGTGCTCGGCAGTGATCCCGTGGTGTTTGAGCACTTTAGCCACTACCTCCTGCAGCATCTGAGGACACAAAAGACAAACACGCTCACAGTTCTATATTGGCATTACTGTGAAAACATCTACTAGTTGTGTTTATTCCCTAACCACCTGACGCTAATCCGGTTCAGAGAAGCTCATTTTAGCACAGCTCCCTTTTTTTTAAACAAAAGGAAGGGATGTCAAAATGTCAATCAAGTTGTCACTTGATTGAACTTTTTTTCACTTGTTGTTTGAACTTGATACAGCGAGTTAAAACAAAGAATTGTTTTACATTATCAGGTCAAGAAAACTTTCCTCACCTAGTAAAACCAACACGCATTTCTGCATTATTGTAGCTCACAGTTTCAAGTTAAAATAACTTAACCATGTGTATACAACTTGCCATTTCAAGTTAAGAGGATTTAAATTCCAAATTGGTTTCAACTTGTCAGAAAATAAAAAAAAAATGTAATCACCCATAATTCTTACTTCTGATTTAAAAATATAGCATTCATTTGATGAAAAGATACACAAGCTTGAACATTGTGTTTAAGTACATCTCAAACATGCCGACACTTAAATAGCTGTGTTTAAAACAATGTTACCACATACAAGTGGAGGCAATCTGAGAGAAGGTGGGGTTGTGGAGAGACAGACAGAAGGTGGGGTTGTGGACATTTTATGGACCTCTTTTAACTATCTCACATTTGTAACTATACAACTGTGAGATAATTAAGAGGTTCATAAAATCATCCACAAAAATATTGCATACTAGTACCTTAAACAGGCCATAACATCAATACAGTCATGTTCAACACATAATATTAACATATAACTTATGTTGACAACTAGAAGTGTTCAGGTAAGGTACTACGAGGCAAAATGTGAGATAATGAATATAGTTTCATAAAATCTCAATATTGTAAACACAGAAAAAGGGCATGACTTAATCGCATACTTTGAGAAAGGGGGAATGAGAGAAGAGATGCAGAGGTAAAATGTGGGATACTGGGAACTTTATAAAACAATCCTTAAGATTTTTTTTGTGTTTCGTTATAAAAGTTAGTGCATCTAGGTTTTTCACTTTTACATTTTTCAACAAAACTTGACTTGCTTTACCCAATATGCAACTCCTGTTAAACCATGAACAGCGTTTGTATGAACAACAAAGTTAGAGTCCAGAATAACAGCCTCCTCCAAGCAGGGACTTCAGATATGCCTTGATTTGTTTACTTGCGATATCTGAGCAGTTTGTTTCTGAGCCCATGGACTCTTGCTGAGCATTGGTCCGGTTTAATGTTCATAATGACCCTCTGAAGGAACTCACAGGTGAAGGTACTCACAGGTTAAGGCAGTAGATTGCGGTCATTAACATGGCAAAGCCTGTGGGGATGTCTCCGAGCTTATGTAGGATGATCTTCTCTGCTACCACAGCCACATTGAAGACTTCCAAAGGAAATGCATCTTGCAGAGTGCCTTCGTGTCCAATCAACAGTCCAACCTGCATTCCTTTCATGATCACATCAAGGTTTTCTCCATGGGCCTGAAGATGTATAAAGACAGTCAAAGCTTAACCGACATCTCCAAATTTAAAACATAACTGCCACTCTAATTACTCGACTATAATTTATTTATTTTTTCCAATAATTTGAAGACTTATAATATCATCAGCTCTGCTGCAGTAAAGCTACCATTACCAGCTCAACCAATAGTAATACAGACAGGGAGAGTGCTGAAGGGTATGGTAATAACTCTAATGAACATGAAAAATGTTACCATTGTCACATTACAAAAATTGAGTGTAGTAAAGGTGTAAATACAGTTTCTTACGTCACACATCCGGATTATGTCGGTGGAATCTAGTCCATCCAGGAATGACTCCAGCAGGTCTTTAGTGGCAATCCTACTGAACTCGGCACTCAGCTGAAACAGACAGATGACAAAATGCAGAGAAATATGTATGAGTGAGGGAAAATAAGAGCAGTATTGACATGAAAATACAGGATTTCTATGCTATACTCAGTTGGCAAAACATTACCTGTCTTTCACTAAACAATGCAGGCCATCTGTCCATGACTGCAGAGATGAGTGGCTCGTTACCAATGATTTCACTTCTTCTTTGCGAGAATGTTCCAATCATCAGATCATCCAGAAGCTGTGAATCTGGTTCTTTCTTCTGCACTTCTAGAAGCATGGTCTCGCGATCCTTCTCAGATTTGCCGGCAGTTTGTCCCTCAGGTGGTTCTGGCAAGAAATGTATCTCTCCCTTTTTTGACTTCTTGAATGGCTTGAACTGGACATTCTTGATATCTAGAAACAGAAAAAATTAAATGAATTGCATGTTTAGTGAAAAAAGCTAATATATGTATTCAACACAAATATAACATTTATTTCCTTTATGATTAAATTATCAATCTTTACAATTTCAAAATACTGAAAAGAAAAACAGGGATCAAGTGATTTTGAAGCAAACATCCTCTAGATTACAAAAAAAGGATAAACCGATTCATACATCTAATTTTCAAATACACTTATTCAGTTTATTGAGTTAGCTAAATCGTGTGCAGTATAATAATAGCCCTGCAAGAGTTTCAAACTTGATGATGGTTAAAATATTCAGTTTTAGCTTTGTTTTGTTATAAGTGAGACAATAGATTGTGATGTTGAAATGTATTACATTTACTTGTAGAGAGTACGAGAACCGCCTCTCAATATAATCCAATTCAACATCCAATTCAAGTCTCAGGAATAAGTAAAGGAAGTCTCTGAAACCCTCCAACCTGTGAAAGATTACTAGAATAATACATTGTTTAATTAGTATCAACTTGTTTGTAGAATATTTAGTGCCAGGCCTTAACCTGCATAATATATCTCATTATGTATGTCAAGTCTAAACATTACAAAAACAAACTACATAAAGTTGTACTATTCAACAGTTAACATTAAACTGGCTAACAGCACTATGGCCTCACTGATCCTGTCTGCTGATGTGGAGACACACACTGCTGGTAATAGGAGGGGCTGGTTGTAACAAAATGTCAACTGTTTGGAGACCCTTCACTGAACAAGGCTCAACTATTTGCGTTTAACCTACAATTGACGTTCGACGTACTTAATTCAACCATTTGCCAGCTCCGTTTGTCTGTGTAAAACATACCAGTGATGAAGCGAGTTGACTGCAGAGGGAGCGGTCAAATACACGTGTCTGAATAATTCATATTGTCTCTACTGGAGGATTTGTCGTCATTTGAAATTAATGTTTTTACTCTACGAAAGGAGTAAACTATAACTAAAAGTCCGTCTCTTGATCTCTGTGCCGTTTCTACTCTGCTGTCCGCTGTGTGTGGAGTTCAGCCTACTCTCGTACAAACATGCACGCGCGCACACACACGGCAGAGAGAGAGAGAGAGAGAGAGAGAGAGAGAGAGAGGGGGGGGGGGGGGTCAAAATGTCCGCTATACAGTCTTTGCTCTGAATGCAGTTGCGTTCATAATAAGCGGCATGCGCCGCATTAATATAAGTAACGTTACTGGCATTACAATATAATATAAAGAGGAGCAATGCATAGGCAGCGACTCGGCCATTCAATGTGAATCCAGCAGGCATGAGCTACTTTAAGACAGAGTAACGTTAGTGGAGGCTAGCAAACTTGCTGACTAATAGCTAGCTAAGCTCATTTTCACTTGGGAGGGGGGGGGGGGGTTGAATGGAGGTGTTCAGCGAAAAACTTCAGTGGCACATATAATAATGAATAAAAAATAATATTGCGGTCACATTAAGAATTAACCAATACTTTATACTTCTACATTAAATACGTTTTATTAAAAGCACTACAGATTAAATAGGTCCACCATTTATCATTTAAAAAGTTCGCGGGCAAAACAGACCGGGGAAACTGTTAAGCTAGCTAAACATCAAGACCACACATTTAGCCTTTAAAAAGCCCGACCTACATAACTGTGTTACATTACGAACGTTACACATGATATTAATTAAGAAAAATACTCAAAGTCATAATTTAAACTCACCTCTGTGTGCTGAAGCCCAGCGAAAAAACTTGCCTTGCCTATCCTCACTGCGCTCTGTTCTGTCCGCTCTTCTTGTTGCAGGCAGAAAGTTACGTTATGTTCCTCCGCCGGTTGTCAGGTACATAGTCTCCCTCCGCAGGTGGCAATAGTCCTTCTTGTTTACCATAAATGCCTATATTTTCATTGGAATTTCACTATATGAATTATCTACAGTGTTTAACCAGTAGATTATGTCTAAACTTCAACCTGGCCATGGTTTAAAAAAGACAGTTTCCTTAAAACTCAAACATTGCAGCAAATATTTTATTTCATCCCCCCCTCCCGCCGTTTGTCTCCATTGTTTTTTTTAACTGATAACTTCAAAAAACAAGTTCAATCAAAATTTACCAATCTCAAAAAGTCAACACAATGAATTACTGTAAGTTTAATGTTCAAGAACTTGAACAGTAGAGTTAAAAATGTAAAATGTGTCAGAGCTCTTTGAGTTAAAGAGAAGAAGTAAGTGGACATAACTAAACAGGGCTGTGCTGTTTTACAGTGTACTAGTTGTGTTTATTCCCTAACCACCTGACGCTAATCCAGTTCAGAGAAGCTCATTTTAGCACAGCTCCCTTTTTTTTAAACAAAAGGAAGGGATGTCAAAATGTCTCGACTTTGGGGGGCGTCCTTGCCTCAGACTTGCGCGCATTGACATTCAGTGTGAGCTTGCAGGTACAAAACATACAAATATTGTACCGGTAGCTTCGCCACGGGAAAAACACAGTCCTGAAACAAATAGATCTGCCTTTAATCTTGTCACAGCGACTGTTCAGAGGAAAGAAGATAAATGATTGTGAGGAATCATCTGTGCCATTCAGTCTCATGAGGAGAAAGGCAGCTTTTAAACTCTGTCCTGAATAAACTGCGATCATTATGTCTGAGTAGGGCCAACTGTCCTTTCCTATACTGGGGTTTGGATGATAAGCCTGTTTGAATAGTAATCACAAATCAGAGCAAGCCAAGGTTGCGATGCAGATTGTGAGCTGTATGCGTGTGTGTGTGTGTGTGTGTGTGTGTGTGTGTGTGTGTGTGTGTGTGTGTGTGTGTGTGTGTGTGTGTGTGTGTCTATGGAGGCAGGCAGCAGCTGACATGATAATGGTATAGTTGTAAAGTGATTGTAAAGTGGTTTAAACTGTGATTAGTTCAGCTGATATTCCAACAGCGCTAACCCTAGACTAACCTTCTGTTTCTATTGTGAAGTCTGATGAAGAGCTTTGCTAAAGTTAATTTAAAGTGGCAGGCAGTCAACTTATCCTTTTAAGCAACTTGTGTTTCCAAACAAACAAGAGAATAGAAAGCACAATAAACAGCAGAATAGAAAATTAGACATTTTTCAATTGCATGGCAACACAGTTTTTAAATTGGTTTCCTTCCTTTTAGGCAGCAATTCATGTCAGTTCATTTCTATGAAACTCAACTTGCAAGGACTTCAGGACAACCATGTTTGAGCAGTACTTGTCCATGCAGTGATGTGATGTAGGTAGAGATCAAATGCTGACTGTGATCATTTCAATGAAACACGTTTCAGATCTCACCAGGTTAATGTTTATTGTAATGAAGTGAACCCAATGGCTGCCACAGGGTAGAAAACACATGTCATTTCTGAGAAAGTCATTCGTGTGAGTGTTTTTGACTTAGCATCATGGGGTCACTTACCTGTGGTGTGCACTGTACATCAGATGCTCTTGTAAAGAGGGGAATTGTGTCTTTCCTCTCAGTTAGCAAAGGCCAGATCGGTGTCTCTTTTAACCCCCTTCGTAACTGTTTCACTTGTCTTGAGGTTCTTCCAAGGACCTGCAAAACATTTGCATCACAACAGAAAAACAAAGCAGCCTTACTCATCTTTAACGAATAGTCTAATTAGCATTACTTAATAAACTCATCAACATCCATCTGTGTATGTCACAAAAAAAGACAAAATGTGAAAGACATAACGTTGTCCTACATCAGAACCTCAACTCTGATTAGTCGATCTGGTTTGTATGATCTATTCAGTACAGATCAGAATACTCACAGCATGGAGGAGCAGTTTGTCCAGCAGCCATCTTCTGTTGTCAGATGTGACTGCAGGCAAATCCCAGAACAGTGCCAACTCATTAATCAGGTTATTTTCTTCAGGTGACAAATCTGCTGCACCCTCCAGCTAATAATGACAATTAGAATCAGAATAGATTAGAATTCCTGATTTCTCAAGACTTGCATAATATTCAGATTTGATACAACAAATAGGACAACTAGAGGACAACTTGTCAATAACTATCAATCACGTGGTTGACAACACCCACTGGTCTCAAACCACATCCCAAATAATGTCATTTTGTATCCCTTTTAAACAGCATGTTGGGAACCTGTTAAAACTGTGTTTGCTCTAAAAACACATTTTACATGATGACATCCGTCACTATAATTACATGTTTTAAAGAAATGGACTTACGTTTATGGTTTTAATATTGCTTCAGCACCCCCTGCTGGTTGAAATTAGTAAATTATGTGATTGTGGTATTATAAATATCTGAGAAAAATTTCTGACATCAGGTATTACTTTTACTGTCCTTGCCCCGAATTTTTGTCATTAAAATCTTACTGGGAAAATGTATTTTACCACTTTGATTGTCTCACGGATGTCAAGGTCAGCACAGTCCTTAATATCTATTATGGCTTCTTCTGGGGATCCACCAAAGAGCACATGCAGGATAGCTGGGCTGAGTCCTCCAAGACATGGCCCACCATGGAGGAATGAATGACCAATCATTCGGCCAGCAACAACAAAGAAGTCACTCTCCAAAAGGTAATGCCAAGTGGAGGGAATCAGATGATCTTGTTCCCCCTCAAAAAGAAGAGTTCCTCCTGGCTCCCACTACCCTGCTCAACTTAATGGAGAACGACTACTCCATTTCAGCACACCTCAAACCAAGTTAATGAAGCAGAAGCTGGAAGGCAACAAGGTGCAGCTAAACAGACGAGTGTAACATTGTTTGTGTAAGTAGTCTAAACGTGGTTTAGATGAGTGTAATATTGTTTGACTAAGTAGTTTAGACGTGGTTTGGACGAGTGTGTAGTCCAGGGGTCTCAAACTCATTTTCACTCCGGGCCACATCAGCATCATGGTCGCCCACAAAGGGCCGGTTGTAAATGTAACTACTCGTAACATATTCTTAAATAACTCTGCATTTGATTATTGTTACTGTAATGCTTACAGTGCTTCTGGGTATATAACACATCAACAGTTTCCACTTACAGGACAAAAGACCAAGTGACACAGCAACAGTTCATTTGTATTTATTAAAGCACAATATAAATATAACAATGTTCTTTATATAAAAACATAATCTCCTTTTCCTTCTTTAAATGTCGTTTTCAAAGCTACACAGGAGCCGGTTTCAGGAGATCTGCCATATTTGCAAGCTGGATATCTGTAAATAAAACAAATATTAAAAAACATATTGACTTCGACCAGTTTTGAACGTCTCTTCACCGGAGACCATAGACGTCTTTTAAACGTGTTTTGAACGGAACGATGCTGATCTGGATATTACACAGTATACTCTATTTTATAACGTTGGGCTAAACAATAAAGAACACAGTCACCAGTCGGAATTGAGTGAAACGTAACTTTGCAAACAGTCTGTTAAGACAACACTGCCCTCTACAGGGATTATGTCTGCAATGCCACAGATCAGCTGTTGAGTTTTAGGTATTATCACACATCTGTCTTCTCAAACTTTGATCTCAGCCAGTGATTCCAAAGTTACACGAAAGATCCCTCCAGACATGTTTAACACCTATAATACTCTGCTTTCAATGGAAATGTGTACCCGATTAAAAAATACTGCGAAGGTTCTATGAAACAAGTTTCTCTGTAGTTGTTCCTGATACAGTATGATGTTGCAAATGCTCGTTTGGGCTTAATATACAATTACAATAAAAGTAACTGGTAGTGAACATGTGACAGAGACATGATGCACATCTTTCCAGTCATTCTGTGTACAAAGATACATGTTCACATGTATATATGTAGGAAACATCATTGTTGGAATGCTGTTAAGCATTCCAACAATGACGCTTCTTCTCCTTCATATTTTAAGCTACAGAAACCGTTCAACTCTCAAAATGTTCAGCTTTTTCAGCAGAGGGGTGCTATATCTCTTCATATTTCTAACCTTTAAACTTTTTGAATTATTAAGCTTTTAGCAACTTTTTTTTGAATGGGTTTCTATGGAGAAGATCCTCTTAAATCCTCAAATCCTCTTAAACTTCTTAAACTTTCAAATCCTTCAACTTCCTCATACTTTCAGCTAAAGACACCATTTCAACTTTCAAATGTTGAGAAAACTCTGAACTTTTGCCGCATAATTCAGCTTTCCGATATCTTTTAAACTTTTTGAACTGCAGCAATTTAACTTTTCTGATTTTTCAGCCCTTTTCTGACTTTATAATGGGTGTGTATTGCGCAGCTTAGAGTGCGTGATGTCACCGCTAGAGTGAAGAGCAGCTTGAGATTCTTGTGAAAAAAACATTTGTGTTTTGCCACTGTGTCCACAATCTTCACTCTTCATGCATAATTTCTGGATGTAAAAGTAGCTAATATTGTCCTTGTCGTAGAAACATTACTGTGGAATCCCACAGATTTACACATTTGACACAGAAGCCATTAATTGACAGGAAAACCAACTTTCTGCTCCATAGAGACCAATGTTAAATTTTGCTTCAAAAACATCTTCCACAGAACACGGTACCCCATTTCTAGATCGCCAGTTAAGCCACATTTCTTACACTACAGACACAATTTTTACAGGATCTGTTCTTCGACTCAGCCTTCCTCTCAATTATTAATATCGGAGCAATAGGAGCTACGGTTATGGGAGTTTTGATGATTTGTTTGAGAGGCGTCTCCCTGTGTTATCTCCATGAAATGGCTTCAGGCACACAGGTGTTCACGATTGAGCCAGTAATCAGTGATGTTGACAAACACACATTCTCTCTCTCTCTCTCTCTCTCTCTCTCTCTCTCTGGTCTTAGGACTCTTTAGAGGTCTTTCCACCCTCCTCCACCCCCCCCCCCCCCCCCCCCACACACACACACACACACACACGCCATTTTAAAATAAAAGCCCCACAGAATGAATCCTAACTGAAATGCTTGTGATGAGCCTATCATTTAATAACCGGTTTGTGTTTATCTAACATTATGATTCTGTCTCCTCTCCCCTTCTCCCCCACACCCCACACCCCATTTCAAAATAAAAGCCCCAGAGAGTGAATTCTAACTGAACTGCTTGTGATGAAGCCTGTCATTTAATAACCTCTGTTTATGTGTGTCAAACATTATGATTATGTCTCCTCTCCCCCTCCCTCCCCCACCCAGTCCCACCCTTTCAAAATAAAAGCCTCATGGATTAACTGTATTTAAACATTAAACTCAAAATTAGGCTTTTTTGTTGAAAAAATGAATGCTCTTACTAATACTGCAACAACTACTACTGCTGCTAATATTTCTAGTATTACTACTACTACTGCTGCTACTACTTCTACTACAACTTTTGCTGTTGCTACTATTACTAGTGCTATTACTGCTACCATCAATATTATTACTACCACTACTGCTATTACTACCACTACTACTATTACTTATACTACAACTGCTACTCCTGCTATTCATGCTACTACCAGTACTAATACTACTACAGCTATTAGTACGACTGCTACTAGTACTACTACTACTGCTACTTCAAATACTGCCATTACTTTTACTACTACTACTACTACTACTGTTATATTAAATACTACGACCACTACTACAGCTATTACTACTACTACTGATACTAGGCCACTACTTCTTCTGAATACTAATACTTCTTCTAAATACTAATACTTCTACTACTACTAATGATACTTCTACTACAACTACGACTTCTACTATTACAAATATCACTACTGCTACTACTACTTATTCCAATGCTACTAATACTTCTACTACTAATAATACTTCTACTTCAACTACAACTTCTACTACTATTACTACAAATATCACTACTTCTGAAATGTGTTTAAGCTACAGAAATTGTTCAAATATCAAAATGTTCAGCTCTTTCAGGAGAGGGGTGCTTTGACTTTTCATTTTTGTAATCTTTAAACTTTTTGAATGAGGCTTTTTGCAATTTTCTTTTGAATGGGATCTCTATGGAGAAAATCTTCAAATCCTGTTATACTTCAACTTTCAAAGCCTTCTTCTTCCTCATACTTTCAGCTACAGACACCATAGTTAGACATTTCAACTAGAAGGTTTTTCAGCAGTGCAGTTTAAATGCTTTCGGGCTTCAACATTTTTCAGACAGATAGTCTCCCATTTCTTAATTTTCTGCAATTTTTTCACAATTAATTTCAGCTTTCAGCATTCCAACGCATTTTCAGCAGGAAATGCATTTTCTAGTTTGCAATAACTGTTTGTGGCTTTATTTCACAATGAATGAAAACCAGTAACCAGTGTCTTAATTCACATTATATCATGTGAATTAAAGGACACATGATCAAGGAATGTGCCATTTAGAAATGCACTGATTTGCTTTATTGCCAAGAATTAAATGACAAGATTGATAGATTTGTCTATTTATTATGAAGCTGGAGCCAGAAGTTGATTAACTTAGCTTAGCTTAGCTTAGTATAACAACTGGAAGCGGGGGGAAATAGCTAGCATGGCTCTGTCCAAAGGTAACAAAAACTGCCCAGCAGCTCGTCAGAAGCTCAATAACTAATTTGGATTATTCCCCTCTAAAACCACAATTAGCATTAATACACATAAGAATTTTCCACCTTTGGAAAGAGCCAGGTTAGCTGTTTCCGCCTGTTGTTAGTCTTTATGCTAAGCTAAGCTAACCGGCTGCAGGTTCCAGCTTTGTATTTACTGTATGTTCACACAGTGGTGGTATCAATCTTCTCAACTAATTCTCCACACAAAAGCAAATAGCCATATTTCCCATAATTTTAGTATCAAACACGCATTATTACTTGGCGGTTAAATATTTAACATTTATTCCAACATGAAAAAAAGCAGTAAATAACACTTATATAATATAATACAATATAATATAACATGTTTATTTATTGAGATGCCCCTATGGACCTTGTTATAGGAGGTAAAGATCAGGAGAAGTAAACATGAAGTGTAATTATGAATGTTAAATTAAGCTATGATGAGTTTTCACTGTTAATTTAACATCTGTAGGAGCCAAATTCAATGTGATGTTAAATATTCACTTGTATTTACATGTTTAACTGTAATCACTTCTGTTTCTACTGTGAATGTTACAAGGATGTCGTTACAATTTGTTATCGTAAGAAATACATGTAAGTGACAGACAACTGTCACTTTAAGGACACTGTGACAGTTACTGACAGTGGTGAGTAATATCTGACGCAGTATGGAGCCGCACAGTTTTCCGACCGTGTTAGGAAATGTGTTATGAAACGTGTTAAATGGAACGATCTACGTGGATTAAGTTGTGGATAACCTGTGGACACGTATGGTATGTCTACTGATAGCAGGATCGGTTGTTGCTGTCGTTGACGCTGGAACGCGAATAGTGAGAGCTGTGTGTGACTGGATAGGGTAACCCACAAGTGATAATTGTGATTAGTACAAAGCAACATGTGTGTTATGCAACTGTAATCTGTGTTTGTTTTTATGCTGTAATAAAAAGAAATCACATAAAATGAAGTTTTTCTCTCGTATTCTTTAAGTCTTTAATTCTTTGACAAATAAACACGTCTGAAGGATATCCCCCAAAGAAACAAACTAGGTAATCATTCACATCTGATTAGACATGTTAATAAATTAATCAACCCCCCCCCACAGCAAAAAACTAAATGTCTCCTCACATAGTATTCAAGCCAAAATCTCCAGCATCCGTTCGACCACTTTCCTGAGATGAAACTGACAGAAAGTCCATCTTGCGTCACACTCAACAGCTTATAAAACACCATCTGAAGAGGAGTGCGTGACAGTAACGCGTGGGCGTTTACATGCAAGTAATATAACGTGGTTGACGATGATATAAAAGCATTTATTAGCTCAACGGCGTTGCAGTCTTTCAATCATAGTGAACGTTTACACAATCCCACGCGTGTGATGGCGTTTAGAAGTCAACTCAGTTTACCTTCTACTGGCTCAAAGAAAAGTCTGAAAGATTTGGAAGTTGTGAAATGAAGTTGAAAAGAAATATAATATTTCTAAACATGTTTAAATGTCTCTTAAATGTTTAAGAGACACTACGAGACCAAACGTGCTAATGCTACAACAAGCTATCAGAGAGCAACCGTGCTAGAAAAGTGAAGCAACTCCAAGATAACTTGGCCACACAGCAGCGGCCCCTTTCACATGAAAACATCATCAAAGTAAGCTACGAAGTGGCTGTGGTAATTGCTAAACATGACAAACCTTTTACGGAAGGTGAGTTTATCAAAGACTGTTATGAAAATAGCAGAAAACATTTGCCCCGAGAGGAAGACAGTTTGCTAATGTTTGCCTGGCTCGTAACACTGAAGAGCTATCATCAGATACTAAGAGACAACTTGATTTTTTTTGTTAGCCTGTTTCATGTGTGTTGAACTTAAATGTTAGACAACTTTTCATTACCCTCACTAAGTCATATTTAAGATTGTCTTGAGGTGAGAATATTGATCGGTTTCTTTGTAATTAGCTTTTAGATGGCTTGTTCTTTGTTATCTGACTTTCAAGATGTGAAAGAAACAGAATAGTTGTTGAGATTTGTGCACACATGAATGCTCACATTTGGTTACATTGCTATTTGCTGTCATTGAAAATAAAATGATTAAATAACAATGTATGTATAGGCTACTTGTATTGTTTAAAATAATGTCAGCAGGGACTGTTGGCCCTTGGGCATTTTCACATTATCAAATCTGGCCCCCTTTGAAAAAAGTTTGGACACCCCTGCCTTAAAGTCTACTATTCCATGGCAATCAGGCAAAACCCATCTCCTGATGAAGATCATCTGAATTAATCAGCTCCAGAACAGCTGCTAAATGGACCTGGTGGTGAGGTTGTTCCGTTTACCTCGTGAGTAAAGATAAAATACTTGCTGCAGTGACGAGTTGTAAAATCCTGTCTGAGTATTAAAACAGTCGTATTATAAACGTGCCGTGTGGAACAAGCGAAGCCTCCAGTGTCTTTGCTTCTCACCTCGATAGCGCGGTGCTGTGGTAAGGCCCTCTCGATGTGGTCGTTGCCTTCTGCTCGCAGCTGAATTAGATATTTGCAACTGGGCTGCAAGGAAACAAGACTTTCATTAAGTCATATGAGCTGTAAAGAGGCTTAGAAGACACAGTAACAGTGGAGCCTCTCAGATGCTTGCGCTGTACGAGACTGTGATGCCGGCGAAAGTGCTGCTCACACTTGGTCCTGGTGTACTCACCAACAGACCCCTGAGTCTGAAGCGACCCTCCTCATCGGTGACGGTGTCCTCGCTGTAGAGGCTACACTCTCCCTGCCCCAACGCCTCCACGGCCACGTCCCTCTCTGCATCCCCGCTCAGAGACTGCACCGCTCCGTAGCAGCTGAGGAACACAGTGCGAGACCGGGACACCGGTCAGATTCACGTGCGATGGACCAGCGAAACAAACGGCACCAAAGTACATTTGTTTACCTGTAAGCGGTCTTAATGCCAGTTATGTCGATGCTGAGGTTTTGACCCTCCTCCACTGTGATCATCTGAGACACCGGCTCAAAGCGAAACTCCTTCATCATGGGTTTAAAGTAATACTGACCAGGACTCTGAGGACAGAAGAGCAGTGATTTTATCAACTGGAGAGCAGAAATATACATACATTAGCTAGAGCATCGCTGCACCACAGAAAGAAAATGAATGAATTGTTGGATCCGTACCAGGTTATTAAAAGTTAGCAGGCCGGTGTCCTGAGTCCACAGATTGGAGCGAAACTGTCCTCCACTCAGAGACAAGAGGACACCTGATAGGGGAAGACCATCCTCCGATTTAATCTAAAGCACAGAGGGAAAGAGAGGGTACAGGTCATAGATCTCAATCAGGGCACGAGTGTCAGCTCAATGAGTGCAGATGTGAAAGTGGCTGCTGAATACTGGGATTAATATGTACGGGAGTCAGTTTTGGTCACATTGTACCTTGAAGGTGACACCAGCCAGAGCGAACGCCTTGAAATCTCCCTGGGTTCCCTCCACAGGACTGAGGACGAAACCTTCTTTATGGTGATTAATGACTTTGCTCCAGTTCTACAGGTAAGGCCTTTTGGCTCAAGACACTGTACTGTAACGATGCACAAGGGGACACTTGGTCCACTGATATTTGAATGTTCTTCATATGCTAATTCATGCTGTGTTTAGCTGATGAGAGGTCAGGTGAATGAAGCTCACCAGGCTTGGAGAGGCAGAAGCGGTTGACTCCCTTGGAGAGGTTGTACACGCCGACGTTCTCAGGTTTGCTGCCATCTTGGAAGAACTCCTGTGCAGTAAAAACACATTCAGTTAGAGTCTGAAGAACTGTAACAACTAACACACACCAGGCAGTGATGACTCACCAACGTGATGGCGTGGGAGAGGGAGCAGCGCAGGATGTAGCCAATCTGTCTGAACTCCACCCCCAAAACATCAGAGTCCAGAACCTCCACCTCCATAGACTTGTGCTTCCAGCACCACTCCTCATGAGGAATACTCACTGACGGGTCAAGAGACAACACTAACAATCAACCAGCAGACTAACAGTCACATAACAGATGTGAACGTCTGTTGAAGAGGAGGAAACCGTGATCACTTCAGGTCGAGGCTCATCTTATGATTATCATTATAACATCATCAAAGTAAACTTCTTTCACTACTTGTGCCCGGCAACAATACAAGCTGAGTAAACGTACCTTATTAAAAGATGCTGCGTGTGCAGATAGCTAGCAGGCACAGCAAACACATAGTGTGTATTGGACAGCGGGTGAGATGGATGCAGCACCAGAAGCTACAGAAACACTGATTGAATAATGTCAGCTTCCTGAAAGCTGCTGCTAAATATCAATTATGACCAGAAGCTGGTAATTACTAATTTATTTCCCCACAATCTTTAGAGAGTAATTGGATTTCTGAATATAAATATGAACAGGATGGAGGAAAACAGCTGATAAACAATGGTCAGTTTGATCTCTCAGTCAAAACTTGCATGCTGACTTTGCATTTGTGCCCTCCTTAAATGTTGATTCACACAACTGCAACTACTCACAACCACCAGTTTCAACTTTCTTATTAACCCTAAATGAAAACAGGTTGTTGCAAAGAATAAATATCACAACTATTATTACAGATGTTTTGTGTTATTGCTGGTGAGTCCTGACCTTTGTATTTCCCTGGTAGAACATCGTCAAAGGAGAAGCCGATGACGTCACTGCTGCCGGTCAGAGCCAGCGTCCTCCTCTCGCCCGGCCGACTCACCGGCTGCAGGGTCACCGACGGGTCGTCACAGGAGGCTGGAGGTCAGTCAGAGCACAGGAGCTCAGTGACAAGGTGTCGCGGTTATACGGGGTTGAAGCCACACTTCTGACAAAGACTGTATTCTAAAAACAAACGTAAATAGAACAGGTCCTCACCTAAACAGTGGACATTCCCAGAGACAGAAGCCATGAATTGGGTGAAAAGTAGGTCTGTGAGGGGCTGGTCCACCAGGGAGACCTCCAGGGCCCGAGGCTGCAGAGCAAGGCCCGCCTTCACCTCCGACTCGGGGAGGGATACCTGAACACGGTGAAGTATAACCAAAGTTACCTTGTAGAGATCAAAGCTTTTAATATACTGTGTAAGCACTGAAATCAATCATATCTCTAGTGTAGTAATAATATTGGCAATCTGAAGAAGGGATGCTTCTTGTTCATTTAATTATTAACTGAAACTGTGTGCTAATCAAATGTCGGTTTTCAGATATTTTAGTCAAATTAGTGAATTTGAGACGGACAAGCTGAAAGCTTTGAGGCATAATGAACTAGATGCTGCCGGTCTTACATGGACACTGTAGTCTCCAGGTTTGGCCTGGAAGCAGAAGGCCCCCTGCGGGTCGGAGTCGATGGTCTTGCTGGAAGCCTTGTCTTGGCCCTGGTGTGTCAGAGTGACCTTGTAGCGGCCCTGCTGCTTCATGCCCTCCGGCAAGCGGCTGATGGAGATCTGGCCACACACACTGAACCTGGTGTGGGACCAACAGAAGCGTTCAGATCAAGCTAATTAGCAACGTGGTTGTACAAAGCTGAGAGAATGTATTCAGGCCAGACGTACCCAGCGGTGATGATGTCAGGAAGCTGGGGTGTGTTGGGGGCGATCTTCACTGTGATTGGCTCAAACAGCATGAGCTTCTTGCTGACGCGGATGGTGTATGTACCAGCCGTCATGTTCTCCAACCGGAAAGAACCGTCCTCCTTGCTGACGACTGTGAGGACAGAGCAGCAGAGTAAGCTGTAGTGTTACAATATTTAGACACTTTTGTTGCTTTTCAAACTGAAGCATGGAGTCTTCCAGCACAGCTACCTCTCATCTGATTGTTGAGGGACACCGTGGCATCGGGGACGCCTTCCCCACCGACACCGTTGAGAACTCGGCCGGTCACGGAGAAGCCCATGACGCGGAAGATGGGCTGCGGGAAAAGCAAAAGAAACAGCGTCACACGACAAAAAGTGGAAGCGTGCATAAAATGTAGTCGCAGTCACAAGACAATGACAAACACTAAAACTAGTATTGAGATATAATTGTATTCTTTACCTCCAGCTTCAAGCTGTTGTGTTCCACCTTGAAATTCATCCGAGAAGGAGCGACATCAAACGTGATCCTTTCTCCCCGGTAGAAGGGCACCTTAAGGGAGGGAGTTCACAGGAGCAGAAATCATCTATTTACAAGAGATGTTCAAGTTAAAATATCATGAAGTCGAATGACGCCTGCCATTGGTGCCGCCAAATCAACCAGGAGTGAAATCTTAACGAGTACAGCTTTAGGTGAAATTAGAAATGGCGACGGCCCTTCTTCTGCTCTTCACAGAGAGCTTAGAGCTTACCACGGTGTACTCGCCGCTGGCCAGTGAGGGGAAGACGAAGATCCCATCTTCCCTGGATAGAGCGCTGCACAGGTAGACCAGGGAGCTGTCCCCAGGATCGGCCCCCTCCACTGGAGATGTGTTACAGCCCCCAACGTCCTGAACACACATCAAATAAACATGGAGCAGTTACCTAGTTTTGTGCTTATAATTCACCCAAAATCATCCATTTTGACTCCTCGCAGTTTCTAAAGATATGAAATAATAATGTTGGTTCACCTCTTTCTTGACTGTGGCCGAGTACAGCAGGAAGGTGACCTCTTTCATGGGCTCTCCGTCACTGCGGACCTCTCCCGAGGCATCGTAGCCTCCAACCACCAGATGGTCGTCAGCCGGGGCGTTGGCGTTGGACACGAGCACTGAGGTGGTGCTCTGCAGGGAGACGGAAAAGGTCACCGTGGAAGTTACAGCGAGGACGAGATCATTCGTGATGAACCTGCTGATCTATTCCAACTCTGTCCCAAAGGTCTCCACTCAGCAGTGTGTTGTTGTAGTGCGAGCTGTCACCTCTCGGACGATCAGCCTCATGAAACATTACCACCACAAACTAAAGACCTTTGTCATTCAGAGGATGCATGGCTTGGTTTCCTACTCTGGGATTCTGGAGAGATTTATCATCATGTTGATCAAATCTCAAGTCAAAAAAAAAAGTGTTCAATTTTGCACCAAATCTGTGTAATAAACGGTTTTACTCCAAAAATTGCTGCAACATCTTCTGAGACATAAGTGAGTATGAGGATGGCATCATATGGTTCCACCATGATGTCCTATTTATTTTTAATTTATGACTAGAACAACTTGACAAACTGCTGAGCCGAATTAAAATGAATCTTCAGGTTCCCAGCTTTCACACGATTTATACTACTGTGTGGCATAAACTGTTGACGTGATATCTCCCCCCAAATATCCCCAGCGTTCCCCTAAAAACAGATAATTAATGTTGGGTTCACAGGAAGGTTTGCTAGCTCATCACTCCACAGACTTTCTATCTCCAGTCAATGACAAAGCAAACCGAAAAACCACCACCTGAACTCAAACGGTCCTTAAAAAAGGCTTTGGCGACATCACATACAATACATTCATGTTTCTCTGTAGTCTGTGCGTGTTGAGAAGGTCTAATGAAAAACTGAAGTGAAGGTACCGACCTGCTCGAGAGTCCAGGAGGGATGAGCAGCTGTGATGTCATAATTTCCAGGGAGTACTTTTAAAAAGGTGCCGTTTAGGTTTACGTTGTACTCGGAGCACGTCCCACTAAACATCTTGTTGAACAGAAATGAGCCGCTGACCCTGAGCTCGTAGAGCAAGCTGCTTCTCTTCAGCCGCACTGCGTTCTCGTTGGTGATGCAGAAGTCCCAGCCAGCGAAGATCTTGTTGCAGAAGCTCTGAAAGCGATCCTCATCCTGAATCAGGTTACGTTTGAATCCCGTGGCGGACCTTGAAGAACAGTAATTCGAAGTGTGTTAACATTTCCAGGAACTTCCAGTTTATTCCTAATGAGCTTTGTCTTTTTCTTACCTTTTCACTATCCAGACGAGGCTGAGGAACAGGTAGGCTATAGTGACCAGCAGGTAGGCCAGCGGCAAATTGTAAGTGGCCTTTGGGAAGTGTATTTTGTCCACTTTGTAGTAGCCGTAGAACAGATAGGTCTGTTCCAGAAAGCCCTGCAGGTAAAGCACAGAAGGGGAGTGAAGAAACCAAATGCAAACTTGTTTTCCGTTCGTCCAGAACCCGTTCAAGTCTGAGTGAAACGACTTACTCCCCCAGACAGCAGATCTGTAATGTGCTCATGAAAGATGACCAGACCTCTCCGGGCGCTGCTTGGATAAACACTGCACACACTTCCTGCAGTGAAACACAAGAAAAAAAACAAGCTTCAGACTACGCGATGCCTAGTTTACTCTCAAAGTCTAAACAAGCGAGCGTCCTCTCCCACCGTCATTCTGGTTGTAGGTGATGTTTCCTGAAGCGCTCGGGGCGATGATGATGGGTAACATGACGAAGCTGAACATGAGCACAAAGATGATCAATAAATATAACAATGTTCTTTATATAAAAACATAATCTCCTTTTCCTTCTTTAAATGTCGTTTTCAAAGCTACACAGGAGCCGGTTTCAGGAGATCTGCCATATTTGCAAGCTGGATATCTGTAAATAAAACAAGTACCTGTAATTTCCCCACTGAGGGACTAATAAAGGATTATCTTATCTTATCTTAAGTATTAAAAAACATATTGACTTCGACCAGTTTTGAACGTCTCTTCACCGGAGACCATAGACGTCTTTTAAACGTGTTTTGAACGGAACGATGCTGATCTGGATATTACACAGTATACTCTATTTTATAACGTTGGGCTAAACAATAAAGAACACAGTCACCAGTCGGAATTGAGTGAAACGTAACTTTGCAAACAGTCTGTTAAGACAACACTGCCCTCTACAGGGATTATGTCTGCAATGCCACAGATCAGCTGTTGAGTTTTAGGTATTATCACACATCTGTCTTCTCAAACTTTGATCTCAGCCAGTGATTCCAAAGTTACACGAAAGATCCCTCCAGACATGTTTAACACCTATAATACTCTGCTTTCAATGGAAATGTGTACCCGATTAAAAAATACTGCGAAGGTTCTATGAAACAAGTTTCTCTGTAGTTGTTCCTGATACAGTATGATGTTGCAAATGCTCGTTTGGGCTTAATATACAATTACAATAAAAGTAATTGGGAGTGAACATGTGACAGAGACATGATGCACATCTTTCCAGTCATTCTGTGTACAAAGATACATGTTCACATGTATATATGTAGGAAACATCATTTGCAATAACTGTTTGTGGCTTTATTTCACAATGAATGAAAACCAGTAACCAGTGTCTTAATTCACATTATATCATGTGAATTAAAGGACACATGATCAAGGAATGTGCCATTTAGAAATGCACTGATTTGCTTTATTGCCAAGAATTAAATGACAAGATTGATAGATTTGTCTATTTATTATGAAGCTGGAGCCAGAAGTTGATTAACTTAGCTTAGCTTAGCTTAGTATAACAACTGGAAGCGGGGGGAAATAGCTAGCATGGCTCTGTCCAAAGGTAACAAAAACTGCCCAGCAGCTCGTCAGAAGCTCAATAACTAATTTGGATTATTCCCCTCTAAAACCACAATTAGCATTAATACACATAAGAATTTTCCACCTTCGGAAAGAGCCAGGTTAGCTGTTTCCGCCTGTTGTTAGTCTTTATGCTAAGCTAAGCTAACCGGCTGCAGGTTCCAGCTTTGTATTTACTGTACGTTCACACAGTGGTGGTATCAATCTTCTCAACTAATTCTCCACACAAAAGCAAATAGCCATATTTCCCATCAAGTCAAACTATACCTTCAATCATCAATAATCCTTTTGTTTCTCTTTTCCCAAAGAAACGTGTTCCTCAAGATATCCATTCTGGCCGTCTTGTGTTATTACTGGATGAATGTGGTGGCTAAGAAGTATTCAGTATGTTTAAAAGGGATCAACCCTTTCTTGCCATCTTTAAATACACCGATATTAGTTCAGTCAGTCTATAGACGGTCATTTATGAACCTGTTGTCTTCTCCATAGTGTTGGGAGTCCATTGTGGGCGAGGCTTTGTACCGTCTGGTCATTGTTGATTTCCTTTTTCTGATGTTGGGATCCTTCTTTGGAGAGTTTCTCAGCAAGTGAGTTTCACACTTTCAGTTTATTCTTCACAATCATAGAAATGGAGTCGGTTAAACTAATCATGCTTTCTTGTAACAGTGTGATTGGGACGAGATTACTACCTCGTCTCGGGGTTCCAGAGTTTGACGTAGCCAGAAATGTCATCGAATTCATCTACGCACAGACTCTGGCCTGGTGAGATCAATACATCCAACGGCTACAGTGAGAGCTCACTCACAGGACTTGTGTTGTCTCTTCTGCTCTCAGAGCTCATTTATTTACCTTCTATTATCTCCCCGCAGGATTGGAATCTACTTCTCTCCTCTGCTGCCTGCCATCCAGATCCTCAAATTTTTCCTTTTGTTTTACGTAAAGAAGGTAGATGCAGGTTCATAAAGATGAGAGGCCTTGGTGATTTAAAGCTGAACTGCCATGATGACACACGGCCATAGGAAGATAGAACGCCCGAGCTGCTCGATGCAATGTTTCAGGCTCATGTTACGCTATTTGTGCACCTGGTTCAATAATTTAATGAAATCCTTTCATGACACTGACAGCATGTGATGGTTCATAGTAAAGACAAGTAGGGTTTGTGGAGTAAACCTTTTGGTTGTTCTGTACCACGAAAGGTCAATCAATCCCAGAGTGAAGTCATTTCATATGATTGGTAACGTGATCTGCGTTGTTGAATGTTTTATGAACATGCTGAATGAGCTTTGAAGCAATGCTTTTCAAAGCTCTTATGAGGTCTTTGTGTTCAGACCTTGTGAAACAGATTTGATGTTTAGTCAGAAATGAGCTCATGCTTTTGTAAACTCCAATAATACCACGAGGTATTGCAATAATAATGAGTGGAAAATGGTGATGGTGTTACATGTCTTTGTTCATGTGTGTGTGTGTGTGTGTGCTTGGTTACCGCTTACCCAGGTCAGCCTGGTCCAGAACTGCCAGCCTCCGCGACGGTCGGGCAGAGCAGCTCAGATGCAAACCATCTTCATCGCCCTCCTCTTCTTCCCTTTCTTTGTGGGAGCCCTGTCCATGGTTGCATACACCGCCTGGAGGTACAAGCACATGACCTATTTTTAATATTACAAACTTTTGTATCACATGAACAACCTGACGTAAAGACAATTATTATACAAGAAAGAAACTTCCAACAAAACCCAACAGTCTTTGATACATGCTGCATTCTTTACCTGCACAAACCCAAGCTTTGCTTTGTGCACCTTGTCCTGTGCTGTAGTCTGACTCCCTCGGAGCAGTGCGGCCCTTTTCGGGGACTCAACAACACCTTCAGTGTGGTTGGAGTGTGGATAGATGATTTGGAGAAGATCACTGGTTCTCAATCGGCCGTCTGGATCTACGAAAATGTCATCAGAAGTGAAATCTTCTACTTTTTTATCTCACTCATCATCATGTAAGTGTGTGACATAGATTGTGTTGGTTTCACTCATTCTGGTCTTGCAGATCAAGCATCCATTTGTCATTGAATGGGTCCTGCAGGGTAACCATGGTGCTCAATTCAGCCACATGAGAACTGCATCATACAGCAGTCCAGTGGCGGCTGGTGGAAAACTTTCTAGGGAGGGCCATCCTATCAATTTCAGCAAACATCCCAGTATGATTTCATGCAAAAAAAATGTAGCATCAAACACGCATTATTACTTGGCAGTTAAATATTTAACATTTATTCCAACATGAAAAAAAGCAGTAAATAACACTTATATAATATAATACAATATAATATGACATGTTTATTTATTGAGATGCCCCTATGGACCTTGTTATAGGAGGTAAAGATCAGGAGACGTAAACATGAAGTGTAATTATGAATACTGATGTTAAATTAAGCTATGATGAGTTTTCACTGTTCATTTAGGGGGAAAAAGTGGCCCGGGAGTTACTGTCAGACCGGCCCACTCAATACACGGCGCGCTGCCCACTCAATACACGGCATGTATTTCGCTGGTCTACGGCGGCCATTCGCACCTCCGCCGGCGTCGCCCCGACAGACGCCCGGCACGACCGCACGGCGCAGACCGCGATTATGGAGAAACGTTTTTAAAAGCACCGTAGTGTCCAGCCGTGCTGTGGCGTCCTCGGATCGCGAGGAGTAGTATAATGTCAGTTTATACTGTTGATACAGTTTTCACTGATTATTGACTTTCGGTATTAGAGTAAATTGAACGTGTTCTGTGAAGCATATAATATAGTCCTGTCGGCCTACCGGGGATTCCCCCGGTATCCCCGATGGCCAGTCCGCCCCTGCCTGTGGATACGTATGGTATGTCGAAGTAATCAGCGTACTTTTAGGAAGAAAGGAAGTTGATTGACTGACTTGTACGAAGTAGTGAAGCTTCGCATGTAGTCTGCTGTCTGATTGTGAGGTCAGGCTGATCTGATATCAGCTCTTTGGCTGCAGAATCTCCTCAAAGTTCTCCTCTCAACCGGGTCTTGGAGGAGGAGTGCTCGCGCTGGCGCGGGCTCCTGTCGAGACTTCTCCTGACGAGAACGCGCAGCTCCGGGGCTTGATCGTTCTGGCCCACAGCTGAATCTATTTGAGGGCGCTGATTGGCTCAATTGTATGTCACTCATTTATATCTTGAATCAGCAATTGGCTAAACAGCTTCATAGACCCGTCTCTTTTGGGCCAAAACGATCAGGCCCCCCTCGCTGCGCGCTCTCAGACGTGTCGTGCACACAGGCAGAGAGCACGAGCAGACGAGCACACAGGGGGAGAGGACGAGCAGGAAAAGCATATATTTTGCGCAGATATCATATTGTACACACATTACTGGGTACATTCCATAGTTAAAAACACAAATATTGACAATTTGTATAATTTATGATTATTATAATTATTATTTTTTTTTTTCGTGTGGCTCATGGTGGGGCCATGCCCCATTGCCCTCTCTTGACCAGCCGCCACTGCAGCAGTCCCAACGGTATCGTGTCTTTACGACATTCATTTGAATATTGAATCATAGACTGAACAATGTGGGCACACAGTGTGCTTGTGTGTGGGTGTACTCATGTACAATTTAGCATGTTTATCCAAATGGTGTCTACAATAATTTGTCATTCATATTATCATGTTTTCCTTCTCAGTGTCATTATATTCATCTTCTGGCAAGTTACTCAGGGCCGCAAGCAGCTTATTGGTCTCCTGAGACAACGGATTGTTAATGTGAGTGTGTTTTAAAAACCAACATTCAAATGTTGTTTTGTGTATTTCTGCTTGGTTTCCCTTTGGTATGCCTGCATGTCCGATAATTCCCTCTCTCTCTCTTTCTCACCAGGAAGGGAAAGACAAGTCCTTCTTGTTAGACAAGCTCCAGAACCTCCAAAAGTCCCAGCCTGATAAAAAATCCAAACAGAAGAATCAAAAAAAGGTTTGATGCGACGATGATTTCACGGTCACTCTTCACCTTTCACACAGAGATTTGTTATCGACCTCGCTGCATATTCTCTCCTGTCCTCAGCACTCCAAGCGGCGTCCAGATGACCACTCCTCGACCGGTCAGTCCAACTCAAACGCCATGGTTCAGGCGTTACTCGCTCGCCAGCAGCTTGAACAGGAGGAAGAGAGATGCAGCAGTGGTGGAGTGCCCGTTCCCGCCGACATCTCCACCCCCAGCGCTCTGATGCAGGCCATGTTGGCCCGCCAGAGAGCTGACGACCAGGATGAAGATAAACACTCGTCATCCTCGAGCGCCTTCACACAGGCCGTGCAAGCCAGGCAGAGGGCCGAGGGTCGAGAGAGGGATGAGTACTACAGCACAGGCTTTTCTGAAAGCCCTATCAACACACCCAGCGCCTTCACACAGGCCGTACAAGCCAGACAAAGAGCCGAGGAGGACGGAGCGGACGACGCACATGACCTGCCGTCCTCTGTGTCAAGTGTCATGATGCAAGTCGTGCAAGCCAGAGAGAGAGCAGAGAAAGAGGACAGGCCTCCGTGGGTCCCAGCTCCCCCACAGAACTCAGCTCCGGCAGGCTCCAGCGCCCTCATACAGGCCATGCTGGCCCGCCAACAGGCCCAGAATGAGTACGACGACGGCTACTGACCAGAGCCGTCGAGCTCACTGTGGGGAGAAGGAACACGACTGAAAAGAACAGAGGACGGAAATCACACTTGGATTCGAGTCGTCGACCATAGATAAATTAGCATCAGTTATAAGTCAATGATTAAGGTAATTTCTCCAATGAGGAAAACATCTCTGTAAATGCCCATTGTGACATTTATGTCACATTTCAGATCTTTGATTGAACTCAGAGGGTAGTTTTCCAGCATTTATTCACTGCAGAAGACAACATAAACCACATTAGTTTCTTCCTGGGCCCCGTTCCACGTAAGTGGTTCAGCAAAGTCGATCAAATGTCCTATTAGCCATCCTAAATTAACGAGATGATTGATGTCAGGCTATGTCGGTTTCTCCAAGGCTAATCCGCTCTCAAACTGTCTCGTTAATTTGAACCAGACGATCAGGATCAGGATAATTGCGCGTGCCCGTCCTACGTCAAAAGGGGGAAGCGTCGATCACCGAAACCATGATTTTCTAACAGTACAATGTCAAAGAAAGAGCCTCTTTTTACTCCGCTGACGAGCAGGAGTGGCTAACGATATCACCGCACACTTTACAGGAATGTGATCTGACGCACAGCATGAACAAATAAATCACTCATCACCGGCGCTAGTAGTTTAGTCTACACAAGGGATTTAGCATGGAAAACATCCCGCAGCAGGTCTGCCAGCGGCCGCCCGGTCGAAGCCATGAGTGCTGCTAGATCCACAGGGATGAGCTGCTAGGAATCGGTTGCTTCTGTCTTGCTCCCCGACTCGACCAATCCTGCTTACGAAGGAGGTTCGGACCGCCTACCTCACTAACATACGGACACAGAAATACAGAAATAACTAAATGAAGGAATACAGAAATGTAGAAATAGATTTATTTATTTAAGTTCTGTATTTCATGTATTTATTCATTTCTGTATTTATACATTGGAAGGAGTCTTCTAAATGGGACAGCCTCGTCGCAGCCGCGGTGACGCATTCGGTCTCCAAACGGCCACAGCTGGCGCATAGAATGACGTCACGCACGATTCGTCAAGCTCAAAGGCAAAGCGTCACAAATGACATCAGTTCAGAAACAGACTAGAACGGCAGACTCTAGAACGGCAAGAATCACTTGTCCAGATCAAAGGCAGAGAAACTATATAGCCTACCTACTGGGTTATTTGTCCAAACAGTTATTGAGAACCTTCATACAGTATAAGCATACAGCAGAAGCAAGTAAGTGCACTTTCAATACACACGTCGCATACAGTAGAAGCAAGAAATCAAAATGAATGTACTGTAATGTTCCACTTACAGAGTCGGAGACAGGGTCCTTTCAATAGGTTTATTCGTCACAACCGTCACTCTTATCTCCGAGTCTCTGGCGAACATTCATCGAACTCTACAGTGTGTTACAACAACAACAACCCCACTACTTCCGGTTCCGGTCTAACCCCGCACCCACTAGCTCCCGACACATAACCGGCAAACCCACTTTACAGGATCGCTACACTACCCTCCCACTACAAAGTTCCTTGCCCCCAAGGAACAACCCGAGCAACGTAAACAATGTACATAAACACTCCCAACACAATGCAGACGGGAAAACATGAGTACATTTTCTTTTTGTTATTTTCTTTGTGTTTTTTTTTTCTGAAAATCAGGGTGGACTACCGTCACTTCCAGTGAGACCAGGGCGTATTCTTGCCCTCTCTGGAACCTAAAGTCTCACTCTTCACTATCAGCCATCCTAGATGGAACAACAAAGTCTCTGAACCGTCCCGGAGGCCTTCTCTGTCTTTGCGGCCTGGCCTCTCGGGGGGTTGTGTCCACTGGGCCCGGGGGAGAGAAGGAGAGCGACTCCGACGGGCAGCTTCCGCCCTGAGCCAGGGAGTGGCCAGGAGGAATAGGCTGCGGAGGAGGTCCACACGCCCCAGATGCCAGTGGAGAAGAGACCCCTCTGTAAGGGGCGAGCCTGTCTCGATGGAGCACCACTCTCCTTCCCTTAGGAGGTAGCTGCACCCTGTAGACGACCTCGCCCACCCTCTCCAATACTCTGCAGGGGCCAGCCCATTGACTGTCGAGCTTTGGACACCGGCCCTTCTTTCGCTGGGGGTTGTAGACCCAGACCAGGTCTCCAGCCTCGAAGTGCTTTCCTTTTTCCCTCACGTCGTAGTTGCGTTTTTGCCTCACGCCAGCACTCAGCTGCTGTTTCCGGGCAAAAACGTGGGCTGACTCGAGGCGGTCCTGTAGCCTCCGGGCATACTCCGGACCTGGGGCAGTGTCTGGGGACTCAGGTGGCCGTCCAAAAGCCATTTCCGCGGGGGTGCGGAGCTCTCTCCCCAGCATGAGGAGAGCGGGTGTACAGGATGATGACTCTTGCACCGCAGATCGACACGCCATGAGCACCAAGGGCAAATGCCTGTCCCAGTCCCGCTGGTGCTGCGAAGTGAGGATGGCAAGCTGCTGGCCCATGGTGCGATGGAATCTTTCCACCAACCCATCACTCTGGGGCCGCAGGGGAGAGGTGCGAGTCTTGTGCATGCCCAATCTTTCGCACATGGCCGCAAACACTCGAGACTCGAAGTTCCTCCCTTGGTCGCTATGTATGGTCTCCGGTACTCCGAACCGGCTGAACATACCCCCCACCAGGGCCTCCACGACTGTCTCTGCCTCTTGGTCTGGGAGGGCGTACGCCTCTGGCCATTTTGTGAAATAGTCTATGGCGGTGAGGACGTAGCGGTTTCCTCCGTCTGAGAGAGGCAGCGGACCCACCACATCCACAGCCACCCGTTCCATCGGTGCCCCCACTGGAAACTGCTGCAGTGGAGCGTGGGAGCGACCTGGGGGGCCCTTTCTTGCCATACAGGGGTCACAGCGCCGGCAAAAGTCCTCCACGTCCCTCCGGCACTGTCCCCAGTAGAAGCCTTGACGGAGGCGACGGAGTGTTTTAGAAACACCAAAATGCCCAGACCCTGCAGCTCCATGCATGGCTTCCAACACCACCTCACGTAGGTCCTTGGGGACCACCATCTGCCACCTTGCCTCCCCTGTTGCTGGCTCCTTCCACGCCCGCTGCAGCACGCCTTGACTCAGGCGCAGCGATCCAAACTGAGACCAAAGCCCTTTGGTTGCTTTGGAGGACCCTGCCACCTCCTCCCACGGTGGCCGCCGCTGTGCCTCCACCCACTGCCATACAGGCTGTACGTCTGCATCCTGCACCTGGTATTGCCTCCACTCTGCCCAGTCCACTGTCTGCAGCGCCCGGCATATGAACTCCACCTGTCGAACTGCAGCACAGCCTCCCTCCTCTTCACACAGTTCTTTCTCGCGGGTCTCCCTCCGCTCGCAGTAGCGGCACCCGTCTGCGGCACATGGGCGGCGTGAGAGTGCGTCTGCATTAGTGTGGCGTACCCCTGCCCTGTGCTCCACGTTGAAATCGAAAGCCTGAAGCTCCTCCAACCACCTGGCCACCTGCCCCTCCGGCTCCTTGAATGTCATGAGCCACTGCAGAGCAGAGTGGTCCGTCCTCACCGTGAATGGCAGGCCACACAGATAGTACTTGAAGTGCCTGATTGACAGCACCACTGCCAAGAGCTCCCTGCGGGTAACGCAGTAGCGGCGCTCCGCTTTGTTGAACGCCCGGCTGAAGTACGCCACCACTCGCTCTCCCTCGGGTCCCGCCTGGGAAAGCACTCCTCCGACGCCTGCTCCGCTAGCGTCCGTGTCCAGCATGAAGGGTAAGCTGGGGTCGGGTGGGGCGAGCACCGGAGCCTCAGTCAGGGCGCACCGAAGGCTGCTGAACGCCGTCTGGCATTGCTCTGTCCACGAAAAGTCTCTGTCTTTCTGCAGCAGCTGAAACAGGGGCGCAGCAGTGCAAGCAAACCCTTGCACAAACCTTCTGTAGTACGAGGCCAGGCCCAAAAAACTCTTCAGCTGTTTTTGGTTGGTGGGGATGGGCCAGTCAGTGACTGCCTGCACCTTTTCCGGCATGGTGCCGATGCCTTCTCCCCCTACCCGGTGTCCCAAAAAGGACACTTCTCTCTGCATGAAGTGACACTTATCCGGGTGCAGCTTCAGGCCTGCTGCTCTGATCTTTTCCAGCACCACCCGTAGTGACACCAGGGCTTGCTCGAATGAGCTACCATGAACCAGGATGTCGTCGAGGTAAACCAGACACTGCTGACGTGGGACCCCTTCCAACACCTTGTCCATCAACCTCGCAAAGGTGGCAGGGGCATTACAAAGTCCAAAGCTAAGGACCTTGAATGCCACAGTCCCCGTCCGGTGCAGAAAGCTGTTTTAGGCCGGGCCTCCGGGGCGAGTGGCACCTGGTAATACCCACTGCGGAGGTCCAAGGAGGAGAACCACGAGGACCCCGAGACCAGGTCCAGCGACTCGTCAATGCGGGGCAGTGGGTATGAATCCTTCTTTGTTACTCCATTTACAGGCCTGTAGTCAGAGCAGAGTCGCCAGCCGCGTATCTTTTTTGGAACCATGACAACTGCTGCTGCCCAGGGGCTGTCAGAAGGCTCGATGATCCCCGCCCGCAGCATGCTCGTGACCGCTTCATCACAAGTCTGCTGGCGAGCCAGCGGGAGGCGGCGTGGGCGGCACTTGATAGGACGCGCGTCCCCTGTGTCAATCTCGTGCTGTACTAGATGAGTTTGCCCTACCTCGTCCTCACTCCTGGCGAAACTGCCTCGAAACTCTAGCAGCAGCTGCCACAGTTGTCCCTGCTGCTGAGGATGTAAACCGCCACAGTTCTTGCTCCACACCTCCCTTACCGCAACTAGAGTCTCCTCCTCCTCCTCCAACCCAGGCGGGGTTGGGGTTGCGTAGGCCATGGTGGGATCAGATGGGGAAGAGGCACCCTGAGTGGGTTCCTCGGGGAGGCAGGCGATGGGTGCCAGACTGCTCGATACAGTCTCTACCGCACTTGTGGATGGTGTGAGAGGTCTGGGAGGAGGCACAGTAGGGGTGTGGATGGTGGTCATCATGATAGCAGGCCCCCCTTTGAATCTCACTGTGCCTCGTTGCAGGTCCAGCTGGCAGCCTGTGGCCTTCAAAAAGTCCAAACCCAGAATACATGGATCCTGTACTGAAGCTATCCACACCCGGTACAGTACAGTCATCCCCCCTACAGATATAGTCAACAGACACATGCCTTTCATGGGTGCCAGCTCTCCTGTGACTGTGCGCAAACGTACCGCGGTGGGGTCGAACGGAGTCCCGACCGGGACCATATCTGGCCTCACCAACGTTACTGTTGATCCTGTGTCCACTAATGCAAAGCAGGGTGCTCCTTCCACAGTGACGGGGACGAAACAAGAATCACCCTTACCGGTCCGTCCCACTGCAACGACAGGCTCCAAGCATGCGCTGTCATCTGCTTCTGGGGGAAGTGGAGCCTGGCTCCCCCGGCTGTGATGTTGGGCTCCTCCATCTGATGTGGAGGCTTGTGCAGACAGGGTTGGAGTTAGGGGTGGGGTCCGCATATCCTCCTCTATGCGGGCCCTGAGCCGTTTCCCTGAAACTTGGGGCACTCCCTGGCAAAGTGTCCTGGTTGACCACACTCCCAGCAGACCCTGGGCCCGGGGCGTGGCCGGTGTGTTTGCTGTACTGACACAGCCCTAATCAATTCAGTCACTTCAGTCAACCATGCCGGTTTCTCTTCTTCTGAGGGGCGCTGCATTGCAGCCCTCACAGCAGGTAGCCCGTCTCTTTGACAGTTTCCAGCCGCCAAACCCCACACATTCTCTCTCTCCACAGCCATCTCCAAGGCTGTCTGCAAATACTGTGGGTGTTGCAGCTGTACCTGGACACGCAGTTCAGTGGGGAAGATTGCTCTGATGAACTGGTCCCGTGCCAGCTCACTCTGTACTTTGGGTGGCATGTGTACATAAGCCCGCCGCGACAGGCTTTCAATGTCATTAGCTAATGCCCGCAGCGGCTCCCCAGGTTTTCTGCAACGATTATTGAGTTCATTTCGCAGGAGCTCAGGCTGCAAACACTGTCCAAAACGCCTCTGAAGAGCCCCCACCAGCGCTTGATAACTACGTCTCTCCTCCGGACTCAGCAGCAGAAGACAGGACAGCGCATCATCTGTGAGGCACAAAGCCAGCTGCAGTGCTTTAGTCTCTATGGACCACCCCCCGGCGTCTGATAGTAACTCAAATTGCGCCAGGAAAGCTTCCCAGTCAGACCTACCGGAGTATTTGGGTGTTTTCACCATTGAGGCTGCTACTGAGTGTCGCCGGGCGCCGCCATTATTATTTCCATTGTCCGGAGAAATGGCGCGAAACGTTGATGAGGGAGCCATACCCGCGTCTCTAGCCATCCTCACCGCAGCCTCTCTCAGGCGATCCCTCGCCACACTTGAAGCTCTCGTGAACTCTCTGGCTTTGTCCTCCGACCACCCGCACGCCCCTTCCTCTTCCTTCTTCACCTCCGTCCTCCCGATACCATCCATGATTACAGCAAGCTAACTGGCTAGCTCCGACCGAAGCTAGATAAGCTCCCGAACGGCTTTGGCGTTACGTCTACGTCCGTTAAAAAATCACTTCTGACACCAGTGTAATGTTCCACTTACAGAGTCGGAGACAGGGTCCTTTCAATAGGTTTATTCGTCACAACCGTCACTCTTATCTCCGAGTCTCTAGCGAACATTCATCGAACTCTACAGTGTGTTACAACAACAACAACCCCACTACTTCCGGTTCCGGTCTAACCCCGCACCCACTAGCTCCCGACACATAACCGGCAAACCCACTTTACAGGATCGCTACAGTACTTTTGGAGTGTATGAGAAGAACAACAAGGAATCCCAGTTATTTCAAGTCGGGCCTATGTAATAACCTTGAACAGCGGCTAAAGATGGCTGAACATAACGATGTCAAGTCGGTCCATCTGAAGAGGTTCTCTTCGAACCTCTTGCTGCCTCCAGCTGCTGAGACTCAGAAGCAAGAAAATCACAGTTATTTCACGTCGGCCCCAAGTGACCCTGGACTGCAGCGAAAGTTGGCTCAACATATCAATGATGAGCTTGAAAAGCATCTAAAGATAGCTGAACAGCTGAATGACCTTAAAGAACTCTTCAGGATGCCTCCAGCTGCTGAGACTCAGAAGCAAGAAAATGCAAGTTATTTCACGTCGGCCCCAAGTGACCCTGGACTGCAGCGAAAGTTGGCTCAACATATCAATGATGAGCTTGAAAAGCATCTGAAGATAGCTGAACAGCTGAATGACCTTAAAGAGCACTTCAGGATGCCTCCAGCTGCTGAGACTCAGACCAGCAGTTGGTGGTCTCACTGTGGCAAAGGTCTACTGACAGCAGGATTGGTTGTTGGTGTCTGTGTCGCTGGAGTGGGAATAGTGAGAACTGTGTGGGACTGGATAGGGTAACCCACAAGTGATAATTGTGATTAGCACAAAGATAACATGTTGTGAGTGTGATGCCCACCAAGTTAGCGGGACGTGCGAAGCAGGATGTGAAATCCTTCTTTTCGAGTGACTAAGCGTTCAGGAACTGCAAGGTTAAAATAATTCATGGACAGTTTATTAGTTTAATAGTTTATTTCCGTTGTTTAGTGCTGTATGGAATTGGTGTCCGTCTGCGCTACATGTGCATTTGAACTCGCACAAAGATAACATGTTGTGAGTGTGATGCCCACCAATGTGTTGTCACATGTGTGTTATGTATTTTGTTTTCATCCACAGCCAATATGTTTTAAGGTGAGCATACTTGTTTGTTCCAGCAATAGTTGTTGGCAATAGTCTATTGCCAAGGTTCCACCTTGTTCCACCTTGTTCCACCTTGTTCCACCTTGTTAATAGTTCTATTGAATAGAACTATTGTTCTTCTAATCTAAAATAAAAGGTGGAACCTTCTTTTTGCTGAAATAAAAAGAAATCACAAAAAATGAAGTTTTTCTCTCGTATTCTTTAAGTCTTTAATTCTTTGAAGTCTTCTCCAACACCCAGTCAATGACCTAGAACAAGAAAACATTTAGGTTTAGAAGGACTACAAAGCCAAGGTGAGAACCATTGGTGTCTGGTGGTGTTACCTGTTTAACGTTGCTGCTGGCTGCCTTCTTCATCTCCTCATGCAGACCACGAGATGTCTTCAGATCCTGGGATCAAACAACAGAAGAGGAGATCACTCTGACTGACAGAGTACGGTAAACTCAAGTGGGCTTTCCATCATACACATCAGATATTTTAGGCCAAAGTTGAACACATTTGAAGTGGGGAGAGGATATTGGTAGAACAGAGTAGAGAAAAAAAGCAAAGTGTAACATGTACTCAAATATCGATCAAATATTCTTGAGCATTTTCAGCTACTTTATCCTGCAATACATTTCAGAGGGAAATGACTACATACAAACTATATACAGTGAGTTGTATTAGATTAAACTACATATTTGTCCATAATCAAAATCAAACACTTGAAACAGGCCAGTGATGCGTCACAGGAATAAATGATATGTAGACAAAAATAAGTCAACTGTCCATCAATAAATGTGTGAAAAATAGCAATGAAAAATACTATCTACACAAAAACAAACATGTAGGATAAATCAAACACTCAAAAGAAATTAAATATATAGCTTGGACACTACCCAACAGTATATGAAGTAGATCGAAGTAGCTTTCTTCCAGCACTGTTGGCAACAGTTTTTCCTCAGTGTTTATATTCTATCAAACAAAAACGCCTAATCACAATTTACAAGGAGCCACAAAAGAAAATAGATGGAAATGTGTGTTTTGGGCAAAAATATCAGAAATGGATGTCTTCAAACTGTTCCTATTATTGTTCTAAGTTGTTGCGAGGATCTCCAACAAAACACAACATATGGTCAAAATTGCAGTACAAGTCCTGGATACAAAGCATACAAATAAAGAAACTGTCAAAGGGAGGACGGCGCTGACTGCGTGTGGGCAGTAAACAGACCAACCTTGAGATAGAATTTCGAGATATCAAACAGTCTTTTGCCGCAGGCCTCAAAGCACTCGTGCTCGGCAGTGATCCCGTGGTGTTTGAGCGCTTTAGCCACTACCTCCTGCAGCATCTGAGGACACAAAAGACAAACACGCTCACAGTTCTATATTGGCATTACTGTGAAAACATCTACTAGTTGTGTTTATTCCCAAACCACCTGACGCTAATCCGGTTCAGAGAAGCTCATTTTAGCACAGCTCCCTTTTTTTTAAACAAAAGGAAGGGATGTCAAAATGTCTCGACTTTGGGGGGCGTCCTTGCCTCAGACTTGCGCGCATTGACATTCAGTGTGAGCTTGCAGGTACAAAACATACAAATATTGTACCGGTAGCTTCGCCACGGGAAAAACACAGTCCTGAAACAAATAGATCTGCCTTTAATCTTGTCACAGCGACTGTTCAGAGGAAAGACGATAAATGATTGTGAGGAATCATCTGTGCCATTCAGTCTCATGAGGAGAAAGGCAGCTTTTAAACTATGTCCTGAATAAACTGCGATCATTATGTCTGAGTAGGGCCAACTGTCCTTTCCTATACTGGGGTTTGGATGATAAGCCTGTTTGAATAGTAATCACAAATCAGAGCAAGCCAAGGTTGCGATGCAGATTGTGAGCTGTACGTGTGTGTGTGTGTGTGTCTATGGAGGCAGGCAGCAGCTGACATGATAATGGTATAGTTGTAAAGTGGTTTAAACTGTGATTAGTTCAGCTGATATTCCAACAGCGCTAACCCTAGACTAACCTTCTATTTCTATTGTGAAGTCTGATGAAGAGCTTTGCTAAAGTTAATTTAAAGTGGCAGGCAGTCAACTTATCCTTTTAAGCAACTTGTGTTTCCAAACAAACAAGAGAATAGAAAGCACAATAAACAGCAGAATAGAAAATTAGACATTTTCAATTCTAATAATCCAAATTGTAATTCGATCAGGGCATAGTTGTTATTTTAAAGAACCATACTGGAGGTTTTTGCATGGCAACACAGTTTTTAAATTGGTTTCCTTCCTTTTAGGCAGCAATTAATGTCAGTTCATTTCTATGAAACTCAACTTGCAAGGACTTCAGGACAACCATGCCTGAGCAGTACTTGTCCATGCAGTGATGTGATGTAGGTAGAGATCAAATGCTGACTGTGATCATTTCAATGAAACACGTTTCAGATCTCACCAGGTTAATGTTTATTGTAATGAAGTGAACCCAATGGCTGCCACAGGGTAGAAAACACATGTCATTTCTGAGAAAGTCATTTGTGTGAGTGTTTTTGACTTAGCATCATGGGGTCACTTACCTGTGGTGTGCACTGTACATCAGATGCTCTTGTAAAGAGGAGGGGAATTGTGTCTTTCCTCTCAGTTAGCAAAGGCCAAATCGGTGTCTCTTTTAAACCCCTTCGTAACTGTTTCACTTGTCTTGAGGTTCTTCCAAGGACCTGCAAAACATTTGCATCACAACAGAAAAACAAAGCAGCCTTACTCATCTTTAACGAATAGTCTAATTAGCATTACTTAATAAACTCATCAACATCCATCTGTGTATGTCACAAAAAAAGACAAAATGTGAACGACATAACGTTGTCCTACATCAGAACCTCAACTCCGATGAGTCGATCTGGTTTGTATGATCTATTCAGTACAGATCAGAATACTCACAGCATGGAGGAGCAGTTTGTCCAGCAGCCATCTTGTGTTGTCAGATGTGACTGCAGGCAAATCCCAGAACAGTGCCAACTCATTAATCAGGTTATTTTCTTCAGGTGACAAATCTGCTGCACCCTCCAGCTAATAATGACAATTAGAATTAGAATAGATTAGAATTCCTGATTTCTCAAGACTTGCATAATATTCAGATTTGATACAACAAATAGGACAACTAGAGGACAACTTGTCAATAACTATCAATCACGTGGTTGACAACACCCACTGGTCTCAAACCACATCCCAAATAATGTCATTTTGTATCCCTTTTAAACAGCATGTTGGGAACCTGTTAAAACTGTGTTTGCTCTAAAAACACATTTTACATGATGACATCAGTCACTATAATTACATGTTTTAAAGAAATGGACTTACGTTTATGGTTTTAATATTGCTTCAGCACCCCCTGCTGGTTGAAATTAGTAAATTATGTGATTGTGGTATTATAAATATCTGAGAAAAATTTCTGACATCAGGTATTACTTTTACTGTCCTTGCCCCGAATTTTTGTCATTAAAATCTGACTGGGAAAATGTATTTTACCACTTTGATTGTCTCACGGATGTCAAGGTCAGCACAGTCCTTAATATCTATTATGGCTTCTTCTGGGGATCCACCAAAGAGCACATGCAGGATAGCTGGGCTGAGTCCTCCAAGACATGGCCCACCATGGAGGAATGAATGACCAATCATTCGGCCAGCAACAACAAAGAAGTCACTCTCCAAAAGGTAATGCCAAGTGGAGGGAATCAGATGATCTTGTTCCCCCTCAAAAAGAAGAGTTCCTCCTGGCTCTCTCAACTTAATGGAGAACGACTACTCCATTTCAGCACACCTCAAACCAAGTTAATGAAGCAGAAGCTGGAAGGCAACAAGGTGCAGCTAAACAGACGAGTGTAACATTGTTTGTGTAAGTAGTCTAAACGTGGTTTAGATGAGTGTAATATTGTTTGACTAAGTAGTTTAGACGTGGTTTGGACGAGTGTGTAGTCCAGGGGTCTCAAACTCATTTTCACTCCGGGCCACATCAGCATCATGGTCGCCCACAAAGGGCCGGTTGTAAATGTAACTACTCGTAACATATTCTTAAATAACTCTGCATTTGATTATTGTTACTGTAATGCTTACAGTGCTTCTGGGTATATAACACATCAACAGTTTCCACTTACAGGACAAAAGACCAAGTGACACAGCAACAGTTCATTTGTATTTATTAAAGCACAATATAAATATAACAATGTTCTTTATATAAAAACATAATCTCCTTTTCCTTCTTTAAATGTCGTTTTCAAAGCTACACAGGAGCCGGTTTCAGGAGATCTGCCATATTTGCAAGCTGGATATCTGTAAATAAAACAAATATTAAAAAACATATTGACTTCGACCAGTTTTGAACGTCTCTTCACCGGAGACCATAGACGTCTTTTAAACGTGTTTTGAACGGAACGATGCTGATCTGGATATTACACAGTATACTCTATTTTATAACGTTGGGCTAAACAATAAAGAACACAGTCACCAGTCGGAATTGAGTGAAACGTAACTTTGCAAACAGTCTGTTAAGACAACACTGCCCTCTACAGGGATTATGTCTGCAATGCCACAGATCAGCTGTTGAGTTTTAGGTATTATCACACATCTGTCTTCTCAAACTTTGATCTCAGCCAGTGATTCCAAAGTTACACGAAAGATCCCTCCAGACATGTTTAACACCTATAATACTCTGCTTTCAATGGAAATGTGTACCCGATTAAAAAATACTGCGAAGGTTCTATGAAACAAGTTTCTCTGTAGTTGTTCCTGATACAGTATGATGTTGCAAATGCTCGTTTGGGCTTAATATACAATTACAATAAAAGTAATTGGGAGTGAACATGTGACAGAGACATGACGCACATCTTTCCAGTCATTCTGTGTACAAAGATACATGTTCACATGTATATATGTAGGAAACATCATTTGCAATAACTGTTTGTGGCTTTATTTCACAATGAATGAAAACCAGTAACCAGTGTCTTAATTCACATTATATCATGTGAATTAAAGGACACATGATCAAGGAATGTGCCATTTAGAAATGCACTGATTTGCTTTATTGCCAAGAATTAAATGACAAGATTGATAGATTTGTCTATTTATTATGAAGCTGGAGCCAGAAGTTGATTAACTTAGCTTAGCTTAGCTTAGTATAACAACTGGAAGCGGGGGGAAATAGCTAGCATGGCTCTGTCCAAAGGTAACAAAAACTGCCCAGCAGCTCGTCAGAAGCTCAATAACTAATTTGGATTATTCCCCTCTAAAACCACAATTAGCATTAATACACATAAGAATTTTCCACCTTCGGAAAGAGCCAGGTTAGCTGTTTCCGCCTGTTGTTAGTCTTTATGCTAAGCTAAGCTAACCGGCTGCAGGTTCCAGCTTTGTATTTACTGTACGTTCACACAGTGGTGGTATCAATCTTCTCAACTAATTCTCCACACAAAAGCAAATAGCCATATTTCCCATAATTTTAGTATCAAACACGCATTATTACTTGGCGGTTAAATATTTAACATTTATTCCAACATGAAAAAAAGCAGTAAATAACACTTATATAATATAATACAATATAATATAACATGTTTATTTATTGAGATGCCCCTATGGACCTTGTTATAGGAGGTAAAGATCAGGAGAAGTAAACATGAAGTGTAATTATGAATGTTAAATTAAGCTATGATGAGTTTTCACTGTTAATTTAACATCTGTAGGAGTCAAATTCAATGTGATGTTAAATATTCACTTGTATTTACATGTTTAACTGTAATCACTTCTGTTTCTACTTTGAATGTTACAAGGATGTCGTTATAATTTGTTATCGTAAGAAATACATGTAAGTGACAGACAACTGTCACTTTAAGGACACTGTGACAGTTACTGACAGTGGTGAGTAATATCTGACGCAGTATGGAGCCGCACAGTTTTCCGACCGTGTTAGGAAATGTGTTATGAAACGTGTTAAATGGAACGATCTACGTGGATTAAGTTGTGGATAACCTGTGGACACGTATGGTATGTCGAAGTAATCAGCGTACTTTTCGGAAGAAAGGAAGTTGATTGACTGACTTGTACGAAGTAGTGAAGCTTTGCATGTAGTCTGCTGTCTGATTGTGAGGTCAGGCTGATCTGATATCAGCTCTTTGGCTGCAGAATCTCCTCAAAGTTCTCCTCTCAAACGGGTCATGGAGGAGGAGTGCTCGCGCTGGCGCGGTCGCCTGTCGAGACTTCTCCTGACGAGAACGCGCAGCTAGGGGGGCCTGATCGTTCTGGCCCATAGCTGAATCTATATGAGGGCGCTGATTGGCTCAATTGTATGTCACTCATTTATATCTTCAATCAGCAGTTGGCTAAACTGCTTCATAGACCCGTCTCTTCTGGGCCAAAACGATCAGGCCCCCCTCGCTGCGCGTTCTCAGAGTGTCGTGCACACAGGCAGAGAGCACGAGCAGACGAGCACACAGGGGGAGAGGACGAGCAGGAAAAGCATATATTTTGCGCAGATATCATATTGTACACACATTACTGGGTAATGTGTGTACAATATGATATTCCATTCCATAGTTAAAAAACACAAATATTGACAATTTGTATAATTGATGAAAAATGTATTTTTTTTTGTTTTCGTGTGCCTCATGGTGGGGCCATGCCCCATGGCCCTCTATTGACCAGCCGCCACTGATATTAATTATTTCAAACTCAGCGTAAATGTACGACATGAACATATGAATATAAAAAAATTCCATGACTTTTCCAAAACTTTTGGGATTTTATTTTTTTCCATGACTTATCCAGGCCTGGAAATGACCATTTTAAAATTCCATGACTTTTTCAGGTCATTCCATCTGGAACGGCAGACTCTAGAACGGCAGACTCTAGAACTGCAGACTCTAGAACTGCAGACTCTAGAACGGCAGACTCTAGAACTGCAGACTCTAGAACTGCAGACTCTAGAACGGCAGACTCTAGAACGGCAAGAATCACTTGTCCAGATCAAAGGCAGAGAAACTATATAGGTCACCCCATGGTTATTTGTCCAAACAGTTATTGAGAACTTTCATACAGTAGAAGCAAGACATCAAAATGAATGTACTTTTGCGGTGTACGAGAAGAATAACAAGGAATCCCAGATACCTCAAGTGGGCCGTAGATAAAAACCATGAACGGCAGCGAAAGTTGGCTCAACATGTCAATGATGAGCTTGAAAAGCATCTAAAGCTAGCTGAACAGCTGATTGGCCTTAAAGAGAGCTTCTGGATGCCTCCAGCTGCTGAGACTCAGAAGCAAGAAAATGCAAGTTATTTCACGTCGGCCCCAAGTGACCCTGGACTGCAGCGAAAGTTGGCTCAACATATCAATGATGAGCTTGAAAAGCATCGGAAGATAGCTGAACAGCTGAATGACCTTAAAGAACTCTTCAGGATGCCTCCAGCTGCTGAGACTCAGAAGCAAGAAAATGCAAGTTATTTCACGTCGGCCCCAAGTGACCCTGGACTGCAGCAAAAGTTGGCTCAACATATCAATGATGAGCTTGAAAAGCATCGGAAGATAGCTGAACAGCTGAATGACCTTAAAGAACTCTTCAGGATGCCTCCAGCTGCTGAGACTCAGACCAGCAGTTGGTGGTCTCGCTGTGGCAAAGGTCTACTGATAGCAGGATCGGTTGTTGCTGTCGTTGACGCTGGAACGCGAATAGTGAGAGCTGTGTGTGACTGGATAGGGTAACCCACAAGTGATAATTGTGATTAGTACAAAGCAACATGTGTGTTATGCAACTGTAATCTGTGTTTGTTTTTATGCTGTAATAAAAAGAAATCACATAAAATGAAGTTTTTCTCTCGTATTCTTTAAGTCTTTAATTCTTTGACAAATAAACACGTCTGAAGGATATCCCCCAAAGAAACAAACTAGGTAATCATTCACATCTGATTAGACATGTTAATAAATTAATCAACCCCCCCCCACAGCAAAAAACTAAATGTCTCCTCACATAGTATTCAAGCCAAAATCTCCAGCATCCGTTCGACCACTTTCCTGAGATGAAACTGACAGAAAGTCCATCTTGCGTCACACTCAACAGCTTATAAAACACCATCTGAAGAGGAGTGCGTGACAGTTACGCGTGGGCGTTTACATGCAAGTAATATAACGTGGTTGACGATGATATAAAAGCATTTATTAGCTCAACGGCGTTGCAGTCTTTCAATCATAGTGAACGTTTACACAATCCCACGCGTGTGATGGCGTTTAGAAGTCAACTCAGTTTACCTTCTACTGGCTCAAAGAAAAGTCTGAAAGATTTGGAAGTTGTGAAATGAAGTTGAAAAGAAATATAATATTTCTAAACATGTTTAAATGTCTCTTAAATGTTTAAGAGACACTACGAGACCAAACGTGCTAATGCTACAACAAGCTATCAGAGAGCAACCGTGCTAGAAAAGTGAAGCAACTCCAAGATAACTTGGCCACACAGCAGCGGCCCCTTTCACATGAAAACATCATCAAAGTAAGCTACGAAGTGGCTGTGGTAATTGCTAAACATGACAAACCTTTTACGGAAGGTGAGTTTATCAAAGACTGTTATGAAAATAGCAGAAAACATTTGCCCCGAGAGGAAGACAGTTTGCTAATGTTTGCCTGGCTCGTAACACTGAAGAGCTATCATCAGATACTAAGAGACAACTTGATTTTTTTTGTTAGCCTGTTTCATGTGTGTTGAACTTAAATGTTAGACAACTTTTCATTACCCTCACTAAGTCATATTTAAGATTGTCTTGAGGTGAGAATATTGATCGGTTTCTTTGTAATTAGCTTTTAGATGGCTTGTTCTTTGTTATCTGACTTTCAAGATGTGAAAGAAACAGAATAGTTGTTGAGATTTGTGCACACATGAATGCTCACATTTGGTTACATTGCTATTTGCTGTCATTGAAAATAAAATGATTAAATAACAATGTATGTATAGGCTACTTGTATTGTTTAAAATAATGTCAGCAGGGACTGTTGGCCCTTGGGCATTTTCACATTATCAAATCTGGCCCCCTTTGAAAAAAGTTTGGACACCCCTGCCTTAAAGTCTACTATTCCATGGCAATCAGGCAAAACCCATCTCCTGATGAAGATCATCTGAATTAATCAGCTCCAGAACAGCTGCTAAATGGACCTGGTGGTGAGGTTGTTCCGTTTACCTCGTGAGTAAAGATAAAATACTTGCTGCAGTGACGAGTTGTAAAATCCTGTCTGAGTATTAAAACAGTCGTATTATAAACGTGCCGTGTGGAACAAGCGAAGCCTCCAGTGTCTTTGCTTCTCACCTCGATAGCGCGGTGCTGTGGTAAGGCCCTCTCGATGTGGTCGTTGCCTTCTGCTCGCAGCTGAATTAGATATTTGCAACTGGGCTGCAAGGAAACAAGACTTTCATTAAGTCATATGAGCTGTAAAGAGGCTTAGAAGACACAGTAACAGTGGAGCCTCTCAGATGCTTGCGCTGTACGAGACTGTGATGCCGGCGAAAGTGCTGCTCACACTTGGTCCTGGTGTACTCACCAACAGACCCCTGAGTCTGAAGCGACCCTCCTCATCGGTGACGGTGTCCTCGCTGTAGAGGCTACACTCTCCCTGCCCCAACGCCTCCATGGCCACGTCCCTCTCTGCATCCCCGCTCAGAGACTGCACCGCTCCGTAGCAGCTGAGGAACACAGTGCGAGACCGGGACACCGGTCAGATTCACGTGCGATGGACCAGCGAAACAAACGGCACCAAAGTACATTTGTTTACCTGTAAGCGGTCTTAATGCCAGTTATGTCGATGCTGAGGTTTTGACCCTCCTCCACTGTGATCATCTGAGACACCGGCTCAAAGCGAAACTCCTTCATCATGGGTTTAAAGTAATACTGACCAGGACTCTGAGGACAGAAGAGCAGTGATTTTATCAACTGGAGAGCAGAAATATACATACATTAGCTAGAGCATCGCTGCACCACAGAAAGAAAATGAATGAATTGTTGGATCCGTACCAGGTTATTAAAAGTTAGCAGGCCGGTGTCCTGAGTCCACAGATTGGAGCGAAACTGTCCTCCACTCAGAGACAAGAGGACACCTGATAGGGGAAGACCATCCTCCGATTTAATCTAAAGCACAGAGGGAAAGAGAGGGTACAGGTCATAGATCTCAATCAGGGCACGAGTGTCAGCTCAATGAGTGCAGATGTGAAAGTGGCTGCTGAATACTGGGATTAATATGTACGGGAGTCAGTTTTGGTCACATTGTACCTTGAAGGTGACACCAGCCAGAGCGAACGCCTTGAAACCTCCCTGGGTTCCCTCCACAGGACTGAGGACGAAACCTTCTTTATGGTGATTAATGACTTTGCTCCAGTTCTACAGGTAAGGCCTTTTGGCTCAACACACTGTACTGTAACGATGCACAAGGGGACACTTGGTCCACTGATATTTGAATGTTCTTCATATGCTAATTCATGCTGTGTTTAGCTGATGAGAGGTCAGGTGAATGAAGCTCACCAGGCTTGGAGAGGCAGAAGCGGTTGACTCCCTTGGAGAGGTTGTACACGCCGACGTTCTCAGGTTTGCTGCCATCTTGGAAGAACTCCTGTGCAGTAAAAACACATTCAGTTAGAGTCTGAAGAACTGTAACAACTAACACACACCAGGCAGTGATGACCCACCAACGTGATGGCGTGGGAGAGGGAGCAGCGCAGGATGTAGCCAATCTGTCTGAACTCCACCCCCAAAACATCAGAGTCCAGAACCTCCACCTCCATAGACTTGTGCTTCCAGCACCACTCCTCATGAGGAATACTCACTGACGGGTCAAGAGACAACACTAACAATCAACCAGCAGACTAACAGTCACATAACAGATGTGAACGTCTGTTGAAGAGGAGGAAACCGTGATCACTTCAGGTCGAGGCTCATCTTATGATTATCATTATAACATCATCAAAGTAAACTTCTTTCACTACTTGGGCCCGGCAACAATACAAGCTGAGTAAACGTACCTTATTAAAAGATGCTGCGTGTGCAGATAGCTAGCAGGCACAGCAAACACATAGTGTGTATTGGACAGCGGGTGAGATGGATGCAGCACCAGAAGCTACAGAAACACTGATTGAATAATGTCAGCTTCCTGAAAGCTGCTGCTAAATATCAATTATGACCAGAAGCTGGTAATTACTAATTTATTTCCCCACAATCTTTAGAGAGTAATTGGATTTCTGAATATAAATATGAACAGGATGGAGGAAAACAGCTGATAAACAATGGTCAGTTTGATCTCTCAGTCAAAACTTGCATGCTGACTTTGCATTTGTGCCCTCCTTAAATGTTGATTCACACAACTGCAACTACTCACAACCACCAGTTTCTGATTTCTTATTAACCCTAAATGAAAACAGTTTGTTGCAAAGAATAAATATCACAACTATTATTACTGCTCTTATTACAGATGTTTTGTGTTATTGCTGGTGAGTCCTGACCTTTGTATTTCCCTGGTAGAACATCGTCAAAGGAGAAGCCGATGACGTCACTGCTGCCGGTCAGAGCCAGCGTCCTCCTCTCGCCCGGCCGACTCACCGGCTGCAGGGTCACCGACGGGTCGTCGCAGGAGGCTGGAGGTCAGTCAGAGCACAGGAGCTCAGTGACAAGGTGTCGCGGTTTTACGGGGTTGAAGCCACACTTCTGACAAAGACTGTATTCTAAAAACAAACGTAAATAGAACAGGTCCTCACCTAAACAGTGGACATTCCCAGAGACAGAAGCCATGAATTGGGTGAAAAGTAGGTCTGTGAGGGGCTGGTCCACCAGGGAGACCTCCAGGGCCCGAGGCTGCAGAGCAAGGCCCGCCTTCACCTCCGACTCGGGGAGGGATACCTGAACACGGTGAAGTATAACCAAAGTTACCTTGTAGAGATCAAAGCTTTTAATATACTGTGTAAGCACTGAAATCAATCATATCTCTAGTGTAGTAATAATATTGGCAATCTGAAGAAGGGATGCTTCTTGTTCATTTAATTATTAACTGAAACTGTGTGCTAATCAAATGTCGGTTTTCAGATATTTTAGTCAAATTAGTGAATTTGAGACGGACAAGCTGAAAGCTTTGAGGCATAATGAACTAGATGCTGCCGGTCTTACATGGACACTGTAGTCTCCAGGTTTGGCCTGGAAGCAGAAGGCCCCCTGCGGGTCGGAGTCGATGGTCTTGCTGGAAGCCTTGTCTTGGCCCTGGTGTGTCAGAGTGACCTTGTAGCGGCCCTGCTGCTTCATGCCCTCCGGCAAGCGGCTGATGGAGATCTGGCCACACACACTGAACCTGGTGTGGGACCAACAGAAGCGTTCAGATCAAGCTAATTAGCAACGTGGTTGTACAAAGCTGAGAGAATGTATTCAGGCCAGACGTACCCAGCGGTGATGATGTCAGGAAGCTGGGGTGTGTTGGGGGCGATCTTCACTGTGATTGGCTCAAACAGCATGAGCTTCTTGCTGACGCGGATGGTGTATGTACCAGCCGTCATGTTCTCCAACCGGAAAGAACCGTCCTCCTTGCTGACGACTGTGAGGACAGAGCAGCAGAGTAAGCTGTAGTGTTACAATATTTAGACACTTTTGTTGCTTTTCAAACTGAAGCATGGAGTCTTCCAGCACAGCTACCTCTCATCTGATTGTTGAGGGACACCGTGGCATCGGGGACGCCTTCCCCACCGACACCGTTGAGAACTCGGCCGGTCACGGAGAAGCCCATGACGTGGAAGATGGGCTGCGGGAAAAGCAAAAGAAACAGCGTCACACGACAAAAAGTGGAAGCGTGCATAAAATGTAGTCGCAGTCACAAGACAATGACAAACACTAAAACTAGTATTGAGATATAATTGTATTCTTTACCTCCAGCTTCAAGCTGTTGTGTTCCACCTTGAAATTCATCCGAGAAGGAGCGACATCAAACGTGATCCTTTCTCCCCGGTAGAAGGGCACCTTAAGGGAGGGAGTTCACAGGAGCAGAAATCATCTATTTACAAGAGATGTTCAAGTTAAAATATCATGAAGTCGAATGACGCCTGCCATTGGTGCCGCCAAATCAACCAGGAGTGAAATCTTAACGAGTACAGCTTTAGGTGAAATTAGAAATGGCGACGGCCCTTCTTCTGCTCTTCACAGAGAGCTTAGAGCTTACCACGGTGTACTCGCCGCTGGCCAGTGAGGGGAAGACGAAGATCCCATCTTCCCTGGATAGAGCGCTGCACAGGTAGACCAGGGAGCTGTCCCCAGGATCGGCCCCCTCCACTGGAGATGTGTTACAGCCCCCAACGTCCTGAACACACATCAAATAAACATGGAGCAGTTACCTAGTTTTGTGCTTATAATTCACCCAAAATCATCCATTTTGACTCCTCGCAGTTTCTAAAGATATGAAATAATAATGTTGGTTCACCTCTTTCTTGACTGTGGCCGAGTACAGCAGGAAGGTGACCTCTTTCATGGGCTCTCCGTCACTGCGGACCTCTCCCGAGGCATCGTAGCCTCCAACCACCAGATGGTCGTCAGCCGGGGCGTTGGCGTTGGACACGAGCACTGAGGTGGTGCTCTGCAGGGAGACGGAAAAGGTCACCGTGGAAGTTACAGCGAGGACGAGATCATTCGTGATGAACCTGCTGATCTATTCCAACTCTGTCCCAAAGGTCTCCACTCAGCAGTGTGTTGTTGTAGTGCGAGCTGTCACCTCTCGGACGATCAGCCTCATGAAACATTACCACCACAAACTAAAGACCTTTGTCATTCAGAGGATGCATGGCTTGGTTTCCTACTCTGGGATTCTGGAGAGATTTATCATCATGTTGATCAAATCTCAAGTCAAAAAAAAAAGTGTTCAATTTTGCACCAAATCTGTGTAATAAACGGTTTTACTCCAAAAATTGCTGCAACATCTTCTGAGACATAAGTGAGTATGAGGATGGCATCATATGGTTCCACCATGATGTCCTATTTATTTTTAATTTATGACTAGAACAACTTGACAAACTGCTGAGCCGAATTAAAATGAATCTTCAGGTTCCCAGCTTTCACACGATTTATACTACTGTGTGGCATAAACTGTTGACGTGATATCTCCCCCCAAATATCCCCAGCGTTCCCCTAAAAACAGATAATTAATGTTGGGTTCACAGGAAGGTTTGCTAGCTCATCACTCCACAGACTTTCTATCTCCAGTCAATGACAAAGCAAACCGAAAAACCACCACCTGAACTCAAACGGTCCTTAAAAAAGGCTTTGGCGACATCACATACAATACATTCATGTTTCTCTGTAGTCTGTGCGTGTTGAGAAGGTCTAATGAAAAACTGAAGTGAAGGTACCGACCTGCTCGAGAGTCCAGGAGGGATGAGCAGCTGTGATGTCATAATTTCCAGGGAGTACTTTTAAAAAGGTGCCGTTTAGGTTTACGTTGTACTCGGAGCACATGCCACTAAACATCTTGTTGAACAGAAATGAGCCGCTGACCCTGAGCTCGTAGAGCAAGCTGCTTCTCTTCAGCCGCACTGCGTTCTCGTTGGTGATGCAGAAGTCCCAGCCAGCGAAGATCTTGTTGCAGAAGCTCTGAAAGCGATCCTCATCCTGAATCAGGTTACGTTTGAATCCCGTGGCGGACCTTGAAGAACAGTAATTCGAAGTGTGTTAACATTTCCAGGAACTTCCAGTTTATTCCTAATGAGCTTTGTCTTTTTCTTACCTTTTCACTATCCAGACGAGGCTGAGGAACAGGTAGGCTATAGTGACCAGCAGGTAGGCCAGCGGCAAATTGTAAGTGGCCTTTGGGAAGTGTATTTTGTCCACTTTGTAGTAGCCGTAGAACAGATAGGTCTGTTCCAGAAAGCCCTGCAGGTAAAGCACAGAAGGGGAGTGAAGAAACCAAATGCAAACTTGTTTTCCGTTCGTCCAGAACCCGTTCAAGTCTGAGTGAAACGACTTACTCCCCCAGACAGCAGATCTGTAATGTGCTCATGAAAGATGACCAGACCTCTCCGGGCGCTGCTTGGATAAACACTGCACACACTTCCTGCAGTGAAACACAAGAAAAAAAACAAGCTTCAGACTACGCGATGCCTAGTTTACTCTCAAAGTCTAAACAAGCGAGCGTCCTCTCCCACCGTCATTCTGGTTGTAGGTGATGTTTCCTGAAGCGCTCGGGGCGATGATGATGGGTAACATGACGAAGCTGAACATGAGCACAAAGATGATCAATAAATATAACAATGTTCTTTATATAAAAACATAATCTCCTTTTCCTTCTTTAAATGTCGTTTTCAAAGCTACACAGGAGCCGGTTTCAGGAGATCTGCCATATTTGCAAGCTGGATATCTGTAAATAAAACAAGTACCTGTAATTTCCCCACTGAGGGACTAATAAAGGATTATCTTATCTTATCTTAAGTATTAAAAAACATATTGACTTCGACCAGTTTTGAACGTCTCTTCACCGGAGACCATAGACGTCTTTTAAACGTGTTTTGAACGGAACGATGCTGATCTGGATATTACACAGTATACTCTATTTTATAACGTTGGGCTAAACAATAAAGAACACAGTCACCAGTCGGAATTGAGTGAAACGTAACTTTGCAAACAGTCTGTTAAGACAACACTGCCCTCTACAGGGATTATGTCTGCAATGCCACAGATCAGCTGTTGAGTTTTAGGTATTATCACACATCTGTCTTCTCAAACTTTGATCTCAGCCAGTGATTCCAAAGTTACACGAAAGATCCCTCCAGACATGTTTAACACCTATAATACTCTGCTTTCAATGGAAATGTGTACCCGATTAAAAAATACTGCGAAGGTTCTATGAAACAAGTTTCTCTGTAGTTGTTCCTGATACAGTATGATGTTGCAAATGCTCGTTTGGGCTTAATATACAATTACAATAAAAGTAATTGGGAGTGAACATGTGACAGAGACATGACGCACATCTTTCCAGTCATTCTGTGTACAAAGATACATGTTCACATGTATATATGTAGGAAACATCATTTGCAATAACTGTTTGTGGCTTTATTTCACAATGAATGAAAACCAGTAACCAGTGTCTTAATTCACATTATATCATGTGAATTAAAGGACACATGATCAAGGAATGTGCCATTTAGAAATGCACTGATTTGCTTTATTGCCAAGAATTAAATGACAAGATTGATAGATTTGTCTATTTATTATGAAGCTGGAGCCAGAAGTTGATTAACTTAGCTTAGCTTAGCTTAGTATAACAACTGGAAGCGGGGGGAAATAGCTAGCATGGCTCTGTCCAAAGGTAACAAAAACTGCCCAGCAGCTCGTCAGAAGCTCAATAACTAATTTGGATTATTCCCCTCTAAAACCACAATTAGCATTAATACACATAAGAATTTTCCACCTTCGGAAAGAGCCAGGTTAGCTGTTTCCGCCTGTTGTTAGTCTTTATGCTAAGCTAAGCTAACCGGCTGCAGGTTCCAGCTTTGTATTTACTGTACGTTCACACAGTGGTGGTATCAATCTTCTCAACTAATTCTCCACACAAAAGCAAATAGCCATATTTCCCATAATTTTAGTATCAAACACGCATTATTACTTGGCGGTTAAATATTTAACATTTATTCCAACATGAAAAAAAGCAGTAAATAACACTTATATAATATAATACAATATAATATAACATGTTTATTTATTGAGATGCCCCTATGGACCTTGTTATAGGAGGTAAAGATCAGGAGAAGTAAACATGAAGTGTAATTATGAATGTTAAATTAAGCTATGATGAGTTTTCACTGTTAATTTAACATCTGTAGGAGTCAAATTCAATGTGATGTTAAATATTCACTTGTATTTACATGTTTAACTGTAATCACTTCTGTTTCTACTTTGAATGTTACAAGGATGTCGTTATAATTTGTTATCGTAAGAAATACATGTAAGTGACAGACAACTGTCACTTTAAGGACACTGTGACAGTTACTGACAGTGGTGAGTAATATCTGACGCAGTATGGAGCCGCACAGTTTTCCGACCGTGTTAGGAAATGTGTTATGAAACGTGTTAAATGGAACGATCTACGTGGATTAAGTTGTGGATAACCTGTGGACACGTATGGTATGTCGAAGTAATCAGCGTACTTTTCGGAAGAAAGGAAGTTGATTGACTGACTTGTACGAAGTAGTGAAGCTTTGCATGTAGTCTGCTGTCTGATTGTGAGGTCAGGCTGATCTGATATCAGCTCTTTGGCTGCAGAATCTCCTCAAAGTTCTCCTCTCAAACGGGTCATGGAGGAGGAGTGCTCGCGCTGGCGCGGTCGCCTGTCGAGACTTCTCCTGACGAGAACGCGCAGCTAGGGGGGCCTGATCGTTCTGGCCCATAGCTGAATCTATATGAGGGCGCTGATTGGCTCAATTGTATGTCACTCATTTATATCTTCAATCAGCAGTTGGCTAAACTGCTTCATAGACCCGTCTCTTCTGGGCCAAAACGATCAGGCCCCCCTCGCTGCGCGTTCTCAGAGTGTCGTGCACACAGGCAGAGAGCACGAGCAGACGAGCACACAGGGGGAGAGGACGAGCAGGAAAAGCATATATTTTGCGCAGATATCATATTGTACACACATTACTGGGTAATGTGTGTACAATATGATATTCCATTCCATAGTTAAAAAACACAAATATTGACAATTTGTATAATTGATGAAAAATGTATTTTTTTTTGTTTTCGTGTGCCTCATGGTGGGGCCATGCCCCATGGCCCTCTATTGACCAGCCGCCACTGATATTAATTATTTCAAACTCAGCGTAAATGTACGACATGAACATATGAATATAAAAAAATTCCATGACTTTTCCAAAACTTTTGGGATTTTATTTTTTTCCATGACTTATCCAGGCCTGGAAATGACCATTTTAAAATTCCATGACTTTTTCAGGTCATTCCATCTGGAACGGCAGACTCTAGAACGGCAGACTCTAGAACTGCAGACTCTAGAACGGCAGACTCTAGAACTGCAGACTCTAGAACTGCAGACTCTAGAACGGCAGACTCTAGAACGGCAAGAATCACTTGTCCAGATCAAAGGCAGAGAAACTATATAGGTCACCCCATGGTTATTTGTCCAAACAGTTATTGAGAACTTTCATACAGTAGAAGCAAGACATCAAAATGAATGTACTTTTGCGGTGTACGAGAAGAATAACAAGGAATCCCAGATACCTCAAGTGGGCCGTAGATAAAAACCATGAACGGCAGCGAAAGTTGGCTCAACATGTCAATGATGAGCTTGAAAAGCATCTAAAGCTAGCTGAACAGCTGATTGGCCTTAAAGAGAGCTTCTGGATGCCTCCAGCTGCTGAGACTCAGAAGCAAGAAAATGCAAGTTATTTCACGTCGGCCCCAAGTGACCCTGGACTGCAGCGAAAGTTGGCTCAACATATCAATGATGAGCTTGAAAAGCATCGGAAGATAGCTGAACAGCTGAATGACCTTAAAGAACTCTTCAGGATGCCTCCAGCTGCTGAGACTCAGAAGCAAGAAAATGCAAGTTATTTCACGTCGGCCCCAAGTGACCCTGGACTGCAGCAAAAGTTGGCTCAACATATCAATGATGAGCTTGAAAAGCATCGGAAGATAGCTGAACAGCTGAATGACCTTAAAGAACTCTTCAGGATGCCTCCAGCTGCTGAGACTCAGACCAGCAGTTGGTGGTCTCGCTGTGGCAAAGGTCTACTGATAGCAGGATCGGTTGTTGCTGTCGTTGACGCTGGAACGCGAATAGTGAGAGCTGTGTGTGACTGGATAGGGTAACCCACAAGTGATAATTGTGATTAGTACAAAGCAACATGTGTGTTATGCAACTGTAATCTGTGTTTGTTTTTATGCTGTAATAAAAAGAAATCACATAAAATGAAGTTTTTCTCTCGTATTCTTTAAGTCTTTAATTCTTTGACAAATAAACACGTCTGAAGGATATCCCCCAAAGAAACAAACTAGGTAATCATTCACATCTGATTAGACATGTTAATAAATTAATCAACCCCCCCCCCACAGCAAAAAACTAAATGTCTCCTCACATAGTATTCAAGCCAAAATCTCCAGCATCCGTTCGACCACTTTCCTGAGATGAAACTGACAGAAAGTCCATCTTGCGTCACACTCAACAGCTTATAAAACACCATCTGAAGAGGAGTGCGTGACAGTTACGCGTGGGCGTTTACATGCAAGTAATATAACGTGGTTGACGATGATATAAAAGCATTTATTAGCTCAACGGCGTTGCAGTCTTTCAATCATAGTGAACGTTTACACAATCCCACGCGTGTGATGGCGTTTAGAAGTCAACTCAGTTTACCTTCTACTGGCTCAAAGAAAAGTCTGAAAGATTTGGAAGTTGTGAAATGAAGTTGAAAAGAAATATAATATTTCTAAACATGTTTAAATGTCTCTTAAATGTTTAAGAGACACTACGAGACCAAACGTGCTAATGCTACAACAAGCTATCAGAGAGCAACCGTGCTAGAAAAGTGAAGCAACTCCAAGATAACTTGGCCACACAGCAGCGGCCCCTTTCACATGAAAACATCATCAAAGTAAGCTACGAAGTGGCTGTGGTAATTGCTAAACATGACAAACCTTTTACGGAAGGTGAGTTTATCAAAGACTGTTGTGAAAATAGCAGAAAACATTTGCCCCGAGAGGAAGACAGTTTGCTAATGTTTGCCTGGCTCGTAACACTGAAGAGCTATCATCAGATACTAAGAGACAACTTGATTTTTTTTGTTAGCCTGTTTCATGTGTGTTGAACTTAAATGTTAGACAACTTTTCATTACCCTCACTAAGTCATATTTAAGATTGTCTTGAGGTGAGAATATTGATCGGTTTCTTTGTAATTAGCTTTTAGATGGCTTGTTCTTTGTTATCTGACTTTCAAGATGTGAAAGAAACAGAATAGTTGTTGAGATTTGTGCACACATGAATGCTCACATTTGGTTACATTGCTATTTGCTGTCATTGAAAATAAAATGATTAAATAACAATGTATGTATAGGCTACTTGTATTGTTTAAAATAATGTCAGCAGGGACTGTTGGCCCTTGGGCATTTTCACATTATCAAATCTGGCCCCCTTTGAAAAAAGTTTGGACACCCCTGCCTTAAAGTCTACTATTCCATGGCAATCAGGCAAAACCCATCTCCTGATGAAGATCATCTGAATTAATCAGCTCCAGAACAGCTGCTAAATGGACCTGGTGGTGAGGTTGTTCCGTTTACCTCGTGAGTAAAGATAAAATACTTGCTGCAGTGACGAGTTGTAAAATCCTGTCTGAGTATTAAAACAGTCGTATTATAAACGTGCCGTGTGGAACAAGCGAAGCCTCCAGTGTCTTTGCTTCTCACCTCGATAGCGCGGTGCTGTGGTAAGGCCCTCTCGATGTGGTCGTTGCCTTCTGCTCGCAGCTGAATTAGATATTTGCAACTGGGCTGCAAGGAAACAAGACTTTCATTAAGTCATATGAGCTGTAAAGAGGCTTAGAAGACACAGTAACAGTGGAGCCTCTCAGATGCTTGCGCTGTACGAGACTGTGATGCCGGCGAAAGTGCTGCTCACACTTGGTCCTGGTGTACTCACCAACAGACCCCTGAGTCTGAAGCGACCCTCCTCATCGGTGACGGTGTCCTCGCTGTAGAGGCTACACTCTCCCTGCCCCAACGCCTCCATGGCCACGTCCCTCTCTGCATCCCCGCTCAGAGACTGCACCGCTCCGTAGCAGCTGAGGAACACAGTGCGAGACCGGGACACCGGTCAGATTCACGTGCGATGGACCAGCGAAACAAACGGCACCAAAGTACATTTGTTTACCTGTAAGCGGTCTTAATGCCAGTTATGTCGATGCTGAGGTTTTGACCCTCCTCCACTGTGATCATCTGAGACACCGGCTCAAAGCGAAACTCCTTCATCATGGGTTTAAAGTAATACTGACCAGGACTCTGAGGACAGAAGAGCAGTGATTTTATCAACTGGAGAGCAGAAATATACATACATTAGCTAGAGCATCGCTGCACCACAGAAAGAAAATGAATGAATTGTTGGATCCGTACCAGGTTATTAAAAGTTAGCAGGCCGGTGTCCTGAGTCCACAGATTGGAGCGAAACTGTCCTCCACTCAGAGACAAGAGGACACCTGATAGGGGAAGACCATCCTCCGATTTAATCTAAAGCACAGAGGGAAAGAGAGGGTACAGGTCATAGATCTCAATCAGGGCACGAGTGTCAGCTCAATGAGTGCAGATGTGAAAGTGGCTGCTGAATACTGGGATTAATATGTACGGGAGTCAGTTTTGGTCACATTGTACCTTGAAGGTGACACCAGCCAGAGCGAACGCCTTGAAACCTCCCTGGGTTCCCTCCACAGGACTGAGGACGAAACCTTCTTTATGGTGATTAATGACTTTGCTCCAGTTCTACAGGTAAGGCCTTTTGGCTCAACACACTGTACTGTAACGATGCACAAGGGGACACTTGGTCCACTGATATTTGAATGTTCTTCATATGCTAATTCATGCTGTGTTTAGCTGATGAGAGGTCAGGTGAATGAAGCTCACCAGGCTTGGAGAGGCAGAAGCGGTTGACTCCCTTGGAGAGGTTGTACACGCCGACGTTCTCAGGTTTGCTGCCATCTTGGAAGAACTCCTGTGCAGTAAAAACACATTCAGTTAGAGTCTGAAGAACTGTAACAACTAACACACACCAGGCAGTGATGACCCACCAACGTGATGGCGTGGGAGAGGGAGCAGCGCAGGATGTAGCCAATCTGTCTGAACTCCACCCCCAAAACATCAGAGTCCAGAACCTCCACCTCCATAGACTTGTGCTTCCAGCACCACTCCTCATGAGGAATACTCACTGACGGGTCAAGAGACAACACTAACAATCAACCAGCAGACTAACAGTCACATAACAGATGTGAACGTCTGTTGAAGAGGAGGAAACCGTGATCACTTCAGGTCGAGGCTCATCTTATGATTATCATTATAACATCATCAAAGTAAACTTCTTTCACTACTTGGGCCCGGCAACAATACAAGCTGAGTAAACGTACCTTATTAAAAGATGCTGCGTGTGCAGATAGCTAGCAGGCACAGCAAACACATAGTGTGTATTGGACAGCGGGTGAGATGGATGCAGCACCAGAAGCTACAGAAACACTGATTGAATAATGTCAGCTTCCTGAAAGCTGCTGCTAAATATCAATTATGACCAGAAGCTGGTAATTACTAATTTATTTCCCCACAATCTTTAGAGAGTAATTGGATTTCTGAATATAAATATGAACAGGATGGAGGAAAACAGCTGATAAACAATGGTCAGTTTGATCTCTCAGTCAAAACTTGCATGCTGACTTTGCATTTGTGCCCTCCTTAAATGTTGATTCACACAACTGCAACTACTCACAACCACCAGTTTCTGATTTCTTATTAACCCTAAATGAAAACAGTTTGTTGCAAAGAATAAATATCACAACTATTATTACTGCTCTTATTACAGATGTTTTGTGTTATTGCTGGTGAGTCCTGACCTTTGTATTTCCCTGGTAGAACATCGTCAAAGGAGAAGCCGATGACGTCACTGCTGCCGGTCAGAGCCAGCGTCCTCCTCTCGCCCGGCCGACTCACCGGCTGCAGGGTCACCGACGGGTCGTCGCAGGAGGCTGGAGGTCAGTCAGAGCACAGGAGCTCAGTGACAAGGTGTCGCGGTTTTACGGGGTTGAAGCCACACTTCTGACAAAGACTGTATTCTAAAAACAAACGTAAATAGAACAGGTCCTCACCTAAACAGTGGACATTCCCAGAGACAGAAGCCATGAATTGGGTGAAAAGTAGGTCTGTGAGGGGCTGGTCCACCAGGGAGACCTCCAGGGCCCGAGGCTGCAGAGCAAGGCCCGCCTTCACCTCCGACTCGGGGAGGGATACCTGAACACGGTGAAGTATAACCAAAGTTACCTTGTAGAGATCAAAGCTTTTAATATACTGTGTAAGCACTGAAATCAATCATATCTCTAGTGTAGTAATAATATTGGCAATCTGAAGAAGGGATGCTTCTTGTTCATTTAATTATTAACTGAAACTGTGTGCTAATCAAATGTCGGTTTTCAGATATTTTAGTCAAATTAGTGAATTTGAGACGGACAAGCTGAAAGCTTTGAGGCATAATGAACTAGATGCTGCCGGTCTTACATGGACACTGTAGTCTCCAGGTTTGGCCTGGAAGCAGAAGGCCCCCTGCGGGTCGGAGTCGATGGTCTTGCTGGAAGCCTTGTCTTGGCCCTGGTGTGTCAGAGTGACCTTGTAGCGGCCCTGCTGCTTCATGCCCTCCGGCAAGCGGCTGATGGAGATCTGGCCACACACACTGAACCTGGTGTGGGACCAACAGAAGCGTTCAGATCAAGCTAATTAGCAACGTGGTTGTACAAAGCTGAGAGAATGTATTCAGGCCAGACGTACCCAGCGGTGATGATGTCAGGAAGCTGGGGTGTGTTGGGGGCGATCTTCACTGTGATTGGCTCAAACAGCATGAGCTTCTTGCTGACGCGGATGGTGTATGTACCAGCCGTCATGTTCTCCAACCGGAAAGAACCGTCCTCCTTGCTGACGACTGTGAGGACAGAGCAGCAGAGTAAGCTGTAGTGTTACAATATTTAGACACTTTTGTTGCTTTTCAAACTGAAGCATGGAGTCTTCCAGCACAGCTACCTCTCATCTGATTGTTGAGGGACACCGTGGCATCGGGGACGCCTTCCCCACCGACACCGTTGAGAACTCGGCCGGTCACGGAGAAGCCCATGACGTGGAAGATGGGCTGCGGGAAAAGCAAAAGAAACAGCGTCACACGACAAAAAGTGGAAGCGTGCATAAAATGTAGTCGCAGTCACAAGACAATGACAAACACTAAAACTAGTATTGAGATATAATTGTATTCTTTACCTCCAGCTTCAAGCTGTTGTGTTCCACCTTGAAATTCATCCGAGAAGGAGCGACATCAAACGTGATCCTTTCTCCCCGGTAGAAGGGCACCTTAAGGGAGGGAGTTCACAGGAGCAGAAATCATCTATTTACAAGAGATGTTCAAGTTAAAATATCATGAAGTCGAATGACGCCTGCCATTGGTGCCGCCAAATCAACCAGGAGTGAAATCTTAACGAGTACAGCTTTAGGTGAAATTAGAAATGGCGACGGCCCTTCTTCTGCTCTTCACAGAGAGCTTAGAGCTTACCACGGTGTACTCGCCGCTGGCCAGTGAGGGGAAGACGAAGATCCCATCTTCCCTGGATAGAGCGCTGCACAGGTAGACCAGGGAGCTGTCCCCAGGATCGGCCCCCTCCACTGGAGATGTGTTACAGCCCCCAACGTCCTGAACACACATCAAATAAACATGGAGCAGTTACCTAGTTTTGTGCTTATAATTCACCCAAAATCATCCATTTTGACTCCTCGCAGTTTCTAAAGATATGAAATAATAATGTTGGTTCACCTCTTTCTTGACTGTGGCCGAGTACAGCAGGAAGGTGACCTCTTTCATGGGCTCTCCGTCACTGCGGACCTCTCCCGAGGCATCGTAGCCTCCAACCACCAGATGGTCGTCAGCCGGGGCGTTGGCGTTGGACACGAGCACTGAGGTGGTGCTCTGCAGGGAGACGGAAAAGGTCACCGTGGAAGTTACAGCGAGGACGAGATCATTCGTGATGAACCTGCTGATCTATTCCAACTCTGTCCCAAAGGTCTCCACTCAGCAGTGTGTTGTTGTAGTGCGAGCTGTCACCTCTCGGACGATCAGCCTCATGAAACATTACCACCACAAACTAAAGACCTTTGTCATTCAGAGGATGCATGGCTTGGTTTCCTACTCTGGGATTCTGGAGAGATTTATCATCATGTTGATCAAATCTCAAGTCAAAAAAAAAAGTGTTCAATTTTGCACCAAATCTGTGTAATAAACGGTTTTACTCCAAAAATTGCTGCAACATCTTCTGAGACATAAGTGAGTATGAGGATGGCATCATATGGTTCCACCATGATGTCCTATTTATTTTTAATTTATGACTAGAACAACTTGACAAACTGCTGAGCCGAATTAAAATGAATCTTCAGGTTCCCAGCTTTCACACGATTTATACTACTGTGTGGCATAAACTGTTGACGTGATATCTCCCCCCAAATATCCCCAGCGTTCCCCTAAAAACAGATAATTAATGTTGGGTTCACAGGAAGGTTTGCTAGCTCATCACTCCACAGACTTTCTATCTCCAGTCAATGACAAAGCAAACCGAAAAACCACCACCTGAACTCAAACGGTCCTTAAAAAAGGCTTTGGCGACATCACATACAATACATTCATGTTTCTCTGTAGTCTGTGCGTGTTGAGAAGGTCTAATGAAAAACTGAAGTGAAGGTACCGACCTGCTCGAGAGTCCAGGAGGGATGAGCAGCTGTGATGTCATAATTTCCAGGGAGTACTTTTAAAAAGGTGCCGTTTAGGTTTACGTTGTACTCGGAGCACATGCCACTAAACATCTTGTTGAACAGAAATGAGCCGCTGACCCTGAGCTCGTAGAGCAAGCTGCTTCTCTTCAGCCGCACTGCGTTCTCGTTGGTGATGCAGAAGTCCCAGCCAGCGAAGATCTTGTTGCAGAAGCTCTGAAAGCGATCCTCATCCTGAATCAGGTTACGTTTGAATCCCGTGGCGGACCTTGAAGAACAGTAATTCGAAGTGTGTTAACATTTCCAGGAACTTCCAGTTTATTCCTAATGAGCTTTGTCTTTTTCTTACCTTTTCACTATCCAGACGAGGCTGAGGAACAGGTAGGCTATAGTGACCAGCAGGTAGGCCAGCGGCAAATTGTAAGTGGCCTTTGGGAAGTGTATTTTGTCCACTTTGTAGTAGCCGTAGAACAGATAGGTCTGTTCCAGAAAGCCCTGCAGGTAAAGCACAGAAGGGGAGTGAAGAAACCAAATGCAAACTTGTTTTCCGTTCGTCCAGAACCCGTTCAAGTCTGAGTGAAACGACTTACTCCCCCAGACAGCAGATCTGTAATGTGCTCATGAAAGATGACCAGACCTCTCCGGGCGCTGCTTGGATAAACACTGCACACACTTCCTGCAGTGAAACACAAGAAAAAAAACAAGCTTCAGACTACGCGATGCCTAGTTTACTCTCAAAGTCTAAACAAGCGAGCGTCCTCTCCCACCGTCATTCTGGTTGTAGGTGATGTTTCCTGAAGCGCTCGGGGCGATGATGATGGGTAACATGACGAAGCTGAACATGAGCACAAAGATGATCAATAAATATAACAATGTTCTTTATATAAAAACATAATCTCCTTTTCCTTCTTTAAATGTCGTTTTCAAAGCTACACAGGAGCCGGTTTCAGGAGATCTGCCATATTTGCAAGCTGGATATCTGTAAATAAAACAAGTACCTGTAATTTCCCCACTGAGGGACTAATAAAGGATTATCTTATCTTATCTTAAGTATTAAAAAACATATTGACTTCGACCAGTTTTGAACGTCTCTTCACCGGAGACCATAGACGTCTTTTAAACGTGTTTTGAACGGAACGATGCTGATCTGGATATTACACAGTATACTCTATTTTATAACGTTGGGCTAAACAATAAAGAACACAGTCACCAGTCGGAATTGAGTGAAACGTAACTTTGCAAACAGTCTGTTAAGACAACACTGCCCTCTACAGGGATTATGTCTGCAATGCCACAGATCAGCTGTTGAGTTTTAGGTATTATCACACATCTGTCTTCTCAAACTTTGATCTCAGCCAGTGATTCCAAAGTTACACGAAAGATCCCTCCAGACATGTTTAACACCTATAATACTCTGCTTTCAATGGAAATGTGTACCCGATTAAAAAATACTGCGAAGGTTCTATGAAACAAGTTTCTCTGTAGTTGTTCCTGATACAGTATGATGTTGCAAATGCTCGTTTGGGCTTAATATACAATTACAATAAAAGTAATTGGGAGTGAACATGTGACAGAGACATGACGCACATCTTTCCAGTCATTCTGTGTACAAAGATACATGTTCACATGTATATATGTAGGAAACATCATTTGCAATAACTGTTTGTGGCTTTATTTCACAATGAATGAAAACCAGTAACCAGTGTCTTAATTCACATTATATCATGTGAATTAAAGGACACATGATCAAGGAATGTGCCATTTAGAAATGCACTGATTTGCTTTATTGCCAAGAATTAAATGACAAGATTGATAGATTTGTCTATTTATTATGAAGCTGGAGCCAGAAGTTGATTAACTTAGCTTAGCTTAGCTTAGTATAACAACTGGAAGCGGGGGGAAATAGCTAGCATGGCTCTGTCCAAAGGTAACAAAAACTGCCCAGCAGCTCGTCAGAAGCTCAATAACTAATTTGGATTATTCCCCTCTAAAACCACAATTAGCATTAATACACATAAGAATTTTCCACCTTCGGAAAGAGCCAGGTTAGCTGTTTCCGCCTGTTGTTAGTCTTTATGCTAAGCTAAGCTAACCGGCTGCAGGTTCCAGCTTTGTATTTACTGTACGTTCACACAGTGGTGGTATCAATCTTCTCAACTAATTCTCCACACAAAAGCAAATAGCCATATTTCCCATAATTTTAGTATCAAACACGCATTATTACTTGGCGGTTAAATATTTAACATTTATTCCAACATGAAAAAAAGCAGTAAATAACACTTATATAATATAATACAATATAATATAACATGTTTATTTATTGAGATGCCCCTATGGACCTTGTTATAGGAGGTAAAGATCAGGAGAAGTAAACATGAAGTGTAATTATGAATGTTAAATTAAGCTATGATGAGTTTTCACTGTTAATTTAACATCTGTAGGAGTCAAATTCAATGTGATGTTAAATATTCACTTGTATTTACATGTTTAACTGTAATCACTTCTGTTTCTACTTTGAATGTTACAAGGATGTCGTTATAATTTGTTATCGTAAGAAATACATGTAAGTGACAGACAACTGTCACTTTAAGGACACTGTGACAGTTACTGACAGTGGTGAGTAATATCTGACGCAGTATGGAGCCGCACAGTTTTCCGACCGTGTTAGGAAATGTGTTATGAAACGTGTTAAATGGAACGATCTACGTGGATTAAGTTGTGGATAACCTGTGGACACGTATGGTATGTCGAAGTAATCAGCGTACTTTTCGGAAGAAAGGAAGTTGATTGACTGACTTGTACGAAGTAGTGAAGCTTTGCATGTAGTCTGCTGTCTGATTGTGAGGTCAGGCTGATCTGATATCAGCTCTTTGGCTGCAGAATCTCCTCAAAGTTCTCCTCTCAAACGGGTCATGGAGGAGGAGTGCTCGCGCTGGCGCGGTCGCCTGTCGAGACTTCTCCTGACGAGAACGCGCAGCTAGGGGGGCCTGATCGTTCTGGCCCATAGCTGAATCTATATGAGGGCGCTGATTGGCTCAATTGTATGTCACTCATTTATATCTTCAATCAGCAGTTGGCTAAACTGCTTCATAGACCCGTCTCTTCTGGGCCAAAACGATCAGGCCCCCCTCGCTGCGCGTTCTCAGAGTGTCGTGCACACAGGCAGAGAGCACGAGCAGACGAGCACACAGGGGGAGAGGACGAGCAGGAAAAGCATATATTTTGCGCAGATATCATATTGTACACACATTACTGGGTAATGTGTGTACAATATGATATTCCATTCCATAGTTAAAAAACACAAATATTGACAATTTGTATAATTGATGAAAAATGTATTTTTTTTTGTTTTCGTGTGCCTCATGGTGGGGCCATGCCCCATGGCCCTCTATTGACCAGCCGCCACTGATATTAATTATTTCAAACTCAGCGTAAATGTACGACATGAACATATGAATATAAAAAAATTCCATGACTTTTCCAAAACTTTTGGGATTTTATTTTTTTCCATGACTTATCCAGGCCTGGAAATGACCATTTTAAAATTCCATGACTTTTTCAGGTCATTCCATCTGGAACGGCAGACTCTAGAACGGCAGACTCTAGAACTGCAGACTCTAGAACGGCAGACTCTAGAACTGCAGACTCTAGAACTGCAGACTCTAGAACGGCAGACTCTAGAACGGCAAGAATCACTTGTCCAGATCAAAGGCAGAGAAACTATATAGGTCACCCCATGGTTATTTGTCCAAACAGTTATTGAGAACTTTCATACAGTAGAAGCAAGACATCAAAATGAATGTACTTTTGCGGTGTACGAGAAGAATAACAAGGAATCCCAGATACCTCAAGTGGGCCGTAGATAAAAACCATGAACGGCAGCGAAAGTTGGCTCAACATGTCAATGATGAGCTTGAAAAGCATCTAAAGCTAGCTGAACAGCTGATTGGCCTTAAAGAGAGCTTCTGGATGCCTCCAGCTGCTGAGACTCAGAAGCAAGAAAATGCAAGTTATTTCACGTCGGCCCCAAGTGACCCTGGACTGCAGCGAAAGTTGGCTCAACATATCAATGATGAGCTTGAAAAGCATCGGAAGATAGCTGAACAGCTGAATGACCTTAAAGAACTCTTCAGGATGCCTCCAGCTGCTGAGACTCAGAAGCAAGAAAATGCAAGTTATTTCACGTCGGCCCCAAGTGACCCTGGACTGCAGCAAAAGTTGGCTCAACATATCAATGATGAGCTTGAAAAGCATCGGAAGATAGCTGAACAGCTGAATGACCTTAAAGAACTCTTCAGGATGCCTCCAGCTGCTGAGACTCAGACCAGCAGTTGGTGGTCTCGCTGTGGCAAAGGTCTACTGATAGCAGGATCGGTTGTTGCTGTCGTTGACGCTGGAACGCGAATAGTGAGAGCTGTGTGTGACTGGATAGGGTAACCCACAAGTGATAATTGTGATTAGTACAAAGCAACATGTGTGTTATGCAACTGTAATCTGTGTTTGTTTTTATGCTGTAATAAAAAGAAATCACATAAAATGAAGTTTTTCTCTCGTATTCTTTAAGTCTTTAATTCTTTGACAAATAAACACGTCTGAAGGATATCCCCCAAAGAAACAAACTAGGTAATCATTCACATCTGATTAGACATGTTAATAAATTAATCAACCCCCCCCCCACAGCAAAAAACTAAATGTCTCCTCACATAGTATTCAAGCCAAAATCTCCAGCATCCGTTCGACCACTTTCCTGAGATGAAACTGACAGAAAGTCCATCTTGCGTCACACTCAACAGCTTATAAAACACCATCTGAAGAGGAGTGCGTGACAGTTACGCGTGGGCGTTTACATGCAAGTAATATAACGTGGTTGACGATGATATAAAAGCATTTATTAGCTCAACGGCGTTGCAGTCTTTCAATCATAGTGAACGTTTACACAATCCCACGCGTGTGATGGCGTTTAGAAGTCAACTCAGTTTACCTTCTACTGGCTCAAAGAAAAGTCTGAAAGATTTGGAAGTTGTGACATGAAGTTGAAAAGAAATATAATATTTCTAAACATGTTTAAATGTCTCTTAAATGTTTAAGAGACACTACGAGACCAAACGTGCTAATGCTACAACAAGCTATCAGAGAGCAACCGTGCTAGAAAAGTGAAGCAACTCCAAGATAACTTGGCCACACAGCAGCGGCCCCTTTCACATGAAAACATCATCAAAGTAAGCTACGAAGTGGCTGTGGTAATTGCTAAACATGACAAACCTTTTACGGAAGGTGAGTTTATCAAAGACTGTTGTGAAAATAGCAGAAAACATTTGCCCCGAGAGGAAGACAGTTTGCTAATGTTTGCCTGGCTCGTAACACTGAAGAGCTATCATCAGATACTAAGAGACAACTTGATTTTTTTTGTTAGCCTGTTTCATGTGTGTTGAACTTAAATGTTAGACAACTTTTCATTACCCTCACTAAGTCATATTTAAGATTGTCTTGAGGTGAGAATATTGATCGGTTTCTTTGTAATTAGCTTTTAGATGGCTTGTTCTTTGTTATCTGACTTTCAAGATGTGAAAGAAACAGAATAGTTGTTGAGATTTGTGCACACATGAATGCTCACATTTGGTTACATTGCTATTTGCTGTCATTGAAAATAAAATGATTAAATAACAATGTATGTATAGGCTACTTGTATTGTTTAAAATAATGTCAGCAGGGACTGTTGGCCCTTGGGCATTTTCACATTATCAAATCTGGCCCCCTTTGAAAAAAGTTTGGACACCCCTGCCTTAAAGTCTACTATTCCATGGCAATCAGGCAAAACCCATCTCCTGATGAAGATCATCTGAATTAATCAGCTCCAGAACAGCTGCTAAATGGACCTGGTGGTGAGGTTGTTCCGTTTACCTCGTGAGTAAAGATAAAATACTTGCTGCAGTGACGAGTTGTAAAATCCTGTCTGAGTATTAAAACAGTCGTATTATAAACGTGCCGTGTGGAACAAGCGAAGCCTCCAGTGTCTTTGCTTCTCACCTCGATAGCGCGGTGCTGTGGTAAGGCCCTCTCGATGTGGTCGTTGCCTTCTGCTCGCAGCTGAATTAGATATTTGCAACTGGGCTGCAAGGAAACAAGACTTTCATTAAGTCATATGAGCTGTAAAGAGGCTTAGAAGACACAGTAACAGTGGAGCCTCTCAGATGCTTGCGCTGTACGAGACTGTGATGCCGGCGAAAGTGCTGCTCACACTTGGTCCTGGTGTACTCACCAACAGACCCCTGAGTCTGAAGCGACCCTCCTCATCGGTGACGGTGTCCTCGCTGTAGAGGCTACACTCTCCCTGCCCCAACGCCTCCATGGCCACGTCCCTCTCTGCATCCCCGCTCAGAGACTGCACCGCTCCGTAGCAGCTGAGGAACACAGTGCGAGACCGGGACACCGGTCAGATTCACGTGCGATGGACCAGCGAAACAAACGGCACCAAAGTACATTTGTTTACCTGTAAGCGGTCTTAATGCCAGTTATGTCGATGCTGAGGTTTTGACCCTCCTCCACTGTGATCATCTGAGACACCGGCTCAAAGCGAAACTCCTTCATCATGGGTTTAAAGTAATACTGACCAGGACTCTGAGGACAGAAGAGCAGTGATTTTATCAACTGGAGAGCAGAAATATACATACATTAGCTAGAGCATCGCTGCACCACAGAAAGAAAATGAATGAATTGTTGGATCCGTACCAGGTTATTAAAAGTTAGCAGGCCGGTGTCCTGAGTCCACAGATTGGAGCGAAACTGTCCTCCACTCAGAGACAAGAGGACACCTGATAGGGGAAGACCATCCTCCGATTTAATCTAAAGCACAGAGGGAAAGAGAGGGTACAGGTCATAGATCTCAATCAGGGCACGAGTGTCAGCTCAATGAGTGCAGATGTGAAAGTGGCTGCTGAATACTGGGATTAATATGTACGGGAGTCAGTTTTGGTCACATTGTACCTTGAAGGTGACACCAGCCAGAGCGAACGCCTTGAAACCTCCCTGGGTTCCCTCCACAGGACTGAGGACGAAACCTTCTTTATGGTGATTAATGACTTTGCTCCAGTTCTACAGGTAAGGCCTTTTGGCTCAACACACTGTACTGTAACGATGCACAAGGGGACACTTGGTCCACTGATATTTGAATGTTCTTCATATGCTAATTCATGCTGTGTTTAGCTGATGAGAGGTCAGGTGAATGAAGCTCACCAGGCTTGGAGAGGCAGAAGCGGTTGACTCCCTTGGAGAGGTTGTACACGCCGACGTTCTCAGGTTTGCTGCCATCTTGGAAGAACTCCTGTGCAGTAAAAACACATTCAGTTAGAGTCTGAAGAACTGTAACAACTAACACACACCAGGCAGTGATGACCCACCAACGTGATGGCGTGGGAGAGGGAGCAGCGCAGGATGTAGCCAATCTGTCTGAACTCCACCCCCAAAACATCAGAGTCCAGAACCTCCACCTCCATAGACTTGTGCTTCCAGCACCACTCCTCATGAGGAATACTCACTGACGGGTCAAGAGACAACACTAACAATCAACCAGCAGACTAACAGTCACATAACAGATGTGAACGTCTGTTGAAGAGGAGGAAACCGTGATCACTTCAGGTCGAGGCTCATCTTATGATTATCATTATAACATCATCAAAGTAAACTTCTTTCACTACTTGGGCCCGGCAACAATACAAGCTGAGTAAACGTACCTTATTAAAAGATGCTGCGTGTGCAGATAGCTAGCAGGCACAGCAAACACATAGTGTGTATTGGACAGCGGGTGAGATGGATGCAGCACCAGAAGCTACAGAAACACTGATTGAATAATGTCAGCTTCCTGAAAGCTGCTGCTAAATATCAATTATGACCAGAAGCTGGTAATTACTAATTTATTTCCCCACAATCTTTAGAGAGTAATTGGATTTCTGAATATAAATATGAACAGGATGGAGGAAAACAGCTGATAAACAATGGTCAGTTTGATCTCTCAGTCAAAACTTGCATGCTGACTTTGCATTTGTGCCCTCCTTAAATGTTGATTCACACAACTGCAACTACTCACAACCACCAGTTTCTGATTTCTTATTAACCCTAAATGAAAACAGTTTGTTGCAAAGAATAAATATCACAACTATTATTACTGCTCTTATTACAGATGTTTTGTGTTATTGCTGGTGAGTCCTGACCTTTGTATTTCCCTGGTAGAACATCGTCAAAGGAGAAGCCGATGACGTCACTGCTGCCGGTCAGAGCCAGCGTCCTCCTCTCGCCCGGCCGACTCACCGGCTGCAGGGTCACCGACGGGTCGTCGCAGGAGGCTGGAGGTCAGTCAGAGCACAGGAGCTCAGTGACAAGGTGTCGCGGTTTTACGGGGTTGAAGCCACACTTCTGACAAAGACTGTATTCTAAAAACAAACGTAAATAGAACAGGTCCTCACCTAAACAGTGGACATTCCCAGAGACAGAAGCCATGAATTGGGTGAAAAGTAGGTCTGTGAGGGGCTGGTCCACCAGGGAGACCTCCAGGGCCCGAGGCTGCAGAGCAAGGCCCGCCTTCACCTCCGACTCGGGGAGGGATACCTGAACACGGTGAAGTATAACCAAAGTTACCTTGTAGAGATCAAAGCTTTTAATATACTGTGTAAGCACTGAAATCAATCATATCTCTAGTGTAGTAATAATATTGGCAATCTGAAGAAGGGATGCTTCTTGTTCATTTAATTATTAACTGAAACTGTGTGCTAATCAAATGTCGGTTTTCAGATATTTTAGTCAAATTAGTGAATTTGAGACGGACAAGCTGAAAGCTTTGAGGCATAATGAACTAGATGCTGCCGGTCTTACATGGACACTGTAGTCTCCAGGTTTGGCCTGGAAGCAGAAGGCCCCCTGCGGGTCGGAGTCGATGGTCTTGCTGGAAGCCTTGTCTTGGCCCTGGTGTGTCAGAGTGACCTTGTAGCGGCCCTGCTGCTTCATGCCCTCCGGCAAGCGGCTGATGGAGATCTGGCCACACACACTGAACCTGGTGTGGGACCAACAGAAGCGTTCAGATCAAGCTAATTAGCAACGTGGTTGTACAAAGCTGAGAGAATGTATTCAGGCCAGACGTACCCAGCGGTGATGATGTCAGGAAGCTGGGGTGTGTTGGGGGCGATCTTCACTGTGATTGGCTCAAACAGCATGAGCTTCTTGCTGACGCGGATGGTGTATGTACCAGCCGTCATGTTCTCCAACCGGAAAGAACCGTCCTCCTTGCTGACGACTGTGAGGACAGAGCAGCAGAGTAAGCTGTAGTGTTACAATATTTAGACACTTTTGTTGCTTTTCAAACTGAAGCATGGAGTCTTCCAGCACAGCTACCTCTCATCTGATTGTTGAGGGACACCGTGGCATCGGGGACGCCTTCCCCACCGACACCGTTGAGAACTCGGCCGGTCACGGAGAAGCCCATGACGTGGAAGATGGGCTGCGGGAAAAGCAAAAGAAACAGCGTCACACGACAAAAAGTGGAAGCGTGCATAAAATGTAGTCGCAGTCACAAGACAATGACAAACACTAAAACTAGTATTGAGATATAATTGTATTCTTTACCTCCAGCTTCAAGCTGTTGTGTTCCACCTTGAAATTCATCCGAGAAGGAGCGACATCAAACGTGATCCTTTCTCCCCGGTAGAAGGGCACCTTAAGGGAGGGAGTTCACAGGAGCAGAAATCATCTATTTACAAGAGATGTTCAAGTTAAAATATCATGAAGTCGAATGACGCCTGCCATTGGTGCCGCCAAATCAACCAGGAGTGAAATCTTAACGAGTACAGCTTTAGGTGAAATTAGAAATGGCGACGGCCCTTCTTCTGCTCTTCACAGAGAGCTTAGAGCTTACCACGGTGTACTCGCCGCTGGCCAGTGAGGGGAAGACGAAGATCCCATCTTCCCTGGATAGAGCGCTGCACAGGTAGACCAGGGAGCTGTCCCCAGGATCGGCCCCCTCCACTGGAGATGTGTTACAGCCCCCAACGTCCTGAACACACATCAAATAAACATGGAGCAGTTACCTAGTTTTGTGCTTATAATTCACCCAAAATCATCCATTTTGACTCCTCGCAGTTTCTAAAGATATGAAATAATAATGTTGGTTCACCTCTTTCTTGACTGTGGCCGAGTACAGCAGGAAGGTGACCTCTTTCATGGGCTCTCCGTCACTGCGGACCTCTCCCGAGGCATCGTAGCCTCCAACCACCAGATGGTCGTCAGCCGGGGCGTTGGCGTTGGACACGAGCACTGAGGTGGTGCTCTGCAGGGAGACGGAAAAGGTCACCGTGGAAGTTACAGCGAGGACGAGATCATTCGTGATGAACCTGCTGATCTATTCCAACTCTGTCCCAAAGGTCTCCACTCAGCAGTGTGTTGTTGTAGTGCGAGCTGTCACCTCTCGGACGATCAGCCTCATGAAACATTACCACCACAAACTAAAGACCTTTGTCATTCAGAGGATGCATGGCTTGGTTTCCTACTCTGGGATTCTGGAGAGATTTATCATCATGTTGATCAAATCTCAAGTCAAAAAAAAAAGTGTTCAATTTTGCACCAAATCTGTGTAATAAACGGTTTTACTCCAAAAATTGCTGCAACATCTTCTGAGACATAAGTGAGTATGAGGATGGCATCATATGGTTCCACCATGATGTCCTATTTATTTTTAATTTATGACTAGAACAACTTGACAAACTGCTGAGCCGAATTAAAATGAATCTTCAGGTTCCCAGCTTTCACACGATTTATACTACTGTGTGGCATAAACTGTTGACGTGATATCTCCCCCCAAATATCCCCAGCGTTCCCCTAAAAACAGATAATTAATGTTGGGTTCACAGGAAGGTTTGCTAGCTCATCACTCCACAGACTTTCTATCTCCAGTCAATGACAAAGCAAACCGAAAAACCACCACCTGAACTCAAACGGTCCTTAAAAAAGGCTTTGGCGACATCACATACAATACATTCATGTTTCTCTGTAGTCTGTGCGTGTTGAGAAGGTCTAATGAAAAACTGAAGTGAAGGTACCGACCTGCTCGAGAGTCCAGGAGGGATGAGCAGCTGTGATGTCATAATTTCCAGGGAGTACTTTTAAAAAGGTGCCGTTTAGGTTTACGTTGTACTCGGAGCACATGCCACTAAACATCTTGTTGAACAGAAATGAGCCGCTGACCCTGAGCTCGTAGAGCAAGCTGCTTCTCTTCAGCCGCACTGCGTTCTCGTTGGTGATGCAGAAGTCCCAGCCAGCGAAGATCTTGTTGCAGAAGCTCTGAAAGCGATCCTCATCCTGAATCAGGTTACGTTTGAATCCCGTGGCGGACCTTGAAGAACAGTAATTCGAAGTGTGTTAACATTTCCAGGAACTTCCAGTTTATTCCTAATGAGCTTTGTCTTTTTCTTACCTTTTCACTATCCAGACGAGGCTGAGGAACAGGTAGGCTATAGTGACCAGCAGGTAGGCCAGCGGCAAATTGTAAGTGGCCTTTGGGAAGTGTATTTTGTCCACTTTGTAGTAGCCGTAGAACAGATAGGTCTGTTCCAGAAAGCCCTGCAGGTAAAGCACAGAAGGGGAGTGAAGAAACCAAATGCAAACTTGTTTTCCGTTCGTCCAGAACCCGTTCAAGTCTGAGTGAAACGACTTACTCCCCCAGACAGCAGATCTGTAATGTGCTCATGAAAGATGACCAGACCTCTCCGGGCGCTGCTTGGATAAACACTGCACACACTTCCTGCAGTGAAACACAAGAAAAAAAACAAGCTTCAGACTACGCGATGCCTAGTTTACTCTCAAAGTCTAAACAAGCGAGCGTCCTCTCCCACCGTCATTCTGGTTGTAGGTGATGTTTCCTGAAGCGCTCGGGGCGATGATGATGGGTAACATGACGAAGCTGAACATGAGCACAAAGATGATCAATAAATATAACAATGTTCTTTATATAAAAACATAATCTCCTTTTCCTTCTTTAAATGTCGTTTTCAAAGCTACACAGGAGCCGGTTTCAGGAGATCTGCCATATTTGCAAGCTGGATATCTGTAAATAAAACAAGTACCTGTAATTTCCCCACTGAGGGACTAATAAAGGATTATCTTATCTTATCTTAAGTATTAAAAAACATATTGACTTCGACCAGTTTTGAACGTCTCTTCACCGGAGACCATAGACGTCTTTTAAACGTGTTTTGAACGGAACGATGCTGATCTGGATATTACACAGTATACTCTATTTTATAACGTTGGGCTAAACAATAAAGAACACAGTCACCAGTCGGAATTGAGTGAAACGTAACTTTGCAAACAGTCTGTTAAGACAACACTGCCCTCTACAGGGATTATGTCTGCAATGCCACAGATCAGCTGTTGAGTTTTAGGTATTATCACACATCTGTCTTCTCAAACTTTGATCTCAGCCAGTGATTCCAAAGTTACACGAAAGATCCCTCCAGACATGTTTAACACCTATAATACTCTGCTTTCAATGGAAATGTGTACCCGATTAAAAAATACTGCGAAGGTTCTATGAAACAAGTTTCTCTGTAGTTGTTCCTGATACAGTATGATGTTGCAAATGCTCGTTTGGGCTTAATATACAATTACAATAAAAGTAATTGGGAGTGAACATGTGACAGAGACATGATGCACATCTTTCCAGTCATTCTGTGTACAAAGATACATGTTCACATGTATATATGTAGGAAACATCATTTGCAATAACTGTTTGTGGCTTTATTTCACAATGAATGAAAACCAGTAACCAGTGTCTTAATTCACATTATATCATGTGAATTAAAGGACACATGATCAAGGAATGTGCCATTTAGAAATGCACTGATTTGCTTTATTGCCAAGAATTAAATGACAAGATTGATAGATTTGTCTATTTATTATGAAGCTGGAGCCAGAAGTTGATTAACTTAGCTTAGCTTAGCTTAGTATAACAACTGGAAGCGGGGGGAAATAGCTAGCATGGCTCTGTCCAAAGGTAACAAAAACTGCCCAGCAGCTCGTCAGAAGCTCAATAACTAATTTGGATTATTCCCCTCTAAAACCACAATTAGCATTAATACACATAAGAATTTTCCACCTTCGGAAAGAGCCAGGTTAGCTGTTTCCGCCTGTTGTTAGTCTTTATGCTAAGCTAAGCTAACCGGCTGCAGGTTCCAGCTTTGTATTTACTGTACGTTCACACAGTGGTGGTATCAATCTTCTCAACTAATTCTCCACACAAAAGCAAATAGCCATATTTCCCATCAAGTCAAACTATACCTTCAATCATCAATAATCCTTTTGTTTCTCTTTTCCCAAAGAAACGTGTTCCTCAAGATATCCATTCTGGCCGTCTTGTGTTATTACTGGATGAATGTGGTGGCTAAGAAGTATTCAGTATGTTTAAAAGGGATCAACCCTTTCTTGCCATCTTTAAATACACCGATATTAGTTCAGTCAGTCTATAGACGGTCATTTATGAACCTGTTGTCTTCTCCATAGTGTTGGGAGTCCATTGTGGGCGAGGCTTTGTACCGTCTGGTCATTGTTGATTTCCTTTTTCTGATGTTGGGATCCTTCTTTGGAGAGTTTCTCAGCAAGTGAGTTTCACACTTTCAGTTTATTCTTCACAATCATAGAAATGGAGTCGGTTAAACTAATCATGCTTTCTTGTAACAGTGTGATTGGGACGAGATTACTACCTCGTCTCGGGGTTCCAGAGTTTGACGTAGCCAGAAATGTCATCGAATTCATCTACGCACAGACTCTGGCCTGGTGAGATCAATACATCCAACGGCTACAGTGAGAGCTCACTCACAGGACTTGTGTTGTCTCTTCTGCTCTCAGAGCTCATTTATTTACCTTCTATTATCTCCCCGCAGGATTGGAATCTACTTCTCTCCTCTGCTGCCTGCCATCCAGATCCTCAAATTTTTCCTTTTGTTTTACGTAAAGAAGGTAGATGCAGGTTCATAAAGATGAGAGGCCTTGGTGATTTAAAGCTGAACTGCCATGATGACACACGGCCATAGGAAGATAGAACGCCCGAGCTGCTCGATGCAATGTTTCAGGCTCATGTTACGCTATTTGTGCACCTGGTTCAATAATTTAATGAAATCCTTTCATGACACTGACAGCATGTGATGGTTCATAGTAAAGACAAGTAGGGTTTGTGGAGTAAACCTTTTGGTTGTTCTGTACCACGAAAGGTCAATCAATCCCAGAGTGAAGTCATTTCATATGATTGGTAACGTGATCTGCGTTGTTGAATGTTTTATGAACATGCTGAATGAGCTTTGAAGCAATGCTTTTCAAAGCTCTTATGAGGTCTTTGTGTTCAGACCTTGTGAAACAGATTTGATGTTTAGTCAGAAATGAGCTCATGCTTTTGTAAACTCCAATAATACCACGAGGTATTGCAATAATAATGAGTGGAAAATGGTGATGGTGTTACATGTCTTTGTTCATGTGTGTGTGTGTGTGTGTGCTTGGTTACCGCTTACCCAGGTCAGCCTGGTCCAGAACTGCCAGCCTCCGCGACGGTCGGGCAGAGCAGCTCAGATGCAAACCATCTTCATCGCCCTCCTCTTCTTCCCTTTCTTTGTGGGAGCCCTGTCCATGGTTGCATACACCGCCTGGAGGTACAAGCACATGACCTATTTTTAATATTACAAACTTTTGTATCACATGAACAACCTGACGTAAAGACAATTATTATACAAGAAAGAAACTTCCAACAAAACCCAACAGTCTTTGATACATGCTGCATTCTTTACCTGCACAAACCCAAGCTTTGCTTTGTGCACCTTGTCCTGTGCTGTAGTCTGACTCCCTCGGAGCAGTGCGGCCCTTTTCGGGGACTCAACAACACCTTCAGTGTGGTTGGAGTGTGGATAGATGATTTGGAGAAGATCACTGGTTCTCAATCGGCCGTCTGGATCTACGAAAATGTCATCAGAAGTGAAATCTTCTACTTTTTTATCTCACTCATCATCATGTAAGTGTGTGACATAGATTGTGTTGGTTTCACTCATTCTGGTCTTGCAGATCAAGCATCCATTTGTCATTGAATGGGTCCTGCAGGGTAACCATGGTGCTCAATTCAGCCACATGAGAACTGCATCATACAGCAGTCCAGTGGCGGCTGGTGGAAAACTTTCTAGGGAGGGCCATCCTATCAATTTCAGCAAACATCCCAGTATGATTTCATGCAAAAAAAATGTAGCATCAAACACGCATTATTACTTGGCAGTTAAATATTTAACATTTATTCCAACATGAAAAAAAGCAGTAAATAACACTTATATAATATAATACAATATAATATGACATGTTTATTTATTGAGATGCCCCTATGGACCTTGTTATAGGAGGTAAAGATCAGGAGACGTAAACATGAAGTGTAATTATGAATACTGATGTTAAATTAAGCTATGATGAGTTTTCACTGTTCATTTAGGGGGAAAAAGTGGCCCGGGAGTTACTGTCAGACCGGCCCACTCAATACACGGCGCGCTGCCCACTCAATACACGGCATGTATTTCGCTGGTCTACGGCGGCCATTCGCACCTCCGCCGGCGTCGCCCCGACAGACGCCCGGCACGACCGCACGGCGCAGACCGCGATTATGGAGAAACGTTTTTAAAAGCACCGTAGTGTCCAGCCGTGCTGTGGCGTCCTCGGATCGCGAGGAGTAGTATAATGTCAGTTTATACTGTTGATACAGTTTTCACTGATTATTGACTTTCGGTATTAGAGTAAATTGAACGTGTTCTGTGAAGCATATAATATAGTCCTGTCGGCCTACCGGGGATTCCCCCGGTATCCCCGATGGCCAGTCCGCCCCTGCCTGTGGATACGTATGGTATGTCGAAGTAATCAGCGTACTTTTAGGAAGAAAGGAAGTTGATTGACTGACTTGTACGAAGTAGTGAAGCTTCGCATGTAGTCTGCTGTCTGATTGTGAGGTCAGGCTGATCTGATATCAGCTCTTTGGCTGCAGAATCTCCTCAAAGTTCTCCTCTCAACCGGGTCTTGGAGGAGGAGTGCTCGCGCTGGCGCGGGCTCCTGTCGAGACTTCTCCTGACGAGAACGCGCAGCTCCGGGGCTTGATCGTTCTGGCCCACAGCTGAATCTATTTGAGGGCGCTGATTGGCTCAATTGTATGTCACTCATTTATATCTTGAATCAGCAATTGGCTAAACAGCTTCATAGACCCGTCTCTTTTGGGCCAAAACGATCAGGCCCCCCTCGCTGCGCGCTCTCAGACGTGTCGTGCACACAGGCAGAGAGCACGAGCAGACGAGCACACAGGGGGAGAGGACGAGCAGGAAAAGCATATATTTTGCGCAGATATCATATTGTACACACATTACTGGGTACATTCCATAGTTAAAAACACAAATATTGACAATTTGTATAATTTATGATTATTATAATTATTATTTTTTTTTTTCGTGTGGCTCATGGTGGGGCCATGCCCCATTGCCCTCTCTTGACCAGCCGCCACTGCAGCAGTCCCAACGGTATCGTGTCTTTACGACATTCATTTGAATATTGAATCATAGACTGAACAATGTGGGCACACAGTGTGCTTGTGTGTGGGTGTACTCATGTACAATTTAGCATGTTTATCCAAATGGTGTCTACAATAATTTGTCATTCATATTATCATGTTTTCCTTCTCAGTGTCATTATATTCATCTTCTGGCAAGTTACTCAGGGCCGCAAGCAGCTTATTGGTCTCCTGAGACAACGGATTGTTAATGTGAGTGTGTTTTAAAAACCAACATTCAAATGTTGTTTTGTGTATTTCTGCTTGGTTTCCCTTTGGTATGCCTGCATGTCCGATAATTCCCTCTCTCTCTCTTTCTCACCAGGAAGGGAAAGACAAGTCCTTCTTGTTAGACAAGCTCCAGAACCTCCAAAAGTCCCAGCCTGATAAAAAATCCAAACAGAAGAATCAAAAAAAGGTTTGATGCGACGATGATTTCACGGTCACTCTTCACCTTTCACACAGAGATTTGTTATCGACCTCGCTGCATATTCTCTCCTGTCCTCAGCACTCCAAGCGGCGTCCAGATGACCACTCCTCGACCGGTCAGTCCAACTCAAACGCCATGGTTCAGGCGTTACTCGCTCGCCAGCAGCTTGAACAGGAGGAAGAGAGATGCAGCAGTGGTGGAGTGCCCGTTCCCGCCGACATCTCCACCCCCAGCGCTCTGATGCAGGCCATGTTGGCCCGCCAGAGAGCTGACGACCAGGATGAAGATAAACACTCGTCATCCTCGAGCGCCTTCACACAGGCCGTGCAAGCCAGGCAGAGGGCCGAGGGTCGAGAGAGGGATGAGTACTACAGCACAGGCTTTTCTGAAAGCCCTATCAACACACCCAGCGCCTTCACACAGGCCGTACAAGCCAGACAAAGAGCCGAGGAGGACGGAGCGGACGACGCACATGACCTGCCGTCCTCTGTGTCAAGTGTCATGATGCAAGTCGTGCAAGCCAGAGAGAGAGCAGAGAAAGAGGACAGGCCTCCGTGGGTCCCAGCTCCCCCACAGAACTCAGCTCCGGCAGGCTCCAGCGCCCTCATACAGGCCATGCTGGCCCGCCAACAGGCCCAGAATGAGTACGACGACGGCTACTGACCAGAGCCGTCGAGCTCACTGTGGGGAGAAGGAACACGACTGAAAAGAACAGAGGACGGAAATCACACTTGGATTCGAGTCGTCGACCATAGATAAATTAGCATCAGTTATAAGTCAATGATTAAGGTAATTTCTCCAATGAGGAAAACATCTCTGTAAATGCCCATTGTGACATTTATGTCACATTTCAGATCTTTGATTGAACTCAGAGGGTAGTTTTCCAGCATTTATTCACTGCAGAAGACAACATAAACCACATTAGTTTCTTCCTGGGCCCCGTTCCACGTAAGTGGTTCAGCAAAGTCGATCAAATGTCCTATTAGCCATCCTAAATTAACGAGATGATTGATGTCAGGCTATGTCGGTTTCTCCAAGGCTAATCCGCTCTCAAACTGTCTCGTTAATTTGAACCAGACGATCAGGATCAGGATAATTGCGCGTGCCCGTCCTACGTCAAAAGGGGGAAGCGTCGATCACCGAAACCATGATTTTCTAACAGTACAATGTCAAAGAAAGAGCCTCTTTTTACTCCGCTGACGAGCAGGAGTGGCTAACGATATCACCGCACACTTTACAGGAATGTGATCTGACGCACAGCATGAACAAATAAATCACTCATCACCGGCGCTAGTAGTTTAGTCTACACAAGGGATTTAGCATGGAAAACATCCCGCAGCAGGTCTGCCAGCGGCCGCCCGGTCGAAGCCATGAGTGCTGCTAGATCCACAGGGATGAGCTGCTAGGAATCGGTTGCTTCTGTCTTGCTCCCCGACTCGACCAATCCTGCTTACGAAGGAGGTTCGGACCGCCTACCTCACTAACATACGGACACAGAAATACAGAAATAACTAAATGAAGGAATACAGAAATGTAGAAATAGATTTATTTATTTAAGTTCTGTATTTCATGTATTTATTCATTTCTGTATTTATACATTGGAAGGAGTCTTCTAAATGGGACAGCCTCGTCGCAGCCGCGGTGACGCATTCGGTCTCCAAACGGCCACAGCTGGCGCATAGAATGACGTCACGCACGATTCGTCAAGCTCAAAGGCAAAGCGTCACAAATGACATCAGTTCAGAAACAGACTAGAACGGCAGACTCTAGAACGGCAAGAATCACTTGTCCAGATCAAAGGCAGAGAAACTATATAGCCTACCTACTGGGTTATTTGTCCAAACAGTTATTGAGAACCTTCATACAGTATAAGCATACAGCAGAAGCAAGTAAGTGCACTTTCAATACACACGTCGCATACAGTAGAAGCAAGAAATCAAAATGAATGTACTGTAATGTTCCACTTACAGAGTCGGAGACAGGGTCCTTTCAATAGGTTTATTCGTCACAACCGTCACTCTTATCTCCGAGTCTCTGGCGAACATTCATCGAACTCTACAGTGTGTTACAACAACAACAACCCCACTACTTCCGGTTCCGGTCTAACCCCGCACCCACTAGCTCCCGACACATAACCGGCAAACCCACTTTACAGGATCGCTACACTACCCTCCCACTACAAAGTTCCTTGCCCCCAAGGAACAACCCGAGCAACGTAAACAATGTACATAAACACTCCCAACACAATGCAGACGGGAAAACATGAGTACATTTTCTTTTTGTTATTTTCTTTGTGTTTTTTTTTTCTGAAAATCAGGGTGGACTACCGTCACTTCCAGTGAGACCAGGGCGTATTCTTGCCCTCTCTGGAACCTAAAGTCTCACTCTTCACTATCAGCCATCCTAGATGGAACAACAAAGTCTCTGAACCGTCCCGGAGGCCTTCTCTGTCTTTGCGGCCTGGCCTCTCGGGGGGTTGTGTCCACTGGGCCCGGGGGAGAGAAGGAGAGCGACTCCGACGGGCAGCTTCCGCCCTGAGCCAGGGAGTGGCCAGGAGGAATAGGCTGCGGAGGAGGTCCACACGCCCCAGATGCCAGTGGAGAAGAGACCCCTCTGTAAGGGGCGAGCCTGTCTCGATGGAGCACCACTCTCCTTCCCTTAGGAGGTAGCTGCACCCTGTAGACGACCTCGCCCACCCTCTCCAATACTCTGCAGGGGCCAGCCCATTGACTGTCGAGCTTTGGACACCGGCCCTTCTTTCGCTGGGGGTTGTAGACCCAGACCAGGTCTCCAGCCTCGAAGTGCTTTCCTTTTTCCCTCACGTCGTAGTTGCGTTTTTGCCTCACGCCAGCACTCAGCTGCTGTTTCCGGGCAAAAACGTGGGCTGACTCGAGGCGGTCCTGTAGCCTCCGGGCATACTCCGGACCTGGGGCAGTGTCTGGGGACTCAGGTGGCCGTCCAAAAGCCATTTCCGCGGGGGTGCGGAGCTCTCTCCCCAGCATGAGGAGAGCGGGTGTACAGGATGATGACTCTTGCACCGCAGATCGACACGCCATGAGCACCAAGGGCAAATGCCTGTCCCAGTCCCGCTGGTGCTGCGAAGTGAGGATGGCAAGCTGCTGGCCCATGGTGCGATGGAATCTTTCCACCAACCCATCACTCTGGGGCCGCAGGGGAGAGGTGCGAGTCTTGTGCATGCCCAATCTTTCGCACATGGCCGCAAACACTCGAGACTCGAAGTTCCTCCCTTGGTCGCTATGTATGGTCTCCGGTACTCCGAACCGGCTGAACATACCCCCCACCAGGGCCTCCACGACTGTCTCTGCCTCTTGGTCTGGGAGGGCGTACGCCTCTGGCCATTTTGTGAAATAGTCTATGGCGGTGAGGACGTAGCGGTTTCCTCCGTCTGAGAGAGGCAGCGGACCCACCACATCCACAGCCACCCGTTCCATCGGTGCCCCCACTGGAAACTGCTGCAGTGGAGCGTGGGAGCGACCTGGGGGGCCCTTTCTTGCCATACAGGGGTCACAGCGCCGGCAAAAGTCCTCCACGTCCCTCCGGCACTGTCCCCAGTAGAAGCCTTGACGGAGGCGACGGAGTGTTTTAGAAACACCAAAATGCCCAGACCCTGCAGCTCCATGCATGGCTTCCAACACCACCTCACGTAGGTCCTTGGGGACCACCATCTGCCACCTTGCCTCCCCTGTTGCTGGCTCCTTCCACGCCCGCTGCAGCACGCCTTGACTCAGGCGCAGCGATCCAAACTGAGACCAAAGCCCTTTGGTTGCTTTGGAGGACCCTGCCACCTCCTCCCACGGTGGCCGCCGCTGTGCCTCCACCCACTGCCATACAGGCTGTACGTCTGCATCCTGCACCTGGTATTGCCTCCACTCTGCCCAGTCCACTGTCTGCAGCGCCCGGCATATGAACTCCACCTGTCGAACTGCAGCACAGCCTCCCTCCTCTTCACACAGTTCTTTCTCGCGGGTCTCCCTCCGCTCGCAGTAGCGGCACCCGTCTGCGGCACATGGGCGGCGTGAGAGTGCGTCTGCATTAGTGTGGCGTACCCCTGCCCTGTGCTCCACGTTGAAATCGAAAGCCTGAAGCTCCTCCAACCACCTGGCCACCTGCCCCTCCGGCTCCTTGAATGTCATGAGCCACTGCAGAGCAGAGTGGTCCGTCCTCACCGTGAATGGCAGGCCACACAGATAGTACTTGAAGTGCCTGATTGACAGCACCACTGCCAAGAGCTCCCTGCGGGTAACGCAGTAGCGGCGCTCCGCTTTGTTGAACGCCCGGCTGAAGTACGCCACCACTCGCTCTCCCTCGGGTCCCGCCTGGGAAAGCACTCCTCCGACGCCTGCTCCGCTAGCGTCCGTGTCCAGCATGAAGGGTAAGCTGGGGTCGGGTGGGGCGAGCACCGGAGCCTCAGTCAGGGCGCACCGAAGGCTGCTGAACGCCGTCTGGCATTGCTCTGTCCACGAAAAGTCTCTGTCTTTCTGCAGCAGCTGAAACAGGGGCGCAGCAGTGCAAGCAAACCCTTGCACAAACCTTCTGTAGTACGAGGCCAGGCCCAAAAAACTCTTCAGCTGTTTTTGGTTGGTGGGGATGGGCCAGTCAGTGACTGCCTGCACCTTTTCCGGCATGGTGCCGATGCCTTCTCCCCCTACCCGGTGTCCCAAAAAGGACACTTCTCTCTGCATGAAGTGACACTTATCCGGGTGCAGCTTCAGGCCTGCTGCTCTGATCTTTTCCAGCACCACCCGTAGTGACACCAGGGCTTGCTCGAATGAGCTACCATGAACCAGGATGTCGTCGAGGTAAACCAGACACTGCTGACGTGGGACCCCTTCCAACACCTTGTCCATCAACCTCGCAAAGGTGGCAGGGGCATTACAAAGTCCAAAGCTAAGGACCTTGAATGCCACAGTCCCCGTCCGGTGCAGAAAGCTGTTTTAGGCCGGGCCTCCGGGGCGAGTGGCACCTGGTAATACCCACTGCGGAGGTCCAAGGAGGAGAACCACGAGGACCCCGAGACCAGGTCCAGCGACTCGTCAATGCGGGGCAGTGGGTATGAATCCTTCTTTGTTACTCCATTTACAGGCCTGTAGTCAGAGCAGAGTCGCCAGCCGCGTATCTTTTTTGGAACCATGACAACTGCTGCTGCCCAGGGGCTGTCAGAAGGCTCGATGATCCCCGCCCGCAGCATGCTCGTGACCGCTTCATCACAAGCCTGCTGGCGAGCCAGCGGGAGGCGGCGTGGGCGGCACTTGATAGGACGCGCGTCCCCTGTGTCAATCTCGTGCTGTACTAGATGAGTTTGCCCTACCTCGTCCTCACTCCTGGCGAAACTGCCTCGAAACTCTAGCAGCAGCTGCCACAGTTGTCCCTGCTGCTGAGGATGTAAACCGCCACAGTTCTTGCTCCACACCTCCCTTACCGCAACTAGAGTCTCCTCCTCCTCCTCCAACCCAGGCGGGGTTGGGGTTGCGTAGGCCATGGTGGGATCAGATGGGGAAGAGGCACCCTGAGTGGGTTCCTCGGGGAGGCAGGCGATGGGTGCCAGACTGCTCGATACAGTCTCTACCGCACTTGTGGATGGTGTGAGAGGTCTGGGAGGAGGCACAGTAGGGGTGTGGATGGTGGTCATCATGATAGCAGGCCCCCCTTTGAATCTCACTGTGCCTCGTTGCAGGTCCAGCTGGCAGCCTGTGGCCTTCAAAAAGTCCAAACCCAGAATACATGGATCCTGTACTGAAGCTATCCACACCCGGTACAGTACAGTCATCCCCCCTACAGATATAGTCAACAGACACATGCCTTTCATGGGTGCCAGCTCTCCTGTGACTGTGCGCAAACGTACCGCGGTGGGGTCGAACGGAGTCCCGACCGGGACCATATCTGGCCTCACCAACGTTACTGTTGATCCTGTGTCCACTAATGCAAAGCAGGGTGCTCCTTCCACAGTGACGGGGACGAAACAAGAATCACCCTTACCGGTCCGTCCCACTGCAACGACAGGCTCCAAGCATGCGCTGTCATCTGCTTCTGGGGGAAGTGGAGCCTGGCTCCCCCGGCTGTGATGTTGGGCTCCTCCATCTGATGTGGAGGCTTGTGCAGACAGGGTTGGAGTTAGGGGTGGGGTCCGCATATCCTCCTCTATGCGGGCCCTGAGCCGTTTCCCTGAAACTTGGGGCACTCCCTGGCAAAGTGTCCTGGTTGACCACACTCCCAGCAGACCCTGGGCCCGGGGCGTGGCCGGTGTGTTTGCTGTACTGACACAGCCCTAATCAATTCAGTCACTTCAGTCAACCATGCCGGTTTCTCTTCTTCTGAGGGGCGCTGCATTGCAGCCCTCACAGCAGGTAGCCCGTCTCTTTGACAGTTTCCAGCCGCCAAACCCCACACATTCTCTCTCTCCACAGCCATCTCCAAGGCTGTCTGCAAATACTGTGGGTGTTGCAGCTGTACCTGGACACGCAGTTCAGTGGGGAAGATTGCTCTGATGAACTGGTCCCGTGCCAGCTCACTCTGTACTTTGGGTGGCATGTGTACATAAGCCCGCCGCGACAGGCTTTCAATGTCATTAGCTAATGCCCGCAGCGGCTCCCCAGGTTTTCTGCAACGATTATTGAGTTCATTTCGCAGGAGCTCAGGCTGCAAACACTGTCCAAAACGCCTCTGAAGAGCCCCCACCAGCGCTTGATAACTACGTCTCTCCTCCGGACTCAGCAGCAGAAGACAGGACAGCGCATCATCTGTGAGGCACAAAGCCAGCTGCAGTGCTTTAGTCTCTATGGACCACCCCCCGGCGTCTGATAGTAACTCAAATTGCGCCAGGAAAGCTTCCCAGTCAGACCTACCGGAGTATTTGGGTGTTTTCACCATTGAGGCTGCTACTGAGTGTCGCCGGGCGCCGCCATTATTATTTCCATTGTCCGGAGAAATGGCGCGAAACGTTGATGAGGGAGCCATACCCGCGTCTCTAGCCATCCTCACCGCAGCCTCTCTCAGGCGATCCCTCGCCACACTTGAAGCTCTCGTGAACTCTCTGGCTTTGTCCTCCGACCACCCGCACGCCCCTTCCTCTTCCTTCTTCACCTCCGTCCTCCCGATACCATCCATGATTACAGCAAGCTAACTGGCTAGCTCCGACCGAAGCTAGATAAGCTCCCGAACGGCTTTGGCGTTACGTCTACGTCCGTTAAAAAATCACTTCTGACACCAGTGTAATGTTCCACTTACAGAGTCGGAGACAGGGTCCTTTCAATAGGTTTATTCGTCACAACCGTCACTCTTATCTCCGAGTCTCTAGCGAACATTCATCGAACTCTACAGTGTGTTACAACAACAACAACCCCACTACTTCCGGTTCCGGTCTAACCCCGCACCCACTAGCTCCCGACACATAACCGGCAAACCCACTTTACAGGATCGCTACAGTACTTTTGGAGTGTATGAGAAGAACAACAAGGAATCCCAGTTATTTCAAGTCGGGCCTATGTAATAACCTTGAACAGCGGCTAAAGATGGCTGAACATAACGATGTCAAGTCGGTCCATCTGAAGAGGTTCTCTTCGAACCTCTTGCTGCCTCCAGCTGCTGAGACTCAGAAGCAAGAAAATCACAGTTATTTCACGTCGGCCCCAAGTGACCCTGGACTGCAGCGAAAGTTGGCTCAACATATCAATGATGAGCTTGAAAAGCATCTAAAGATAGCTGAACAGCTGAATGACCTTAAAGAACTCTTCAGGATGCCTCCAGCTGCTGAGACTCAGAAGCAAGAAAATGCAAGTTATTTCACGTCGGCCCCAAGTGACCCTGGACTGCAGCGAAAGTTGGCTCAACATATCAATGATGAGCTTGAAAAGCATCTGAAGATAGCTGAACAGCTGAATGACCTTAAAGAGCACTTCAGGATGCCTCCAGCTGCTGAGACTCAGACCAGCAGTTGGTGGTCTCACTGTGGCAAAGGTCTACTGACAGCAGGATTGGTTGTTGGTGTCTGTGTCGCTGGAGTGGGAATAGTGAGAACTGTGTGGGACTGGATAGGGTAACCCACAAGTGATAATTGTGATTAGCACAAAGATAACATGTTGTGAGTGTGATGCCCACCAAGTTAGCGGGACGTGCGAAGCAGGATGTGAAATCCTTCTTTTCGAGTGACTAAGCGTTCAGGAACTGCAAGGTTAAAATAATTCATGGACAGTTTATTAGTTTAATAGTTTATTTCCGTTGTTTAGTGCTGTATGGAATTGGTGTCCGTCTGCGCTACATGTGCATTTGAACTCGCACAAAGATAACATGTTGTGAGTGTGATGCCCACCAATGTGTTGTCACATGTGTGTTATGTATTTTGTTTTCATCCACAGCCAATATGTTTTAAGGTGAGCATACTTGTTTGTTCCAGCAATAGTTGTTGGCAATAGTCTATTGCCAAGGTTCCACCTTGTTCCACCTTGTTCCACCTTGTTCCACCTTGTTAATAGTTCTATTGAATAGAACTATTGTTCTTCTAATCTAAAATAAAAGGTGGAACCTTCTTTTTGCTGAAATAAAAAGAAATCACAAAAAATGAAGTTTTTCTCTCGTATTCTTTAAGTCTTTAATTCTTTGAAGTCTTCTCCAACACCCAGTCAATGACCTAGAACAAGAAAACATTTAGGTTTAGAAGGACTACAAAGCCAAGGTGAGAACCATTGGTGTCTGGTGGTGTTACCTGTTTAACGTTGCTGCTGGCTGCCTTCTTCATCTCCTCATGCAGACCACGAGATGTCTTCAGATCCTGGGATCAAACAACAGAAGAGGAGATCACTCTGACTGACAGAGTACGGTAAACTCAAGTGGGCTTTCCATCATACACATCAGATATTTTAGGCCAAAGTTGAACACATTTGAAGTGGGGAGAGGATATTGGTAGAACAGAGTAGAGAAAAAAAGCAAAGTGTAACATGTACTCAAATATCGATCAAATATTCTTGAGCATTTTCAGCTACTTTATCCTGCAATACATTTCAGAGGGAAATGACTACATACAAACTATATACAGTGAGTTGTATTAGATTAAACTACATATTTGTCCATAATCAAAATCAAACACTTGAAACAGGCCAGTGATGCGTCACAGGAATAAATGATATGTAGACAAAAATAAGTCAACTGTCCATCAATAAATGTGTGAAAAATAGCAATGAAAAATACTATCTACACAAAAACAAACATGTAGGATAAATCAAACACTCAAAAGAAATTAAATATATAGCTTGGACACTACCCAACAGTATATGAAGTAGATCGAAGTAGCTTTCTTCCAGCACTGTTGGCAACAGTTTTTCCTCAGTGTTTATATTCTATCAAACAAAAACGCCTAATCACAATTTACAAGGAGCCACAAAAGAAAATAGATGGAAATGTGTGTTTTGGGCAAAAATATCAGAAATGGATGTCTTCAAACTGTTCCTATTATTGTTCTAAGTTGTTGCGAGGATCTCCAACAAAACACAACATATGGTCAAAATTGCAGTACAAGTCCTGGATACAAAGCATACAAATAAAGAAACTGTCAAAGGGAGGACGGCGCTGACTGCGTGTGGGCAGTAAACAGACCAACCTTGAGATAGAATTTCGAGATATCAAACAGTCTTTTGCCGCAGGCCTCAAAGCACTCGTGCTCGGCAGTGATCCCGTGGTGTTTGAGCGCTTTAGCCACTACCTCCTGCAGCATCTGAGGACACAAAAGACAAACACGCTCACAGTTCTATATTGGCATTACTGTGAAAACATCTACTAGTTGTGTTTATTCCCAAACCACCTGACGCTAATCCGGTTCAGAGAAGCTCATTTTAGCACAGCTCCCTTTTTTTTAAACAAAAGGAAGGGATGTCAAAATGTCTCGACTTTGGGGGGCGTCCTTGCCTCAGACTTGCGCGCATTGACATTCAGTGTGAGCTTGCAGGTACAAAACATACAAATATTGTACCGGTAGCTTCGCCACGGGAAAAACACAGTCCTGAAACAAATAGATCTGCCTTTAATCTTGTCACAGCGACTGTTCAGAGGAAAGACGATAAATGATTGTGAGGAATCATCTGTGCCATTCAGTCTCATGAGGAGAAAGGCAGCTTTTAAACTATGTCCTGAATAAACTGCGATCATTATGTCTGAGTAGGGCCAACTGTCCTTTCCTATACTGGGGTTTGGATGATAAGCCTGTTTGAATAGTAATCACAAATCAGAGCAAGCCAAGGTTGCGATGCAGATTGTGAGCTGTACGTGTGTGTGTGTGTGTGTCTATGGAGGCAGGCAGCAGCTGACATGATAATGGTATAGTTGTAAAGTGGTTTAAACTGTGATTAGTTCAGCTGATATTCCAACAGCGCTAACCCTAGACTAACCTTCTATTTCTATTGTGAAGTCTGATGAAGAGCTTTGCTAAAGTTAATTTAAAGTGGCAGGCAGTCAACTTATCCTTTTAAGCAACTTGTGTTTCCAAACAAACAAGAGAATAGAAAGCACAATAAACAGCAGAATAGAAAATTAGACATTTTCAATTCTAATAATCCAAATTGTAATTCGATCAGGGCATAGTTGTTATTTTAAAGAACCATACTGGAGGTTTTTGCATGGCAACACAGTTTTTAAATTGGTTTCCTTCCTTTTAGGCAGCAATTAATGTCAGTTCATTTCTATGAAACTCAACTTGCAAGGACTTCAGGACAACCATGCCTGAGCAGTACTTGTCCATGCAGTGATGTGATGTAGGTAGAGATCAAATGCTGACTGTGATCATTTCAATGAAACACGTTTCAGATCTCACCAGGTTAATGTTTATTGTAATGAAGTGAACCCAATGGCTGCCACAGGGTAGAAAACACATGTCATTTCTGAGAAAGTCATTTGTGTGAGTGTTTTTGACTTAGCATCATGGGGTCACTTACCTGTGGTGTGCACTGTACATCAGATGCTCTTGTAAAGAGGAGGGGAATTGTGTCTTTCCTCTCAGTTAGCAAAGGCCAAATCGGTGTCTCTTTTAAACCCCTTCGTAACTGTTTCACTTGTCTTGAGGTTCTTCCAAGGACCTGCAAAACATTTGCATCACAACAGAAAAACAAAGCAGCCTTACTCATCTTTAACGAATAGTCTAATTAGCATTACTTAATAAACTCATCAACATCCATCTGTGTATGTCACAAAAAAAGACAAAATGTGAACGACATAACGTTGTCCTACATCAGAACCTCAACTCCGATGAGTCGATCTGGTTTGTATGATCTATTCAGTACAGATCAGAATACTCACAGCATGGAGGAGCAGTTTGTCCAGCAGCCATCTTGTGTTGTCAGATGTGACTGCAGGCAAATCCCAGAACAGTGCCAACTCATTAATCAGGTTATTTTCTTCAGGTGACAAATCTGCTGCACCCTCCAGCTAATAATGACAATTAGAATTAGAATAGATTAGAATTCCTGATTTCTCAAGACTTGCATAATATTCAGATTTGATACAACAAATAGGACAACTAGAGGACAACTTGTCAATAACTATCAATCACGTGGTTGACAACACCCACTGGTCTCAAACCACATCCCAAATAATGTCATTTTGTATCCCTTTTAAACAGCATGTTGGGAACCTGTTAAAACTGTGTTTGCTCTAAAAACACATTTTACATGATGACATCAGTCACTATAATTACATGTTTTAAAGAAATGGACTTACGTTTATGGTTTTAATATTGCTTCAGCACCCCCTGCTGGTTGAAATTAGTAAATTATGTGATTGTGGTATTATAAATATCTGAGAAAAATTTCTGACATCAGGTATTACTTTTACTGTCCTTGCCCCGAATTTTTGTCATTAAAATCTGACTGGGAAAATGTATTTTACCACTTTGATTGTCTCACGGATGTCAAGGTCAGCACAGTCCTTAATATCTATTATGGCTTCTTCTGGGGATCCACCAAAGAGCACATGCAGGATAGCTGGGCTGAGTCCTCCAAGACATGGCCCACCATGGAGGAATGAATGACCAATCATTCGGCCAGCAACAACAAAGAAGTCACTCTCCAAAAGGTAATGCCAAGTGGAGGGAATCAGATGATCTTGTTCCCCCTCAAAAAGAAGAGTTCCTCCTGGCTCTCTCAACTTAATGGAGAACGACTACTCCATTTCAGCACACCTCAAACCAAGTTAATGAAGCAGAAGCTGGAAGGCAACAAGGTGCAGCTAAACAGACGAGTGTAACATTGTTTGTGTAAGTAGTCTAAACGTGGTTTAGATGAGTGTAATATTGTTTGACTAAGTAGTTTAGACGTGGTTTGGACGAGTGTGTAGTCCAGGGGTCTCAAACTCATTTTCACTCCGGGCCACATCAGCATCATGGTCGCCCACAAAGGGCCGGTTGTAAATGTAACTACTCGTAACATATTCTTAAATAACTCTGCATTTGATTATTGTTACTGTAATGCTTACAGTGCTTCTGGGTATATAACACATCAACAGTTTCCACTTACAGGACAAAAGACCAAGTGACACAGCAACAGTTCATTTGTATTTATTAAAGCACAATATAAATATAACAATGTTCTTTATATAAAAACATAATCTCCTTTTCCTTCTTTAAATGTCGTTTTCAAAGCTACACAGGAGCCGGTTTCAGGAGATCTGCCATATTTGCAAGCTGGATATCTGTAAATAAAACAAATATTAAAAAACATATTGACTTCGACCAGTTTTGAACGTCTCTTCACCGGAGACCATAGACGTCTTTTAAACGTGTTTTGAACGGAACGATGCTGATCTGGATATTACACAGTATACTCTATTTTATAACGTTGGGCTAAACAATAAAGAACACAGTCACCAGTCGGAATTGAGTGAAACGTAACTTTGCAAACAGTCTGTTAAGACAACACTGCCCTCTACAGGGATTATGTCTGCAATGCCACAGATCAGCTGTTGAGTTTTAGGTATTATCACACATCTGTCTTCTCAAACTTTGATCTCAGCCAGTGATTCCAAAGTTACACGAAAGATCCCTCCAGACATGTTTAACACCTATAATACTCTGCTTTCAATGGAAATGTGTACCCGATTAAAAAATACTGCGAAGGTTCTATGAAACAAGTTTCTCTGTAGTTGTTCCTGATACAGTATGATGTTGCAAATGCTCGTTTGGGCTTAATATACAATTACAATAAAAGTAATTGGGAGTGAACATGTGACAGAGACATGACGCACATCTTTCCAGTCATTCTGTGTACAAAGATACATGTTCACATGTATATATGTAGGAAACATCATTTGCAATAACTGTTTGTGGCTTTATTTCACAATGAATGAAAACCAGTAACCAGTGTCTTAATTCACATTATATCATGTGAATTAAAGGACACATGATCAAGGAATGTGCCATTTAGAAATGCACTGATTTGCTTTATTGCCAAGAATTAAATGACAAGATTGATAGATTTGTCTATTTATTATGAAGCTGGAGCCAGAAGTTGATTAACTTAGCTTAGCTTAGCTTAGTATAACAACTGGAAGCGGGGGGAAATAGCTAGCATGGCTCTGTCCAAAGGTAACAAAAACTGCCCAGCAGCTCGTCAGAAGCTCAATAACTAATTTGGATTATTCCCCTCTAAAACCACAATTAGCATTAATACACATAAGAATTTTCCACCTTCGGAAAGAGCCAGGTTAGCTGTTTCCGCCTGTTGTTAGTCTTTATGCTAAGCTAAGCTAACCGGCTGCAGGTTCCAGCTTTGTATTTACTGTACGTTCACACAGTGGTGGTATCAATCTTCTCAACTAATTCTCCACACAAAAGCAAATAGCCATATTTCCCATAATTTTAGTATCAAACACGCATTATTACTTGGCGGTTAAATATTTAACATTTATTCCAACATGAAAAAAAGCAGTAAATAACACTTATATAATATAATACAATATAATATAACATGTTTATTTATTGAGATGCCCCTATGGACCTTGTTATAGGAGGTAAAGATCAGGAGAAGTAAACATGAAGTGTAATTATGAATGTTAAATTAAGCTATGATGAGTTTTCACTGTTAATTTAACATCTGTAGGAGTCAAATTCAATGTGATGTTAAATATTCACTTGTATTTACATGTTTAACTGTAATCACTTCTGTTTCTACTTTGAATGTTACAAGGATGTCGTTATAATTTGTTATCGTAAGAAATACATGTAAGTGACAGACAACTGTCACTTTAAGGACACTGTGACAGTTACTGACAGTGGTGAGTAATATCTGACGCAGTATGGAGCCGCACAGTTTTCCGACCGTGTTAGGAAATGTGTTATGAAACGTGTTAAATGGAACGATCTACGTGGATTAAGTTGTGGATAACCTGTGGACACGTATGGTATGTCGAAGTAATCAGCGTACTTTTCGGAAGAAAGGAAGTTGATTGACTGACTTGTACGAAGTAGTGAAGCTTTGCATGTAGTCTGCTGTCTGATTGTGAGGTCAGGCTGATCTGATATCAGCTCTTTGGCTGCAGAATCTCCTCAAAGTTCTCCTCTCAAACGGGTCATGGAGGAGGAGTGCTCGCGCTGGCGCGGTCGCCTGTCGAGACTTCTCCTGACGAGAACGCGCAGCTAGGGGGGCCTGATCGTTCTGGCCCATAGCTGAATCTATATGAGGGCGCTGATTGGCTCAATTGTATGTCACTCATTTATATCTTCAATCAGCAGTTGGCTAAACTGCTTCATAGACCCGTCTCTTCTGGGCCAAAACGATCAGGCCCCCCTCGCTGCGCGTTCTCAGAGTGTCGTGCACACAGGCAGAGAGCACGAGCAGACGAGCACACAGGGGGAGAGGACGAGCAGGAAAAGCATATATTTTGCGCAGATATCATATTGTACACACATTACTGGGTAATGTGTGTACAATATGATATTCCATTCCATAGTTAAAAAACACAAATATTGACAATTTGTATAATTGATGAAAAATGTATTTTTTTTTGTTTTCGTGTGCCTCATGGTGGGGCCATGCCCCATGGCCCTCTATTGACCAGCCGCCACTGATATTAATTATTTCAAACTCAGCGTAAATGTACGACATGAACATATGAATATAAAAAAATTCCATGACTTTTCCAAAACTTTTGGGATTTTATTTTTTTCCATGACTTATCCAGGCCTGGAAATGACCATTTTAAAATTCCATGACTTTTTCAGGTCATTCCATCTGGAACGGCAGACTCTAGAACGGCAGACTCTAGAACTGCAGACTCTAGAACTGCAGACTCTAGAACGGCAGACTCTAGAACTGCAGACTCTAGAACTGCAGACTCTAGAACGGCAGACTCTAGAACGGCAAGAATCACTTGTCCAGATCAAAGGCAGAGAAACTATATAGGTCACCCCATGGTTATTTGTCCAAACAGTTATTGAGAACTTTCATACAGTAGAAGCAAGACATCAAAATGAATGTACTTTTGCGGTGTACGAGAAGAATAACAAGGAATCCCAGATACCTCAAGTGGGCCGTAGATAAAAACCATGAACGGCAGCGAAAGTTGGCTCAACATGTCAATGATGAGCTTGAAAAGCATCTAAAGCTAGCTGAACAGCTGATTGGCCTTAAAGAGAGCTTCTGGATGCCTCCAGCTGCTGAGACTCAGAAGCAAGAAAATGCAAGTTATTTCACGTCGGCCCCAAGTGACCCTGGACTGCAGCGAAAGTTGGCTCAACATATCAATGATGAGCTTGAAAAGCATCGGAAGATAGCTGAACAGCTGAATGACCTTAAAGAACTCTTCAGGATGCCTCCAGCTGCTGAGACTCAGACCAGCAGTTGGTGGTCTCGCTGTGGCAAAGGTCTACTGATAGCAGGATCGGTTGTTGCTGTCGTTGACGCTGGAACGCGAATAGTGAGAGCTGTGTGTGACTGGATAGGGTAACCCACAAGTGATAATTGTGATTAGTACAAAGCAACATGTGTGTTATGCAACTGTAATCTGTGTTTGTTTTTATGCTGTAATAAAAAGAAATCACATAAAATGAAGTTTTTCTCTCGTATTCTTTAAGTCTTTAATTCTTTGACAAATAAACACGTCTGAAGGATATCCCCCAAAGAAACAAACTAGGTAATCATTCACATCTGATTAGACATGTTAATAAATTAATCAACCCCCCCCCCACAGCAAAAAACTAAATGTCTCCTCACATAGTATTCAAGCCAAAATCTCCAGCATCCGTTCGACCACTTTCCTGAGATGAAACTGACAGAAAGTCCATCTTGCGTCACACTCAACAGCTTATAAAACACCATCTGAAGAGGAGTGCGTGACAGTTACGCGTGGGCGTTTACATGCAAGTAATATAACGTGGTTGACGATGACATAAAAGCATTTATTAGCTCAACGGCGTTGCAGTCTTTCAATCATAGTGAACGTTTACACAATCCCACGCGTGTGATGGCGTTTAGAAGTCAACTCAGTTTACCTTCTACTGGCTCAAAGAAAAGTCTGAAAGATTTGGAAGTTGTGAAATGAAGTTGAAAAGAAATATAATATTTCTAAACATGTTTAAATGTCTCTTAAATGTTTAAGAGACACTACGAGACCAAACGTGCTAATGCTACAACAAGCTATCAGAGAGCAACCGTGCTAGAAAAGTGAAGCAACTCCAAGATAACTTGGCCACACAGCAGCGGCCCCTTTCACATGAAAACATCATCAAAGTAAGCTACGAAGTGGCTGTGGTAATTGCTAAACATGACAAACCTTTTACGGAAGGTGAGTTTATCAAAGACTGTTATGAAAATAGCAGAAAACATTTGCCCCGAGAGGAAGACAGTTTGCTAATGTTTGCCTGGCTCGTAACACTGAAGAGCTATCATCAGATACTAAGAGACAACTTGATTTTTTTTGTTAGCCTGTTTCATGTGTGTTGAACTTAAATGTTAGACAACTTTTCATTACCCTCACTAAGTCATATTTAAGATTGTCTTGAGGTGAGAATATTGATCGGTTTCTTTGTAATTAGCTTTTAGATGGCTTGTTCTTTGTTATCTGACTTTCAAGATGTGAAAGAAACAGAATAGTTGTTGAGATTTGTGCACACATGAATGCTCACATTTGGTTACATTGCTATTTGCTGTCATTGAAAATAAAATGATTAAATAACAATGTATGTATAGGCTACTTGTATTGTTTAAAATAATGTCAGCAGGGACTGTTGGCCCTTGGGCATTTTCACATTATCAAATCTGGCCCCCTTTGAAAAAAGTTTGGACACCCCTGCCTTAAAGTCTACTATTCCATGGCAATCAGGCAAAACCCATCTCCTGATGAAGATCATCTGAATTAATCAGCTCCAGAACAGCTGCTAAATGGACCTGGTGGTGAGGTTGTTCCGTTTACCTCGTGAGTAAAGATAAAATACTTGCTGCAGTGACGAGTTGTAAAATCCTGTCTGAGTATTAAAACAGTCGTATTATAAACGTGCCGTGTGGAACAAGCGAAGCCTCCAGTGTCTTTGCTTCTCACCTCGATAGCGCGGTGCTGTGGTAAGGCCCTCTCGATGTGGTCGTTGCCTTCTGCTCGCAGCTGAATTAGATATTTGCAACTGGGCTGCAAGGAAACAAGACTTTCATTAAGTCATATGAGCTGTAAAGAGGCTTAGAAGACACAGTAACAGTGGAGCCTCTCAGATGCTTGCGCTGTACGAGACTGTGATGCCGGCGAAAGTGCTGCTCACACTTGGTCCTGGTGTACTCACCAACAGACCCCTGAGTCTGAAGCGACCCTCCTCATCGGTGACGGTGTCCTCGCTGTAGAGGCTACACTCTCCCTGCCCCAACGCCTCCACGGCCACGTCCCTCTCTGCATCCCCGCTCAGAGACTGCACCGCTCCGTAGCAGCTGAGGAACACAGTGCGAGACCGGGACACCGGTCAGATTCACGTGCGATGGACCAGCGAAACAAACGGCACCAAAGTACATTTGTTTACCTGTAAGCGGTCTTAATGCCAGTTATGTCGATGCTGAGGTTTTGACCCTCCTCCACTGTGATCATCTGAGACACCGGCTCAAAGCGAAACTCCTTCATCATGGGTTTAAAGTAATACTGACCAGGACTCTGAGGACAGAAGAGCAGTGATTTTATCAACTGGAGAGCAGAAATATACATACATTAGCTAGAGCATCGCTGCACCACAGAAAGAAAATGAATGAATTGTTGGATCCGTACCAGGTTATTAAAAGTTAGCAGGCCGGTGTCCTGAGTCCACAGATTGGAGCGAAACTGTCCTCCACTCAGAGACAAGAGGACACCTGATAGGGGAAGACCATCCTCCGATTTAATCTAAAGCACAGAGGGAAAGAGAGGGTACAGGTCATAGATCTCAATCAGGGCACGAGTGTCAGCTCAATGAGTGCAGATGTGAAAGTGGCTGCTGAATACTGGGATTAATATGTACGGGAGTCAGTTTTGGTCACATTGTACCTTGAAGGTGACACCAGCCAGAGCGAACGCCTTGAAACCTCCCTGGGTTCCCTCCACAGGACTGAGGACGAAACCTTCTTTATGGTGATTAATGACTTTGCTCCAGTTCTACAGGTAAGGCCTTTTGGCTCAACACACTGTACTGTAACGATGCACAAGGGGACACTTGGTCCACTGATATTTGAATGTTCTTCATATGCTAATTCATGCTGTGTTTAGCTGATGAGAGGTCAGGTGAATGAAGCTCACCAGGCTTGGAGAGGCAGAAGCGGTTGACTCCCTTGGAGAGGTTGTACACGCCGACGTTCTCAGGTTTGCTGCCATCTTGGAAGAACTCCTGTGCAGTAAAAACACATTCAGTTAGAGTCTGAAGAACTGTAACAACTAACACACACCAGGCAGTGATGACCCACCAACGTGATGGCGTGGGAGAGGGAGCAGCGCAGGATGTAGCCAATCTGTCTGAACTCCACCCCCAAAACATCAGAGTCCAGAACCTCCACCTCCATAGACTTGTGCTTCCAGCACCACTCCTCATGAGGAATACTCACTGACGGGTCAAGAGACAACACTAACAATCAACCAGCAGACTAACAGTCACATAACAGATGTGAACGTCTGTTGAAGAGGAGGAAACCGTGATCACTTCAGGTCGAGGCTCATCTTATGATTATCATTATAACATCATCAAAGTAAACTTCTTTCACTACTTGGGCCCGGCAACAATACAAGCTGAGTAAACGTACCTTATTAAAAGATGCTGCGTGTGCAGATAGCTAGCAGGCACAGCAAACACATAGTGTGTATTGGACAGCGGGTGAGATGGATGCAGCACCAGAAGCTACAGAAACACTGATTGAATAATGTCAGCTTCCTGAAAGCTGCTGCTAAATATCAATTATGACCAGAAGCTGGTAATTACTAATTTATTTCCCCACAATCTTTAGAGAGTAATTGGATTTCTGAATATAAATATGAACAGGATGGAGGAAAACAGCTGATAAACAATGGTCAGTTTGATCTCTCAGTCAAAACTTGCATGCTGACTTTGCATTTGTGCCCTCCTTAAATGTTGATTCACACAACTGCAACTACTCACAACCACCAGTTTCTGATTTCTTATTAACCCTAAATGAAAACAGTTTGTTGCAAAGAATAAATATCACAACTATTATTACTGCTCTTATTACAGATGTTTTGTGTTATTGCTGGTGAGTCCTGACCTTTGTATTTCCCTGGTAGAACATCGTCAAAGGAGAAGCCGATGACGTCACTGCTGCCGGTCAGAGCCAGCGTCCTCCTCTCGCCCGGCCGACTCACCGGCTGCAGGGTCACCGACGGGTCGTCGCAGGAGGCTGGAGGTCAGTCAGAGCACAGGAGCTCAGTGACAAGGTGTCGCGGTTTTACGGGGTTGAAGCCACACTTCTGACAAAGACTGTATTCTAAAAACAAACGTAAATAGAACAGGTCCTCACCTAAACAGTGGACATTCCCAGAGACAGAAGCCATGAATTGGGTGAAAAGTAGGTCTGTGAGGGGCTGGTCCACCAGGGAGACCTCCAGGGCCCGAGGCTGCAGAGCAAGGCCCGCCTTCACCTCCGACTCGGGGAGGGATACCTGAACACGGTGAAGTATAACCAAAGTTACCTTGTAGAGATCAAAGCTTTTAATATACTGTGTAAGCACTGAAATCAATCATATCTCTAGTGTAGTAATAATATTGGCAATCTGAAGAAGGGATGCTTCTTGTTCATTTAATTATTAACTGAAACTGTGTGCTAATCAAATGTCGGTTTTCAGATATTTTAGTCAAATTAGTGAATTTGAGACGGACAAGCTGAAAGCTTTGAGGCATAATGAACTAGATGCTGCCGGTCTTACATGGACACTGTAGTCTCCAGGTTTGGCCTGGAAGCAGAAGGCCCCCTGCGGGTCGGAGTCGATGGTCTTGCTGGAAGCCTTGTCTTGGCCCTGGTGTGTCAGAGTGACCTTGTAGCGGCCCTGCTGCTTCATGCCCTCCGGCAAGCGGCTGATGGAGATCTGGCCACACACACTGAACCTGGTGTGGGACCAACAGAAGCGTTCAGATCAAGCTAATTAGCAACGTGGTTGTACAAAGCTGAGAGAATGTATTCAGGCCAGACGTACCCAGCGGTGATGATGTCAGGAAGCTGGGGTGTGTTGGGGGCGATCTTCACTGTGATTGGCTCAAACAGCATGAGCTTCTTGCTGACGCGGATGGTGTATGTACCAGCCGTCATGTTCTCCAACCGGAAAGAACCGTCCTCCTTGCTGACGACTGTGAGGACAGAGCAGCAGAGTAAGCTGTAGTGTTACAATATTTAGACACTTTTGTTGCTTTTCAAACTGAAGCATGGAGTCTTCCAGCACAGCTACCTCTCATCTGATTGTTGAGGGACACCGTGGCATCGGGGACGCCTTCCCCACCGACACCGTTGAGAACTCGGCCGGTCACGGAGAAGCCCATGACGTGGAAGATGGGCTGCGGGAAAAGCAAAAGAAACAGCGTCACACGACAAAAAGTGGAAGCGTGCATAAAATGTAGTCGCAGTCACAAGACAATGACAAACACTAAAACTAGTATTGAGATATAATTGTATTCTTTACCTCCAGCTTCAAGCTGTTGTGTTCCACCTTGAAATTCATCCGAGAAGGAGCGACATCAAACGTGATCCTTTCTCCCCGGTAGAAGGGCACCTTAAGGGAGGGAGTTCACAGGAGCAGAAATCATCTATTTACAAGAGATGTTCAAGTTAAAATATCATGAAGTCGAATGACGCCTGCCATTGGTGCCGCCAAATCAACCAGGAGTGAAATCTTAACGAGTACAGCTTTAGGTGAAATTAGAAATGGCGACGGCCCTTCTTCTGCTCTTCACAGAGAGCTTAGAGCTTACCACGGTGTACTCGCCGCTGGCCAGTGAGGGGAAGACGAAGATCCCATCTTCCCTGGATAGAGCGCTGCACAGGTAGACCAGGGAGCTGTCCCCAGGATCGGCCCCCTCCACTGGAGATGTGTTACAGCCCCCAACGTCCTGAACACACATCAAATAAACATGGAGCAGTTACCTAGTTTTGTGCTTATAATTCACCCAAAATCATCCATTTTGACTCCTCGCAGTTTCTAAAGATATGAAATAATAATGTTGGTTCACCTCTTTCTTGACTGTGGCCGAGTACAGCAGGAAGGTGACCTCTTTCATGGGCTCTCCGTCACTGCGGACCTCTCCCGAGGCATCGTAGCCTCCAACCACCAGATGGTCGTCAGCCGGGGCGTTGGCGTTGGACACGAGCACTGAGGTGGTGCTCTGCAGGGAGACGGAAAAGGTCACCGTGGAAGTTACAGCGAGGACGAGATCATTCGTGATGAACCTGCTGATCTATTCCAACTCTGTCCCAAAGGTCTCCACTCAGCAGTGTGTTGTTGTAGTGCGAGCTGTCACCTCTCGGACGATCAGCCTCATGAAACATTACCACCACAAACTAAAGACCTTTGTCATTCAGAGGATGCATGGCTTGGTTTCCTACTCTGGGATTCTGGAGAGATTTATCATCATGTTGATCAAATCTCAAGTCAAAAAAAAAAGTGTTCAATTTTGCACCAAATCTGTGTAATAAACGGTTTTACTCCAAAAATTGCTGCAACATCTTCTGAGACATAAGTGAGTATGAGGATGGCATCATATGGTTCCACCATGATGTCCTATTTATTTTTAATTTATGACTAGAACAACTTGACAAACTGCTGAGCCGAATTAAAATGAATCTTCAGGTTCCCAGCTTTCACACGATTTATACTACTGTGTGGCATAAACTGTTGACGTGATATCTCCCCCCAAATATCCCCAGCGTTCCCCTAAAAACAGATAATTAATGTTGGGTTCACAGGAAGGTTTGCTAGCTCATCACTCCACAGACTTTCTATCTCCAGTCAATGACAAAGCAAACCGAAAAACCACCACCTGAACTCAAACGGTCCTTAAAAAAGGCTTTGGCGACATCACATACAATACATTCATGTTTCTCTGTAGTCTGTGCGTGTTGAGAAGGTCTAATGAAAAACTGAAGTGAAGGTACCGACCTGCTCGAGAGTCCAGGAGGGATGAGCAGCTGTGATGTCATAATTTCCAGGGAGTACTTTTAAAAAGGTGCCGTTTAGGTTTACGTTGTACTCGGAGCACATGCCACTAAACATCTTGTTGAACAGAAATGAGCCGCTGACCCTGAGCTCGTAGAGCAAGCTGCTTCTCTTCAGCCGCACTGCGTTCTCGTTGGTGATGCAGAAGTCCCAGCCAGCGAAGATCTTGTTGCAGAAGCTCTGAAAGCGATCCTCATCCTGAATCAGGTTACGTTTGAATCCCGTGGCGGACCTTGAAGAACAGTAATTCGAAGTGTGTTAACATTTCCAGGAACTTCCAGTTTATTCCTAATGAGCTTTGTCTTTTTCTTACCTTTTCACTATCCAGACGAGGCTGAGGAACAGGTAGGCTATAGTGACCAGCAGGTAGGCCAGCGGCAAATTGTAAGTGGCCTTTGGGAAGTGTATTTTGTCCACTTTGTAGTAGCCGTAGAACAGATAGGTCTGTTCCAGAAAGCCCTGCAGGTAAAGCACAGAAGGGGAGTGAAGAAACCAAATGCAAACTTGTTTTCCGTTCGTCCAGAACCCGTTCAAGTCTGAGTGAAACGACTTACTCCCCCAGACAGCAGATCTGTAATGTGCTCATGAAAGATGACCAGACCTCTCCGGGCGCTGCTTGGATAAACACTGCACACACTTCCTGCAGTGAAACACAAGAAAAAAAACAAGCTTCAGACTACGCGATGCCTAGTTTACTCTCAAAGTCTAAACAAGCGAGCGTCCTCTCCCACCGTCATTCTGGTTGTAGGTGATGTTTCCTGAAGCGCTCGGGGCGATGATGATGGGTAACATGACGAAGCTGAACATGAGCACAAAGATGATCAATAAATATAACAATGTTCTTTATATAAAAACATAATCTCCTTTTCCTTCTTTAAATGTCGTTTTCAAAGCTACACAGGAGCCGGTTTCAGGAGATCTGCCATATTTGCAAGCTGGATATCTGTAAATAAAACAAGTACCTGTAATTTCCCCACTGAGGGACTAATAAAGGATTATCTTATCTTATCTTAAGTATTAAAAAACATATTGACTTCGACCAGTTTTGAACGTCTCTTCACCGGAGACCATAGACGTCTTTTAAACGTGTTTTGAACGGAACGATGCTGATCTGGATATTACACAGTATACTCTATTTTATAACGTTGGGCTAAACAATAAAGAACACAGTCACCAGTCGGAATTGAGTGAAACGTAACTTTGCAAACAGTCTGTTAAGACAACACTGCCCTCTACAGGGATTATGTCTGCAATGCCACAGATCAGCTGTTGAGTTTTAGGTATTATCACACATCTGTCTTCTCAAACTTTGATCTCAGCCAGTGATTCCAAAGTTACACGAAAGATCCCTCCAGACATGTTTAACACCTATAATACTCTGCTTTCAATGGAAATGTGTACCCGATTAAAAAATACTGCGAAGGTTCTATGAAACAAGTTTCTCTGTAGTTGTTCCTGATACAGTATGATGTTGCAAATGCTCGTTTGGGCTTAATATACAATTACAATAAAAGTAATTGGGAGTGAACATGTGACAGAGACATGACGCACATCTTTCCAGTCATTCTGTGTACAAAGATACATGTTCACATGTATATATGTAGGAAACATCATTTGCAATAACTGTTTGTGGCTTTATTTCACAATGAATGAAAACCAGTAACCAGTGTCTTAATTCACATTATATCATGTGAATTAAAGGACACATGATCAAGGAATGTGCCATTTAGAAATGCACTGATTTGCTTTATTGCCAAGAATTAAATGACAAGATTGATAGATTTGTCTATTTATTATGAAGCTGGAGCCAGAAGTTGATTAACTTAGCTTAGCTTAGCTTAGTATAACAACTGGAAGCGGGGGGAAATAGCTAGCATGGCTCTGTCCAAAGGTAACAAAAACTGCCCAGCAGCTCGTCAGAAGCTCAATAACTAATTTGGATTATTCCCCTCTAAAACCACAATTAGCATTAATACACATAAGAATTTTCCACCTTCGGAAAGAGCCAGGTTAGCTGTTTCCGCCTGTTGTTAGTCTTTATGCTAAGCTAAGCTAACCGGCTGCAGGTTCCAGCTTTGTATTTACTGTACGTTCACACAGTGGTGGTATCAATCTTCTCAACTAATTCTCCACACAAAAGCAAATAGCCATATTTCCCATAATTTTAGTATCAAACACGCATTATTACTTGGCGGTTAAATATTTAACATTTATTCCAACATGAAAAAAAGCAGTAAATAACACTTATATAATATAATACAATATAATATAACATGTTTATTTATTGAGATGCCCCTATGGACCTTGTTATAGGAGGTAAAGATCAGGAGAAGTAAACATGAAGTGTAATTATGAATGTTAAATTAAGCTATGATGAGTTTTCACTGTTAATTTAACATCTGTAGGAGTCAAATTCAATGTGATGTTAAATATTCACTTGTATTTACATGTTTAACTGTAATCACTTCTGTTTCTACTTTGAATGTTACAAGGATGTCGTTATAATTTGTTATCGTAAGAAATACATGTAAGTGACAGACAACTGTCACTTTAAGGACACTGTGACAGTTACTGACAGTGGTGAGTAATATCTGACGCAGTATGGAGCCGCACAGTTTTCCGACCGTGTTAGGAAATGTGTTATGAAACGTGTTAAATGGAACGATCTACGTGGATTAAGTTGTGGATAACCTGTGGACACGTATGGTATGTCGAAGTAATCAGCGTACTTTTCGGAAGAAAGGAAGTTGATTGACTGACTTGTACGAAGTAGTGAAGCTTTGCATGTAGTCTGCTGTCTGATTGTGAGGTCAGGCTGATCTGATATCAGCTCTTTGGCTGCAGAATCTCCTCAAAGTTCTCCTCTCAAACGGGTCATGGAGGAGGAGTGCTCGCGCTGGCGCGGTCGCCTGTCGAGACTTCTCCTGACGAGAACGCGCAGCTAGGGGGGCCTGATCGTTCTGGCCCATAGCTGAATCTATATGAGGGCGCTGATTGGCTCAATTGTATGTCACTCATTTATATCTTCAATCAGCAGTTGGCTAAACTGCTTCATAGACCCGTCTCTTCTGGGCCAAAACGATCAGGCCCCCCTCGCTGCGCGTTCTCAGAGTGTCGTGCACACAGGCAGAGAGCACGAGCAGACGAGCACACAGGGGGAGAGGACGAGCAGGAAAAGCATATATTTTGCGCAGATATCATATTGTACACACATTACTGGGTAATGTGTGTACAATATGATATTCCATTCCATAGTTAAAAAACACAAATATTGACAATTTGTATAATTGATGAAAAATGTATTTTTTTTTGTTTTCGTGTGCCTCATGGTGGGGCCATGCCCCATGGCCCTCTATTGACCAGCCGCCACTGATATTAATTATTTCAAACTCAGCGTAAATGTACGACATGAACATATGAATATAAAAAAATTCCATGACTTTTCCAAAACTTTTGGGATTTTATTTTTTTCCATGACTTATCCAGGCCTGGAAATGACCATTTTAAAATTCCATGACTTTTTCAGGTCATTCCATCTGGAACGGCAGACTCTAGAACGGCAGACTCTAGAACTGCAGACTCTAGAACGGCAGACTCTAGAACTGCAGACTCTAGAACTGCAGACTCTAGAACGGCAGACTCTAGAACGGCAAGAATCACTTGTCCAGATCAAAGGCAGAGAAACTATATAGGTCACCCCATGGTTATTTGTCCAAACAGTTATTGAGAACTTTCATACAGTAGAAGCAAGACATCAAAATGAATGTACTTTTGCGGTGTACGAGAAGAATAACAAGGAATCCCAGATACCTCAAGTGGGCCGTAGATAAAAACCATGAACGGCAGCGAAAGTTGGCTCAACATGTCAATGATGAGCTTGAAAAGCATCTAAAGCTAGCTGAACAGCTGATTGGCCTTAAAGAGAGCTTCTGGATGCCTCCAGCTGCTGAGACTCAGAAGCAAGAAAATGCAAGTTATTTCACGTCGGCCCCAAGTGACCCTGGACTGCAGCGAAAGTTGGCTCAACATATCAATGATGAGCTTGAAAAGCATCGGAAGATAGCTGAACAGCTGAATGACCTTAAAGAACTCTTCAGGATGCCTCCAGCTGCTGAGACTCAGAAGCAAGAAAATGCAAGTTATTTCACGTCGGCCCCAAGTGACCCTGGACTGCAGCAAAAGTTGGCTCAACATATCAATGATGAGCTTGAAAAGCATCGGAAGATAGCTGAACAGCTGAATGACCTTAAAGAACTCTTCAGGATGCCTCCAGCTGCTGAGACTCAGACCAGCAGTTGGTGGTCTCGCTGTGGCAAAGGTCTACTGATAGCAGGATCGGTTGTTGCTGTCGTTGACGCTGGAACGCGAATAGTGAGAGCTGTGTGTGACTGGATAGGGTAACCCACAAGTGATAATTGTGATTAGTACAAAGCAACATGTGTGTTATGCAACTGTAATCTGTGTTTGTTTTTATGCTGTAATAAAAAGAAATCACATAAAATGAAGTTTTTCTCTCGTATTCTTTAAGTCTTTAATTCTTTGACAAATAAACACGTCTGAAGGATATCCCCCAAAGAAACAAACTAGGTAATCATTCACATCTGATTAGACATGTTAATAAATTAATCAACCCCCCCCCCACAGCAAAAAACTAAATGTCTCCTCACATAGTATTCAAGCCAAAATCTCCAGCATCCGTTCGACCACTTTCCTGAGATGAAACTGACAGAAAGTCCATCTTGCGTCACACTCAACAGCTTATAAAACACCATCTGAAGAGGAGTGCGTGACAGTTACGCGTGGGCGTTTACATGCAAGTAATATAACGTGGTTGACGATGATATAAAAGCATTTATTAGCTCAACGGCGTTGCAGTCTTTCAATCATAGTGAACGTTTACACAATCCCACGCGTGTGATGGCGTTTAGAAGTCAACTCAGTTTACCTTCTACTGGCTCAAAGAAAAGTCTGAAAGATTTGGAAGTTGTGAAATGAAGTTGAAAAGAAATATAATATTTCTAAACATGTTTAAATGTCTCTTAAATGTTTAAGAGACACTACGAGACCAAACGTGCTAATGCTACAACAAGCTATCAGAGAGCAACCGTGCTAGAAAAGTGAAGCAACTCCAAGATAACTTGGCCACACAGCAGCGGCCCCTTTCACATGAAAACATCATCAAAGTAAGCTACGAAGTGGCTGTGGTAATTGCTAAACATGACAAACCTTTTACGGAAGGTGAGTTTATCAAAGACTGTTATGAAAATAGCAGAAAACATTTGCCCCGAGAGGAAGACAGTTTGCTAATGTTTGCCTGGCTCGTAACACTGAAGAGCTATCATCAGATACTAAGAGACAACTTGATTTTTTTTGTTAGCCTGTTTCATGTGTGTTGAACTTAAATGTTAGACAACTTTTCATTACCCTCACTAAGTCATATTTAAGATTGTCTTGAGGTGAGAATATTGATCGGTTTCTTTGTAATTAGCTTTTAGATGGCTTGTTCTTTGTTATCTGACTTTCAAGATGTGAAAGAAACAGAATAGTTGTTGAGATTTGTGCACACATGAATGCTCACATTTGGTTACATTGCTATTTGCTGTCATTGAAAATAAAATGATTAAATAACAATGTATGTATAGGCTACTTGTATTGTTTAAAATAATGTCAGCAGGGACTGTTGGCCCTTGGGCATTTTCACATTATCAAATCTGGCCCCCTTTGAAAAAAGTTTGGACACCCCTGCCTTAAAGTCTACTATTCCATGGCAATCAGGCAAAACCCATCTCCTGATGAAGATCATCTGAATTAATCAGCTCCAGAACAGCTGCTAAATGGACCTGGTGGTGAGGTTGTTCCGTTTACCTCGTGAGTAAAGATAAAATACTTGCTGCAGTGACGAGTTGTAAAATCCTGTCTGAGTATTAAAACAGTCGTATTATAAACGTGCCGTGTGGAACAAGCGAAGCCTCCAGTGTCTTTGCTTCTCACCTCGATAGCGCGGTGCTGTGGTAAGGCCCTCTCGATGTGGTCGTTGCCTTCTGCTCGCAGCTGAATTAGATATTTGCAACTGGGCTGCAAGGAAACAAGACTTTCATTAAGTCATATGAGCTGTAAAGAGGCTTAGAAGACACAGTAACAGTGGAGCCTCTCAGATGCTTGCGCTGTACGAGACTGTGATGCCGGCGAAAGTGCTGCTCACACTTGGTCCTGGTGTACTCACCAACAGACCCCTGAGTCTGAAGCGACCCTCCTCATCGGTGACGGTGTCCTCGCTGTAGAGGCTACACTCTCCCTGCCCCAACGCCTCCATGGCCACGTCCCTCTCTGCATCCCCGCTCAGAGACTGCACCGCTCCGTAGCAGCTGAGGAACACAGTGCGAGACCGGGACACCGGTCAGATTCACGTGCGATGGACCAGCGAAACAAACGGCACCAAAGTACATTTGTTTACCTGTAAGCGGTCTTAATGCCAGTTATGTCGATGCTGAGGTTTTGACCCTCCTCCACTGTGATCATCTGAGACACCGGCTCAAAGCGAAACTCCTTCATCATGGGTTTAAAGTAATACTGACCAGGACTCTGAGGACAGAAGAGCAGTGATTTTATCAACTGGAGAGCAGAAATATACATACATTAGCTAGAGCATCGCTGCACCACAGAAAGAAAATGAATGAATTGTTGGATCCGTACCAGGTTATTAAAAGTTAGCAGGCCGGTGTCCTGAGTCCACAGATTGGAGCGAAACTGTCCTCCACTCAGAGACAAGAGGACACCTGATAGGGGAAGACCATCCTCCGATTTAATCTAAAGCACAGAGGGAAAGAGAGGGTACAGGTCATAGATCTCAATCAGGGCACGAGTGTCAGCTCAATGAGTGCAGATGTGAAAGTGGCTGCTGAATACTGGGATTAATATGTACGGGAGTCAGTTTTGGTCACATTGTACCTTGAAGGTGACACCAGCCAGAGCGAACGCCTTGAAACCTCCCTGGGTTCCCTCCACAGGACTGAGGACGAAACCTTCTTTATGGTGATTAATGACTTTGCTCCAGTTCTACAGGTAAGGCCTTTTGGCTCAACACACTGTACTGTAACGATGCACAAGGGGACACTTGGTCCACTGATATTTGAATGTTCTTCATATGCTAATTCATGCTGTGTTTAGCTGATGAGAGGTCAGGTGAATGAAGCTCACCAGGCTTGGAGAGGCAGAAGCGGTTGACTCCCTTGGAGAGGTTGTACACGCCGACGTTCTCAGGTTTGCTGCCATCTTGGAAGAACTCCTGTGCAGTAAAAACACATTCAGTTAGAGTCTGAAGAACTGTAACAACTAACACACACCAGGCAGTGATGACCCACCAACGTGATGGCGTGGGAGAGGGAGCAGCGCAGGATGTAGCCAATCTGTCTGAACTCCACCCCCAAAACATCAGAGTCCAGAACCTCCACCTCCATAGACTTGTGCTTCCAGCACCACTCCTCATGAGGAATACTCACTGACGGGTCAAGAGACAACACTAACAATCAACCAGCAGACTAACAGTCACATAACAGATGTGAACGTCTGTTGAAGAGGAGGAAACCGTGATCACTTCAGGTCGAGGCTCATCTTATGATTATCATTATAACATCATCAAAGTAAACTTCTTTCACTACTTGGGCCCGGCAACAATACAAGCTGAGTAAACGTACCTTATTAAAAGATGCTGCGTGTGCAGATAGCTAGCAGGCACAGCAAACACATAGTGTGTATTGGACAGCGGGTGAGATGGATGCAGCACCAGAAGCTACAGAAACACTGATTGAATAATGTCAGCTTCCTGAAAGCTGCTGCTAAATATCAATTATGACCAGAAGCTGGTAATTACTAATTTATTTCCCCACAATCTTTAGAGAGTAATTGGATTTCTGAATATAAATATGAACAGGATGGAGGAAAACAGCTGATAAACAATGGTCAGTTTGATCTCTCAGTCAAAACTTGCATGCTGACTTTGCATTTGTGCCCTCCTTAAATGTTGATTCACACAACTGCAACTACTCACAACCACCAGTTTCTGATTTCTTATTAACCCTAAATGAAAACAGTTTGTTGCAAAGAATAAATATCACAACTATTATTACTGCTCTTATTACAGATGTTTTGTGTTATTGCTGGTGAGTCCTGACCTTTGTATTTCCCTGGTAGAACATCGTCAAAGGAGAAGCCGATGACGTCACTGCTGCCGGTCAGAGCCAGCGTCCTCCTCTCGCCCGGCCGACTCACCGGCTGCAGGGTCACCGACGGGTCGTCGCAGGAGGCTGGAGGTCAGTCAGAGCACAGGAGCTCAGTGACAAGGTGTCGCGGTTTTACGGGGTTGAAGCCACACTTCTGACAAAGACTGTATTCTAAAAACAAACGTAAATAGAACAGGTCCTCACCTAAACAGTGGACATTCCCAGAGACAGAAGCCATGAATTGGGTGAAAAGTAGGTCTGTGAGGGGCTGGTCCACCAGGGAGACCTCCAGGGCCCGAGGCTGCAGAGCAAGGCCCGCCTTCACCTCCGACTCGGGGAGGGATACCTGAACACGGTGAAGTATAACCAAAGTTACCTTGTAGAGATCAAAGCTTTTAATATACTGTGTAAGCACTGAAATCAATCATATCTCTAGTGTAGTAATAATATTGGCAATCTGAAGAAGGGATGCTTCTTGTTCATTTAATTATTAACTGAAACTGTGTGCTAATCAAATGTCGGTTTTCAGATATTTTAGTCAAATTAGTGAATTTGAGACGGACAAGCTGAAAGCTTTGAGGCATAATGAACTAGATGCTGCCGGTCTTACATGGACACTGTAGTCTCCAGGTTTGGCCTGGAAGCAGAAGGCCCCCTGCGGGTCGGAGTCGATGGTCTTGCTGGAAGCCTTGTCTTGGCCCTGGTGTGTCAGAGTGACCTTGTAGCGGCCCTGCTGCTTCATGCCCTCCGGCAAGCGGCTGATGGAGATCTGGCCACACACACTGAACCTGGTGTGGGACCAACAGAAGCGTTCAGATCAAGCTAATTAGCAACGTGGTTGTACAAAGCTGAGAGAATGTATTCAGGCCAGACGTACCCAGCGGTGATGATGTCAGGAAGCTGGGGTGTGTTGGGGGCGATCTTCACTGTGATTGGCTCAAACAGCATGAGCTTCTTGCTGACGCGGATGGTGTATGTACCAGCCGTCATGTTCTCCAACCGGAAAGAACCGTCCTCCTTGCTGACGACTGTGAGGACAGAGCAGCAGAGTAAGCTGTAGTGTTACAATATTTAGACACTTTTGTTGCTTTTCAAACTGAAGCATGGAGTCTTCCAGCACAGCTACCTCTCATCTGATTGTTGAGGGACACCGTGGCATCGGGGACGCCTTCCCCACCGACACCGTTGAGAACTCGGCCGGTCACGGAGAAGCCCATGACGTGGAAGATGGGCTGCGGGAAAAGCAAAAGAAACAGCGTCACACGACAAAAAGTGGAAGCGTGCATAAAATGTAGTCGCAGTCACAAGACAATGACAAACACTAAAACTAGTATTGAGATATAATTGTATTCTTTACCTCCAGCTTCAAGCTGTTGTGTTCCACCTTGAAATTCATCCGAGAAGGAGCGACATCAAACGTGATCCTTTCTCCCCGGTAGAAGGGCACCTTAAGGGAGGGAGTTCACAGGAGCAGAAATCATCTATTTACAAGAGATGTTCAAGTTAAAATATCATGAAGTCGAATGACGCCTGCCATTGGTGCCGCCAAATCAACCAGGAGTGAAATCTTAACGAGTACAGCTTTAGGTGAAATTAGAAATGGCGACGGCCCTTCTTCTGCTCTTCACAGAGAGCTTAGAGCTTACCACGGTGTACTCGCCGCTGGCCAGTGAGGGGAAGACGAAGATCCCATCTTCCCTGGATAGAGCGCTGCACAGGTAGACCAGGGAGCTGTCCCCAGGATCGGCCCCCTCCACTGGAGATGTGTTACAGCCCCCAACGTCCTGAACACACATCAAATAAACATGGAGCAGTTACCTAGTTTTGTGCTTATAATTCACCCAAAATCATCCATTTTGACTCCTCGCAGTTTCTAAAGATATGAAATAATAATGTTGGTTCACCTCTTTCTTGACTGTGGCCGAGTACAGCAGGAAGGTGACCTCTTTCATGGGCTCTCCGTCACTGCGGACCTCTCCCGAGGCATCGTAGCCTCCAACCACCAGATGGTCGTCAGCCGGGGCGTTGGCGTTGGACACGAGCACTGAGGTGGTGCTCTGCAGGGAGACGGAAAAGGTCACCGTGGAAGTTACAGCGAGGACGAGATCATTCGTGATGAACCTGCTGATCTATTCCAACTCTGTCCCAAAGGTCTCCACTCAGCAGTGTGTTGTTGTAGTGCGAGCTGTCACCTCTCGGACGATCAGCCTCATGAAACATTACCACCACAAACTAAAGACCTTTGTCATTCAGAGGATGCATGGCTTGGTTTCCTACTCTGGGATTCTGGAGAGATTTATCATCATGTTGATCAAATCTCAAGTCAAAAAAAAAAGTGTTCAATTTTGCACCAAATCTGTGTAATAAACGGTTTTACTCCAAAAATTGCTGCAACATCTTCTGAGACATAAGTGAGTATGAGGATGGCATCATATGGTTCCACCATGATGTCCTATTTATTTTTAATTTATGACTAGAACAACTTGACAAACTGCTGAGCCGAATTAAAATGAATCTTCAGGTTCCCAGCTTTCACACGATTTATACTACTGTGTGGCATAAACTGTTGACGTGATATCTCCCCCCAAATATCCCCAGCGTTCCCCTAAAAACAGATAATTAATGTTGGGTTCACAGGAAGGTTTGCTAGCTCATCACTCCACAGACTTTCTATCTCCAGTCAATGACAAAGCAAACCGAAAAACCACCACCTGAACTCAAACGGTCCTTAAAAAAGGCTTTGGCGACATCACATACAATACATTCATGTTTCTCTGTAGTCTGTGCGTGTTGAGAAGGTCTAATGAAAAACTGAAGTGAAGGTACCGACCTGCTCGAGAGTCCAGGAGGGATGAGCAGCTGTGATGTCATAATTTCCAGGGAGTACTTTTAAAAAGGTGCCGTTTAGGTTTACGTTGTACTCGGAGCACATGCCACTAAACATCTTGTTGAACAGAAATGAGCCGCTGACCCTGAGCTCGTAGAGCAAGCTGCTTCTCTTCAGCCGCACTGCGTTCTCGTTGGTGATGCAGAAGTCCCAGCCAGCGAAGATCTTGTTGCAGAAGCTCTGAAAGCGATCCTCATCCTGAATCAGGTTACGTTTGAATCCCGTGGCGGACCTTGAAGAACAGTAATTCGAAGTGTGTTAACATTTCCAGGAACTTCCAGTTTATTCCTAATGAGCTTTGTCTTTTTCTTACCTTTTCACTATCCAGACGAGGCTGAGGAACAGGTAGGCTATAGTGACCAGCAGGTAGGCCAGCGGCAAATTGTAAGTGGCCTTTGGGAAGTGTATTTTGTCCACTTTGTAGTAGCCGTAGAACAGATAGGTCTGTTCCAGAAAGCCCTGCAGGTAAAGCACAGAAGGGGAGTGAAGAAACCAAATGCAAACTTGTTTTCCGTTCGTCCAGAACCCGTTCAAGTCTGAGTGAAACGACTTACTCCCCCAGACAGCAGATCTGTAATGTGCTCATGAAAGATGACCAGACCTCTCCGGGCGCTGCTTGGATAAACACTGCACACACTTCCTGCAGTGAAACACAAGAAAAAAAACAAGCTTCAGACTACGCGATGCCTAGTTTACTCTCAAAGTCTAAACAAGCGAGCGTCCTCTCCCACCGTCATTCTGGTTGTAGGTGATGTTTCCTGAAGCGCTCGGGGCGATGATGATGGGTAACATGACGAAGCTGAACATGAGCACAAAGATGATCAATAAATATAACAATGTTCTTTATATAAAAACATAATCTCCTTTTCCTTCTTTAAATGTCGTTTTCAAAGCTACACAGGAGCCGGTTTCAGGAGATCTGCCATATTTGCAAGCTGGATATCTGTAAATAAAACAAGTACCTGTAATTTCCCCACTGAGGGACTAATAAAGGATTATCTTATCTTATCTTAAGTATTAAAAAACATATTGACTTCGACCAGTTTTGAACGTCTCTTCACCGGAGACCATAGACGTCTTTTAAACGTGTTTTGAACGGAACGATGCTGATCTGGATATTACACAGTATACTCTATTTTATAACGTTGGGCTAAACAATAAAGAACACAGTCACCAGTCGGAATTGAGTGAAACGTAACTTTGCAAACAGTCTGTTAAGACAACACTGCCCTCTACAGGGATTATGTCTGCAATGCCACAGATCAGCTGTTGAGTTTTAGGTATTATCACACATCTGTCTTCTCAAACTTTGATCTCAGCCAGTGATTCCAAAGTTACACGAAAGATCCCTCCAGACATGTTTAACACCTATAATACTCTGCTTTCAATGGAAATGTGTACCCGATTAAAAAATACTGCGAAGGTTCTATGAAACAAGTTTCTCTGTAGTTGTTCCTGATACAGTATGATGTTGCAAATGCTCGTTTGGGCTTAATATACAATTACAACAAAAGTAATTGGGAGTGAACATGTGACAGAGACATGATGCACATCTTTCCAGTCATTCTGTGTACAAAGATACATGTTCACATGTATATATGTAGGAAACATCATTTGCAATAACTGTTTGTGGCTTTATTTCACAATGAATGAAAACCAGTAACCAGTGTCTTAATTCACATTATATCATGTGAATTAAAGGACACATGATCAAGGAATGTGCCATTTAGAAATGCACTGATTTGCTTTATTGCCAAGAATTAAATGACAAGATTGATAGATTTGTCTATTTATTATGAAGCTGGAGCCAGAAGTTGATTAACTTAGCTTAGCTTAGCTTAGTATAACAACTGGAAGCGGGGGGAAATAGCTAGCATGGCTCTGTCCAAAGGTAACAAAAACTGCCCAGCAGCTCGTCAGAAGCTCAATAACTAATTTGGATTATTCCCCTCTAAAACCACAATTAGCATTAATACACATAAGAATTTTCCACCTTCGGAAAGAGCCAGGTGAGCTGTTTCCGCCTGTTGTTAGTCTTTATGCTAAGCTAAGCTAACCGGCTGCAGGTTCCAGCTTTGTATTTACTGTACGTTCACACAGTGGTGGTATCAATCTTCTCAACTAATTCTCCACACAAAAGCAAATAGCCATATTTCCCATAATTTTAGTATCAAACACGCATTATTACTTGGCGGTTAAATATTTAACATTTATTCCAACATGAAAAAAAGCAGTAAATAACACTTATATAATATAATACAATATAATATAACATGTTTATTTATTGAGATGCCCCTATGGACCTTGTTATAGGAGGTAAAGATCAGGAGAAGTAAACATGAAGTGTAATTATGAATGTTAAATTAAGCTATGATGAGTTTTCACTGTTAATTTAACATCTGTAGGAGTCAAATTCAATGTGATGTTAAATATTCACTTGTATTTACATGTTTAACTGTAATCACTTCTGTTTCTACTTTGAATGTTACAAGGATGTCGTTATAATTTGTTATCGTAAGAAATACATGTAAGTGACAGACAACTGTCACTTTAAGGACACTGTGACAGTTACTGACAGTGGTGAGTAATATCTGACGCAGTATGGAGCCGCACAGTTTTCCGACCGTGTTCGGAAATGTGTTATGAAACGTGTTAAATGGAACGATCTACGTGGATTAAGTTGTGGATAACCTGTGGACACGTATGGTATGTCGAAGTAATCAGCGTACTTTTCGGAAGAAAGGAAGTTGATTGACTGACTTGTACGAAGTAGTGAAGCTTTGCATGTAGTCTGCTGTCTGATTGTGAGGTCAGGCTGATCTGATATCAGCTCTTTGGCTGCAGAATCTCCTCAAAGTTCTCCTCTCAAACGGGTCATGGAGGAGGAGTGCTCGCGCTGGCGCGGTCGCCTGTCGAGACTTCTCCTGACGAGAACGCGCAGCTAGGGGGGCCTGATCGTTCTGGCCCATAGCTGAATCTATATGAGGGCGCTGATTGGCTCAATTGTATGTCACTCATTTATATCTTCAATCAGCAGTTGGCTAAACTGCTTCATAGACCCGTCTCTTCTGGGCCAAAACGATCAGGCCCCCCTCGCTGCGCGTTCTCAGAGTGTCGTGCACACAGGCAGAGAGCACGAGCAGACGAGCACACAGGGGGAGAGGACGAGCAGGAAAAGCATATATTTTGCGCAGATATCATATTGTACACACATTACTGGGTAATGTGTGTACAATATGATATTCCATTCCATAGTTAAAAAACACAAATATTGACAATTTGTATAATTGATGAAAAATGTATTTTTTTTTGTTTTCGTGTGCCTCATGGTGGGGCCATGCCCCATGGCCCTCTATTGACCAGCCGCCACTGATATTAATTATTTCAAACTCAGCGTAAATGTACGACATGAACATATGAATATAAAAAAATTCCATGACTTTTCCAAAACTTTTGGGATTTTATTTTTTTCCATGACTTATCCAGGCCTGGAAATGACCATTTTAAAATTCCATGACTTTTTCAGGTCATTCCATCTGGAACGGCAGACTCTAGAACGGCAGACTCTAGAACTGCAGACTCTAGAACTGCAGACTCTAGAACGGCAGACTCTAGAACTGCAGACTCTAGAACTGCAGACTCTAGAACGGCAGACTCTAGAACGGCAAGAATCACTTGTCCAGATCAAAGGCAGAGAAACTATATAGGTCACCCCATGGTTATTTGTCCAAACAGTTATTGAGAACTTTCATACAGTAGAAGCAAGACATCAAAATGAATGTACTTTTGCGGTGTACGAGAAGAATAACAAGGAATCCCAGATACCTCAAGTGGGCCGTAGATAAAAACCATGAACGGCAGCGAAAGTTGGCTCAACATGTCAATGATGAGCTTGAAAAGCATCTAAAGCTAGCTGAACAGCTGATTGGCCTTAAAGAGAGCTTCTGGATGCCTCCAGCTGCTGAGACTCAGAAGCAAGAAAATGCAAGTTATTTCACGTCGGCCCCAAGTGACCCTGGACTGCAGCGAAAGTTGGCTCAACATATCAATGATGAGCTTGAAAAGCATCGGAAGATAGCTGAACAGCTGAATGACCTTAAAGAACTCTTCAGGATGCCTCCAGCTGCTGAGACTCAGAAGCAAGAAAATGCAAGTTATTTCACGTCGGCCCCAAGTGACCCTGGACTGCAGCAAAAGTTGGCTCAACATATCAATGATGAGCTTGAAAAGCATCGGAAGATAGCTGAACAGCTGAATGACCTTAAAGAACTCTTCAGGATGCCTCCAGCTGCTGAGACTCAGACCAGCAGTTGGTGGTCTCGCTGTGGCAAAGGTCTACTGATAGCAGGATCGGTTGTTGCTGTCGTTGACGCTGGAACGCGAATAGTGAGAGCTGTGTGTGACTGGATAGGGTAACCCACAAGTGATAATTGTGATTAGTACAAAGCAACATGTGTGTTATGCAACTGTAATCTGTGTTTGTTTTTATGCTGTAATAAAAAGAAATCACATAAAATGAAGTTTTTCTCTCGTATTCTTTAAGTCTTTAATTCTTTGACAAATAAACACGTCTGAAGGATATCCCCCAAAGAAACAAACTAGGTAATCATTCACATCTGATTAGACATGTTAATAAATTAATCAACCCCCCCCCCACAGCAAAAAACTAAATGTCTCCTCACATAGTATTCAAGCCAAAATCTCCAGCATCCGTTCGACCACTTTCCTGAGATGAAACTGACAGAAAGTCCATCTTGCGTCACACTCAACAGCTTATAAAACACCATCTGAAGAGGAGTGCGTGACAGTTACGCGTGGGCGTTTACATGCAAGTAATATAACGTGGTTGACGATGATATAAAAGCATTTATTAGCTCAACGGCGTTGCAGTCTTTCAATCATAGTGAACGTTTACACAATCCCACGCGTGTGATGGCGTTTAGAAGTCAACTCAGTTTACCTTCTACTGGCTCAAAGAAAAGTCTGAAAGATTTGGAAGTTGTGACATGAAGTTGAAAAGAAATATAATATTTCTAAACATGTTTAAATGTCTCTTAAATGTTTAAGAGACACTACGAGACCAAACGTGCTAATGCTACAACAAGCTATCAGAGAGCAACCGTGCTAGAAAAGTGAAGCAACTCCAAGATAACTTGGCCACACAGCAGCGGCCCCTTTCACATGAAAACATCATCAAAGTAAGCTACGAAGTGGCTGTGGTAATTGCTAAACATGACAAACCTTTTACGGAAGGTGAGTTTATCAAAGACTGTTGTGAAAATAGCAGAAAACATTTGCCCCGAGAGGAAGACAGTTTGCTAATGTTTGCCTGGCTCGTAACACTGAAGAGCTATCATCAGATACTAAGAGACAACTTGATTTTTTTTGTTAGCCTGTTTCATGTGTGTTGAACTTAAATGTTAGACAACTTTTCATTACCCTCACTAAGTCATATTTAAGATTGTCTTGAGGTGAGAATATTGATCGGTTTCTTTGTAATTAGCTTTTAGATGGCTTGTTCTTTGTTATCTGACTTTCAAGATGTGAAAGAAACAGAATAGTTGTTGAGATTTGTGCACACATGAATGCTCACATTTGGTTACATTGCTATTTGCTGTCATTGAAAATAAAATGATTAAATAACAATGTATGTATAGGCTACTTGTATTGTTTAAAATAATGTCAGCAGGGACTGTTGGCCCTTGGGCATTTTCACATTATCAAATCTGGCCCCCTTTGAAAAAAGTTTGGACACCCCTGCCTTAAAGTCTACTATTCCATGGCAATCAGGCAAAACCCATCTCCTGATGAAGATCATCTGAATTAATCAGCTCCAGAACAGCTGCTAAATGGACCTGGTGGTGAGGTTGTTCCGTTTACCTCGTGAGTAAAGATAAAATACTTGCTGCAGTGACGAGTTGTAAAATCCTGTCTGAGTATTAAAACAGTCGTATTATAAACGTGCCGTGTGGAACAAGCGAAGCCTCCAGTGTCTTTGCTTCTCACCTCGATAGCGCGGTGCTGTGGTAAGGCCCTCTCGATGTGGTCGTTGCCTTCTGCTCGCAGCTGAATTAGATATTTGCAACTGGGCTGCAAGGAAACAAGACTTTCATTAAGTCATATGAGCTGTAAAGAGGCTTAGAAGACACAGTAACAGTGGAGCCTCTCAGATGCTTGCGCTGTACGAGACTGTGATGCCGGCGAAAGTGCTGCTCACACTTGGTCCTGGTGTACTCACCAACAGACCCCTGAGTCTGAAGCGACCCTCCTCATCGGTGACGGTGTCCTCGCTGTAGAGGCTACACTCTCCCTGCCCCAACGCCTCCATGGCCACGTCCCTCTCTGCATCCCCGCTCAGAGACTGCACCGCTCCGTAGCAGCTGAGGAACACAGTGCGAGACCGGGACACCGGTCAGATTCACGTGCGATGGACCAGCGAAACAAACGGCACCAAAGTACATTTGTTTACCTGTAAGCGGTCTTAATGCCAGTTATGTCGATGCTGAGGTTTTGACCCTCCTCCACTGTGATCATCTGAGACACCGGCTCAAAGCGAAACTCCTTCATCATGGGTTTAAAGTAATACTGACCAGGACTCTGAGGACAGAAGAGCAGTGATTTTATCAACTGGAGAGCAGAAATATACATACATTAGCTAGAGCATCGCTGCACCACAGAAAGAAAATGAATGAATTGTTGGATCCGTACCAGGTTATTAAAAGTTAGCAGGCCGGTGTCCTGAGTCCACAGATTGGAGCGAAACTGTCCTCCACTCAGAGACAAGAGGACACCTGATAGGGGAAGACCATCCTCCGATTTAATCTAAAGCACAGAGGGAAAGAGAGGGTACAGGTCATAGATCTCAATCAGGGCACGAGTGTCAGCTCAATGAGTGCAGATGTGAAAGTGGCTGCTGAATACTGGGATTAATATGTACGGGAGTCAGTTTTGGTCACATTGTACCTTGAAGGTGACACCAGCCAGAGCGAACGCCTTGAAACCTCCCTGGGTTCCCTCCACAGGACTGAGGACGAAACCTTCTTTATGGTGATTAATGACTTTGCTCCAGTTCTACAGGTAAGGCCTTTTGGCTCAACACACTGTACTGTAACGATGCACAAGGGGACACTTGGTCCACTGATATTTGAATGTTCTTCATATGCTAATTCATGCTGTGTTTAGCTGATGAGAGGTCAGGTGAATGAAGCTCACCAGGCTTGGAGAGGCAGAAGCGGTTGACTCCCTTGGAGAGGTTGTACACGCCGACGTTCTCAGGTTTGCTGCCATCTTGGAAGAACTCCTGTGCAGTAAAAACACATTCAGTTAGAGTCTGAAGAACTGTAACAACTAACACACACCAGGCAGTGATGACCCACCAACGTGATGGCGTGGGAGAGGGAGCAGCGCAGGATGTAGCCAATCTGTCTGAACTCCACCCCCAAAACATCAGAGTCCAGAACCTCCACCTCCATAGACTTGTGCTTCCAGCACCACTCCTCATGAGGAATACTCACTGACGGGTCAAGAGACAACACTAACAATCAACCAGCAGACTAACAGTCACATAACAGATGTGAACGTCTGTTGAAGAGGAGGAAACCGTGATCACTTCAGGTCGAGGCTCATCTTATGATTATCATTATAACATCATCAAAGTAAACTTCTTTCACTACTTGGGCCCGGCAACAATACAAGCTGAGTAAACGTACCTTATTAAAAGATGCTGCGTGTGCAGATAGCTAGCAGGCACAGCAAACACATAGTGTGTATTGGACAGCGGGTGAGATGGATGCAGCACCAGAAGCTACAGAAACACTGATTGAATAATGTCAGCTTCCTGAAAGCTGCTGCTAAATATCAATTATGACCAGAAGCTGGTAATTACTAATTTATTTCCCCACAATCTTTAGAGAGTAATTGGATTTCTGAATATAAATATGAACAGGATGGAGGAAAACAGCTGATAAACAATGGTCAGTTTGATCTCTCAGTCAAAACTTGCATGCTGACTTTGCATTTGTGCCCTCCTTAAATGTTGATTCACACAACTGCAACTACTCACAACCACCAGTTTCTGATTTCTTATTAACCCTAAATGAAAACAGTTTGTTGCAAAGAATAAATATCACAACTATTATTACTGCTCTTATTACAGATGTTTTGTGTTATTGCTGGTGAGTCCTGACCTTTGTATTTCCCTGGTAGAACATCGTCAAAGGAGAAGCCGATGACGTCACTGCTGCCGGTCAGAGCCAGCGTCCTCCTCTCGCCCGGCCGACTCACCGGCTGCAGGGTCACCGACGGGTCGTCGCAGGAGGCTGGAGGTCAGTCAGAGCACAGGAGCTCAGTGACAAGGTGTCGCGGTTTTACGGGGTTGAAGCCACACTTCTGACAAAGACTGTATTCTAAAAACAAACGTAAATAGAACAGGTCCTCACCTAAACAGTGGACATTCCCAGAGACAGAAGCCATGAATTGGGTGAAAAGTAGGTCTGTGAGGGGCTGGTCCACCAGGGAGACCTCCAGGGCCCGAGGCTGCAGAGCAAGGCCCGCCTTCACCTCCGACTCGGGGAGGGATACCTGAACACGGTGAAGTATAACCAAAGTTACCTTGTAGAGATCAAAGCTTTTAATATACTGTGTAAGCACTGAAATCAATCATATCTCTAGTGTAGTAATAATATTGGCAATCTGAAGAAGGGATGCTTCTTGTTCATTTAATTATTAACTGAAACTGTGTGCTAATCAAATGTCGGTTTTCAGATATTTTAGTCAAATTAGTGAATTTGAGACGGACAAGCTGAAAGCTTTGAGGCATAATGAACTAGATGCTGCCGGTCTTACATGGACACTGTAGTCTCCAGGTTTGGCCTGGAAGCAGAAGGCCCCCTGCGGGTCGGAGTCGATGGTCTTGCTGGAAGCCTTGTCTTGGCCCTGGTGTGTCAGAGTGACCTTGTAGCGGCCCTGCTGCTTCATGCCCTCCGGCAAGCGGCTGATGGAGATCTGGCCACACACACTGAACCTGGTGTGGGACCAACAGAAGCGTTCAGATCAAGCTAATTAGCAACGTGGTTGTACAAAGCTGAGAGAATGTATTCAGGCCAGACGTACCCAGCGGTGATGATGTCAGGAAGCTGGGGTGTGTTGGGGGCGATCTTCACTGTGATTGGCTCAAACAGCATGAGCTTCTTGCTGACGCGGATGGTGTATGTACCAGCCGTCATGTTCTCCAACCGGAAAGAACCGTCCTCCTTGCTGACGACTGTGAGGACAGAGCAGCAGAGTAAGCTGTAGTGTTACAATATTTAGACACTTTTGTTGCTTTTCAAACTGAAGCATGGAGTCTTCCAGCACAGCTACCTCTCATCTGATTGTTGAGGGACACCGTGGCATCGGGGACGCCTTCCCCACCGACACCGTTGAGAACTCGGCCGGTCACGGAGAAGCCCATGACGCGGAAGATGGGCTGCGGGAAAAGCAAAAGAAACAGCGTCACACGACAAAAAGTGGAAGCGTGCATAAAATGTAGTCGCAGTCACAAGACAATGACAAACACTAAAACTAGTATTGAGATATAATTGTATTCTTTACCTCCAGCTTCAAGCTGTTGTGTTCCACCTTGAAATTCATCCGAGAAGGAGCGACATCAAACGTGATCCTTTCTCCCCGGTAGAAGGGCACCTTAAGGGAGGGAGTTCACAGGAGCAGAAATCATCTATTTACAAGAGATGTTCAAGTTAAAATATCATGAAGTCGAATGACGCCTGCCATTGGTGCCGCCAAATCAACCAGGAGTGAAATCTTAACGAGTACAGCTTTAGGTGAAATTAGAAATGGCGACGGCCCTTCTTCTGCTCTTCACAGAGAGCTTAGAGCTTACCACGGTGTACTCGCCGCTGGCCAGTGAGGGGAAGACGAAGATCCCATCTTCCCTGGATAGAGCGCTGCACAGGTAGACCAGGGAGCTGTCCCCAGGATCGGCCCCCTCCACTGGAGATGTGTTACAGCCCCCAACGTCCTGAACACACATCAAATAAACATGGAGCAGTTACCTAGTTTTGTGCTTATAATTCACCCAAAATCATCCATTTTGACTCCTCGCAGTTTCTAAAGATATGAAATAATAATGTTGGTTCACCTCTTTCTTGACTGTGGCCGAGTACAGCAGGAAGGTGACCTCTTTCATGGGCTCTCCGTCACTGCGGACCTCTCCCGAGGCATCGTAGCCTCCAACCACCAGATGGTCGTCAGCCGGGGCGTTGGCGTTGGACACGAGCACTGAGGTGGTGCTCTGCAGGGAGACGGAAAAGGTCACCGTGGAAGTTACAGCGAGGACGAGATCATTCGTGATGAACCTGCTGATCTATTCCAACTCTGTCCCAAAGGTCTCCACTCAGCAGTGTGTTGTTGTAGTGCGAGCTGTCACCTCTCGGACGATCAGCCTCATGAAACATTACCACCACAAACTAAAGACCTTTGTCATTCAGAGGATGCATGGCTTGGTTTCCTACTCTGGGATTCTGGAGAGATTTATCATCATGTTGATCAAATCTCAAGTCAAAAAAAAAAGTGTTCAATTTTGCACCAAATCTGTGTAATAAACGGTTTTACTCCAAAAATTGCTGCAACATCTTCTGAGACATAAGTGAGTATGAGGATGGCATCATATGGTTCCACCATGATGTCCTATTTATTTTTAATTTATGACTAGAACAACTTGACAAACTGCTGAGCCGAATTAAAATGAATCTTCAGGTTCCCAGCTTTCACACGATTTATACTACTGTGTGGCATAAACTGTTGACGTGATATCTCCCCCCAAATATCCCCAGCGTTCCCCTAAAAACAGATAATTAATGTTGGGTTCACAGGAAGGTTTGCTAGCTCATCACTCCACAGACTTTCTATCTCCAGTCAATGACAAAGCAAACCGAAAAACCACCACCTGAACTCAAACGGTCCTTAAAAAAGGCTTTGGCGACATCACATACAATACATTCATGTTTCTCTGTAGTCTGTGCGTGTTGAGAAGGTCTAATGAAAAACTGAAGTGAAGGTACCGACCTGCTCGAGAGTCCAGGAGGGATGAGCAGCTGTGATGTCATAATTTCCAGGGAGTACTTTTAAAAAGGTGCCGTTTAGGTTTACGTTGTACTCGGAGCACATGCCACTAAACATCTTGTTGAACAGAAATGAGCCGCTGACCCTGAGCTCGTAGAGCAAGCTGCTTCTCTTCAGCCGCACTGCGTTCTCGTTGGTGATGCAGAAGTCCCAGCCAGCGAAGATCTTGTTGCAGAAGCTCTGAAAGCGATCCTCATCCTGAATCAGGTTACGTTTGAATCCCGTGGCGGACCTTGAAGAACAGTAATTCGAAGTGTGTTAACATTTCCAGGAACTTCCAGTTTATTCCTAATGAGCTTTGTCTTTTTCTTACCTTTTCACTATCCAGACGAGGCTGAGGAACAGGTAGGCTATAGTGACCAGCAGGTAGGCCAGCGGCAAATTGTAAGTGGCCTTTGGGAAGTGTATTTTGTCCACTTTGTAGTAGCCGTAGAACAGATAGGTCTGTTCCAGAAAGCCCTGCAGGTAAAGCACAGAAGGGGAGTGAAGAAACCAAATGCAAACTTGTTTTCCGTTCGTCCAGAACCCGTTCAAGTCTGAGTGAAACGACTTACTCCCCCAGACAGCAGATCTGTAATGTGCTCATGAAAGATGACCAGACCTCTCCGGGCGCTGCTTGGATAAACACTGCACACACTTCCTGCAGTGAAACACAAGAAAGAAAACAAGCTTCAGACTACGCGATGCCTAGTTTACGCTCAAAGTCTAAACAAGCGAGCGTCCTCTCCCACCGTCATTCTGGTTGTAGGTGATGTTTCCTGAAGCGCTCGGGGCGATGATGATGGGTAACATGACGAAGCTGAACATGAGCACAAAGATGATCAAGTTGAGCATGACCAGGAAGCGCAGGAAGGAGAAGTAGGATAGGATTCCTGTGCCAAACATCCCTATTGAGCGTAAAGGAGAACGGAGGGGGAAATTAACTTTTGGGACAACAACATCACAATTGGTACACAGAAGTGTGTTTACTCATGTGTGCCATCCTGAGCAGGAATCAATGAATGCCTCTGAGGCTCAGGACAGTCCATCTCATTTCCTTTCTATCGCTCACCCTCTATCATGTGGATGTCTCCCCTCCAGAGCTTCAGGGAGCTCAGCCATTCATGGACATCATCCCTCAGCCTCCTCAGGCACCTGCGGGTGCTTACCTTCAACTGTCCAAAACTGCTGAGCTCGCGATTCTCCTCCAAGCGCTGTGTTCTAATAGTCAAAACACATTGTTTGTTGCGATACGATACTTTTTAAACATAGGTCTATTTAACATCTTAGTGTGATACTGCAGCAGTGGGTCTCGTACTCGTCTCTGCGTTTCTCGGCCATGGTCTTAGGTAGCTCCCTTATGGGTCTCTGAGCCATCTGACTCTTCTGCTTCTCCTCATTTCTGCCGACGGTGCTCGCGCCCCATTTCCCGCTGCCGGAGGAGCCGAGTCGCGCCCTGGTGCTGTTTCTTCGTTTGGGGCCGGCGACTGACGACTTCCTGCGGTACAGCAGGGACTGGTAGCTGGGGAGCTGGTCCAGCAGCGGGTTACTGGCTCTCCCACTGTGATCGGTGTAGAAGACTAGAACACGTGAATATAGATGATTAGACAGCATCATGTTTGACAGCGTGGTGCTGAAGGCTACTGTCTGATAACAACTCTCCAACAGTTATGATGCGATTAAAACTGACACATTTTGAAAGGTGATAATATTTCACCGCTTCTGAAGGAAATTATAGTCGTAGTGACAAGACGGTGATAATGTTCCAACACAGAGAAAACAACAACAATTCACTCATCATTCATGTGTTACAATGACTTCCCATAGTTGAGACAGACACGTTGGGAGGTAGTTTTATGATTCTGTATTTAGTTATAAATTGTGTGTTAATATCTTGAGCGGGACGGAATATGTCTGAGTTGTCGGATATCAGTGTTATTATGGATGCTGGGCACAATGACTGTAAGAAGCAGACGTTTCACAATGTTTAAAATGACAAGAGGATCGTGTTTATCTTTTATAAGTATTAGTGCTGGTCATCATCATTCCAGAGAGTAGCTCGTACCAGTTTATAAAGAAGTGTAACATTAAGACAAACAATGACCGTGTAGTCTCTGTGTTCACCCGGCAGCTCCAGTTAAAAGCGAACCGAGGAGCAGAGTCAGCAAGTTAAACCGCAAACAGCGGGTTTTATTATTACCGCAAACCGAACGACTCCTCCAACTGCGACTCTTTCTCAAACTACTCACTATCAGGTGACAGCTGTCAGCCTGTCGTTATCGGCTCTTACTCTGAACTTTGAAGCTACCTAGCATCATTAGCGGGTTAGCTAATGCTGCGGTGAGTTTGAACTAACCGAGCTAACTTATTGATAAGTTAGCTGCAAACACAAGTAACTATAACTTCAACTTTACCTGAGTCGACCTCCATTGAGTCGACCTCCATTGTTTTACCTCCATTGTTTTACTCTTTACTGGAAAATAATATTTAAAAAAGCTATTTATTGAATTGTATTAGTTAACAATGGACCTAGAAGTGTTTGTTTCCACTGGGAGTGGACTCTCCGCTGTCAGGAAGACAACACCGCCTCTCCCCTGGTGTCCCACACACCACTTCCTGAATGTGGATCATGTGGACACAGGAGCCGCTCGCACCTCAAGCCCTCTGCCTTATTATGCATTTTACTCTACCTTTTTCGTATTTTTCTTATTTTCTTCCGTCTTATTTGACTGGTTTACAAATCTACAGTCTATTTTAAATAATGAATATGTTTGTTACTCCTTTTTTAAACCCTCATCTACATGTATAAAGTTGTGTTAAAGAGAGAAATTGAACCTCTTAGAGTCTAAAATAGAGTCTAACATTATTAAAGGGTTATACTCATCGTTTTAGTTATGGTCTGACAAAAACTCTGGGCTCTTGCAAAAGAAAGAAGATTGATTAAAACCAGGTTAAAACAGATGCGGCACAGTTCGCGTTTCGTTTGCTAAATGGGTCAAAAACACTGCATCCCTACATCTCCCATAATGCAACTCAATACTATTTATATATCTACTGTATTTATTGCCATGTCTATGTGAACTTGAATAACTGAGCACCACCTATAGGTAAACCAACAGCAGATAAAACATTAAGTCCTGGATGCCAATTCAATTGCAACCTGAGGGGTTTAATTATTCTGTCACCATACAAAGTGTCCACATGTGATTTACGTGGCCTATCCAGAGGCAGTGGACTTTTACCTTTATGAGCTCAGCACACACTTCCTGGTAACCAGACAGTCCTTCGTTGTTTCTCACTGATGGTGTTTCTCAGGCGGATTCACAGGTCGAAACAGACTAGAAGCCACTTTCCTCAAACTCTACAGCATTTTGTCAGGACTTCTTTCTGTTATTCTCCCACCACCACGACACCACCAGGTAAGCAGGGGTGGAGAACACACCAGAATGTAGTTTGTCAATAACTTTTGTCATCTGCACAGTGTTGGAAATATAGCAGCAAATATATACACTGTGTGAGCTTTCTCTCTAACATCCGTTGTTGATTTGTCAGACTAGTTTTCTGTTGGTTGTTATTCAGATTTTCCTATTTTGCCATCCTTCAGTGACTCTGTGTGAGAACCGTAGACTACTGCATGTGGTGGAAACCAAACCTATTGGATGAATTAATGATGAACAGATGAGGATGGCAACAAGAGATTCGATTACACACGCTTCCCCCCGACAATGTAGCTGTCACTCTGAGCAAAGACAGGCACTTGGCCTCAACATGTGATGCTTATTAAAGCTGGCTTAGCCGGCAGCTGAAGTCTCAATGCATCAAGTAATGAAGGCATATACTCTTATCGTTCTCGTTATAACTTAATGTAAAGAGCAAGTTGTTTTGACAGTGTATTACTGAACCTGGACTACACAAACATCAACATATTGAAGAGTGACTGCGACAGGGTGAGCTGAAGGATCGTCGCCGTCTCCAAAGAAGAGGGAACGGATCGATTTGACAGATCTCATGACAAGTTACAGAAACGGAGGATTCTTCAACCCTGCCTACCATGACAGCGAGACTCTGGAAATTGATCGAAGGTTTGTGGTAATAAAACATAAAATGTGCTTTTGTCAGGGAATCATTTATCCTGAAAACTATTATCAAAGAGTGTGTTTGAGTGAGTGCTGTGTCTTTACTTGTAATCAAAGGGCATGTTGTGTACTGTGAGGGAATGAACAGGATGTCCTCAAGGAACAGCAGCTGTGTGGTATTTATCTTCCCAGGCTGGAAGAGGGATTCAATTCATTTTTCAGCTTTTGGCTTAAAATGTTATGGTATTAAGAAAAGTTTCTAAAATAAGACATGACAGTAAACGTCAGGGACACATATATTAGTCCATTATGTTCTAGTGTGGAAACCTAATCCTGCACTTCCTTTTAGGATATTATATACTTAAAATGACCCACTTAACCATATCTATGACACTTCATCACAGATAATGATCTTGCAATTCCAGTTCCTGTCTTGAACTGATAACCCCTGAGCTCTTAAGTAGTCAATAACACAAACTGACCTAAACGATTTATCAGTCGCGTGACGTCATTTGTTCCGTGTGGTTTCGGTGTCTCCTAGTAAAACCCACCACACTAACCCCTACGCCAGGGGCGAGAGGCCGGGCGAACATTACTCGACCGGTCAGGCCGGCGGGGATGCTGCTGTGGGGAGAGTGCCGGGCTGGCAAGAGGAGAGCTGGAGGGGGAGGGAAAGCATTCCCATGGGCCTCATCTCAACGCACTCAGAGAGTCCGTCATGGCAGCATGACCTCAGTGAGTGACCAAGCTGAACTACGGAACAATACTACGTCTGCCTGCACATGTTGATATCTGTATACTCTCTGTACTGTATCACAGAAACAAACCATCATTAGTCTCTGTTTCCACGTGCCCCTGTTGCTAAGTGACACTTCTGTTGATACTTCTGTTGAATCTCCTCACTTCTATTCAGATCACAGCATGTTCCAAATCCCACCTGACTCGCAGCATGATCAATCACCTCATGTCCGCCTTTCTTCTGCAACGTCAGGTAATGGTTAAACTAATATTACTTCATAGATATCATAGTTATTTTCACAGTACACGCACACATTACGTCGTTAAAGTGTCAATCCTTAACATTCCGTTTAGAATTTCTATTTGAGAGAAAATAATGTAATTGTGTTTCGCAGTCTTTTTGTTGATTCATGAGCTTCGAGTTTTGTTTTTGTGCACATTTCCTTTAAGGGCATTACAAAACACAAATTGAAAGTATGACGTTCATTTTGACCTGTTTGACTTTGATGATCAATTACCTCAGCAATCCTTCTGGATAATCATTAATGGAGGCTACGCACATGAAAGACATGACAAGGAAGACAAGGAAGTTGGCAAAGAAAATAAAACAGGGGGAAGGAGGTTGTCTTAATCTGAAGGACATAATCTAAAGGTTGTGGAAAACTTTGAATTTATGTTACATGAAGAGACATACCATTCAAATGGTAGCATACGAACACGCTAAAATAAAGTGGTGAACGTGGTAAACAACAACATACAAGTTCAAAATCAACATTATAGCGTAAGCATGTTAGCATGCTGAGGTCCAGCTCAAAGCATCACCGTCCTCGCAGAGCCGCTAACATGGATGTAGATTCCCTGTTTTGTTATAATGCAACTTTATTACACTGTACTTATCAGGCTATATTGAGAAGCATCACCATACTCCCTGTGAATGACAGTACTCGAGTAAAGCAGTTGGCACAGTCCTCTGACTCTGGCTGTGGTGTCAGCAGCTGCATAGTTTTTATCAGGAGTAAAGATAATGTACATTCAGTGGCATAATAGGACTCACATTAGCTCACACTGAGTGCACTGCTATCAGCTGCACTTTCAATCAATGTATTTACAGTGGGCAAAATACACACAAAGGTTATATGAAAATATCAAGAGACAAAAGTGAATCAATGGCAAGCTGTGGTGGGAGAGTAAATGTTTACATGTGTGGTAGCTGCAAGTGTTTCAAAAAGCCAACCTCGATGTCGTGAGTTCACCATCATACATCAAGCTCTCAGGGATATTTCTGGACGATCACTCATCAGCGAAGCATTCTTCTCTTCATGTCCGTACGTCCAGGTCACATGACAATGAGATGGAGGGGAATAACAATGAGAAGGATGAGCATGTTTCCTAACGGGGATCCCGCCAACGTAGCCTTCACAGAGGACGCCATCAGGAGCGAGATGGAGACCGGTAAGAGCGTGCAGCGATGTGGAGAGCGACACCTGACGTAAAGATCACAGGGAGGTCTTATCTTGTCATCTTGTGTGTGACAGAGGAACAGAACCTGGTCAAGGAGCTCGTTGCCCTGTCAACACGAGACCGAATTCGGGCCATACGGGATCTTCCAATGAGCTTTGACGAGAAGAAACACATCAGGTGGGTCTTGACTGACGAGCAGTTAAAGGTTATAAGCTTCCTTGTCAGCGTCATCTCACGTTAACCGTTACACCCTGCTGAGAGCCATAAAATAAAAGTCTGTCTGTCTGCAAAGACATGGTGGGACTGTGTTGCAATAGAGTTCACTGGAGGAAAATATACGTACAGTATTTGTGCACAGACACACACACACATAGACACACTGCTCTCTTGTTTCAAGGTACATTTCACAAGAAACTATTAAAATGAAAGAAAGTCCAAAGGTTGTTCTGCAGCGTTGTGTCGCAATTTATCTAATTCATCAGGAGATATAGACCTTTAATGTCATTATCACACCAAATACTGTTCTCAATGACCTCCACAGGAGCCACGTGCTGGCGTTTAAGTCTTCCAAGCAATCTCGCCAGTTCACATGTTTTGCAGACTGCTCTGAGAATGTGTCACTGGTAAGTAAACACCATACTTAAACAACTCATTGTGAGTACAGCCATTTGATATATAACCTACCGGTATATGCTGTATGTCACAAGTTGCTCTCTCAGTCTTTCCGCAGGTGTGGCTACAGTCTGAGCTCAGCCAGGCAGACCCTGGAGCTGTGGCAAGGCATCATGAAAGAGATTGGTGGCAAGTTTGGCACCAGTGTCCTCATCTATTTCGTGTTCCTCAAGTGGCTGCTCATGTTCAACATTTTCTCGTTCCTGGTCAACTTTGGCTTCATTACCATCCCGCTGCTCGTTTACGACCCCTCTCCCAACATACCTCCCAATGTGAGCTTCAGCGGACTGGAGATACTGTCTGGAGCTGTAAGTTGAGACTCGTAAATCCACAACTATCCAAATGATGGTCAGTAACAAACATTCCTTTCCAATGCATAGTAAATGTGTTTTGGCGTCTCCAGGGTTACTTCCACTACACCGTCATGTACTACGGTGGCTACAGCAATGCAACCCTGCATGGCCTGATGGAGTACAACATGCAGCTGGCCTACTTCTTCACTATTGCAGTCTACATGGTGCTGTGTGGAATTGCACTTATCTTCAGGTTAGTTCGGTTTCTGTATCACTAGAATGCAGATCACAATATTTGAGTTTTTTTGCATATTCCCTTCGCGCTTCTAATTGTCATTCAGGTTAACAGCCCTTTGAATGCAAAGAAAGAAACGTTTCCTATTCCTCTCTCGCAGCATGGCCAGCTCATTCAAGAAAAACAATGTACTAGCATACCCAACTTCAAACAGTGCATGGCAGCTTCTCTGCAGCTGGGACTTTAGTATCACCAATGAGAGGGCAGTGAGGCAGCGCAAGAACAATCTACGTGTCCAACTCAAGGTGACTATACCTTTTGTCACTCAAGACACCACGTGGGGAAAGAGAGTCGTTTTACTGTAGGATCTTTTCACCTCCATATGAAGAAATATATCTGAAACAAGCCACTCTGAACTACATGTTCATACAGTACATTTCCACGAATTCATATTTCTCAACTTGCTACTCTAAACTTTGTAGTTACATTCTGGAAGTCAGATTGATATGCGCACAATAAGCCTTGAACAAATGTCCTGCACTCTGCTCTGTCAGAGGTTAATTCCTGTTTAAAGACAAATCACGAAGCCTCATTATTTTTCATCGCCACGATTGTCCTCTTGCCATCTCTCCAGGAGTCTTTGTCAGAGAAAGCCCAGAGGGAGCTGCTGACCCTCTCTGAAGAGCTGAAGCACTTTGGGGTTTATCTGGGTTCCTGGCTCCTCTCCACCGGCCTGGCTGTCGGCTGTGGAGCTAGCATCTATTATCTCTGCCATTACCAACAGCAGGTACTCAAGTACAGATTGAATAATTAGTCTTATTGTTAAATTGGACTAATTGTCTTTGTTTGACATAGACGACAGAGAACAGAAAAAAAGGTTTCTTCTCTGTCTGGAAACTAATTGGAAAAGCAGTATTAACATAGAGATCTATTGATCCCTTTGTTTGCATGCGTGGATAAACTGCGTAGGATAATACTTCATGGCATGGTGAAGTATCGATCTGACTCAGCATGTGTCATAAGCTCGTAACTTACAGTAATGTGTCAAGTAATTTACCGGCAGTGCAGGGTTTGACTCATTTCTTTGCACGCAGTGTTTGCTGTCTGCGCTATCGTCAGCTGACCTCCATCTGTTATCTAGATGCTGCCAGCAGATGCTGCCAACTGGTCTCTGCTTCAGGAGGCACAGACTCTCCTGGTCCCCTTTGTGGTGTCTCTGATGAACCTGGTTGTCCCGCTCTTCTACTCCCTCTTCAACAAGTTTGAGCACTACTCCAGCCAGCGCAGACAGATCTACGCTCTGGTGGTCAGGTTAGATTGCGGGGACACATTATATCATGTGAATTAAAGGACACATGATCAAGGAATGTGCCATTTAGAAATGCAATGTCATTTATTGCCAAGAATTAAATGACAAGATTGATAGATTTGTCTATTTATTATGAAGCTGGAGCCAGAAGTTGATTAACTTAGCTTAGCTTAGCATAACAACTGGAAACGGGGGGAAATAGCTAGCATGGCTCTGTCCAAAGGTAACAAAAACTGCCCAGCAGCTCGTCAGAAGCTCAATAACTAATTTGGATTATTCCCCTCTAAAACCACAATTAGCATTAATACACATAAGAATTTTCCACCTTCGGAAAGAGCCAGGTGAGCTGTTTCCACCTGTTGTTAGTCTTTATGCTAAGCTAAGCTAACCGGCTGCAGGTTCCAGCTTTGTATTTACTGCACGTTCACACAGTGGTGGTATCAATCTTCTCAACTAATTCTCCACACAAAAGCAAATAGCCATATTTCCCATGAAGTCAAACTATACCTTCAATCATCAATAATCCTTTTGTTTCTCTTTTCCCAAAGAAACGTGTTCCTCAAGATATCCATTCTGGCCGTCTTGTGTTATTACTGGATGAATGTGGTGGCTAAGAAGTATTCAGTATGTTTAAAAGGGATCAACCCTTTCTTGCCATCTTTAAATACACCGATATTAGTTCAGTCAGTCTATAGACGGTCATTTATGAACCTGTTGTCTTCTCCACAGTGTTGGGAGTCCATTGTGGGCGAGGCTTTGTACCGTCTGGTCATTGTTGATTTCCTTTTTCTGATGTTGGGATCCTTCTTTGGAGAGTTTCTCAGCAAGTGAGTTTCACACTTTCAGTTTATTCTTCACAATCATAGAAATGGAGTCGGTTAAACTAATCATGCTTTCTTGTAACAGTGTGATTGGGACGAGATTACTACCTCGTCTCGGGGTTCCAGAGTTTGACGTAGCCAGAAATGTCCTCGAACTCATCTACGCACAGACTCTGGCCTGGTGAGATCAATACATCCAACGGCTACAGTGAGAGCTCACTCACAGGACTTGTGTTGTCTCTTCTGCTCTCAGAGCTCATTTATTTACCTTCTATTATCTCCCCGCAGGATTGGAATCTACTTCTCTCCTCTGCTGCCTGCCATCCAGATCCTCAAATTTTTCCTTTTGTTTTCCGTAAAGAAGGTAGATGCAGGTTCATAAAGATGAGAGGCCTTGGTGATTTAAAGCTGAACTGCCATGATGACACACGGCCATAGGAAGATAGAACGCCCGAGCTGCTCGATGCAATGTTTCAGGCTCATGTTACGCTATTTGTGCACCTGGTTCAATAATTTAATGAAATCCTTTCATGACACTGACAGCATGTGATGGTTCATAGTAAAGACAAGTAGGGTTTGTGGAGTAAACCTTTTGGTTGTTCTGTACCACGAAAGGTCAATCAATCCCAGAGTGAAGTCATTTCATATGATTGGTAACGTGATCTGCGTTGTTGAATGTTTTATGAACATGCTGAATGAGCTTTGAAGCAATGCTTTTCAAAGCTCTTATGAGGTCTTTGTGTTCAGACCTTGTGAAACAGATTTGATGTTTAGTCAGAAATGAGCTCATGCTTTTGTAAACTCCAATAATACCACGAGGTATTGCAATAATAATGAGTGGAAAATGGTGATGGTGTTACATGTCTTTGTTCATGTGTGTGTGTGTGTGTGTGCTTGGTTACCGCTTACCCAGGTCAGCCTGGTCCAGAACTGCCAGCCTCCGCGACGGTCGGGCAGAGCAGCTCAGATGCAAACCATCTTCATCGCCCTCCTCTTCTTCCCTTTCTTTGTGGGAGCCCTGTCCATGGTTGCATACACCGCCTGGAGGTACAAGCACATGACCTATTTTTAATATTACAAACTTTTGTATCACATTTACAGGAATGTGATCTGACGCACAACATGAACAAATAAATCACTCATCACCGGCGCTAGTAGTTTAGTCTACACAAGGGATTTAGCATGGAAAAAATCCCGCAGCAGGTCTGCCAGCGGCCGCCCGGTCGAAGCCATGAGTGCTGCTAGATCCACAGGGATGAGCTGCTAGGAATCGGTTGCTTCTGTCTTGCTCCCCGACTCGACCAATCCTGCTTACGAAAGAGGTTCGGACCGCCTACCTCACTAACATACGGACACAGAAATACAGAAATAACTAAATGAAGGAATACAGAAATGTAGAAATAGATTTATTTATTTAAGTTCTGTATTTCATGTATTTATTCATTTCTGTATTTATACATTGGAAGGAGTCTTCTAAATGGGACAGCCTCGTCGCAGCCGCGGTGACGCATTCGGTCTCCAAACGGCCACAGCTGGCGCATAGAATGACGTCACGCACGATTCGTCAAGATCAAAGGCAAAGCGTCACAAATGACGTCAGTTCAGAAACAGACTAGAACGGCAGACTCTAGAACGGCAAGAATCACTTGTCCAGATCAAAGGCAGAGAAACTATATAGCCTACCTACTGGGTTATTTGTCCAAACAGTTATTGAGAACCTTCATACAGTATAAGCATACAGCAGAAGCAAGACATCAAAATGAATGTACTTTTGGGGTGTATGAGAAGAATAACAAGGACTCCCAGTTATTTCAAGTCGGGCCTATATAATAACCTTGAACAGCGGCTAAAGATGGCTAAATATATCAGTGATGTCCCATCGGCCCAAATTAATGAGCTTGAAGAGCGGCGAAAGATGGCTAAACATATCAGTGATGTCCCATCGGCCCAAATTAATGAGCTTGAAGAGCGGCGAAAGATGGCTGAACATAACGATGTCGAGTCGGCCCATCTGAATGATCTTGAAGAGAACCTCTTGCTGGCTCCAGCTGCTGAGACTCAGAAGCAAGAAAATCCCAGTTATTTCACGTCGGCCCCATATTATTATATGGGGCCGACTGCAGCGAACTGCAGTCGACTGCAGCGAGCCGACTGCAGCGGACTGCAGCGAAAGTTGGCTCAACATATCGATGATGAGCTTGAAAAGCGGCTAAAGATAGCTGACCTGCTGATTGGCCTTAAAGAGAGCTCCATGATGCCTCCAGCTGCTGAGACTCAGAAGCAAGAAAATCCCAGTTATTTCACGTCGGCCCCAAGTGACCTTGAACTGCGGCGAAAGTTGGCTCAACATATCAATGATGACCTTGAAAAGCGGCTAAAGATGGCTGAACAGCCGATTGCCCTTAAAGACAGCTTCATGACGCCTCCAGCTGCTGAGACTCAGAAGCAAGAAAATCCCAGTTATTTCACGTCGGCCCCATATAATAACCTTGAACTGCGGCGAAAGTTGGCTCAACATATCAATGATGACCTTGAAAAGCGGCTAAAGATGGCTGAACAGCTGAATGACCCTAAAGAGAGCTTCATGATGCCTCCAGCTGCTGAGACTCAGACCAGCAGTTGGTGGTCTCACTGTGACAAAGGTCTACTGACAGCAGGATTGGTTGTTGGTGTCGGTGTCGCTGGAGTGAGAGCTGTGTGGGACTGGATAGTGTAACCCACAAGTGATAATTGTGATTAGCACAAAGATAACATGTTGTGAGTGTGATGCCCACCAAGTTAGCGGGACGTGAAAAGCGAAGCAGGATGTGAAATCCTTCTTTTCGAGTGACTAAGCGTTCAGGAACTGCAAGGTTAAAATAATTCATGGATAGTTTATTAGTTTAATAGTTTATTTTCGTTGTTTAGTGCTGTATGGAATTGATGTCCGTCTGCGCTACATGTGAATTTGAACTCGCACAAAGATAACGTTGTGAGTGTGATGCCCACCAATGTGTTGTCACATGTGTGTTATGTATTTTGTTTTCATCCACAGCCAATATGTTTTAAAGTGAGCATACTTGTTTATTCCAGCAATAGTTGTTGGCAATAGAACTATTGTTCTTCTAATCTAAAATAAAAGGTGGAACCTTCTTTTAGCTGAAATAAAAAGAAATCACAAAAAATGAAGTTTTTCTCTCGTATTCTTTAAGTCTTTAATTCTTTGAAGTCTTCTCCAACACCCAGTCAATGACCTAGAACAAGAAAACATTTAGGTTTAGAAGGACTACAAAGCCAAGGTGAGAACCATTGGTGTCTGGTGGTGTTACCTGTTTAACGTTGCTGCTGGCTGCCTTCTTCACCTCCTCATGCAGACCACGAGATGTCTTCAGATCCTGGGATCAAACAACAGAAGAGGAGATCACTCTGACTGACAGAGTACGGTAAACTCAAGTGGGCTTTCCATCATACACATCAGATATTTTAGGCCAAAGTTGAACACATTTGAAGTGGGGAGAGGATATTGGTAGAACAGAGTAGAGAAAAAAAGCAAAGTGTAACATGTACTCAAATATCGATCAAATATTCTTGAGCATTTTCAGCTACTTTATCCTGCAATACATTTCAGAGGGAAATGACTACATACAAACTATATACAGTGAGTTGTATTAGATTAAACTACATATTTGTCCATAATCAAAATCAAACACTTGAAACAGGCCAGTGATGCGTCACAGGAATAAATGATATGTAGACAAAAATAAGAACTGTCCATCAATAAATGTGTGAAAAATAGCAATGAAAAATACTATCTACACAAAAACAAACATGTAGGATAAATCAAACACTCAAAAGAAATTAAATATATAGCTTGGACACTACCCAACAGTATATGAAGTAGATCGAAGTAGCTTTCTTCCAGCACTGTTGGCAACAGTTTTTCCTCATTGTTTATATTCTATCAAACAAAAACGCCTAATCACAATTTACAAGGAGCCACAAAAGAAAATAGATGGAAATGTGTGTTTTGGGCAAAAATATCAGAAATGGATGTCTTCAAACTGTTCCTATTATTGTTCTAAGTTGTTGCGAGGATCTCCAACAAAACACAACATATGGTCAAAATTGCAGTACAAGTCCTGGATACGAAGCATACAAATAAAGAAACTGTCAAAGGGAGGACGGCGCTGACTGCGTGTGGGCAGTAAACAGACCAACCTTGAGATAGAATTTCGAGATATCAAACAGTCTTTTGCCGCAGGCCTCAAAGCACTCGTGCTCGGCAGTGATCCCGTGGTGTTTGAGCGCTTTAGCCACTACCTCCTGCAGCATCTGAGGACACAAAAGACAAACACGCTCACAGTTCTATATTGGCATTACTGTGAAAACATCTACTAGTTGTGTTTATTCCCAAACCACCTGACGCTAATCCGGTTCAGAGAAGCTCATTTTAGCACAGCTCCCTTTTTTTTAAACAAAAGGAAGGGATGTCAAAATGTCTCGACTTTGGGGGGCGTCCTTGCCTCAGACTTGCGCGCATTGACATTCAGTGTGAGCTTGCAGGTACAAAACATACAAATATTGTACCGGTAGCTTCGCCACGGGAAAAACACAGTCCTGAAACAAATAGATCTGCCTTTAATCTTGTCACAGCGACTGTTCAGAGGAAAGACGATAAATGATTGTGAGGAATCATCTGTGCCATTCAGTCTCATGAGGAGAAAGGCAGCTTTTAAACTCTGTCCTGAATAAACTGCGATCATTATGTCTGAGTAGGGCCAACTGTCCTTTCCTATACTGGGGTTTGGATGATAAGCCTGTTTGAATAGTAATCACAAATCAGAGCAAGCCAAGGTTGCGATGCAGATTGTGAGCTGTACGTGTGTGTGTGTGTGTGTGTGTGTGTGTGTCTATGGAGGCAGGCAGCAGCTGACATGATAATGGTATAGTTGTAAAGTGGTTTAAACTGTGATTAGTTCAGCTGATATTCCAACAGCGCTAACCCTAGACTAACCTTCTATTTCTATTGTGAAGTCTGATGAAGAGCTTTGCTAAAGTTAATTTAAAGTGGCAGGCAGTCAACTTATCCTTTTAAGCAACTTGTGTTTCCAAACAAACAAGAGAATAGAAAGCACAATAAACAGCAGAATAGAAAATTAGACATTTTCAATTCTAATAATCCAAATTGTAATTCGATCAGGGCATAGTTGTTATTTTAAAGAACCATACTGGAGGTTTTTGCATGGCAACACAGTTTTTAAATTGGTTTCCTTCCTTTTAGGCAGCAATTAATGTCAGTTCATTTCTATGAAACTCAACTTGCAAGGACTTCAGGACAACCATGCCTGAGCAGTACTTGTCCATGCAGTGATGTGATGTAGGTAGAGATCAAATGCTGACTGTGATCATTTCAATGAAACACGTTTCAGATCTCACCAGGTTAATGTTTATTGTAATGAAGTGAACCCAATGGCTGCCACAGGGTAGAAAACACATGTCATTTCTGAGAAAGTCATTCGTGTGAGTGTTTTTGACTTAGCATCATGGGGTCACTTACCTGTGGTGTGCACTGTACATCAGATGCTCTTGTAAAGAGGAGGGGAATTGTGTCTTTCCTCTCAGTTAGCAAAGGCCAAATCGGTGTCTCTTTTAAACCCCTTCGTAACTGTTTCACTTGTCTTGAGGTTCTTCCAAGGACCTGCAAAACATTTGCATCACAACAGAAAAACAAAGCAGCCTTACTCATCTTTAACGAATAGTCTAATTAGCATTACTTAATAAACTCATCAACATCCATCTGTGTATGTCACAAAAAAAGACAAAATGTGAACGACATAACGTTGTCCTACATCAGAACCTCAACTCCGATGAGTCGATCTGGTTTGTATGATCTATTCAGTACAGATCAGAATACTCACAGCATGGAGGAGCAGTTTGTCCAGCAGCCATCTTGTGTTGTCAGATGTGACTGCAGGCAAATCCCAGAACAGTGCCAACTCATTAATCAGGTTATTTTCTTCAGGTGACAAATCTGCTGCACCCTCCAGCTAATAATGACAATTAGAATTAGAATAGATTAGAATTCCTGATTTCTCAAGACTTGCATAATATTCAGATTTGATACAACAAATAGGACAACTAGAGGACAACTTGTCAATAACTATCAATCACGTGGTTGACAACACCCACTGGTCTCAAACCACATCCCAAATAATGTCATTTTGTATCCCTTTTAAACAGCATGTTGGGAACCTGTTAAAACTGTGTTTGCTCTAAAAACACATTTTACATGATGACATCCGTCACTATAATTACATGTTTTAAAGAAATGGACTTACGTTTATGGTTTTAATATTGCTTCAGCACCCCCTGCTGGTTGAAATTAGTAAATTATGTGATTGTGGTATTATAAATATCTGAGAAAAATTTCTGACATCAGGTATTACTTTTACTGTCCTTGCCCCGAATTTTTGTCATTAAAATCTGACTGGGAAAATGTATTTTACCACTTTGATTGTCTCACGGATGTCAAGGTCAGCACAGTCCTTAATATCTATTATGGCTTCTTCTGGGGATCCACCAAAGAGCACATGCAGGATAGCTGGGCTGAGTCCTCCAAGACATGGCCCACCATGGAGGAATGAATGACCAATCATTCGGCCAGCAACAACAAAGAAGTCACTCTCCAAAAGGTAATGCCAAGTGGAGGGAATCAGATGATCTTGTTCCCCCTCAAAAAGAAGAGTTCCTCCTGGCTCTCTCAACTTAATGGAGAACGACTACTCCATTTCAGCACACCTCAAACCAAGTTAATGAAGCAGAAGCTGGAAGGCAACAAGGTGCAGCTAAACAGACGAGTGTAACATTGTTTGTGTAAGTAGTCTAAACGTGGTTTAGATGAGTGTAATATTGTTTGACTAAGTAGTTTAGACGTGGTTTGGACGAGTGTGTAGTCCAGGGGTCTCAAACTCATTTTCACTCCGGGCCACATCAGCATCATGGTCGCCCACAAAGGGCCGGTTGTAAATGTAACTACTCGTAACATATTCTTAAATAACTCTGCATTTGATTATTGTTACTGTAATGCTTACAGTGCTTCTGGGTATATAACACATCAACAGTTTCCACTTACAGGACAAAAGACCAAGTGACACAGCAACAGTTCATTTGTATTTATTAAAGCACAATATAAATATAACAATGTTCTTTATATAAAAACATAATCTCCTTTTCCTTCTTTAAATGTCGTTTTCAAAGCTACACAGGAGCCGGTTTCAGGAGATCTGCCATATTTGCAAGCTGGATATCTGTAAATAAAACAAATATTAAAAAACATATTGACTTCGACCAGTTTTGAACGTCTCTTCACCGGAGACCATAGACGTCTTTTAAACGTGTTTTGAACGGAACGATGCTGATCTGGATATTACACAGTATACTCTATTTTATAACGTTGGGCTAAACAATAAAGAACACAGTCACCAGTCGGAATTGAGTGAAACGTAACTTTGCAAACAGTCTGTTAAGACAACACTGCCCTCTACAGGGATTATGTCTGCAATGCCACAGATCAGCTGTTGAGTTTTAGGTATTATCACACATCTGTCTTCTCAAACTTTGATCTCAGCCAGTGATTCCAAAGTTACACGAAAGATCCCTCCAGACATGTTTAACACCTATAATACTCTGCTTTCAATGGAAATGTGTACCCGATTAAAAAATACTGCGAAGGTTCTATGAAACAAGTTTCTCTGTAGTTGTTCCTGATACAGTATGATGTTGCAAATGCTCGTTTGGGCTTAATATACAATTACAACAAAAGTAATTGGGAGTGAACATGTGACAGAGACATGATGCACATCTTTCCAGTCATTCTGTGTACAAAGATACATGTTCACATGTATATATGTAGGAAACATCATTTGCAATAACTGTTTGTGGCTTTATTTCACAATGAATGAAAACCAGTAACCAGTGTCTTAATTCACATTATATCATGTGAATTAAAGGACACATGATCAAGGAATGTGCCATTTAGAAATGCACTGATTTGCTTTATTGCCAAGAATTAAATGACAAGATTGATAGATTTGTCTATTTATTATGAAGCTGGAGCCAGAAGTTGATTAACTTAGCTTAGCTTAGCTTAGTATAACAACTGGAAGCGGGGGGAAATAGCTAGCATGGCTCTGTCCAAAGGTAACAAAAACTGCCCAGCAGCTCGTCAGAAGCTCAATAACTAATTTGGATTATTCCCCTCTAAAACCACAATTAGCATTAATACACATAAGAATTTTCCACCTTCGGAAAGAGCCAGGTGAGCTGTTTCCGCCTGTTGTTAGTCTTTATGCTAAGCTAAGCTAACCGGCTGCAGGTTCCAGCTTTGTATTTACTGTACGTTCACACAGTGGTGGTATCAATCTTCTCAACTAATTCTCCACACAAAAGCAAATAGCCATATTTCCCATAATTTTAGTATCAAACACGCATTATTACTTGGCGGTTAAATATTTAACATTTATTCCAACATGAAAAAAAGCAGTAAATAACACTTATATAATATAAAACAATATAATATAACATGTTTATTTATTGAGATGCCCCTATGGACCTTGTTATAGGAGGTAAAGATCAGGAGAAGTAAACATGAAGTGTAATTATGAATGTTAAATTAAGCTATGATGAGTTTTCACTGTTAATTTAACATCTGTAGGAGCCAAATTCAATGTGATGTTAAATATTCACTTGTATTTACATGTTTAACTGTAATCACTTCTGTTTCTACTTTGAATGTTACAAGGATGTCGTTATAATTTGTTATCGTAAGAAATACATGTAAGTGACAGACAACTGTCACTTTAAGGACACTGTGACAGTTACTGACAGTGGTGAGTAATATCTGACGCAGTATGGAGCCGCACAGTTTTCCGACCGTGTTAGGAAATGTGTTATGAAACGTGTTAAATGGAACGATCTACGTGGATTAAGTTGTGGATAACCTGTGGACACGTATGGTATGTTGAAGTAATCAGCGTACTTTTCGGAAGAAAGGAAGTTGATTGACTGACTTGTACGAAGTAGTGAAGCTTTGCATGTAGTCTGCTGTCTGATTGTGAGGTCAGGCTGATCTGATATCAGCTCTTTGGCTGCAGAATCTCCTCAAAGTTCTCCTCTCAAACGGGTCATGGAGGAGGAGTGCTCGCGCTGGCGCGGTCGCCTGTCGAGACTTCTCCTGACGAGAACGCGCAGCTAGGGGGGCCTGATCGTTCTGGCCCATAGCTGAATCTATATGAGGGCGCTGATTGGCTCAATTGTATGTCACTCATTTATATCTTCAATCAGCAGTTGGCTAAACTGCTTCATAGACCCGTCTCTTCTGGGCCAAAACGATCAGGCCCCCCTCGCTGCGCGTTCTCAGAGTGTCGTGCACACAGGCAGAGAGCACGAGCAGACGAGCACACAGGGGGAGAGGACGAGCAGGAAAAGCATATATTTTGCGCAGATATCATATTGTACACACATTACTGGGTAATGTGTGTACAATATGATATTCCATTCCATAGTTAAAAAACACAAATATTGACAATTTGTATAATTGATGAAAAATGTATTTTTTTTTGTTTTCGTGTGCCTCATGGTGGGGCCATGCCCCATGGCCCTCTATTGACCAGCCGCCACTGATATTAATTATTTCAAACTCAGCGTAAATGTACGACATGAACATATGAATATAAAAAAATTCCATGACTTTTCCAAAACTTTTGGGATTTTATTTTTTTCCATGACTTATCCAGGCCTGGAAATGACCATTTTAAAATTCCATGACTTTTTCAGGTCATTCCATCTGGAACGGCAGACTCTAGAACGGCAGACTCTAGAACTGCAGACTCTAGAACTGCAGACTCTAGAACGGCAGACTCTAGAACGGCAAGAATCACTTGTCCAGATCAAAGGCAGAGAAACTATATAGGTCACCCCATGGTTATTTGTCCAAACAGTTATTGAGAACTTTCATACAGTAGAAGCAAGACATCAAAATGAATGTACTTTTGCGGTGTACGAGAAGAATAACAAGGAATCCCAGATACCTCAAGTGGGCCGTAGATAAAAACCATGAACGGCAGCGAAAGTTGGCTCAACATGTCAATGATGAGCTTGAAAAGCATCTAAAGCTAGCTGAACAGCTGATTGGCCTTAAAGAGAGCTTCTGGATGCCTCCAGCTGCTGAGACTCAGAAGCAAGAAAATGCAAGTTATTTCACGTCGGCCCCAAGTGACCCTGGACTGCAGCGAAAGTTGGCTCAACATATCAATGATGAGCTTGAAAAGCATCTAAAGATAGCTGAACAGCTGAATGACCTTAAAGAACTCTTCAGGATGCCTCCAGCTGCTGAGACTCAGACCAGCAGTTGGTGGTCTCGCTGTGGCAAAGGTCTACTGATAGCAGGATCGGTTGTTGCTGTCGTTGACGCTGGAACGCGAATAGTGAGAGCTGTGTGTGACTGGATAGGGTAACCCACAAGTGATAATTGTGATTAGTACAAAGCAACATGTGTGTTATGCAACTGTAATCTGTGTTTGTTTTTATGCTGTAATAAAAAGAAATCACATAAAATGAAGTTTTTCTCTCGTATTCTTTAAGTCTTTAATTCTTTGACAAATAAACACGTCTGAAGGATATCCCCCAAAGAAACAAACTAGGTAATCATTCACATCTGATTAGACATGTTAATAAATTAATCAACCCCCCCCCCACAGCAAAAAACTAAATGTCTCCTCACATAGTATTCAAGCCAAAATCTCCAGCATCCGTTCGACCACTTTCCTGAGATGAAACTGACAGAAAGTCCATCTTGCGTCACACTCAACAGCTTATAAAACACCATCTGAAGAGGAGTGCGTGACAGTTACGCGTGGGCGTTTACATGCAAGTAATATAACGTGGTTGACGATGATATAAAAGCATTTATTAGCTCAACGGCGTTGCAGTCTTTCAATCATAGTGAACGTTTACACAATCCCACGCGTGTGATGGCGTTTAGAAGTCAACTCAGTTTAC